>OY037007.1:1200000-1800000 GCA_955831195.1 Pilophorus perplexus | reverse complement strand
AAAGTGGAAAAACTCGGGCTCCGTACGTGCCTGAGCCAAGGAAAAACCCTTATGTTTTGGGGTCGTTTTTGGGGGAATACTAATAAACACGTTTTGACGAATAGCTTTCGACCCCCTGAACACAATTCGTGCCGTTTTGAATACCTATCCGACCAAGGGAATTTTCACGCAAAAACGGGGTTAAATCTTCAAATTTGCGTCCTGATTAAGGCGTATTGTGTGTTTTTTCTTTGATTTATTTAATTTTTTTTTTTTTTTTTCCGCGTGTGACGATAGGTACACCGTACACCTATTTGACAGTAGGTCTTCTCATTGTCTACAACTGTCTTGGGAACAATAATTGAGGAATAGTAGTAACGTCAACACGAACTCGAAAATTACTAGTCCGAACAACCAAAGATGGCCGTCCTACCTTTGTAGGTACAGCTAGGACGTCAAACTGATTGTACAGGAAGAGGGGCAACGCAGAACAAAACATTAACCCTTATTAACGGGAAACGAATGGCCTGCAGGATGAATTAAAGAAATGTGTGCAAAGTGGGGAAGGGAAAAAAAAAAAAAAAATGAAATAAAATAAATTCAAAAATGACAAGTACGAGAGTTGAGCGTGTACTTGAATAATGAACAATAGGGATTTCAATAATTGTAACTATCGTAAAATCACTAATGCATTTGATGTGGCGGCTCATTTTGGATCGTCAAACAACGGCCGGCCGTCGTCGTCCACTTGTTGTGGCTACCGGTTGTATTATTGTAATGTCTTCATTTTTTTATTTAATTCATTTTTCCTATGTTTACCCGTATTAATACATTTAGTAATTCTGACATTTTGTAACTCTACTTGTTTCCCAAATGACAACTCCAACTCGGGTTCGGGTTCCTTGCAATAGGCCTCCACGGATTCACTCAGGTCCGGCTACTTCCCGGTGGTTTTTTTTTTTTTTTTTTTTTTTTTTTTTTTTTTTTTTTTTTTGGTTCTGCCCGTAATTGATTCATTGTTCGGTGTTATTTTGTAAAAATGTTTTTGTCTTAGTAGTGCATTGTTTTCTTCCTCCCTCCTAAACCGGTTTTTGTTTGTTCCTTTACCTGTTTTTTTCTGATTACGTGGAGGGAGAAAAACTCCCACAAAACAGCCCAAATCCTCGAATTTTTGTGGACCACCGACTCTCAAACATCACCCAAGGACGTTGTATGATGAACAGAGTTATGTCACAACTGAGTTCAACTTGCAGTTATTCGTCCTTTATTTTAATTTTTTGGTTTTTATTGCACGTAATCCTACGACATAACAATCGTTATGTTTAATGGCGCCACAATTTCATTGTTACGCACCTCGGAGGATGTCTCCGAATCCTTCAATTTATTTGTGGGGACCACCTAAGAAGGTCAACCTCTGCTAATATATCGTGCCAACGATAGGTGTGTCTCTATCATTCGCGACCAACCTTGGGCTACACTCCGTTTATCCCTGTCTCAAGTACTTACTCCTTTTCTGCCACCCCACTTGTCAAATCCTCAACCACTCCTCCTCCCTTGTGAGGAGATTGAGACTCTGACAAATGACGTTCCTTGGATCCTACGGTGGCCAGGGACCATCAAAAACAACAGCGGATCCTTATGTCAGCCTAGGATAAGTTGCCCAAAGATAAACCTTTCCCTACCAATAGGTGTACGTGTGCGTATCTGCAATTTGAAAATGTTGGTTTAACAAATTTTTTGTCGTGTTGATGTGGTCTTTTATTCCCCCCTCCGTGTTCACATTGTCTACCTACGTACGTCCTTTTGTTTTTCCGACGTCGGAAGACATTGTGCCACCCCCCCCCCCCCCACCGTTTTTTTGTCCGCACCTACGGCATTTGTGTCTTACCCTACCCTAACTCATCGATCCTCCACCACTTGTTTGCCTATGTATTTAACGATTAAATGTATTTAACGATTAAATTTATTAAAATTTTTTTTGTTTTTGTTGTTTTGTTTTATATTACGCTACATTTCCTTACAATTTACGCGTAGTGTTTGGGGTTCCCAGTCCACTCTAACCTACCCTAATAATGGAGAGGAGCCCTTACAAATAATAACTCGCGGATGCTTCACTTCATCACGTGACTCATCAATGATTCATCTCATGAACTAAGAAAATCCACCAATTTATCTCGTACAACATTTGGTTTGTCATTACCTGTTAGCTATAATTACCTGTTGTTCTTCGTCATTCCGGTTCCGCGGTTCCCATTCCATCGTAAAACGTGCAGGTTTTTCGATGTAAATAGTGAATTCCGGGTGTGTGACCTGTATCCTTTGAAAACGTGCCAATACTTACGACCAATCAATGCAGTTTATTAACGTTCGGAGAACCTCGCTATTGCATTTGTCTACTACAATGGACTTTTCACATTCCGCTGATGGACGTCGGTGTATGTGTCATAACGTTAAATGTTTCAATTTGACCCTATTTGGTCTTTATACGAAATTGCCTAAGTTACGACGTGCATTAACGTTATGCCCGCCTTTCTTTTATTCACGTCATTATCCCACGTTCACGTTTCCACGTCCAAGGCCCCCCATTTTCTAACCAAAAACCAAACTGTGATGTAGTACATCACAGTTTTTGACAAACTATTGGCAACTTTTCCCCCATCACGTTAATCACATAACACTCGTCCCCTTTCATTACATGCTCATTTCATCCGGTCAAAGTTCACGCCCAGCCTCCACATAACCCCCCCCCCCCCCCCCCCCCCAAAGCACCACCACACGCCACCCATTAACTCCCGCACACCCTACCGTTATTAATGCCCCCCACCCACCCCACTACACGGGCCACCAATGGCAAGAACCCGAACGTAAGTCATAAAACCACCATTTCCAAAATAATTCCTATTGCTCTTTCTCAACATCCTCCTTCCGGGAATGCACGGATAAAAATGACACAGTCCTTACAAAATCGTAGAATGTAATTGTGAGGTTTACGACTACATTTTAAAAAAAATAACAATAACCTTCTTAAATGAAATTAAACGATGACATAAAAAAATAAACCGTACTTGAATCACGGAAAAATAATTATATAAAAAATTGAGTGGAACACGGCTGGTGATCTGTGAGTCAGGGTTCTGAAACCAAAAAAAAAAAAAACCAAAAATACATGAGAAACGGCTTCAACGTAGACAACCACATAAAGAGGATCCTGTATGGAAACAAAATACTGTTAAACGTCATTTCACATGTACGAGCACTGTGTGCCGTTATTTTCCTATCGTTCATGTTAACTCGTTCGTTTGAAATGTACATCACCCTTCCAATGTTGCAGTTACTCAGGTTAATGTTATCCCCCTGCTAAAACCGCACATGTCATTGATGTTGATGCCTTAATGTGAGCCACTTGATAAAAGTTAATGTGAGCCCCCTGCTCAGTGTTGTCACGTGTAGGGTAATGTCCGTTTTCTACGATAATTGAGGACTGTGTACGATGTGCGGTATAACATGTAACGTATCGCAAATTTGTAGGGTCATTTAGGATTGCGCCATTCTTCCAGGCGTGTTCAAACATTTTAAGGAACAAACGATCCATGCGTACAATGAAGTAATAATAAATTTGATTACGCGGGCTAACGGCGGGCATTTGTAATGTTCTTCAAATGGTTAAGAAACGTATTGATAGTAATAAACCTGTAATTTAAGAAATAACATGTAAATATAACGTTATCACAGAAACCGACGTTGCCCAGGAACAGAATTTAGAAATTAAAGTAAGCATAAGGACACTATGTACTATGAACATGAACATACTTTACATCGGAGATAGGGCCCTTCCACAGGAAGTTGAAAGAAAGCTTGAGAGCAAAGTTTTCCAATTGAGTGTATAGGGAAAAGTATACTGATAGTTACATAGATTTGGTTTATTATTGTTTTAAATAATACACCAATCATTTCGCGACGGAAGTCGACTACTTCGATCGGCCTCAAAATTTGACATTATCCGTGTCACAATGTCTACATTCAAAATCCTCAATTTCCATCCGGCGCCCAGGCCGTATGGGGCATTAACAATTTGTTAAAAAACTGAACTTTTGACAAAATACTCCGTCACCGTCAAGTTGTTCCCGCAAAGTTTTCAGTACGATCGCCCAAACCCGTGGGTAGCTATGTATCTAAAAGGGGGTTACATAGGTTTTTTGGTTCGCCTTTTTTTTAGGTTTTTGGTTATGGAATCGAGTCTGGTGTCGTTATGGAAGTAATTGTGGACGTGGAATCCTTATTTTGTAGTCCCGCAACGATCCGATTTCACTGTTGCCATGTATAGGGCTTTCACGGGGCAACAAATGAGATTGTTTATGGATCCCCTGGAGGTTACATACTTTTCCCACAAATAAACAAAACAGAACAAAAAATTTGTAGGGCTACAAAGTGTAGCGTAAACATTATAAAAAAAAAAAAAAAATGGTCCCTGAAATAAACGATTTTTTATCCTTTTCTATTCATTTTTGTAGGGCCCGGTGGGGCCCCATGCAAAAGTCCGGGCCCGGGCCAAAAATGCCCCCTTTCCCCCCCCCCTCTCTTTGGGTCTCCCCACATGTCATTGATGTTGAGATTTTACCTTGTTTCGAATTTATCGGGCACCTGAGCCGTAAAATCCTCCACGGCCGCCGCGACGGCCGCCTCCTCCGCTTCCTCCACGCCCGCCTCGGCCGTAGTCCCCTCCTCGCCTCCTGGGGCCGTAGCGCCGCGTCCGATATGGACGGGCGTGATATGTGCCGTCAGGGCGACGGGCCCATGTGTAAAACCCCGGCTCTGGGTCGACTAACTCCCAGAGCCGGATGACTGCGGCGTTCAGCATGGATTGCAGGGTGAACGCAGCCTGCCGCGAGACCCCCCCCGCGGCTTCTGTCTGTAGGTCTGGGCTGTAAACAGGGGAAAAACAAAAAAATAAAGGTTATACGTACACATCGACGACTTGAAGAGGGTATTTAAGGGAAACAATTAACACAACGAAATGTCGGTTCCTCAAACGTGTACTGCATTGTAAAGGCTGCATTGTACAGTGTTCGTTCCGCATCCCGTGTGTGGAAATGACGTGCAAAATGTCAACAATTACGGTTACAACCACTACTGCATTACACTCACTTGCCAATTCCACCTTCGCCCTGTAGCTCGTTGTCGGCCCCTCAGGGCGCCGAACAATAGAGGCCTAAATTGCCGCCGATGCACGGCACCCCCCCTGCCCTCTTGTTCCCAATATATGGGATGCAGGGGGGGTGGGGAAGGACCGAGGTGACCGCTTGACCTCTGGGACGGTTGTGAGGTTGAAGAATTGGACCTCGAAAGACCTGAAAAGTGACAATGATCGGTTCGGCAAATCGTCGGACATTGTAGATACATGTTTTACGTCAGAATGGTGTATCGTTGGGTGTATTCGTATTGCTGCTATAAAACGATGTGTAACTACAAGGAGGTCAGAGGCTGTGACAATGATTGAAACCGTCAATTTTTTATATGACATGGTTTTCCCTATTGCTTTCGGTAGGAACGGTAACAAGATTCCTGTCTATGGCAATCGAATTCAACATGTTTCCTGACTCACAATTTCCTCAACTGAGCAAATGGGATATATAATCACGTAGCCCATTAAGTACATAGCATGGGGATCACCTGTCAAACCCACATGAGGAGTCGGAAAGCGGGGAGCGTAGTATTGCAAGTATATTATGTCCCCCCCCCCCCCCCCCTCCAACTCCTGCTCTCGACGTGCTGTACTCAAGGCTATGGGTATCATTCCACAACGCTTGAGTTGAAAATACAACATGGAATAAAATTTGTTCGGACCCTGCGTACATTAAGTGTGGCACTCCTTCTTTGACGGTGTAATGAAACGGAGAAAACTAACAGGGTCATACATACAATCCCTTCACAATGCAAGTCCAAATGTTCTCGTGTCATGAGTGACAATCTCCAATTGTAACGACATCAAACCCGGAGACATGCAAATGCTTACCTACGTTTTGTGGTCAGTCCCCAGGCCCTCGTACTTCCGGCTGACACAATGACGGCCATGACGGAATGGCGATTAGTCTCCGATATCGCGGAAACATTCAATCACATCCACCTCTTTAAAAACGATGTTCTATAACGAGCGGTGAGAAACGCACGTCTGCTTATGCGTGACACCCTCCCTCATCCACTTCAAACAACCGTTTTATGTGGGCGTGACGGGCTGAAGACAGTGTGCCTCAGTGTTTCTCTCATACGCGGCTTTCGCTGTGTAAGCGTTCCAATGTAATTACTTCAGCACATTTTACATTAAATGCCACGCTACATCTCCTGACTTCCAAACCACAACGGTCGCCTCTGTCGGGGCGAAGGTTTGGATAAGTTAGTTCGGTGCCGAAGGGGGGGGGGGGGGGAGGCGGAATAACGCACACTAGCTACGAGTTCCTTTGACTCTCGGAATTGAAACACTTTGACGGACAAACAATAACGAATTAAGGAAACACGAAAGTTTACAGCAAAACCAGGGCACATTACACACAACGCGACTGTAGGACTTAATATCCGGTAATTCGACAGACAATCCAATCCGTTATTGACACCGAATTATGATGAGCAGAGTGCAAACGTTTTTTCCAGGCTTGTTCATATTAACAACAAAGTCAATAAACGGGGAAAAAACGTTGAAAAATGATGACATCCGAATTGGATTCGTCAACCTTCCCCCCCCCCCCCCCCCTACTACTTCCCCCCCTTTTCGTAATACGTTCGTGTTTTAATGCAACGTAAATTCAATGTATATTATGGTCGATGTTGCTTTTCAAGTGAACGGCATTTCCGTCGTTGTTGACGTTTTGTAATGATACGTGAATAATTTATTTTGAAGTGCGGTGGGTTACGTCAACACATTAAACAAATCGAACCCGAAATGGCCCTACATTTTACGATATACAAGTGTGACCAGTACCTGTGGTGAGGGTGGGGGCGGCAAAGGTTCAGGTAGTTGTGGCCCGTCGCCGGACGCCTCGCTTGAATCTTCGGACGTGGAATCCGCCTGCAAAGGAACCAAACAGTAGGATCATAATGAAGGGGAACATCACTCCTTCACTCGTAATGCAAATGTGGATGTTAATCAACGTTGCATAAGGAGGCGTATTAGGGGAGGTGAGGGACCACACTTTCCAGTTTTGATTTTCTCCGCTCTCCCCGATTTCCAAAACGTGCTGTGGATTTTACAATTTGTCTTGTATTCGAAGAATAATAGATATCAACAAGCCAATGAATGACACGTGAATTATATACCATACTCATGAAATGTATTAATGATAAGAATATAATCTGATGGGCAAAACCCGTGGGGCCGTCTGGGGGAACAATGGGGCTAGGTGATGGTGTTTTGAAGGCTGTAACATGTGCGAAGCTACAAGAACCCTTTCTTTTTTAAGGGGCTATGTGACGTATTTTTGCCCGATTCAAAAACTTCGGGAAAATGGGAACAAATGTATAATACTATCACCGCTGTCAAAAGCTGTCATTTTAATTTGTATTTATAGACAACTAGCTTCTACACATTTGCACAACAATTTTCACATTTACTTGTCAGTTGTGAGGTGTATATTATTGCAAATTGAAAAAGTGGTTACATAGTCCCTTTGAAGATACATTCAATTTATCAGGATTAAAATCATTCCCACGAAAACATTTACTCATCGAATGAAAGCATTTCGATCCATCAACTCCTTTTCCCAGACTTATGTCAGGTGTAGCTACAGATAAAACGATTTTGTCACCGCAAAATCGGGGGAAAAAAAAACATTCTTACATCCACTTCCTGTACTAGCCTTTCATCAATCGCTATTAGCGCTCATTAGCGTCAAATGATTTTAACAACAACGTAAAAACCTTCTAAACCGCACCCCTCCACCCCTTACTCCCTGTGAAAGCCTCGGACAGGTGTGGAGCCCCCACAAATCGATGCTACTCCCAAAAACGACGCCTCACTCGAGGTCCTGGTCCAAACGTGTCCAAACCACCCCCAGTTGTCGCTCAATATAACCGTTACCCGACATCCAAATGTGGTCGGACTCGTGCACAATCCCTGTCAACCGTTTCTAACCATGTGAAAATTAATCAAATACGACATCTTACTCGACCCCCTGGCCATTCCATCAAACTTATTACTTAAGTGACTTCAAATGTTGATTCCTGAGTTGCCTCATCCATACTCACTGTTAAGAGTATTTAAATTATATTAACAAAATTTCAGGCTACATGACAGCGTCTCCATAACCCTCAAACTCCTAGGTGATGACATACAGAGGCAGCAAGTTGTCATTTAAAATGGGCTACGTTGCGCACATAGCCCCTTTTTCAAAATACATCGGAAATTTCAACCATGCTTTTCTGTAGGAACGGTCAATATTACGAGAATCCTTCTTGCAACGCCAATCGATGTAACCATGTATGAACTATCAGAATAACATAAAAATAAAAATTCGCGGAAAAATGTCACATGCCCCCTTTCAAAACCGCTGCAAATTTTATAAAAGGGTTTATTATCCTTCGATATAGGCTACTTGTGCAGAAATGATATTGTGTCTAGGATAAAATTGGGGAGAAAAAATTGTTTTTGATTTATATTTCACGAACATTTTTACGTTCGGTGGTTTTTGCTAAAAACATTGTAAGTCCAACTTGTCGTCATTTGTTACTCCAAAAAAAATTTTAAATCCTAAGAGCCTTATAAAATCCCATTTTTAGCCCCAACGAAAGACCTAAATATCGGCCCATGGATATCGTATGGTTCCCGGAACGCACAAACAATTGGCTTCAAGTTACAAAAATACTTCGAAAACTACAGCTAACTTGATGTTAATAAACAACGACAAAAAAACCACGACAACTAACATGTACATAAAATACATAGCAAGTAAAAAACAATCAGTTAATAGGGAACCACTTAAAAAAACAAAATAAAAAAAACCGATAAATTATTTCAAATATATAAGCAATAGGTAGGACTAAGCTGACGGGTACCCATTGACAATATCACATAAAAATTGACCAAGGACCAAGAATAATAAAGCGAAGAAGAATAATAAATACCAAGAATAATAAACCACAACGGCGGGTTCAAATGGGTGTTATTTTCGAAGTAGTTTTGTAACGTGAAGCAAAGTGTTTGTGGTCTCCGCGAACCTATCAATATCACTGGGACGATGTACAGTATTACACTACGCGTAAAAATGGTATTTTGGAAAGATCCAATGATAGTGAATAGTTGTCGAAGCGAAAATGCGCAATGTAGGAGACAGAAACGTAAAAAACCCGAAAAAAAAAATAAAAGCCATGACGTTTACATCAGTCATGTTTCCCCATGTAGCACAGATCGTCGGGCCAACGTCGGGAGATCGTCGACGCTGACGGTCGCCGGACGGTCGGCATGTCCGCTTTGCCGAAGGTCTGCCGACTGACCATTTCCCGACGACCGCCCGACGTTGGCAACAGCGGTTGGACCGACGACGGAAATAATAAGTGGCCCAACGATTAAACAAGTGGTTGGCCCGACGTTCAAAATGATCAGCGGCCCAACGATTGAAAAACGTCGGCCATCGCTGGTATACCTAGTAGAAAAGCGGCAAATTTTTTCTTCTGGATTGCATAACCTGGGTGCAAAATTACAATTCGCCCCGGTTTTGCATCGCTGAAATGAAAAATCAAAATTTTGACCTTCATTTCAGCAGATGCAAAACTGGGACGAATCATAATTTTGCACCCGTTATGCAATGCCATAAGAAAAAATTGGCCGCTTTCCTACTAGGTATACCAGCGAGGGCCGACGTTTTTCAATCATTGATCCGCAGATTTTCAATTCTAAGTTTTTAAGTTTTTATTATTATAATAATTTTTATAACGGTTTAAACCCGAAAGGTGCATGATAAAGATTAATTAGCTACCAAAGAGTAGAATGATTCAGTTTTGAATGCGAGTATGAATTTATTGTTTCAAAAACGGGAAGAAAAAAAAACTTTTTATAAAATTATAAGAAGGAACTTTATTATTCAAAAAATATTCATATTTTCATGGTAACAATTGTCATTAATTTAATATATTAATACTTTTACAATATGTAACAGCCTTACATTGCACGAGAAAGTACCAAGGTGCCTATATATAATATATATAGATATTATCTATATTGAAATATCACAAATGACTCAGTCGATAGGTACCGATGTAAAGCTCATTCAATGCAAAAGTTCTGAACTACAAAATGGGAGTGTAATGCAAGAATCCCCGAGAGACAAACAAATGCATTTCTTCAACGACTCTTGGTTTACACTACAAACATCACCCCATTCTGTCACCTCAAAAATTTTCAGCTGACTGCTGGGCAGAGGGGATGAGAAAAAATAGCCAAATTTTTCTGCAAATTTACCTTTTAAACCATAGGAATTGAGTGGGGTTTCTTGAGTAATTGATGTGATCTTTAAAGGAACACCGTCCTTCGGTAAAAAAACATTATTAGCCGAATCAATCCCAATGACACACGGGTTTTCAATACTACTGCCAACAAACGGGACAAATTTTATGGTTCCATCTTTGCGAATAACTGGCCTTGAAGAGGATTTGGAAGTAAGACAAATTTTGGTTTCTCCAAGTCTTTTACCAACTTGCTGCAAGGAATTATTTGGCCCACGTACCATTGATGTCTCATTCGAAGAAAGTTCATTGAAAATATTCACAGCACTTGCGTGAAGTAAGCGCCGTACATGACGTTCAGACAGGTCTTCGAGCTCAGGGTTATTGCGGCGGGCATTTCTCCCTCCATCACGGTCTTTAGCGTGTTTGAACCAAACTTGGATCGTGGTCGGTGGCAGTAGGGGTATGAGCGTTGTTCCTCACAGCAGCTGAAAAGAGATGTGGGATTAGATAGTATGCTGGAATTTAAGTAAAAAAGCTGCAAATTTTATACAAGGGTTTATTATTCTTTGATGTAGGTTACCTGTACAAAAACTATTTCTGTGTCAATAGAAACAATTTTGGAAAAAAAAATTCTTTATTTTTTACTCGAAAATATTTGACTGCCTGGAATCCTTCAAAAATCCCATTTTGAGCCCCATGAAAGCCCTATAGATCGCCACAGTGAAATCGGATCGTTCCGGGACCCCTGAAAATGGATTCTACGTCCAAAATACTGCGAAAACGACACCAAACTCGATCCCATGGCTAAAAGCCTTCAAAAGCCCCCTCCCATAGCCCCATTTTAGCCCCATAGCGCCCCACGGGTTTGGGCGATCGGACTGAAAACCTTGCGGGCACAACTAGATGGTAAACCAAGAATTCTGCTAAGCGTGAGCTAACAAAATAGCTCAATTTTCAAAGAAAATCCGCTAAAACCTGAGAAGATTCATTTCACTCACCGGCAATGTTTTTCATGAACGTCAGGGTCCCCAACGGTTTCTTATTGTTTTTGCCAGTCCAGTTATAATTTTGTGCAAGGGCATTCGTGAAAAATCGCTCCAGTATTTTCCTGACAACGTTGAACGTTTTTTTTTCCGCCGACTGAGCTCATCAGGGTTATCTGAAACCAATTTAAAATTGTAGCCTTCAAAAAACATTAGATACAAGTATTTATTTTACACACATGGGTTCATTTATTATTATTATCATCATCATGAAGCGTGATGTGACGAAATGGGGCGATTTTTTTCTCTTTCATTTGTGTCCATGATTTGCGTGTAGCATCCATTCCTAAACTGATATATAAGGACTGGAGGAATATTTTTCAATCCAACGTCAACTTACTATCTGCTGCTCGTTGTCTTTGGATGATGTCACCCAGGCTTCAAGTGCATTGACGTCTTCCGCAGTTACACAAGGGATCGTGATTTCGTCAGGCAATGGGGATAGTTGAGGTTTGTCGTTCGCAGTAGCAAACCTGTCCAAAATGCTTTGCTGCATGTGATTAATTTCATCCAATCGTCTCTCAATTTTGGCAAGATGACGGGCTATACCCATATATGGCCTGGAACAGTTTGCACACTTAGTTAAGCAACAGCATAGCGAGTATGTACATATGCAACTATAATCGTTTTGGAATGGCATTGGTGAAGAAGATACACATTCATTCCTAAACGAATCGCGACCATATTCGAAGAAACCTTGAAAAAAGCCAGTTTTTGAACCATTGTTTTTGAACCCTTGAAATGTTGTGGAGCGGCCAATCCTCATTGGGTTGATCGTCAGACATCAAGCTTCTATTAAATTGATGGGCTAATTTAAAGGGAGGCCAAAATGTTTCTTTCTTTCTGGGCGTCAACCATGAATTTCTTACGATTCCCACAGTTCTATCATCAAATTCCACAACGTGAAACATGTTCGGTGTTTCTGCCTAAGGGAAATGGGGGTTAGCTCAGGGACACAGAGTACATAGTACAGATAAGAAAAAGAATCAAGAGTCAGCATGCAAATACATTGAATCACTCACCTCTTCAGGTTTTCTCGCTGCGAATTTAGTCGAAGGAATTATGGAGAAATACAACACCACAACACTAACACTACTTACTTCCTCGCCTTCCAACTAGGTATCAAAACCAGCACAAAACTTCTCGCCGAGATCTGCCTATCACGCCGTTCGCAAAAACAACTTTCCCTGGAGGTCCTTCCGCCAATGGCGCCATGATTCGTTTCTTCTTCTTCGATTTATGTTTCAAGTCCTTGCGGCATGATGGACACATTACATGTCTTTCACATTGTTTTTTTTGTTGTAACCTTGATTTTTATTATTATTATTTTTTTTTTTTGAGGAGAGGAAAGCGAATCGTGTGTCAAATTCTTTATTGTATTTTTCGTCTATGGCGGATATTAGCCGATCTCGTGCGCTCAGCTACGTTACCAAGGTAGTACCTACGCTCGTAGCTAGGTACTATTATAAGTAGGTAGCTTAACAGCATTGTTAACAATTAGGTGTAATAATTACAATTATTGCTATTAGGTATATTCTCCCGTTGACTGCTGTCTAGGTCGGGCGGACGTCATGTATTTACCCAATTAAGTACGTCCGAAAAGTTGGGTCGCCCGACGTCGGCGGAGAGTCGGCAGAATTGGGTTCGAAATGGGCGCCTGCTGCCCAAAGAGTACCGTCGGGCGGACGTCATGTATTTACCCAATTAAGTACGTCCGAAAAGTTGGGTGGCCCGACGTCGGCGGAGAGTCGGCAAAATCGAGTTCGAAATGGGCGCCTGCCGCCCAAAAAAGTACCGTAGGGCCGACGTCGGATAGCTGTCGTCCTTCGACCGACCATCACCCGACGATGCTGACCAAAGCCCGACGTTGGCCCGACGACCTGTGCTACATGGGTCATCTTATGAAACACCTATCATTATGTGTTTGATGTAATTTGTTACTCTTCACATATTTCATAGTCTGTAAAAGTTACGTATATCAAATGAAAATGCACGTTTGTCTATCAATGTAGCACATTTTATTTCATTTTTTTTTTTTTTTTTTTTTTTTTAATTCTCCAATGTGTGGAACATTTGGCCCACGGATAGGGTTCCTCCCCCCCCCCCCCTCACATTCCCAAAATACCGGGTTTGCCGTTTTCGCAGGAGTTTAGAAACAATTACCACAAGTACTTTTTCCACGTGGTACTTACGTTGTTGAATTGTCCTGCCGGGGGTGGTTCTCTGGACGGCATCGTGAGAAACACAACCTCCAAACAAGTGCTCGGTCAATTGGGAAATGACGAAGGGGCTGTGGTACGTACGTACAATCTAAGACAGAAAAATTGTTATGTCGTACAAAGTTAGAAATGAAATTTCAATAAATCACAGTACTATTGTTTTTAACCAAGTACGTTGTGTACGTAAGTCGCATGAGAAGTACCTACTGGAAACGATGAATAAAAAAAAAAAAAATTTGGAATAACCCTCATAGAACATGTGATGAGTACGTACCTCGGGAGAGACTCGAAGCGAAATGAGGATTTTTCCACCGGGGATGTCGGTGTTCATGTTCGCGAATGCTTGAAGATGCTTTTTCAGGAAACGACACTCATTTTCCTGCTCGGTCTAGTTTACATGTCACGAAAATTAAAAGGTTCACTGTATCACAAACATCTCCTCGGAGCCGACCAACAGGCGATAGCATTAGTGTGGCCACTTCGTTATAATAAAGGGTGTATCAAAATAATTGGATGGCCTCAAAGGTTTCATACACAGCTGTTTGGGAATGTATTCAATCACAACAACGCAACTTATTTCTGATTCATTCGTACTAATTAATCAGCTATAACCACACATTTTTCGCTCCTGATGTTAATAATGATATGCGGGCGCTAATACTGGGCCTAAATTTGTCGCTGTTCACATTTCTAAATAGAAATCGGGTATTTTTGTGTTCGAACCCCCGGGATTTTTGCACACCTATGAAGGAGGTGCTGGATGTCAGGGATTAAAACGAATCGATTTACAGTTTAATTCAACGACAATAAATGGTAAAAACCAGTAAATGTGACAAACCACTTGTTGCTATAAACCAGGGGTATACCACAAAAATTAAGGGATGAGTGGTTGAGGATTTGACGAGTGGGGTTGCAGAAAAGCGGTAAGTACTTCAGACAGGGATAAACGGCTTGCATCCCACGATTTGTCCCGAATGATAGAGACACACCTATCATAGGCAAGTCGTATCAGCACAGCTTGACCTCGTAGGTGGTCCCTACAAATACATTGAAGGATTTGGAGACATCCTCCGAGGTGCGTAGCATTGGAATTGTGGCGTCAGAAAACATAACGAATGTTGTAGACATAACGAAATTGTTCGTTATCCCAATACAATGATATGTGAGGAGGGGTTGATGAAAATATATAAAAATGTTACACAAACGCCCCCGGTGTGTACAATTTAGAAATTCGGATAACACGGCTGTTGTAAGGATTGGGTGCATTGCAAAAAAAAAAATAATAAAAAACAAAAAAAGAAACAACAAAAAAAAAAAAAACAAAGGAACGAGTACGAATTCCTTCAAGTTTAACTCAGTTGTGCCATACATGTGTTCACCAGACAACGTCAGGGATAATGTTTGATAGTTGGTGGTCAACGATGATTGGAGGATTTGGGGTGTGTTGTGAGGGGTTTTCCCCCTCCAAGTCAGCAGAAATAACAAGTAAAGGAACATATCAAAACGGTTTAGAAGAGAGTACTTAAAATGACAATACTAAAGCACAAAAATTGTTACAAAATAACACCGAACAATGAATCGATTACAGGCAGGACGGAAAAAAAAAAAAAAAATTTAGCCGGACATGACTGAATCCTTGGAGGTCTATTGCAAGGAGCCCAAACCCGAGATGGAGTTGTCAAATGGGAAAGAAGTAAAGTTGCAAAATATAAGAATTACGAAATGTTTTAAGACGGGTAAACGTATGCAAATGAAATTAAATTAATAACTACGTCAATTTAGATAATACTACCTGTATCCACAACAAGTGGACGACGACGGCCGTTGTTTGACGAGCCAAAATGAGCCGCCACATCCCATGCATTAGTGATGATACGATAGTAATCAGTATTGAAACCCCATTTGTTCATGATTGAAGTACACGCTCAACACTCGTAATTGTATTTTTGGAATATTTCAATTTTTTCCCCTTCTTCAGTTTGCACATATATCTTCATTGAATCCTGCAGGCCATACGTATCCCCTAAATAAGGGTTCATGGTTGTTGTGCGTTGCTCTCTACCTCTACAATCAATTTGACGTCCTAGCTGTACCTACAAAGCTTGACTGCCATGTTTGGTTGTTCGTACTAGTAACTTTCGAGTTCGTGTTGACGTTACAACTCTTCCTCAATTATTGTTCCCAAGGAAGTTGTAGACAACGAGAACACTCTCGAGTAGGTGTACGGCGTATCGTCACACACCAAAAACATTAAAAAATAAAAATAAAAAAAATAAAAAAAATTTCAAACAAACTGCAAATAATAATGTAGAATAAATACAAACTGTTGTCAAAACCGGTAGGTCCGTACGACTTGCTCCTCTTTTTGATGACACTCATAGAGAGTGTCATCAATAACCACGGAAAAATTTGGAACTTTCCACAGGGGTCGTATTGTACGCCACCTACCTAGTCTTCATGTGATGGACTCAGATGAACTTTACTCAAAAACCCCCGTTACGTGGGGAGACATATAGGTACTTACCTACATTTGGGGCTATACGTTGAGCCGTAAGGAGAATGAAGACGAATCCTACAGTCTGTCCAATATTTCCTAGGAACAGTTATGTGATTGGCACAATTTAAGGAAACCCGTTCCAGGAGGGGTGTCAAGTCAAAGCCAGTGGAAAAACGAAGACGAGAAAACCAAAAAAACCGAAATATTGCAAAATAAAATATTTCAAACCAATTACATTTAACGTTCTCAGTGAAAACAGTACAACAAAGGGGGGGGGGGGGGGGGAAATCAAAATGTTGGTAAGTGCTTTTGTTGTTGATGGTTCCCTTTTCAGGCCATTCCCGTCCTCGGATTCGATCGAAACCGGTCCGAAAACGGATTCGGCGTGGTCTAAACCATGGGAAAAAACGTGTTCCTTTTTTCCTGTTTCGACCACCTGAACGGGTTTTTTTTTGCACAGAAAAAAAAACAAAAACAGGACGCAATGTTGATGTTTGAACCCATTTTTGATGGTCTTCCACGTGGTGGGGTCGTCTTGAAATTGGTCCTATTGTGTTCAGACTGTCGAAATCTATGGGAAAACGTGTTTAGTTGTCCTTACAACGACCCCCTATAAGGGTTTTTAGGGCTGAATCAACTCTGCAGCACCGTTTTTGAACTTTAAAACCCATTTTTCATGAGGTCCCCGGTCTCGGATCCTTTTGAAATTGGTCCCATTGGATTCGGCGACCTTCAAACTATGGGAAACCACCTTCCTTTTTTCTAAAAACCCACCCCCTATAAGGTGTTTTTAGGCAAAACCACCTTCGTAGCACGCAATTTGAATTTTAAAAAGCATTTTTCACGAGGTCCCCGTTCTCGGATCGTCTTGAAATTGGTCCCATTGGATTCGGCGTCGCCCAAACTATGTGAAAAAGCTTTCCTTTTTTCCAATGACGATCCCCTATAACGTGTTTTTAGGCAAAAAAACCTTCATAGGACGCAATTTTAAAATTGAAAACCATTTTTCGAGGGGTTCCCGTTCTCGGATCGTCGTGAAATTGGTCTCATTCGAATCGGCGGAGTCCAAACCATGGGAAAACACCTTCCTTTTGTCCAAATATGACCCCCTATAACGGTGAAGGGGGGAGTTGCACCTAATGTAAGGTGGTAGCACCCTTGGTAGCAGGGGCTTCCGTACTTTAAACCCATTTTTCGAGGGGTTCCCGTTCTCGGATCGTCTTGAAATTGGTCCCATTCGATTCGGCGGAGTCCAAACCATGGGAAAACGAGTTCTGTTGTTTCAAAAACGAGCCCTTAAAGGGGTTTGTAGCGGAAGTAGCAGCGTAGCAGGTCAGCACAGACTCTCCTCTAAGGTTATACGTTACACGTTATACATACATACTAACGTCTTATATGTATATATATATATAAATTTGCTTAGAAAGAAATAGAGAGATGCTAGAGAGAGAGTAAGATATATGTATATAAGACGTTAGTATGTATGTATAACGTGTAACGTATCGTGTAAGGGCTCGTTTTTGAAACAACAGAACTCGTTTTCCCATGATTTGGACTCCGCCGAATCGAATGGGACCAATTTCAAGACGATCCGAGAACGGGAACCCTTCGAAAAATGGGTTTCAAGTCCGAAAACACCTGCCACCAAGGGTGCTACCACCCCCAACCCCCTTATAGGAGGTCGTTTTGGGGAAAAGTGAAGTTATTTTTCCATGTTTTTCGACCCTCTGAACACAATGAGACGGGTTTCGATCCAATCCGAGGACGGTAACGTCGTCAAAAATGGGTTTAAATTCTAAATTGCCTCCTACTAATGCCGTTTTACCGCAGAACACCCATTAAGGATGTCGAATCTGGAAACAAGGAAGGCGTTTTCCCATAGTTTAGATCATGCCGAACAAGATGGGACCAATTTCCAGACGACCCAAGAACGGGAACGTGGTCAAAAACCGGTTCAAAGTGGCAAAGCGGGGCTGCATAGCTGCTGCACTCGTAATAACCGTCATGTGGGATTAATGTTCGGTAATAATCAAGTCGTTGTCCCACAGATTTCAACCTCCTCAACACAATGGGACTGGTTTCGAGCACATCCGAGGACGGGAACGCCTCGAGAAATGGTTTTCAAATTCTACATTCCCTCGTAACGACGGCTTTTTGTCCGCCCGACACGGGATTAACGATTTCGAATGTGAAAAAATGCACGGAAGTCGTTTCCCCCACGGTTTGGCCCACGCCGAACAAGATGGGACCATTTTCGTTTGAATCCATGCACGGGAACTCGACGAAAAACGGGTTTTACAGCTCAAAATAGCGTGGTAGTGAGGTTTTTTAGTCCAGAAAAACCCCATTAACGTGGGGTGAATCTTGGGCACAAAAACCGCATTTCCCCCAAATGTGGACGTGGCAAAATAAATTGTTTGTATTTAATGGTACCATATTCCTTACACAAGGGAGGACTTCAGCTAATGGGGAAAAACAGGGTTTAACACCTTCCTCAACCCTCTGCTACTCAAGTGGTTGTCGGCCAGATAACCCGATTGACTGGGGATTTAATTTTTTAAATTTTTTTTGGGATATGGGGGGGGCAACACCCGTGTACGTTGGTGGCCCAAAGCAAGGGATGATTGAATGCCCTAACCTCCACACATACCCGTTACCATGGCATGGGGAACCCGTGTGCAGTTACACTATGTCAATAGGCGGCCCCGCCAGGTTGCAACGACGGCCCCGCCAGGTTGCAACGACCGCCCCGCCAGGGCGGAACCTCACGGGCCGCCAGCCCGCAACGACCATCTGATATACACTCCAATATTCCACAATTGTTGTCACAAAAACACCGATAGTGTGAAAAGGGCATATGTGGTCCATGACAACCTTTACCGTACTGTCCTCCTACATTTGTTATCTGTAAGAAAACTTCGGATTAAACCATCCCTAACCATATATAACCATCGCTAACCATTGGTCATCATCCGTAACCATACCTAACCATCCCTAACCATACCTAACCATCTCTAACAAACCCTAACCATACCTAACCATACCTAACCATCTCTAACCATACCTAACCATCCCTAACCATCCCTAACCATCTGTAACTGATAACCATTGATAACCATCCCTAACCATCTGTGACCATTGATCACCATCCCTAACCATCGGTAACCATCCGTAACCACGCCTAACCATCTCTAACGATCCTTAACCATCTGTCACCGTTTCTAACCCTCTGTCCACCACCCTAACCATTGGTCACCATTGGTTACATTCATTAAATCAATGGTAAGCATCACAATACACCGCCAACATTCCTCATGGTCCCCCCCCATTAAAAATAAAAATAAAAAAATAAATATTACGATTCAGAGAATAATTTCGGATGACAGTCAACCGTAATTTTTTTTTTTTAATTGTTTGGATAACTGTAATAATTCGTCATTGAGGCCAAGGAATTCATTAACCAGGCGCAAGCAGGGAAATGACAGTCCCTCAAGCGCAACGTACCCTCAACGTTTTTTAGGTGTTGGCGTGCCTTGAAAATCCAATTGGTATCCAGCACAAAATAATCAATATTTGAACATTCCTCTCCGGCCGTCATGATAAACGGAAATCGTTTCATTTAAATACCCATGGCCCACTAAAGGGTTGCAAACCTCTTCACGAGGTGCCTCGTCCGTAATAAATCCTGGGAGTAATGTGAAGAGTTGCATTTTTTCTGTGAACCTACCTGCACTTGGATTTGAACCAATTTTCGTTTAAGAATATACTGATTTTCCTCCGTAGCCCACGCGAGTTGCGGAATTTGCTGGAACTACGTGCTATATACTTGAGTTCATTTTGGTACATTACTGCATCCTCAATGTTGCTCCTAATCGAGTTTATAATTAATCACGGCACTGTTAACGTTGAAGGTGCTTGTGACACCCGTATGTGGAAGCCATAATGCGGTGGGTCCCATAATGATGGCACTCTCGTGCGTGTGCGGACGCCATAATCCGTTCAAATGTATTTATCGGTTGTGAAGGAAAGTGTTAGAATATTACGAGCTTGGTAAATAGAGTCCAAGCTGTCCGCCTAAATGGTACTGTCTCCGAATTGTCACAAATCGGAGACTTTTCCGTAGTTCAAGGTAGCGTTCTAGGACCCACTCTCTTCCTGATATTTTCAAATGATCTTCCTCAACATTCAAATAAAAGGACTGTTATGTTTGCGGATGACTCAACGGTTCTTTCATCAGATTCTTCGTTGGCTGCCCTGGTAGAAAATGCAGATATTACTGTCGGCGCTATTCGACATTGGTTCCATAAAAACCGTCTCGCTGTTAATGATTCAAAAACGGAGGTGATGTATTTTGGATTAAGGGACTTATCGCTGGCAGTGAGTGTTGGTAACCCTCAGTCCGTTAAAATGTTGGGTATTGTACTGGATCCGAAACTGAGTTGGAGGCCTCACTGTGAACAGCTGGCCGCTTCCTTAAATAGCGTTTCCTTCCTTTTGCGAAGACTTTCCGACAAGCTTCCCAAGACTGCCGTTCTTGCTGCCTACTATTCATTTTTTCAAAGTAGGGCTGGATATTGCATCCTTTGCTGGGGCCACTCGCCACACAGCGCCCTTGTATTCAGCAGTCAAAGGAGAGCTGTCAGAGCTATCATGGGCCTAAACTATCGGAAGGACTGCAGAGATGCTTTTCAAGAGCTGGGAATACTAACAGTACCAGCCCTGTACATCCTCGCTTGCCTTACCTATGTGCGGAAAAACATCACCTCATTCCCCTCAGCCTCACACACTCACAATACACGAAGTGCCAGTCAGCTTTCGTTGCCCCACTCTCGTTTGGACGTCAGTAGAACTTCTACATCGTGGTGGGGAATAAAATTTTTTAATGCCCTTCCAAAATCTGTCCGAGAAGAGCCTGTGCCAAAATTTAGAATCTCATGTAAATCCCGACTGTCACAAATGGTGCCGTACTCATTTGAAGACTTTTTTCTCAACATCAATCCAGTGAAACGTCTTTAACGTGTACATGCCCTTAATTCATCAATTTACGATTAAAATTTAATGTTACCATCTTACTTTGTATTTTCAGGCCTAACTTTAATTAACCGTGACCATTGTCAAAAGCACTCTGTGTAATATGGCAAATAAAACGCTTTCTGATTCTGATTCTGATAGAAGCTTTTCATTTTTCGAATTAATAAATAAAAATATCATTTTCCAACTTGTAAAGTAAGCAATAGAGATAAGAGATCATTGGGGGATTGAGCGTGACGATAGCTTGCCGAAAAATGGCTATATTATGAGAGAAGATCATTTATGATTAAAATAAAAGTTTCACTTTAATAAGATAAATTTAAATCGTGCTAATTTATGATTAACACCCAGGGCCTCATGTTACAGGGGCAGGATCGGGCGATGAAGCCATCTAGGATTCACGTCTCCTAAAATTCTCAACTTCCAAACTCATGATCTGCAAGCTAAACAATGTACATAACTAGGGGTTTTCGTTGGTGACGAAAGAAAGAAATTCCAACAGTTGGAATTTCTAGTTACTAGATCTATCCCATTATCAAACCTGGTTTGAAGATGCTTTTGAAGTCCCTTGAAACGAGAACGTAATATAGACTATAGTACAGAGCCACTATATTATATAGTGGCTCTTTAGGAAGCAGTTTTTTTTTCTACAGTTTTACCATCGGAAAACGAGTGTTTTATAATAAATTATTAAAAACAAATGCGTCCTTTATTTTCAATACTCAAAAACCGTATGGTTACATTATACACAAAGATGTACTATGTTACTTTTAGAAACAAGAAATACAATGGTACAATAAAATAAAATTGGAAGCGAAGGTTGGTGATTCCCAGCTCGTGGATCTGAACTCGTCAGTTTTTATGAAAGGAAAATGCAGTGGCGGGAAGACAGGATTGAGCAGCCAATACCATCGCTTCTCCACTCGAGGTTTTGATGAATTTGGATTTTTGACTTTTCTTCTTTTGTTTGAACTGGCGTTGAGGATCTATCTTTTTTCTTATGTCGATTTTTTCTTTGCATTCGAACGTTTCCGGGCGAGATTGATTGTTTAATGCCACCAATTTGACTCTCAACGAACGTAGGTTGTCTTTTACCATATCAAACGCAACTTTGCTGTTACACCACTGATCTAAATCTGCGGAAAAAGTCTCCAACAAGTTCTTCCTCTCATCGGCGAAAGGCTTGACTAAATTAGGCTTGGAAAGCAAGTCAACAATTCGGCGAGATTCCTCCTCTTTCTGCTCAATGTCAATAGCCAGCTGTTGTACTGAACCAAATTGTGGATCAGGAACTTTGATACTCAGGTTTTCTCTTTTCTTTGGCTGAGTGGTTTCGTCATCTCCTTCACTCATCGGTTCGCAAAGGGTCCCCAGGAAACGACATAGTAAGTGGACGTGTTTGCACATAATTCCTCTGACGCAATAATCAATGCATGTACACGTAAATTTGTGGAAACATGCATTGCAATGCTCACATCTGATGGGGCATTCACAGGACTCTGCAGAAAGGGTTACAGTATAGTAATCCGCTCTGGATGCTGAAAATACTGACCAAGACCTATGTTGGGGGTCCTCATTAACATGAACTATAACCCGGTCTAAATTCAACTCCATGGCCACTTTATGCCTTTTTCGGAGCTCCCGAATTTTATGACTGAGTTTTCCTTTCTGTAGGGCAATCAACTTGGAGTAAATTCTATCATTAACAAGTCGCATCATTGCATTGATAGTTTTATCCATCCTTTTGGCAGCTGTTCTCTTGAGATAAATGTGCTTCAAGGTGCCATGAAGCCTTTCTAATGCCATATTTGTGTTGACACCTGCATACAGCCTGTAGCAGTACGCCCATTTCTCACAATTTCTCGCATAATACTTGCTGAAGTACTCGCCGAATGATGAAGTCTCTGGGTCATGAAGAAACATCTCAACCGTAGACGGCAGCATTAAATTTTGTTCAAATGCCTTCACGTCAGTTTCATTCAAAAGCGTGTGAACTTTTTTGGACACGTTGTCCCTCTTTTCTTGTTTTAAGGTGTTAATTCTGTTTGCCCATGCACGTAATACGTGCCACGTACAAAACAAACGTCGCCCGCAAGGCCCCATCGTTGCCACGCATTATAAAAACTTTCTGCCATGTCCGATAGAAAGGTTTTCGCAGAAATGGCTCCAACTTTTTGCTTAATGCTTCCAAGAAATATTTCAATTCCAGGTTGATCGTGTCTGTTGGATATGAAGAACGCACATGGAAACCCTTCTCCAAATTCGTCAATGACGAGAACTGTGGTCATTTCATAACCATAGCCTGTTAATTTGTCCCGAGTAAAGAGGCCTCTGAATTCTGGCATTTCGTCCAAAACTTGATTTGTCCATCATCCCATTTTCCTCGGAAATGTCTCTTGTTTATCACACCAAAACTCGACTTGTCCACGTATTTGCCGACAGTTAAGGGTTAAGCGAAAATTTTTTTTTCATAACTCGATTTGCCCAAACCCATTTGGAATGGTAACGTTTCCCAAAATTTCCCTCTTTCCCTCACAAGATGGCAGCACCCACTTGCCAACCTGTTTGAATTCCTGCTTCATGGGCGCTCCGAAAGATGCCTCGCACGATCATGTGCGGCAACTGGGTATCAAGAAAATCACGGAAGTTCGACCGTTATCACGTTTGAACTCTGGAATCGTTTGATCTGTTCTTGTTGCCACGTCCCTTGATTGGTTTTGTTGTTCAGTTCCCCGAGTTGGTGAAGGGTTGAGAAGGTGAACATTGTTGTTGTGTGTGATGGATGGTTTTGTTCGTGAATTGTTCGTTAATTTTTCCCTGTCAAAAACGATTTTTTTTCTTTCAAAACTAGTTTTGTCCATAGTTTTTTAACAAAACTTAACATGTCCAAAATATTTAAATCGGTATGTTCGAAGTATAATATGTTAAAAACTTGGTATTCAGGGGAAAAACTTACTCTGACTTCAGGATTAATATTCCCCGACCGGATTAATTGTATCATCAAAGGGGGCTGCACAGGAAGTTTTTTGCCTCTCCTGAACATTTTTGAGAATTGGACAAGTTGGCTTTTGCTAGCAACCTCCTCAATTTCATTTTGTGAGTTCGCAATATAAAGTTGGTCAGCTCTTATGAGGGTTTATACCTGGCTGGAGAGGTCCCACCCAAAAGGTACTTACAATGAAGGGGAACTTCGAGAAAAAAGTTTGTTAGGTCCTTTATTCAAATATAGGTCCTATCTACGTTTTTTACAACTTCTTTATAAATGAACATCGAAAAATTTAATTACAATGAAGTTTTCTCTCTTTCAGGAGGTTGTAAGCATGCTTTAGCCCACCTGTCTTGGCTGCTCCTTAAAACGTCGGAAGGCCAGCACCCTCTCAGCAGCTGTTAGGCATGGGGAGTACATTCGTGCAGCTGACATGGGGACTCGATGTACTGACCTCACGAAGTCGAGGACGAATTTCCTCGAAACGTATTGTCAAGAAGGCGGCGCTGGCGGCACCCTCCTCATGCTGAAACAACCCAGTGTGAAGATGGTTTACCTCCACGAAGCCAGTGTTGACTTCATCATGAACCTGTCGTACCCTGACAAAACACCCGACAAGTTCATTGAAAATTTGACTACCAACTTGACAGAGGAACATTGTTGGGTAATAGAAAAGTAGACACAGGCGCAGTCAAATTCCTCAGTGTGGTATGAGGTCCGCTATGGCCGTATTACTGCATCAAATATACACCAGGCTACGCGGTGCCAGACTGAAGAAGGAAGCTTGGTGGAAACTATAATGGGTGCCTACAGTCTAGTGGAGACATCAGCGATCAAACGTGGGAACTTCCCACTGGGAAGAAGTTGGAAGCTGACGTCATAGCGAAGGTGGTTCAAAATCGCAGGAGGTGTGGCATCTACATCGACCGTCGGAACCCTGTCTTCGGAGCTTCCCCAGACGCCATCACTCCCAGTCATGTCATCAAGGTGAAATGCCCAGAAAAGCAGTCAACTTTTAGCAACTATCTGGACGACAAGGGCCGCCCAAAAGACAAATTCTATAGCCAAATTCAACTGCAGATTTTTCTCTGCAACAGTAAAAAGGTTTTTTTTTTTTTTTTGTGTAGCTTCGCCTAATTTTGAGATGGACGGTAATGTGACTACTGTTGAGGTCGAACTGGATGAACCTTTCTGCCTTCAGATGATGGCTCAAGCTCTGAATGTTTTGGAGGCGAGCGATTTTCCCCAAGCTTCTGCGACCTAGTCAAACAATATAGTATTATACACTCAAGAAAAAATCATTTAAAAAGAAGTTGAAAGTCATTAAAGAAATAACTGTAGTTACAGTTATTTCTTTAATGACTTTCAACTTCTTTTTAAATGATTTTTTCTTGACTTGATTTAGTCCTAATTTTTGACATACCTAGTTTATACTAATGGATGTATGAAGATATGTCTGATGTATAAATTTAGGACACTGCTCCTTGCATCATTGAATTACATTTCATTTATTTTGAACCTCAATCACACGTTTCATTTCTCAAACTGTCAATGATGTAAACACGACGAGTATTAGCCGCAAATCTTGAACTTGAAATTTGTATTGGAAGAATGGTAACTATTCGGCATGGAAGCCAAAGCCTTTTTGGCTTATGGGCGTTTCTCCCAAAACTGCCGAAATGCGCTTTTCAGGACCCCACAACTGAAATATTACTTTTGGTTTATTATTCTTGGAATAATACACCTATGTTTTCGCGACGGAGGTCGACGACTCCGATCGGCCTCTAAATTTAACATTATCCGTTTCAAGAGGTCTACATTCTAAATCCGAAATGTCCGTCCGCCGTCCGCCGTCCAGGCCGTTTGAGTGAACCCAAATCTAATAGGTTTTGCAGGAATGAACTGTTTCATCCCATGACGTCCAAAGAACTTGATCATGGACTCATCGTAGTTCAATGTAGTGTTATTCATGAAATTGGCGGCACAATTTTTTTTGACGAGGTCCATAAGGGGTCGCAATTTCCACAATTTGTCGTCAGTATCGGGAAAATTATTGTCAGCACAATGAATAAAACGTAAAATGGTCAACATCCGATTCCTGGACATTGTTGAGGATACCATTGCATTATTCATATCTTTATTCTCATCCCAATAATGTCTGATAGAAGGTACATGATTATACCCGGTGAGTATGAGGAAGCCATCAAACCATTTCAAATCTCTAACAGATATATTTTGAGGTTCGACATTCTTCCAACTAACGTATTTGTCAGTTTCAGTGTAGAGGAGTTGATAAACCTCATCATTGAAAAATTTCTCGAATACCTCCACACACGTCATATCAGAGAGAACTGGTGCATCTTTGGATAAAGAGATTTTTGATTCAACAAAGTCGCCCTCGATAAATTTGGTCACGCGCCTGTGTTTTATTCGATCTTGAATCCATGGTTTCCATTGATCAGGGATGCCATCAAGGGGAGATGATGTAGACTCGTCGTCTGGAGTGGGAGCAACAAGGTTGGGATTTGGCATAATATGAACGGTTGGATCATTCTCAGATAGACCAATGTTCGCGACACTCTCGTCAATACGGTTCTGTAGGGCTTCTGGGAACACAATTTGTGTTGGAGCAAGAAGTTGCCTACCTGATAAGTGTCTTAGGTCACCTTCTTGATCTTCATCCCCAGACTCCTCATCTGTCTCGACTGCTGGCGAGGGAGGTTCAACATAAACAGCCTCTGGAAAAGCGAGTTCGGGAAGATCCTTGTCTTCAATAATCTCAATAGCCTCCTGAAGTGAAATCCCAGGCCTGAAAAAACACGGGTGCGTTAGTGACCAGCGTGCCCATATGGTACCACCAGCTTTTGACTGCTAATTGACACCACGAATTTAAATATTTTTCACTAAAAAGTATGTATTTAGTTCAAGGAATATCCTGAGAGTATAAATATCATCAATTGAACAATAAAAAAGTAAAATAATGGTACCTACTTACTTCAAAATAGTTCGTAATAATTCAACGTCGTATTTTTCCTCCATCTTAGAAAACACGTCCACCCAGTACAGAAGCCAATATCGAAATGACTGTCATCTCTAAAAATCACTAAGCTCCTCAGGAACATGACAAAACATGCAGGATCATGAAATGATAGCTTGCTGTTTGCTCAGGAGCGCACGAATGAACATGATTTCGGTGTCCCGTATGGGCACGCTGGGCGCTAATGGGTTAAAGAAATTTTATGCAATCTGAATTAGGTATATCTACTTGGCGGGTTTTTTAGGTTTATGGGTCAGCTGACAGGATGTCAGCAAAAAAATTAGCCGCTCGAAACATTTACTTATAAGGGCAGCAGTAAGTAGCACATTTTTCGAAAGCTCTACGATTTATGCAAAATCCCCCCCATAAATTCAGAAATCTTAGGTAGCTCCGCCGTAAAGGCAACTGATAAAAAACAACCATGGTGGATTCACATGGGGCGGAATGAATAATAATGTTATGTTAATACGAAATACTAACGTTATGTTAATTATCAACATAATGTCATCAAATGTTCAACCATCTTGAGAAGTAGACGGTTTGAAAACAAGCCAAAACCAAACTGAACAAGACGGATGACTGAGGTTATGAGACTTCCATCCAACACGGTAAATTCACCCACCGGGGCCGGAATCGGGCCGGTCGCCGAGCGGGCGAAAACGTGAAAACTCACCGAAATTGCAGGCAAACGTCGGAAAAGCTCGGAAAAGCTCCAGTCTATTTCCGTTCCGGGGGAGAGCTTCGACGCCTGTGGGAGAAGAGCCAGGAAGGAAAAAATCAACTTTCCTCGGCTCCTAGGAGAGGTTTATTGATCTGTAAATCCGCCGAGCTTCGGACCCGACCCGACGCGTCATGTTGCAACAAAACCCTAAATCCGCGAACGAACGACAATCACCCCATCGACGAAGAAGTCGACGCAGTTGACTCAACTTGACGGAAGCCGAAGGTTTTTCACCTCGCAAACCTTGACGGTGGGGGAAAAAACCAAAAAAAAACCGAGTTTTCAAAGTTTGAAATTCAAACAGCGAACACATCCAACACTCAAGCGAATCCTCCCGAATTTCTACCAAACCCAGCTAAAACGCGAAAATAAATTCACGTCCAAGACAAACAAACAACCAATACCACAATATAAACATAAACAATTTGTTGCTGCCGATCCTCCACTTCAGGATTTCCCCATCTTGAGCTCAAAATTTCCCCAATTTCCCCATTGCCTAAAACGGATTTCCCCACAATTTCTCCCTGCCATTTTTCTTAATAAAAATCATTGTTAAGAACACGAAATCGGAACCTGATTACAAACGGCAGAAAAGAAACGGTAACTGGCTAGAAAAAACTGTTATTCAAAGACAAAATTTGAATTATTATACAATCTCACATCAATTGACGAGAACTAAGACAAAGGGATGAAACCCCTCTCTTCAGAGTGAGAGATTGGGATTGGCCAAGAAGGTGGAAAGATTCTTCGAGATTTGTTCTAATTCGTCTTGGTTTCTAGCATGATTCAGCTTAATTATTATGGTCGGGACCAAACCAATTCAGAACAAATCAGAATAATCTCATCCGAATCACCCCTGAAGTGAAAATTTTTTGGTGGCGATGACAGTTTTCTTCTTTTGAGCAGGAGTTGGTTCCTGAGGTGCTTCGTCGTCACTTAGTCACAATATCATGACATAGAAGGCTTTGGTCGTTGTAATAAACATTTATCCATTTTATATTATGGTTATTACACTTTTTCAACAATATGGTTATTACAATTTTCAACTTGCAACCCAACGAATACCTAAGGAATTAGAGGGACACGCGGTCGCGGAAATCGTGGAAGTTAGGTTCTTTTCTGGTTCAGAGTTCAGCTGCTGTGGTTGTTGCCATCTTTGTGTTGAAGGTTACTAACCCGTCGCGTTAATTTACTATGCAGAACATCATAGTAAATTCGTATAGTAGGTAGGTACGTACCTACTTCATTTTTGGTTTATTATTCTTGGAATAATACACCTATGTTTTCGCGACGGGGGTCGACGACTCGGCCTCAAAACTTGACATTATCCGTTTCAAGAGGACTACATTCAAAATCCGAAATGTCCGTCCGCCGTCCGGGCCGTTTTAGGCAGTAGGATTTTTTTTTTTTAAATCTGAAATTTTGGCAAAATACTTGGTTTACCATCTAGTTGTGCCCGCAAGGTTTTCGGTCCGATCGCCCAAACCCGTGGGGCGCTATGGGGCTAAAATGGGGCTACGGGAGGGGTTTTTTGAAGGCTTTTAGCTATGGGATCGAGTTAGGTGTCGTTTTCGAAGTATTTTTGGACGTAGAATCCATTTTTTGGGGTCCCGCAGCGATCCGATTTCACTGTTTCGATCTATAGGGCTTTCATGGGGCTAAAAATGGGATTTTTGATGGATCCCAGGGGGTTAATTATTTTTCGAGTAAAAATTAAAAGAGTTTTTGAAAAAAACAATTTTTTGAAAAAAAAAAAAATCCAATAATGAATTTTTTTGAAAAAAAATCCAAAAAAAATTTTTTTTCCCTACATTTTTTCTTTTGACACAGAAATAATTTTTGCGAAACTAACCTATATCAAAGAATAATAAACCCTTCTGTAAAATTTGCAGCGTTTTTTGGTTTATTATTCTTGGAATAATACACCTATGTTTTCGCGACGGGGGTCGACGACTCCGATCGGGCTCAAAATTTGACATTATCCGTTTCAAGTGGTCTACATTCTAAATCCGAAATGTCCGTCCGCCGTCCGAGCCGTTTTGGGCAGTAGGAATTTTTTAAAAAATCTGAAATTTTGGCAAAATACTTGGTTTACCATCTAGTTGTGCCCGCAAGGTTTTCGGTCCGATCGCCCAAACCCGTGGGGCGCTCTGGGGCTATAATGGGGCTACGGGAGGGGTTTTTTTGAAGGCTTTTAGCTATGGGATCGAGTTAGGTGTCGTTTTCGAAGTATTTTTGGACGTAGAATCCATTTTTTGGGGTCCCGGAACGATCCGATTTCACTGGGGGATGTTTAGGGCTTTCATGGGGCTAAAAATGGGATTTTTGAAGGATCCCAGGATGTTAAATATTTTTCGAGTAAAAAATACAGAATTTAAAAAAAAAAAAACACTTTTTTGAACAAAAAATCCAAAAAAAAATTTTTTGAGATAAAAATCCAAAAAAAATTTTTTTTTAATTTTTTCATTGACAGAATTAAATTTCTGCACAAGTAACGTATATCAAAGAATAATAAACCCTTGTGTAAAATTTGCAGCTTTTTTTTTTTTTTACGAGGCAAAATGGGAAAAGGGACAGATCAATATAGGAAAAATTTTCATACAACCCCCTTTTTTTTCTTTTTTTTTTAGGGGGCCGAAGAATTGTGCCCCGGGCCCGGATTTTCTCTCCACGGCCCTGCACCTAGGGCTTACCTGTCGCTGGTTTTAATGAGGCTTGGCAGTGGATTTGGGCGGAAGTGATGACTGCCCGCCCTCTCAGACCCTCAAATTTTCTATAACTGATAATGACCCAACACGACTGGTTAATAGAGACATAGAAAAATTTATTGATGAACTTATCCAACTAAATTACCTAGATAAAACACATAAAAACAAACTCTATAACCTACACCCAACTCCCCCCCGCTCATTTACGGCAAACTGAAACACACAAAACACCCATGACCATCAGAGTCTGATGATCAGACATATTGTACCTATCCACTGGTAATAGCCCAACCCAAAAACTTTCCAGCTGGTATAAATCCATCTTAGAACCATTCACAAAAGATAACCCATATGACCTCCGGAACGCCCACCAACTTAAAGATAAACTAGAGAATATCACCCTACTCCCTCACTTCAAGCTCATTAGCTTAGACGTAAAAGAACTGTACCCTAGCTTACGGGCCAACGAAGCTGTTAAAGTAATTAGAGATAACTGGACCAAAATTATTGTAAACTCTCCCATCAAAGACCTCCCCAAATTCATTAAAGGCTTTCTCCTTAGTGCACATAAAGGCTACTTTAAATTCTCAAACCGCTCAAAGTGCTGCCGATTATGGGGAAATTTCACCTACTCTAAAACCAAAATGGGGAAATGGATTTTTTGGGGAAATTAAGGGGAAATTTCACCGTCGAGCTGTGAATTTTTTAGAAATTTTGTAGGTAACGAGAATGAATTAAAAGATGAAAAACGAAGTAAGTAGTCTTGCAAGTAGTATCAAGTCTTGATGTTCTGCATAGTAAATTAACGCGACGGGTTAGTAACCAAGTTCATCTATATTCTACATCCAGCTATTTTGATATCAATTCCTCTGTCTTCCCTCCACACTCTACTTGACAGGTTTCTAGTTTTGAAGGATTGTGTGAACCCACAAGAATTGGACGACGAATGGCGACAACTTTGCATTTCGGACCATGTACCAAAAGATGGGGACCACAGAGAGCAATATCTATATTGATAAATTTCGGTCCACCATCTTTCATTTGAAAACTGCCGATGGAAACGAGGTCTTCCCAAATTTGAGAAGGGCAATTGCTCTGCTTTTGTGCCTGGCGACCGGGGTTTTTCGGTTTTAAATAACGTCAAAACGTTGCACAGGAATTATCTAAAAGGGGTACCCCTCTTCAGAGTGAGAGATTAGGTTGACCTTGAGCGGTTCGAACCAACCACAGAGTAACAGAGAACAAACCAAGGAAAACTGGAACCAACGAAGGAAATGGTAGCAGCCAAGGTGTTGGAAACCACCCCTGAAGTTGGTGATCAAGAAATTCTTGAGTCAACTCGATCACACACTTCAGGGGTGACTCGGATGAGATTTGTTCTGGGTTGGTTCCGACCATAATAAGCAGAATGCTCGAAACCAAGCCGAATTAGAACAAATCTCGAAGAATCCTTCCACCTTCTTGGCCAATCCCAATCTCTCACTCTGAAGAGAGGGTTTTCAACCCTTTGCCTTAGTTCTCGTCAATGTGAGATTGTATAATAATTCAAATTGTGTCTTTGAATAAAAAGTTTTTTCTAGCCAGGTACCAGGAAACGGCCGTTTTTCTTCTTCCGTTTCTAATCAGGTTCCTATTTCGAGTTCTTAACAATGATTTTTATTAAGAAAAAGGGCAGGGGGAAATCCGTTTTAGGCAATGGGGAAATTGGGGAAATTTTGAGCTCAAGATGGGGAAATCCTGAAGGTGAGGATCGGCAGTTGTCAACTACTACTATTTTTCACAACATGCCCTTTAACCTGTTGCATACGATAAAAACAACAACGTTTCGCATGCGCCCGGCGAGAATGCCTCAGTCACGTGATTCGTTCTTGGAATCTGATTGGTCGAATGAACTTGTGCCTCTTTGCCCATCACCCTGCCTCGGACCTGTGCGACTTTGCTCGGAACTGCGTACATTACCATTCGTTTTTACGGGGACCTATGACTTGACCCCTTGCCCAGTATCCCCCCCCCCCCCCCGCCATAACCATAAATTTCATTCTGATATAGGTCTTACCTTTATCGTTCATTTTGCCCCGCGTGGGTTGCCCCAACGGCCCCGTCGTCCGTATCGTCGGAACGGACGGGAGTAGTAGGTACCGTCGGGGCGACGTCGCCACGTGCTGAGTTCTACGAGTTCCCACAGCCGGATGACCGCTGCATTGAGCATGTCCCCCCCCCCCTCAGCCCGGGGCCATTACATAATGTAATGAAACCAGGAAAAAGTGTGTAGTTTAATATCAAAATAACAAGGTACCAAAAAAATATACAAATTAACTGGGAAAAGCCAACCTAATTTTCTATCAAAAAGTGCATTAATTTAAAATTGTAGCAGTGGAGTCAACGGAACGGAACAGTAGGTACCAATAAATCGTCGAGTGCTTTGTTCCTTTCGATTTTATCATGGTATGAGGGATGAGTCACTTGAGATCCTCGCACCACGAAGTCCAGACGAACACTGAATGATTTTTGGACCCGGGATTTCACACACACGAATGAGCCTGCATTGGACCCGGTCCAGTTGGCTTCGGCCTCCCGGGCGTCACTCCACACACTACACGGCAAGGTCCATTCATTGAGGGATTTGAACTCATCGACAATGACGCCTGAATGAGACAGTCTTGATCCTCAGCGACGGCCGGTTTGTGTTGGATAATGCTGATGATTATATCCAGTTAGAAATGTGTAGATACCTACATTGGGTTCAAATTGGTCTAGCGTGTTTTCAATTCTAGCCAACCGGCTTACAATAACTGGATACAAGTCTGGAAAAATGAGAAATTTAGAAGAAATTGATAACACATTTTGTTAACCTAATATGAATCTAATATGAATACCTATACCTATAGGTATTAGGTACAGTCGATGGCTCGAAGTTGGGACAGCGGTGCAACTTGGGGCATTTTGGGGAATTTTCTTCCGTGATGTTGATAGGTTATTTGTTTACACACGTGTTGATCTTCGATTTCATGGCAGTTTTGAAGGTGTTGAGCAAGTTTGGAGTACCGGAGTGAGATTTGAACGAAAACACGAAAACACACGTTTTGCCTTGGTGTTTTGAGGCGTTGCATAAATGATTTGTCATGTGTCTAGTTGGAAATGCCATTCTTACTTTTTCCATATCACCTCAACCGGTGGGTACAGGCTGGCTGGAGTACAAAAAAGTCAATCCTCGAGTAACATGGGACAGTGTCCCAAGTTATTCATTCCTGTCCCATGTTTGAAACAACTTACTGTTCATTATTGGTTGATTTGCAATAATTTTTCATTCAAAACATAAATTAATGTCACTTTTGAATTTGTTTTTGTTTTTAGGACATTGGCAATACATTATGCCGAGACCATACCGGAAGTATAGCGACCTGACAATCGATAAGGCAGCCAACGCCGTCCGACGAGGGAAAAGTCTGCGTGAGGCCGCAAAGCAATTTGGCGTCTCTAAATCGTCCATTCAGAGGTACCTACCTGCACGGAAAACAGCAGCGAAAACCCTGATACCGTTGCTATTTTTGTCTAGCCTAGTTCGTTCGCTGTTCAAGTTTTTGAGTTTTTAATATGTACATAACGTAAAAGTTTCTTACACACATAGTTCTAAGTGTTCAAGTTTTAGAGTTTTAAATAAGACTTTGCTATTTTTTCTAGCCTAATTCGTTTGCTGGTCAAGTTTTTGAGATTTTAAAAACGTCGAAGTTTCTTACACACAAAGTTTTAAGTGTTCAAGTTTTCGAGTTTTAAATAAGACGTTTCGTACACACTCCTAGTTCAAATGAAAAAGTCTGAGTTTGTGATTTTTATATAAGGAAAATTGTACTTAATTGAAATGTTATATGTATTATGCACCTACGTGGTGTTTTGTAGTCTTCTAGAGTTTGCTGCCTTACCTGGCTGCTAAGCTAAAATCTGAATTTGTGATCTTAGTTAAGGAAATTTATATGTACCTATTTGCGGTTGCTGTTCACCACTTCTTTAACTGTTCGTGTTGATCTCTATAGTTTTAACAGTGTGTTTTAAGTGATTCAGAGGTTGTGATAGAACTAAAGGCCTGTAAACAAAAAATTTTTACGCTATTTTTCAGTAAAAAAAAAAAATTCTACTTTTTTTCAGGGGAATTTGTTTTAGACGTTTTTTAAAAACCCCAGGACTGTCCCAAGTTAAATGCCCTGTGTCTAACTTGGGACAAACGCCATTTTTTTTTAATAGTAAATGATCATGTATTATGTTGAAACTTTGGGTAAGTAGAGCCCAAGTGCCCTTCAGAATGGGGGTATTTTTTCCGATTGAAAAAAAATTATTAAGGGAAAGTTATTCCATGTTGAAGTGCAAAAGTGTCCCAAGTTCGAGCCATCGACTGTACCCGGTTTTCGTGTGTTGCATACCTACAATGATGTTCACGAATCTAAAGCATTTTAAAAACGCTGCAAATTTCACTCGCGGATTTATTATTCTTCAATACCTACCTACAGGTAAAAATGGGGAAAAATTAATTGTGTCAAAAAAAGTTTTTTGAAGAAATTAACAAAGAAAAAAATGTTGTCTGTACAATGTTTGGACAATTGTGGGGCGTCGAAAGTGGATTGTGCGTCCAAAATTACTAGGAAAACGACGCCGTATTTGTCCTCCTCCGATCCTTCAAAAAACCCATTTGTAGCTCCATAGATCCCCACGGTGAAATCTGATTGTTCCGGGACCCCCAAAATGGATTCTACGTCCAAAAATACATTGAGAACGACACCTACCTCGACCCCACAGCCGTAACCCTTTCAAAAAACCCTTCCGTACCCCCTTTTTAGCTCCACAGAGCCCCACGGTTTACTCCCGTCCCTAAAAAAAACGAATGGCGCGTTACTGTTAACTCCACTCCTTTACAACCACTTAACAGACGTGCGTATGTTCACCACTATCGAACACTACTACGAACTCCAATTTTTAAATCCGCCTTACACTTGTTGGAGATTTTGGCCGCGCGCACCCACCTTTCTTCATGAGCGAGAGGCTTATGGTAATTAAATAAACTGGTTGTGGATCACCACATTATCACCTCATTTTGAGCCACCAGGAACCGAACATGTCGCCAATGGCGCCATAGGCGTACGCAAGGGGGGCTAGGGGGGGCCCGGCCCCCCCCCCCCCCCCCCTAGACAAACGAAAAATATATAATATATATATTATATATTATACACTTGCAGATAAAAAGAATGAAAAAGAAGAAGTAGTGGTTGAAAAATTCGCAGAGAACCCGAGGCGGCTCATGTTGTAAATTTAAAGTGAAAAAAATCAACTTGACATTGGGTACCTACTTATTCCAATATTTCATTCAGTATTAGTTGGAGGGTTGATATGAATAGTTTTTGGATCAAAAAGTCGTCAACTTGACTCGTACTGTAGACCTGACTCGGGCAGTATACCTTTGTCGATTTTGGAAAATTGTGAGTTGACGGGAGCAGTATTAGACCTATTCACGGAGAATCGTAGCCGACTCATTTTGCACGTGAAAAAATTCGTTAGACATCGAATTTGTTCGGTTTTTACTCAGCTACAAGATAGTAATTTTATCTTTCTGCGGAAAAAATCTAGACACAGGTTTCAACACGTTTTTAGCTGAATTTGAAGCAAAAAACCATGACAAGGTAGGTATGCGACTATTTTTCCTGGGTACCCTATGGAGTGCCCTATGTACTGAACAACTCCGACAAATGGCGTCCGTTTTTTCTACAGATTTTAAGGTAAATGCGTGAAATTGTGAGAATTCTTTATTCGACGAAAAGTCGCTGAATAGGTACCAAACTTCAAAAATATGTACCTATTCTCGCCGTTGGATAACGTTAAATCTCATCAGATCGAGTTTGAAGTTTCTTCAAACTCGACCTTACCTAGATAGACCTTTCAGAGAACCTGCGATACGTAGTTACGGCGCTCGTTTAGTGAAATCGAGAAAACAAACTATGAAAACATACATAATACTATGTATGTTTTCATAGTTTGTTTCACGTTTCATAGGGTATATTATACCCTATTAGGGTCTATGTAGTGGATAAAAAATAATAAGTTACAGCGAGATATTTCTGGCTCGAACCTTCGAAACAAAATTTAATTTAAAAGACCACATTGTTTTTCCTTACAAAGTCATGAAAATAACTAATCAGGCTCAGCAATTTTCCGTCTTCAAGTAGAAATTTTCAATTCTAGGGTCTTCAATGAAATTCACCAATGTTACGGGGTTTCATCAGAAATCATAGGAGTGTTCGATCAAAATCATCTTCGACCTCCTCATTTTTGTCGTAGGTAATTTTCAATTCTAGGGTGTTCAATCGACGCCAAATTTATTGCTCTACAACATTTCTTTTTGTACAAACTTCGGGAGAATCCTTACTTGGCTCGCACACTGGACAATGTACTGAAAACGTGTTTTTTTTTTAAAGGTATTTTGGGTAAAAACGGCTCAGAATCCATTTTCGTGATCAGCGTCAAATTTACGAATACAAAGTGGCATTACTAAGAGTATGGGGTTTTCAGAGACCCTCCCCCCCCTCCCGCCAAATATGGCCGTTTTGCACCACCGTTCGTCGTCCGCCGGCCGGGCCTTAGTGGGCAGTAGGAATTTATTTAGAAATCTGAAATTTTGACAAAATACTCGGTTTACCATCTAGTTGGCCCCGCAAGGTTTTCAGTCCGATCGCCCAAACCCGTGGCGCTATGGGGTTAAAATGGGCCTACGGGACGGGGTTTTTGAAGGCTTTTGGCTAGGGGATCGAGTTAGGTGTCGTTTTCGAAGTATTTTTGGACGTAGAATCCCGTTTTGGGGGTCCCGGAACGACCCGATTTCACTGTGGCGATCTATAGGGCTTTCATGGGGCTACAAATGGGATTTTTGAAGGACCAAGAGATCAAAAATTGATCTCTTTATAAAAAATATTCAATATTTTCCGAGTAAAAAAAAGTAAAAACAAATGATTTAAAAAATAATAATTCTTATAAGGAAACTCTTTTTTTTTTTTTTTTTCAGGACAGAATTAATTTTCGCACAAGTAACCTATACCTACCACTGAATATGTGTATTATACACCCTTGTGTAAAATTTTCAGCGTTTTTAACTTTAATGCTTTAGGTACCCTTGCTGGCAGCATGTCTACCTGCAATATTTTTGAGCCCCCCCCCCCCCCCCCCCCCTAAAGGAAGACCTGCGTACGCCCATGGTCGCCATAGCTTTGGAAACACTGACCTGGCCCGCAAATTCCTATCACTTCTTGCGATGATAAATGAAGATGAGATCAATATCACTAAATGATCCCTGGCCCTCGAACCCTGCTGATAATGAACGTTGGAGTAAACAATAACAACGGACTGGGGCGGAGTAAACATCTTCATTTTTCGCCGGGTCTCTCAGCCCTCCAAACTGAGTTTAGTGTTTACTCATACGCCCGGTAAACCGAGTAGGTATTTTGTGATCATTTCAGATTTTAAAAAAATTCCTACTGACCAAAAACGGTTCGGACGGACATTTCGTTTTTGGAATCTACGTGTCATGAAACGGATAATGTCAAATTTTGAGGTCGATCCGAATTAAGTTCTGATTTTTTCGACCTCGGCATCGCAACATTTCGACCTCCGACCCGAATACAAAAGGGTTTCCTCATAAAAGCGTAAATTTGGACAAACTAAGTAAGTAAATTACTTACTTAGTTTGTCCAAATTTACGCTTCTCATTAAATGAGAAATGCCTGGGTTGTTATCGCAGCTATCAACATTATATATAATATATATAATGGGGATATTATCCCCACTACGAATGTTGAAGTAACTAGAGTGACCGATCGGATAGAGAGTCGACAATGCAAATTTCTATAAGATACACAAAAAACCAGACAACGTCAGATATCGTCAGACAGTTAGGTTAACAGTTCAGAGAAATCAATATATCCAAGTGCCGAACTTTGAGACAATACACAAAAAACCAGACAACGTCAGATATCGTCAGACAGTTAGGTTAACAGTTCAGAGAAATCAATATATCCAAGTGCCGAACTTTGAGACAACCGCGGCCTGTAGCGAGGAGAACGCACAAGGCGCCCAGTTAACACAATTTCTCAATTATTGTGTTAGGAGTTGAATGTACTCGGAGAATTTATTGGGACATGCGCTTGCACAAGCTAAACGCTGCCTGCAGCAGGTATTAAATGCTGAAGCAATTGAGTACATAGCGCCAAACTTTGCCACTGCAGCTAGTAGGATCTTTTTCCTTTTTTTTTTTTTAATGCACAATAACGAGGACCATCTCGACATTTCCAAAAACACATGCCGCAGAATTCCTCCAACATTTGGTAAGGTTGAGAAAAGTCACCTTACCTAACACAAACAGAGTACCTGGAGCTGGATGTCAGTGGGATTCGTTGATCTTCTTTTTCTCGATGACATTTTGAACTATCAACATCTAACGCTGACAAAAAGTAATTAAAACAATCGAAAGAAAAACAACAACTTCAATCGACTCGAATGGGAAACAAAGTCGGTCGAATTGCCCCCCAACCAGCTGACAAAACAGCTCCTAACAAGAAACGGGACTAATAATATATAATAATAACTAACAAATAATATATATAATAAGTAACTAATAATATAAACCGTTTTCAGAAAATCTGGTTTTCAAAACTGTTTCCTCTGAGGTCTTTTTCTCGATGACATTTTGAACTATCAACATCTAACGCTGACAAAAAGTAATTAAAACAATCGAAAGAAAAACTACAACTTCATTCGACTCGAACGGGAAACAAAGTCGGTCGAATTGCCCCCCAACCAGCTGAAAAAACAGCTCCTAACAAGAAACGGGACTAATAATATATAATAATAACTAACTAATAATATATATAATAAGTAACTAATAATATAAACCGTTTACAGAAAATCAGGTTTTCAAAACTGTTTCCTCTGAGGTCTTTTTCTCGATGACATTTTGAACTATCAACATCTAACGCTGACAAAAAGTAATTAAAACAATCGAAAGAAAAACAACAACTTCATTCGACTCGAATGGGAAACAAAGTCGGTCGAATTGCCCCCCAACCAGCTGACAAAACAGCTCCTAACAAGAAACGGGACTAATAATATATAATAATAACTAACAAATAATATATATAATAAGTAACTATTGATATAAACCGTTTTCAGAAAATCTGGTTTTCAAAACTGTTTCCTCTGAGGTCTTTTTCTCGATGACATTTTGAACTATCAACATCTAACGCTGACAAAAAGTAATTAAAACAATCGAAAGAAAAACACCAACTTCATTCGACTCGAATGGGAAACAAAGTCGGTCGAATTGCCCCCCAACCAGCTGACAAAACAGCTCCTAACAAGAAACGGGACTAATAATATATAATAATAACTAACAAATAATATATATAATAAGTAACTAATAATATAAACCGTTTACAGAAAATCTGGTTTTCAAAACTGTTTCCTCTGAGGTCTTTTTCTCGATGACATTTTGAACTATCAACATCTAACGCCGACAAAAAGTAATTAAAACAATCGAAAGAAAAACAACAACTTCATTCGACTCGAATGGGAAACAAAGTCGGTCGAATTGCCCCCCAACCAGCTGACAAAACAGCTCCTAACAAGAAACGGGACTAATAATATATAATAATAACTAACAAATAATATATATAATAAGTAACTAATAATATAAACCGTTTTCAGAAAATCTGGTTTTCAAAACTGTTTCCTCTGAGGTCTTTTTTTCGATGACATTTTGAACTATCAACATCTAACGCTGACAAAAAGTAATTAAAACAATCGAAAGAAAAACACCAACTTCATTCGACTCGAATGGGAAACAAAGTCGGTCGAATTGCCCCCCAACCAGCTGACAAAACAGCTCCTAACAAGAAACGGGACTAATAATATATAATAATAACTAACTAATAATATATATAATAAGTAACTAACAATATAAACCGTTTACAGAAAATCTGGTTTTCAAAACTGTTTCCTCTGAGGTCTTTTTCTCGATGACATTTTGAACTATCAACATCTAACGCCGACAAAAAGTAATTAAAAAATCGAAAGAAAAACACCAACTTCATTCGACTCGAACGGGAAACAAAGTCGGTCGAATTGCCCTCCAACCGGCTGACAAAACAGCTCCTATCAAGAAAGGTAAAAGCACGAAAGGCGGACATGTTAAGAAATTCTGGCACTTTTCTGTTTCTCCTGTTTTGCCAGGGTAAGTAAAAAACTTTTTTTACATTTTTTTACTTACCTCTGACTTTTCTAAACACGCGAGAGCAAAAAGAAATGGTTAAATCTCGGTTTTTATATCGAAAAACGCTGCAAATTTTACACAAGGTTTATTAGGCATTCTTTAATGTCAAAAAAAAAAAGAAAAAAAAAAAAGGTGCGATCTCGAAACCCCGATTACTCAGAAAATATTTGACCTACTGGGATCCTTCAAAAATCCCATTTGTAGCCTCACGAAAGCCCAATTGATCCACACGGTGAATTTGGAACGTTCCGGGACCCCATGCGGAAAATACTGCGAAAACGGCACGTAACTCGTTCCCATAGCCGAAACCATTAAAAAAAGGCTGCAAACTTTAACAAGGGTTTATTATTCTTCGATATTGGTTACATGTTCGAAAATTAAATATGTGCCAATAAACAAAAAACGCTGCAAATTTTACACAAGGGTTTATTATTCTTTAATATAGGTTAATATTGCAAAAATTAACTCTGTCATTAAGAAATATTTTTGAAAAAGAAAAAAAAGATATTTTTTCGGTAGGTAGCTACAATGTTTGGTAGACGTGGTACCTCCTTCAGCTAATCGTTTAGCGTTTAACGGACCTTTGAAGAACATGTAATTTCAAATAAGACTTCCACCCGACTGACACTCTTTTATTCATATTTAAAATAATTTTTTAATATTATGTATTGTAACAGTACCCCATAGTACGAGTTCCTAAGGGATGGTAATCTGGCACTGAACAATATAAAATATTCGTTATTTAATCGATAGCGTAAAATTTAATCCTTCGTTGTCTCTACTTGAACTTGGCTTTTAGCAGTTGCATAATTTTCACGTTGTTGGACGGAATGTATCGTTGTCCTCTTCTGAGTCATCTTCAGGTTCTGCCGTGGGACGACTTCTCTTCAAAGGGGATGGACTTTTGACTGGAATTTAAAAAAAGTAAATAATTTACAGTAACTATTACAGTAACTCAAATTCAGACAGGGTCACCATAAAAACTCCTCGTGGTCCTCTGCTCCCCGCAGTGTATCAGGATACATTATATAGTCGATCGTGGCAGACTCAAGTTCAGCCCTGAATGGCTTCCAGTTGACTCCTCTCGTGACAAACCGCCTTGTGTCCACCAAGCGACAGTGGATGGGTCTTCTGCTCAGGTGAGTCACTATGGTTGCATGGTCACTAGTTGTGCTCCATTCAAGCGTCCATGAATCAACCAACACCTGTGACCGCGGGGATTCATCGACATCCTCCCGGGGCGGTAAAAACATATCGATTCCCTCCGCCTAAGAATCGTCAATGTTACCCTCCCTTTTACATTTTTCGTTTCCCTCCGTTTAAGAACCTGTAGTGTAGCAGTTCCGGTGGTGGTGACAAGTGCCCCTTCCCCCGGCCCTCAGCCTTGTCCCATGTCAGTTGATGGTCGCTATTCAAGTACCCGGTGCTGCGCGCCGCATGTCACTCTATTATTAATTACATTCGGCATCAAATTACACGGCCTAAGTCTCAAAGTATTGCGTGCTTCATTCTACCCGTCACAACAGTTGGCGACGAGGATAAACGTTTGACGGCTCCGTGAAATCAGGTAAAAGTTGTCACCGTTGTTATCACGCCGGCGCACCTGTTGCCGAGTCTCATTTTCAACTGATCGCCGCCCCGGATCCTATTTATCGCCACCGGACTCAGCTCACATTTTGTTAACGTTTTTTCTTTCGGCGTTATCGTGTCAATAAATCCTTCGGCGTCGATCGGCCGGTTCTCCGACTGGTAACGGCGAACCGGGAAGTCACATCGCAGTCAATCGCCATTGCAGTGACGTCATCATAACGACTTCAGGCGAGTTGCTACTTTTCTAGTCACAGGCAAGAACAGGTTGTTGAGCATAACAGTTTTTTCACCCCGGAGTAGCTGCTCCTGTTCCAAAATCGCTGTTCCTGTTTCAAATTAGTTTTTTTTGCCGCTGAAATTCTTTGACATGGATGCGAAGCAATTTGAGACGTTTATTAAGACGATCACCGCCGCTCTCTCTGCTAATTCTACCCCAGCACCTCAGATTTCCCCTTTTGAAAATTTTGAGGGGAAGAATGAGAAGTTTTCGTCTTATTTAGAGCGATTTGGTATTTACTGTGATCTTAAAAATGTATCTAACGATGAGAAGAAGGCTCAACTATTGTGTTCGTCGATTGGGAGAGTCCATTACAACAACCTTGCCGCACTCTTGGGTCCTGATACACCAATCAAGGACATTGGATACCCAGACTTAGTTAAACATTTTGAGAGGATGCTTTGTCCAACAGTCTCCACAATAGTAGCTCAGCACTATTTTCTTAGTGTCACACAACAGTCACAGCAGTCAATAGCTGATTTTGTCACAGCTCTGAAGAGCAATTTGAAGGACTGTGATTTTTATGTGGAGTGTCCATCAGGCTCCTGCAAGAAGAGGATCTCCATAGCTGACGCCTTTCTCCGGGCTCAATTTGTCAGGGGTCTGAGGGATGGCTGGATGCGTGAGCAGCTCCTTCAGGATTCCTCCATCAAGGACAAGACCTTCAATGAACTTCTCAAGAAAGCTATCGTGTTGGAAGCGTCACGTTATGAGTCTGGCCAGTTGAGCAAGCCACCAGATGGACCAGTGGATACACACAGGATCGTTAAGCAAGCTGAGCCGCCGCAAGGGAGCCGCCACAGTCATAGACAACACCCCCAGTCCAAGAGCCACAGCCGCCAATCTAGTTCTCAGCAATGTTGCTGTTCTCAGTCTCGTCACTCTCGACATCGAGTTGATTATAAGTCCCTCGGTATTGATGGGCTCTGCCTCAATTGTGGTCGCTCAAACCACAAGGCTCATGAATGCAGGACAGATCGTGAGTCTTTGAAGTGTACATCGTGTGGGAAGATTGGTCATGTCACCAAGGTCTGCATTACGTCCCTGCTCAAGAAATCAAAGACTCATTCATTAACCTCTCAGTACCTGCCAGACGAGGATCACGACTCAGGACACACGTATGGTATCGGCAAGATTGAGGAAACCCAGGATCTCAGCGAAATTGTTCCAGATGCCGACAAGTTTATTGTCACAGTTGCACTGAATGGTGAGCCTCAGGCTTTTGAGGTTGATTCTGGTGCTCGTTTTTCCCTGATCTCTGAGCCGGACTTCAACAAGCTTGGCCTGGAGGTACCAGTGCAACCAACCACAGTTTCGTTTCGCTCATATTCAGACCACATAATCAAGCCTAAGGGTAAGGTGAAGCTATCAGTCGCCTACAATAGCAGATCCATGGAAGCAGAATTGTTTGTGGTACCTGCCGGACACGTTGCCTTACTTGGTCGGGCGTGGATCCGTGGTCTTGGGATCGACCTTGGCAGGATTGGAAATCACCACCAGGCTCCTCTCAACTCAGTCAAGTACACAGGGTTCGGCAGGAGGAGACGGAGAAGAACTGTCGACTGTTTGTCACGCGCTGCAGTCTCCAGGTTGCCAAGCCGGGAGGCGTTGGTTCTGGCCAATGGACGTTCTGGCCGAGTCCATTCCCTTCACATGTCAGGGCGCGTAGCCTTCGCCCCCAGGTCTGCAAAGGGGGTCCCGTTCACCAGAGCTTCGGCTGTGGGATCACCGTGGCACCCTCGTGAGTCTCCGCCGCCGCCGTCGCCGTCAGCCACTCCCTGGAGGTTCATTCCGCTGGCGCCGGGGTCCGGCCGTCCTCGGTGATTGTGTGGGGGAGTGAGTTTCTTTTTAGTGGGGGAGAGTGTAGTGTAGCAGTTCCGGTGGTGGTGACAAGTGCCCCTTCCCCCGGCCCTCAGCCTTGTCCCATGTCAGTTGATGGTCGCTATTCAAGTACCCGGTGCTGCGCGCCGCATGTCACTCTATTATTAATTACATTCGGCATCAAATTACACGGCCTAAGTCTCAAAGTGTTGCGTGCTTCATTCTACCCGTCACAACAGAACCATTGATAACCTCCCACAGCAGGATTGGTTTAGAGGCCAGTGCATTTAAACGTCGAAGGTTGCAATAAATCCGACTTTAGTTTTGACTTTTGCATGTTGGTAGGAAGTTGGGTTTTTTGACAAAAGGAGCATGGCAATGTTCTGTGTTAATTCTGATGGTGAAGAAAGGGGTAAATCAACTCATCTTCATTAAAATTCATGCTTTAATCATATTTATTACAAAAGGAGACATCCAAACAAAAAAAACAACTTAAATTATTTTAAATTAAGTTGTGTTTTTTTGTTTGGATGACTCCTTTTGAAATAAATATGATTATAGCATGAATTTTAATGAAGATGAGTTGATATTTATTAAATATATAAAATTTCTTCTCCAATGAGACCAAGAGCTTCATCTTCCCTTGCCAGAAAAGGGCCCACCTGTGATTCACAACCAGCTCTTGGCCTCATTGGAGAAGAACCCACATCTCGTGGATGTGGCCGCCGTATTTCTCCAGCCGGATGCACCACAAGAGACCATAGCCTCAGCAGGTGTCAAATGTTTTCTGGCCCTCTAAATGGTAGCAAAAATACTGCGAGGACTTCTGGCGGCAAATATACCTCGATTTTTTCGGACAGTTTCCAGTTTTTCACCTATTTATAACAGTTATGAATAGGTGAAAAACTGAACATGGCAGAGAACCATTAAGTACAAAGTTGAAGAGGATATAATTCCGCGCGAATAACCCCTTACACATTGGAATCGGTTCAGCCGTTTAGCCACAATCAAGAGTCAAAAACAGGCAATTTTGTCCAACTTGGCTGAAAAATAGGATTCGCTCACGTATCAACCCGTGCAACAAATGAACGAGTAATGCAAATGAATTTGCACAAAATGTATGTTGTAGAGGGTCAAATTATGAGTCAAGGGAGCACCTGAAATAAAATTTAAAAAAAACGTGATACTAGTTGCACGGAACACGAGAATGAAACAGTTGCACCGTGGCATGGTGGGAGGGTGTCGATACAATGACGACTGTTGAAGGGGAGGCTAGCGATAATCTTTGTACTCTGACTCCGGGCGGGCATAGAGTCCACGTAATCCCCTTTGGTGCGTTTGGGAGGGAAGTGATGGACGCCCAAATCTCCGCGCACCAAGAGAGCTCGGTCGCCCACGCATCTTGAAATCTCGCCAAGGCTGGATAGATGAGGTCCAATGTCCTCATTCGGGGATGCATATACGCTGACAACATGTATGTCCTGCCCACGTCCCACAATCCGCACCGGCACAATGCATGGTGTGACATATTCCTCCAGAAGCAGCACATCCAGTTCGGCATCCACCACCACCACCACCACCGCCGCCCTCGGGTTCTCCCCTGGGAGCTGGCACAGTATATCCTGGACCTGAGTCCAAACCCTACAATCTGTCCCCTCTGCACTGCCATCTCCTGGAGGGCAAAGACCCCAATACCCTGTTCCACCCCCAGCTGTCTCACCTGATCAGCCACCGTTGCCTGTCGGTTCATGTTTAGTTGTAAAATCCTGATTCCTAGGGCCATCATTGTGTGTCATAGTCTGTCCCTTTAACCATCCGTTCTATTGCCATCTTGTAGCTGGCACACTGATCCCCACCAGCCATGTGACCATGCGGTTGTCTGGCTTTTCGGCGAACCATCCCTAACCATCCCTAACCATCCCTAACCATCCACATGTTAAGAACACCAAATTGATAAACTACTTGTAGCAGTAGGGGAAGGTCCCATAGTTTTTGTTTTCAAGAATAATCACAGAATCACTTTTGGTTTACTATTCTTGGAATAATACACCTATGTTTTCGCGACGGAGGTCGACGACTCCGATCGGCCTCAAAATTTGACATTATCCGTTTCAAGAGGTCTACATTCTAAATCCGAAATGTCCGTCCGCCGTCCGGGCCGTTTTGGGCAGTAGGAATTTTTTTTTTTAAATCTGAAATTTTGACAAAATAGGTACTCGGTTTACCATCTAGTTGTGCCCGCAAGGTTTTCAGTCCGATCGCCCAAACCCGTGGGGCGCTATGGGGCTAAAATGGGGCTACAGGAGGGTTTTTTTTTAAGGCTTTTGGCTATGGGATCGAGTTAGGTGTCGTTTGCGAATTTTTTTTGGATGTTGAATCCAGTTTTGGGGAGTCCCGGAACGATCAGATTTCACTGTTGCGATTTATAGGGCTTTCATGGGGCTACAAATGGGATTTTTGAAGGATCCCAAGAGGTCAAATATTTTTCATGTAAAAAACAAAAAATTTTGAGAAAAACATTTTTGAAAACAAATTCCAAAAAAAAAATTTTTTTTTTAAATAAAAATCCAATAAATTTTGTTCAAAATTTTTTATTGACAGAATTAAATTTCTGCCCAAGTAACCTATATCAAAGAATAATAAACCCTTGTGTAAAATTTGCAGCGTTTTTTTTTCAAATGTGCATGTGCACACCAGCTCTGCGCATGGCCCTCTGACCAGGAGCAACTATCAATCAAAATGATTTGATATACTCATTTATCGGAGAGGTTTGTTTTGGCAACATGTGGGAGCGGAGGGGTATGGGTGGGAGCGTTGGCGTCTTCTCCACCCTCCGCGTTGTCTTCCACGGTGGAGCTCTGAAAAAATAACGATAGGTAGCTAAATAAATACTTTCGAATGAAATCTACTACATCTATCTATCTTCTTTGTATCCTTCTATCTATACTAGTATTATAAAATACTCTTTCTGTATGTAGGTATGTGCCCAGTATACTTAGGGTGACCACAAATTTTTGAGCTTAAAAGGGGACACCATCATTTTCCTCATTTTCATCATTATGATGGTGTATGGTATGTTAACATAACACAGCCCCCTGCCCCTCTTTGCACCTAAACACTCACTTACTTTTAGATTTTAAATTGCGAAACAAAATGTGTAAGATGTTATGAATTGAGAAGGCTCTCTCAACTACAGCGTTCGAAGTCGGAAGTGACAGTAGCGAGAGAACGAAATTCCCAACGTTTTTGAACCTATGGTTCCCTCTAGCGACTGATATACGTAGGGTGGCCAGATGTACTGCTTTTTGCAGTACAGTACTCCTTTTTGGTATGTGATACTGCTGTACACAGAGACTCTTGTGTACACCTCAAATGTACTGCTTTTTGAAACTACCTAGCTACCAACTAGCGATGGTAAAACCTCTGGAGTTTTGGTCGCTACTTCCTACCTACCTACCTACACACTTGACAATAGAGAGTTCCTAAAGCCACTTTTTGCCTAACGGTGATGAGTTACGGTCGACGTAACTCGATATTTCGCGCATGCGCAGAAATAACGGCGATAACTTACGTCCTTATGCCTAACGTCGAACGTTATTGCCGTAACGATACGGCGATAAACTTACGGTCTTAAGGATAACGCCATTAATTTCGAACAATATAAGGTAAATAGCGGCACTTTAAATTTAGCGTGACTTTTGATAAGACCGTATCTCTGTTACGGTCTTATGTGAAGTTAGCTTTTCTTTGATTCTCCCTAGACAAATCCCGGCGATAAAAATTAACGGTCGACGTAACTCGGATGTTTCTTTAGGAACTCTCTAATATCTTCCAAAAAATAATGGCCGCCAGATCCTAAATTAGATAGAACATCAACACCTCTCATCAGTAAAGGGGAAGCTATAATGTCTAAAAGAACATGAAAAAGAAAAGAAGAAGAATAAAGGGGAAGAAGTTGGTCTTTGATCAATCATAATTTCAGTTACAGTCATCAGTGTAGGATTCAGTCTACAGTACCTACAACAACTCACAACCTTTTTTTTTTTTTCGGTGTCTTCCTTTAATCCATTCATTCTAGTCAACTGAAGTGTCTTTTGTGATCTTGTGCTCAGCATTTTACATGTTATTGGGATGCCAAGATGAAGCGTGTGAGAGGTAAAAATAGTTTCCATAAACAATTGCAAGAAGAATTCCCATTCATGTCCTTGAAGAACTCGGATGACCCCCATGTTGTTGTCTGCAGTGTGTGCAAAGCTGAAATTGACATAACAAATGGTGGTCGCACTACTTTGCAAAGGCATGTTGCAAAACAAAAGCACATTCACGCTCTGAATTCTGCATCATCCAGTAAGCGAGTGAGTGATTACTTCAAATCTGATGTGGCAACTAAAGAGAATTTGACCCTTGCTGCTAAAGAGGGCCTTTGTATTTACCATTCTATCAAACACAGTCACAGTTTCCGTTCTGTTGACTGTACTGCAAAGCTGACTGCTAAAGTTTACGAGCAGAAATTTTCTCTAGGCTGTACCAAGGCCTTAGCGATTGCAAAGTATGTTTTCGCCAAGGAAGCTCAAAGTAGGCTACAAGAAGCACTGCAGAAGGCCGAGTTCTTTTCTGTCATTGTCGACTCATCTAACCACAAGGAGGTGAAACTTGTTCCTTTAATGGTAAGGTATTTCGATTCTGTCAACGGGGTACAAGTGAAGTTACTGCATCTGAAAGACCTCCCTGGGGAAACCTCCGATGACCTCCATGACTATGTTCATTCAACATTGAACACCTACGAACTGCTTGAAAAATGTGTGGGGTTATCAGCAGACAACACAAACACTAATTTTGGTGGTGCCGATAGAACGGGAAAGAAGAATTTGTTTAAGAAACTGACTGCATCCTCGCATTCAATGGTTGGAATAGGTTGCCCAGCCCACATAGTCAACAACTGCCTCCAAAATGCCACTGATTTGTTACCTGTCGATATAGAGGTCATAGCAGTGAAAATATACAAACATTTTCATATTTATACTGTCAGGGTATCTTCGCTCAAATCATTCTGTGACGCTGCTGATGTTGAGTAAAAGAAAATGTTTTCCTTCTCACGCACACGATTCCTGAGCCTGATGCCAGCAGTAGAGCGCATTTTGAAGATGTTCACACCGTTGAAAGCTGTTCTTTCCTCTGACAGCTGTCCCACGATACTTAGGGAGTTCTTCGAGAATGAAGTAGCTGAGGCATGGTTTTGGTTCGTCCACAGTGTCAGCGCTTTATTCCATGACGCGATTCTCAAACTGGAAGGGAACACCCCATGTGCCACAGATGCCGCTCTGATGTACTTGGATTTACTTGAGAAAATGAAACATCGAGAGGCAGAAGCGTTTTTGCCTTCAGGTGTGAGAAAGCTTCTTCAACGTATGAGTGGACCACAGAAGGAAACATTTGAAAAAAATGCAACAGATTTCTACAGTTTTTGTGTAGCCTACTTGGAAAAGTGGATGGCCAATTTCCGGGAATTAGCACTCTTCTCCTGGGTACAACTTTCCAACCCCATTTCATGGCCTTCCATTCTTGCATCGTGTGAAGCATTTTCGGAAATACTGATTAGATCAGGATGTCTCAACTTGGATCGCCTGTTTGATGAAATGCGACTCGTGAATAATTTCATATTGCCGGAAAAGTTGGCCGAGTGGATAGAGAAAAATACGAGTTCCCAGGACAGATGGCGGGAATTTTTCGGACTCATGGACTCAAATAGTGTACCAGTGCCTAACTTTAAAACTGTAATCGGATTCGTGTTTTGCCTTCCAGCCTCAAGCGCTCCCATTGAGAGACTGTTTTCGGTCATTAATAATTACTGGGGTGATGAGAAAAGCCGTCTGTCTGTGGACACTCTAAACGAAGTAATGCAAGTGTCCACCAATTTCAGCGAAACCTGTCTTCAAATGTGGGATTTTCTTCTCAAGAACGAAAAAATTTTGAAGCAGATTCACTCATCAGAAAAATATAAATCAAAGAGCGAAGACAGCTGTGACCCCGACGTTTAATTGTAGGGGGTTTGAACTAGTAGTGACAAGTCTCTTCATTTTGGTGATTTAGTTTTTGTGTTCCAAATGGGTTTACTAAAGTGCAAACGAATCATGTTTCACTATTGATCTCCTTCATCAGACAGTCATATTTTTGTGGCCAGTGGCAATAAGTTAACCTAATGTGATATTATATTAGCCATTAAAACTTTTTCTGTCCTGTGTCCGTCGACTATTTCTTTAATGTACTGCTTTCTCGAAAAAAAAATCTGGCCACCCTATATAACATTGAAACATTTTGAAAACTTCGAAAACATCACCTAACGTGGAAACTAATAAGAACAAAACAAGCGGCATTGTTTACTAAATCCATTAATAACATCAATGCAACCTCTACTTGTAACCAAACTTCCTTAGAGACCAATCATGTGATTATAGTTTTCGCGATCATGTTGCGTAACCAGTCTACCATTGGCTCCGCTCTCCATCATCACAACATTAAATGTTGTGATGAGTTGAAATTCATAACAGTCTAAGTGCCAAAAAACTCAGAATCGAGTTATCAACCTCTAAACAGTCTAAGGACCATTGCCAACAACCTGCAAAATGGTCTAAAAGCCACGACCGCGATAAAAGTTCCTAGAACTGCCCAGAGATCGCAGCACTGCTAAGGGCCAAAGGGTAACCTGCCGCCTGATTACCCGCGTGCGGTCCAGTGTTTCGGCTGTGTTTATTGCTGTAATAATATCGTGTTTTCAAAATGGAACAAAACGGGAGGAAGAGGAAAAAGCCGAATCAACGACTCTTGAATAAAACGAAAAGGAATAGTGGAGAAATGAAACAGCCTGCCGATGGAGTAAGTTGTAAGCCTACCTAATTTATATTGTTTCATCATACCTTACCTTCTATCTGTGACGTACACCGATCCCACGGTTGGTAAAAACCGCGTGATCGGGAGCCCAAAATACGTTCCCCGTGGGGAAAACACCAATTTAATTAGGGCAAAATAAGGAAAGGATAAATAATAAAGAGAATGTAAAATGAAAAAATTAAAGGAGGTTTTATTCAGTAGAATAAAAACCTCTTGACGAAATAAAGGAATAGCCAGAAGGCAAAAAGGCGAAAATAGAAAAAGAGGAAAAGAAGCAAGAAATTAATAAATATCAAAAGAAACGATCTCACCGGTCACCGCGTACGGTGAAGTCGTGGGCGTTGGCCAAAAATGACACAGGTTGGTCAAGAGATGTAAAATTGATATAATAAAAACTGCTCGAGAGATGAAGAGAGAAATCATACTAATAATTATTGCTTCCTTCCCATCCCTCTCCCCGCCCCAACGTCCCCTCGTCAAGAGGGGGGCGTCAGGTGACGGAAATCACCAATTATAACACAGTCCGGCCCCCGCCCCCCAGGACCCCAGCGGATATGGGGACGCCAATCCCGGCTTGGTCGATTCGACGGCCAAACCCGTGACGGCAACGTCACATATCCTTCTCATCTATGTCCTTTCTCTCTGCAGTGAATTCAAAGTTTACCTAAAATCGTTAGGGTTAGGATACTACTTATCACCCTACTGACCTTACCTTAATTTTTTGTGCAGGTAACTTGCAAGTGCGCTCATAAGTGCAAAGATCAAGACTGCGGAACATCTGAACAAGCTCTTCAATGACTACTGGGCTGTCTGTGATCTGAGAGTGCAGCGGTCGTACCTCATGGGGGCTTATGAACATCGCAGAAATCAAACGTCGTCGAAATGGAAATTATGATACTCCTTCAGAGAGCTGACGACAATGCACTGTTCAATACTTTCTTCCAGATGGTTCAGGCAAGTTGGTACGAGTCTGTAGGTCTACTTTTCAAAAGACGTGGAATATTTCTCACATGGTTATTCAGACTTTGACTGAAAAGAAGAAGAAGGGAGAGACCACTTTCAAGGAAGGTAGAGGTGGGAACATACGTTGAACCATTCCTGAGGAAGTAAAGGAAGTAGTGCGAAGACACATTGAATCGTTCCCATTTGAAGAGAACCACTACAGTCGTATGAAGTCAAGCAAAAAATTCCTAAGCCCGGATCTCAACATCAACAGGATGTACATCGCATTAAGAAAAGATCAACCCACACTTCATGTAACCTATCGTTGTTATTACAACATTTTCAAAGCAGAGTATTCGCATCTCAGGTTTGGAAGGCCACGCTCAGATACATGCCCCAAGTGCGACCTTTTTAAGGTTCAAATCCAGTCTGCAACTTCAAATGAAGAGAAACATGCAATCGAAGTGAAAAAAGACCTGCATCATCGAAAAGCCGAAAAAGCAAAGGCAGAAATGGACAAGGACATCGTTCTCTCCCAACAACCAAACAGTGAGACACTGGTGCTGGCTATGGATCTCCAGCAGGTGATTTCCTTGCCCACTTTGACTCATACCCAGATGTTTTATTCTAGGCAGTTATCCTTGTATAACTTCTGCGTCCATGTTTGCAACACAGAAGACGCCTATATGTGTGTATGGACTGAAGCCATGTCTGGCCGAGGGGCAAATGAGATTTCGTCGATCCTATTGAAACTCCTGGTTAACTATGACAGCTTGAGCTTGCATCGAAATGTAGTCATTTGGTCTGACAACTGCGTAGGCCAAAATAAGAATAAAATCGTTCTGTTCATGATGTTATTCTTGGTGGCTTCAGGAATTTTCCAAATGATGGAACAGAAGTTCCTTTTGAGTGGGCACTCGTTCCTACCTTGCGACCGCCACTTTGGAGCTATAGAGATTAGAAAGAAGGCTACAAAAACAATGACCCCGAAAGACGTGGGCATCATGATAAAAGAAACAAGGCATGAAAAACCATTCATCCCACTTGAGTTGGAAAATACTGATTTTAAAAATTTCCAGCTGCTTGCGAATGCCACCCTCAACACCAGTAAGCTTAACATAACAAAGTTATCCCAAATTCGAGTCACATACGATAACCTTGTTAAAGGCGTTATACAGACTAGGAAAGTCCACAACGACATTGCTGGATGGGAAGAAGTGAAAATTTTTCGGAAAAAAAACTCTTATGAGATTATAAAAGATCTGGACCACTCCTAGAATCGTTCAGTCGTATCTCAGCGGAGAAACTAACTGATCTCAAAAATATGATTCAGTACCTTGAAAGCAATGATACCAAAGATTTTTATGAGAAATTGGTTCGTGAGCAAGAGGGTGGTGTTGAACCAGAGCACGAAGAAGAAGTGGATCCTGAGCCAAGAGGCAGTGGTTTCTGAAGATGGATTACGAAGATTGATTTAAGAAACGATTTTTTCAGTTTTAAAGTTCATTTTGATGTTCCCTTGTGATTGCTTACTACGTACACATTAAAAACTTTTAATTGGTGTCACTTAGACTTTTTTTTTTGGTGGACTTAGATGGACTTAGACTGTTTCGAACAATTTTGATTTCAAACATTTTTTTTTCGCAAAAATGATTTCTTTTTTTGATTTTTTTTACATCCATTACTTTACTATTGTTTGAAAGTTTCCAATTAAATTAAAAGAATTTTTATAATAAAAACATGGAGCATATGGTGTGTTTTTCTCAATTTCCTGGAAACTATGATTTTGGCACTTAGACTGTTATGAATTTCAACTCTTCATTTGACGACGTCGGATTGCTTGTCTGAGAATGAACTATGTCTGAAATGAAGAGAAACAGGTTTTAGCAGTGTCAAAATGTCTAGAATAACAACTGGTGTTATTTGGGTGAAGTTGTTACTACAATACGGACGGTTTTGTTTCCGGTTTATGACTACTCTGAGAATTTTCGTTTCCTCATCTGATGATAACTCCTGGACCTTGCGTTTTGCCTTCAATATTTTTCTTCTCTTCATCCACATCAGTAACTGTTGTGTCTAGCTCGCTGTCGTATTCAGCTTTCTTGAGCTTTTTCATTCCTTGTTGAAATAATCTGAAACAGATAAATGCTGGTAAGTCGTTGACGACCTTGTGAAAGTGGCCAAGTATGCAATAAACGAAAATATCAAAAGATTCCGTCCAGTCGCCTGGAGTCCAGTTCCGTCGACCCGATCGCAACCGCGCTGTGCCATCGCGAGGTGCTGACGCCCCGTTTTTTTTTTCTTATTTCTCTAATAGAACTCGAGTAGATCACATATTCTAATAGAACTCGAGTAGATCACATATTACCTGCGATTTTAGTAATGCTATTTTAAAGCTGATTTAAACGACTTTTTCATATTTTCCTTTTTAGCAGGAACAGCAAAAAAATTGTAATTTATCAAATGTCGACTTTAAACGATGTTTTCTACTTACCTTGGGTGGAACTCTCCATCGACACCACAGCAGACAAACACATTATGAAGTGAGAAAAGAGATAAAATTTATCTCTTTTCTCGATTTAATCGAGTATTCCGATAGTTTCACGTCTCATCACGCGTCTCGGTGTAAACATTGACGCTCCCTCTCCCAGGGCAGAGTTCGTAAACAAAACCTCTAAGAAACCCACCTAGGCGCATCCACACCGGTAACAAAATTTAATAGCAAAGTTGTATAGCAATTGTTTTAAAACATGCTATACCTATAGCATGTTTTAAAATTTTGTTGTACAACTAAGTTATACAACTGTCCCCTCTAAACGCGTAGACCTACGATTCAGTAGTGATCATGGCTTCGGAGGAATTGTCCAATTAGCATCCGAACTTTCTTTTCCACTTCATCCACGTTTCCTTGAAAATCGGAAGCTAGATCAGTCCAACCATCTTGCTTTTTATTACGGTCCTTGTATTCTTTGTGCTTAGGATCCCAAAGTACCGCTTTCTCACGATACTGCTCCGTATTCTCCTTCGTCCACCGAGACTTCAAAAATGGTAAAAAAAAAAAAAAAAAAAATGACACTCAGAAATCCACAAAATACACGAAACATCTATGTTCGCCTGTCAAATTAAAAACACTCCACAGGACGCACTCACTGGAAGGTACCTAGTTTAATAATAATAATAGTAAATACTGTAATAACTGATTGCCACACTGGGCAGCCCATCGAATTAATGGCTTAGCTTCATTGAAAGTACAAAGTTTGTGATTTAATTGTGTACCTATTTGATTCCAATCTAATTTCACATATTATTACCACAGTTGGGTTTTTAACATTTCAACTGATGAACGGTTCAATACCTACCAATGCCCCCAGACATAAAAAGGTATAGATAGCAAGTGACTTTTTGTCGAAGCACTGAAATGCTAAAGGGACTTACTAGTCAAGGGAAGAAATTTCGAAATCGCCCATCAGATCATCAATGGCCAAAGATTCGCAGGGCGAGAGCGTCGAAATCGATCCAGCGCTCCCTCCGTGGCTGTCTCTGTGTAAGCTGTTGTGCAGGGCCTGGGACGCGTCACAGGCAATGTGTGCGACTATTTGGAGAAAATATCATTGTAAAGTAAAGTACACGAGAGCGGGGTTGGCAAGTGCAGAACAAGCATACTCACTCTATCGAGTATGATCGTCTGTTCGTCATCTCGTCTCCTTCCATAACCAAAGACGAGGCTAGGCTGGTCGGCGATCTCGTTGTCGATCAGGAAGTCCCTACAGGACAGGTCCTTTGTGTCGGAACTAGACGAGTTGCTAGCATGCGTTGGCGTGCCCGGACTATGCGGCGAGCCCGGCTTGCTGGAAATGTTGGGCGAGTCGGGGGCGGTTTCATCTTCCAGAAGACCAGCATTCGACAAAGCGGCAAGTGTTGCGAATGTCGGATCCTCTATGGTGAGGAGGGCGGAGCGAAGTGGTGAGTTCATAGTTTCTGCGAAAATGAAGTTTGAAGATATTTTAGCGTCAACACACTTAAATTAGCAAGTTAGCAGTGACCTAATAGTGTAGGGTTAAAAAAAAAACCACGCTTGAAATGAGTTGGTTACGCTGCTCCTTATCGTGAAATTTCCCTAATTGCAGGAAATTCGAAATAAAGAATGATGGCTCACCTGGGGAATGATCAAGATCAGCCAAATTCGCATAAGGCAGTTGTTCATCGGCCATTGCCTCTCCCGGACCTCCCCACAAGTCCTCTTCTGAAGGAAGCTCCTCATCTGCCATTGAGAGCATTTTCTCCGTGGTTCTAGTATCCCTGAAAAGCGCAAATTATGTCATTAGAAAACCCGAAAACGTAAAGACTGTTGATCTTAACTCAATGAATTCACACCTGGCCAACTTCTCTTCGTCGCCAGTGTCCGGCGAAAGGACGCTCGAAGTCGACATGACAGAAGACATCATCGACGGAGGGACATATTGACCGGCGCGGAACTGTAACATGAGATTAATGCATTTTTCGACTTTGCGCGGAACTGTAGCGCTCGGACTCGAGTGAGGAGTCCTTTTGAAGTAATTCAGACGAGTTATAGGGGCGATTTATGGGATCTCCATCTAGTTGAGTTCGCAAGCCTTTCGGCCCTATCGGTTTATACTTTTCCCACTTTTTTTCATATTACAGTTTTATATTTATTTTATGATGGATTTGTACAATACTAAAACTAAAAAAGTGTAGACCACTGACGCAATAGTGAACTCCTAGAAAATACAATATACTCGATTATATTATAATCGAGTGAATGAAAAGTCAATGCCCCAGATACATTTTGACTCGTCTATGTCTAAGGCGAGGGGTTCAGGAAAAATTTGTGTAATCACGGAAAACATGCAAAGTTTTTTTATTGGTTACTACCTGGTTACTACTTCTGTTGGTAGTTATAGGCTTTGTTTTGTTGTCATGACATAGACATGATGGTCTCCCCAAAAGGGAGATTTATGGTTTCTTTGTAAACGTTTGAGTGAATCTTCTTTGTATAGTTTTCCGTACTTTTTTCTCGCTGAATTCAAATTTGTAAATAGATTTAAAAAAAAGAAAAAGATCATTCTTTATTTCATCAAAACAAACGTGGGAAAACGAGCCCTGAAGCTTTTCTCATCTTTTTATACACTGTCGTGAGGGAAATGAAGGTATTCGAATAGGGCTAAAATGGGTCCACCCATAGGCGTACGCAAGGGGGGGCTAGGGGGGGCCCGGCCCCCCCCCCCTAGACAAACGAAAAATATATAATATATATATTATATATTATACACTTGCAGATAAAAAGAATGAAAAAGAAGAAGTAGTGGTTGAAAAATTCGCAGAGAACCCGAGGCGGCTCATGTTGTAAATTTAAAGTGAAAAAAATCAACTTGACATTGGGTACCTACTTATTCCAATATTTCATTCAGTATTAGTTGGAGGGTTGATATGAATAGTTTTTGGATCAAAAAGTCGTCAACTTGACTCGTACTGTAGACCTGACTCGGGCAGTATACCTTTGTCGATTTTGGAAAATTGTGAGTTGACGGGAGCAGTATTAGACCTATTCACGGAGAATCGTAGCCGACTCATTTTGCACGTGAAAAAATTCGTTAGACATCGAATTTGTTCGGTTTTTACTCAGCTACAAGATAGTAATTTTATCTTTCTGCGGAAAAAATCTAGACACAGGTTTCAACACGTTTTTAGCTGAATTTGAAGCAAAAAACCATGACTTTTGTGCATTTGATTCAACACAAGTTGAGCTTGGGCTAGCTAAGGTAGGTATGCGACTATTTTTCCTGGGTACCCTATGTAGTGCCCTATGTACTGAACAACTCCGACAAATGGCGTCCGTTTTTTCTACAGATTTTAAGGTAAATGCATGAAATTGTGAGAATTCTTTATTCGACGAAAAGTCGCTGAATAGGTACCAAACTTCAAAAATATGTACCTATTCTCGCCGTTGGATAACGTTAAATCTCATCAGATACCTAGATAGACCTTTCAGAGAACCTGCGATACGTAGTTACGGCGCTCGTTTAGTGAAATCGAGAAAACAAACTATGAAAACAAACATAATACTATGTATGTTTTCATAGTTTGTTTCACGTTTCATAGGGTATATTATACCCTATTAGGGTCTATGTAGTGGATAAAAAATAATAAGTTACAGCGAGATATTTCTGGCTCGAACCTTCGAAACAAAATTTAATTTAAAAGACCATATTGTTTTTCCTTACAAAGTCATGAAAATAACTAATCAGGCTCAGCAATTTTCCGTCTTCAAGTAGAAATTTTCAATTCTAGGGTGTTCAATGAAATTCACCAATGTTACGGGGTTTCATCAGAAATCATAGGAGTGTTCGATCAAAATCATCTTCGACCTCCTCATTTTTGTAGTAGGTAATTTTCAATTCTAGGGTGTTCAATCGACGCCAAATTTATTGCTCTACAACATTTCTTTTTGTACAAACTTCGGGAGAATCCTTACTTGGCTCGCACACTGGACAATGTACTGAAAACGTGTTTTTTTTTTAAAGGTATTTTGGGTAAAAACGGCTCAGAATCCATTTTCGTGATCAGCGTCAAATTTACGAATACAAAGTGGCATTACTAAGAGTATGGGGTTTTCAGAGACCCTCCCCCCCCCCCCCCTCCCACCAAATATGGCCGTTTTGCACCACCGTTCGTCGTCCGCCGGCCGGGCCTTAGTGGGCAGTAGGAATTTATTTAGAAATCTGAAATTTTGACAAAATACTCGGTTTACCATCTAGTTGGCCCCGCAAGGTTTTCAGTCCGATCGCCCAAACCCGTGGCGCTATGGGGTTAAAATGGGCCTACGGGACGGGGTTTTTTGAAGGCTTTTGGCTAGGGGATCGAGTTAGGTGTCGTTTTCGAAGTATTTTTGGACGTAGAATCCCGTTTTGGGGGTCCCGGAACGACCCGATTTCACTGTGGCGATCTATAGGGCTTTCATGGGGCTACAAATGGGATTTTTGAAGGACCAAGAGATCAAAAATTGATCTCTTTATAAAAAATATTCAATATTTTCCGAGTAAAAAAAAGTAAAAACAAATGATTTAAAAAATAATAATTCTTATAAGGAAACTCTTTTTTTTTTCAAGACAGAATTAATTTTCGCACAAGTACCCTATACCTACCACTGAATATGTGTATTATACACCCTTGTGTAAAATTTTCAGCGTTTTTAACTTTAATGCTTTAGGTACCCTTGCTGGCAGCATGTCTACCTGCAATATTTTTGAGCCCCGGGGCTCAAAAATGGGCGTACGCAGGTCTTCCTTTAGGGGGGCCCCCCTAAAGGAAGACCTGCGTACGCCCATGGGTCCACCAGCATCATCCTGTCACTCATCAAGCGCACAGTTTGATAATGTTGACCACAAAATTAGACGTCACTCGATGGACACAAGGCAAAGATGCAAAATCTGCCGCAATAGGTAAATTTAGATATTATATTACGCGAAAAGTGTGCTGTACACCTGCACCGTCGTGTACGACCCTTTGGCCAAATACGATAGCCGCAATGATACCCCTTGAAGCACTCAGGGTGCAGGTGTACAGCACACTTTTCGCGTAATATAATATCTAGTGCGTAGTAATAATATATTATAGTGCTCAAAGAATTTATTTTTGGATCTTCGTATTTTTGATATCTATGATCAATAAGCAAATAGGAAATATCAAGAAATCGTTGATTTTTTCGTTTTTTCTACCCTTGGCCGGAAATGGGTTAAGAGAAATATTTTCGTAAGTAGGTACTTACCGACCTATCTGTGATTGCCTCCCTCCACTAGCGGGGACGACTGATACAATGGAACTAGTGAAACGGACACAACGGACACAATGGAATTAGTGAAATAAGTATTTTTTGACTGAATTTGAATTTGAATAAAACCTTTTTGTACGTTTTCAAAATTGTTTCTGCAATAATCTTCCTTATGTCCGCCTTCGGTGCTTTTACTGTCCGCTACTCCAAAACATTTGAAAATTTTGGTGTCCACTACTGGTGAAAAAAATTGATTGAAGTGAAAAAATTGAATTTAAAGCAGTAAATGGCAATTTATTGCCTATTTTTCAATTGCGAACGATAAAGCAATAATTGTTTTATTATTGTGGACGATTAGGAAAAGCCTCCAGAATTTTATTTTTTGTTTCACATGAGATGTAGGAAATTCGAAAATAGTCAATGAGTCCTTAGCATGTCCGCTATTGGGCCTTTCCCCTTACAACTTTTTCAAATTCAATCATTCAAAATTTAACGCAAAACGCTGTGGGGCGCTATGGGGCTAAGGGAGAGGTTTTCTGAAGGCTTTTAGCTATGGGATCGAGTTAGGTGTCGTTTTCGAAGTCTTTTTGGACGAACAATTCATTTAGGGGGGGGGGGGGGGGGTCTGATTTCACTGAGGCAAATTATCGGGCTTTCAGGGGGCTACGAATGGAATTTTTGAAGGATCCCAGGACGCAAGGCCGTACCCAGAAAAAATTTGGGGGGGGGGGGGGGGGGGGTTGTGGCACCAGGCGGGGTCCGGAGGCCCTACCCAATAAAACTTTAGAAAAAAAACGCTGCAAATTTTACACAAGGGTTTATTATTCTTCGATATAGGTTACTTGTACAGACATTTAATTCTGTCAATGAAAATTAATTTTTTTTAGATTTTTATATTCCAAAAAAATTTTTTTTTTGATTTTTATATTCCAAAAAAAAATTTTTTGGGGGATTTTTTTTTTCAAAAATTCTTTATTTTTTTACTCGAAAAATATTTAACCTCCTGGGATCCTTCAAAAATCCCATTTTTAGCCCCATGAAAGAAAATTTCTATATTTAATATAGATTGCCCCAGTGCAATCGGATCGTTCCGGGTCCCCCAAAAATGGATTCTACGTCCAAAAATACTCAAAAACGACACCTAAATCGATCCCATAGCTAAAAGCCTTCAGAAAACCCCTTCTGTAGCCCCATTTTAGCCCCATAGCTCCCCACGGGTTTGAGCGATCGGACTGAAAACCTTGCGGGCACAACTAGATAGTAAACCAAGTATTTTGCCAAAATTTCAGATTTAAAAAAAAATTCCTACTGCCCAAAACGGCCCAGACGGCGTACGGCGGACGGACATTTTGGATTTAGAATGTAGACCTCTTGAAACGGATAATGTCAAATTTTGAGGCTGATCGGAGTCGTCGACCTCCGTCGCGAAAACATAGGTGTACCTATTATTCCAAGAAAAACCAAAATTGTCAAATAGGTAACCAGTTTTTAGGCCATTTTAAGCTTTCATTGACAAAAGTTAGAACGACACTAAGTATATAAAGGGGGTTGTGGCACCAGGCGGGGTCCGGAGGCCCTACCCAAAAAAACTTTTTTAAAAATTGTCAAATAACCCATTTTAAGCTTTTATAGACAAAAGTTAGAACGACACTAACTTAGTGTCACTAAGTATATAAATAATAACATAAAAATAATTTCCCCTGTTAATTTGGTGACTAGGAAAATAAATAGATAGACAATACAAATAGACTCAACATTGTTTAACATATAAAAACATATTGAACATAGAAAAACAACCTACAGAATATAGTCAGGGATTTGCAAAGTCGAATGGCGGTCATTTTTCGTGCTGCTACCTATCGTAATACATAGCGCCAAACTACATGCTTTACGGCAACTTCCGTAATGGAACGTTTGGGTCTACGCCGTTAGCGGCGGACCGCGTCCATCCACGTACGCGAATGGGTTTGTAAAATTGTAATACATTTTATAAATTATTTACGTATACTTTTAACTAGAAATTGTTTTGTACTCTTCCTTATTTACCTATGAAGATCAATTATAACTTGAGTAAATTTAATTCCTATGTGTTTGAAAATGCTTATTTTTGGGAAAATTTCGGGGGGGGTTCCAACCCCTCTGACCCCCCCCCCCCCCCCCCCCCCTGGGTACGGCCCTGCCAGGACGTCAAATATTTTCCAATTAAAAAAATATTTTGTTGAAAAAATTAACAGGTTATAACCATGCCAGATGTGGTGTAGCACCATTCATATTAATTTTGACATATCAATTTCAAAAGTCTCATCACACTTTGGCTACCCTCGCTACATCTGAACATTAGGTACAGCAGCTCGTCAAACATAATTTTTCCCCCTTCCATTTCATTTCACTTCGCTTTGAATTTGACACCTTTACTTGCTAAAGTAGTAGCTGAAAGTTGTTGGTGCAGGCAGATAGTCGAAGGATAGTTTGGTAGTTTGCCTGTTAGTGGGAATCAAGAGTAATTTTCTGTTTCCGAAGGTTCTCATTTTGATCTCTTGCAGTAAACGGGGTCACGAGTATCGACTGGTTGAAGCTACACGTCCTGAAGAACTAACATGGCCGTCATTTTCACTGCCATATCCTGAGTATCAAGATTTCAGAGACCGCTGGAAAGAACTGTTTCTTCACCACTCCAATCCAACTTCTGAGGGCAGCGTAGCGTCCAACACGACAGAATCATTAGCGGTGAGTAAAAATTGTGCAGTAATACATTTCATATTTCATGATGCAGCGGTGACTTTTGCCCCCCCCCCCCCCCCCTCCCATTACATGCCTTCATGTTTATTTGCTCTGCTGGTTCCTTCTGTGTAGATTGTGTCATCTCCCGAGTCCGGGGGCTGGGATCACACTGCAACGCCAGGACAATCGAGAAATAAGAAGAGCCGTGCCCAAGGACCTCTGTGGGAGGCATAAAATAACTATAGAAAATATTGGAGGGTACGCCACCCCGAGCAGCAGCAACTGCAGCAAGAAGAGAACATACTGAAGAACGGAAGCCTGCAAAGAGTGAGACCTCAGCGGCCAATCAAGTCCTATCAGACTCGTCCGTACAGTCAGACAACGGTGGTGAGGGCCCTCTAAAGAAGAAGCGGGGCAGACCAAAGAAAATTATTCCGACAGAAGAAGAAAATGCTGTAAAGCTTGAAAGTACGTAAAGCTCTTGTAATGCCCAGATCAAATCGAAGGGTCAACATGATGACGAAATGCTGCTTGTTGGACAAATTGCACGTTTGTTTCTTCCAACGAAACTGGTCCATCTCGTCGACTGTTTGGATGGAGCAGATGACGGATGCGATTTACTTGCGGACCCCGCAAGGTAGGTAAGAATAAACGGTGATTTTTGTTAGCTACACCGATTATAGTCCTCGCCGGGGTGGAACCGACTTGAAATTAGTGATGAGGAGGGAAAGAGTGAGCGACTCCACGCCCCGTGACCTCACACACCCTCGCCACTGCCAATCGCGGAGATCTGGACTACCGTGCGACACCTCCTCATCTTCGTGCCATAATGTTCAAATGAAGTGATGGTCGTAATCAAGCAGCGCCTCCCACCCGCAACAATCGCACAACACTTTCATTCTTTCTATGCTTTCTACTTTCATTGGAGTTCCAGTCACTACTCAAAGTATGTAAAAAGTTTCCAGTCACTATTCAAAGTATGTAAAAAATGTATTCACTTCATATCCGTCACTGTAATTTGTAATTCCAATAGGGTCAACTGTTGGGTATTTAATTTTCGATGAGAAAATCTCCCTTGACCTGAAAACACTTGATTATTTTCATCATCCCGGACTCCAGTACGACGGTTTTGATCATAACCAAACTTGTATCTCTTGTTGACTCGATATCACGCTGTGATTATGCTAAATCGATTTAAAAAAAAAAAAAAAACATGAAGTGTGAGACTGACTTGTGTGTGCCTCTCATGTTAGTTTAAAGCAACGTTACTACGTATTTTTCTAAAATTACGAGCTGTATTATTCATTTGTGTATTTTTTTACTTATTTAATTTGATCACAGACGATTTTGTTGAATAGTTGACGTCTACTCATCTCTATTTAACTACGTACCTATGTAATCTTGTTGCTGTATTTTCCTGTTGAACTGGTGAAAGGAGCCATTTGAATTTTCCCTGAGATATTTTACGTAGGATATTACCTTGAATGTTTAGTCAAGATATGGATTAAGGTGCCCAAATTGAGAATTGTAATTAAATGTTGAAGTGATATTTCAGTCTATTACAATTTAATTCTGCCCAGGGTCGGAGGTGTTGGTTTGGGGAGGTGAACGACGCACAGTGGGGCCAATGACCTCAAAAGGTGGTGGAAATTATTCTTGGCAAATGAGTGACTGAAAAATGTGTATTTGGCATAGAAAAACACAAATAAACACAAGCATAAAAAAATACAAATAATGCCTCAATATGCCTCAAATTGCCGGATATGCCTGATTGACTGATTGCCTGATATACCTCAAAGAGGAAATCATGGGGTCTGAAGTGATAAGTAAGTGGTTCAAAATGTCATTAGTGGTCGAAAGTTATGGCGGTTACGAGCTATGTTATGGCGGTTACAGACAAAACTAATAAAAAAACCTAATAAACTAAAAATAAAGAAATTCAGTAAAAAATTCATAAACGAATAATTGGCAAAAATTGGCAAGATTTAATTTTTTTTACACATGCTGCAGTTCCCCCAGAATACGAGAAAAATAATGGCGTTGCTGGTTCATGTGGGGTCAAGGGTCGTTTTCACCTATATATATTTACGTTTAACGGTTTTCTCCAGTTTATGTACGAGTAGGTACAATAAAAGGAAGCAATACTGATAGGTAAATAAAATATTCTTGTATAGTAAGCACTTAACTGAAGCACTTTCAGTCATCGTTGAAAAATAAAACAGCTTGCAGTGACCAGTGGAATAAATGAACTGCACAAGTAGATCCCGGCAGAAGACGAAGACAGATAAGAATTGACTCCCTCCACTAACCCCCAGACAGCCTTCAGCAGCAAAATAATAAGGGGCATTGTCCACCTATATATTAGCTACCAACTCACGAAGAAACCTGCCGCGAGGCGCGACTTTATTTCTTTGGACTTTACGCCACCTTTTGAGCTCATCGACCCCACTGTGCGACGGTAGTAAGTCTATCTATACCACCAATTCTCACCGTGTCCGTGGCTGACTAACAGAGTATGTCACGAGCCTTCTCCTATGATACAGAAAGTGATTAAAGTACGCCGATTTTTTCCACCGTCGCACAGAGGGGCCGAAGACGATAAAAGGTGGCGGAAAATATTCAAGGTGACAAGACTGATTGTTAAAGATGGGTTTAGCATAAAAAAATACAAAATATAAATGTTTAGTTGTTTATAATCATTTTTCATTAAAAAATAAAATTTAAAATAAATGTTTTCCTCTTTTTCCCATTTTTTGAATTTATCTCGAGGAAATTCTTAGAAAATGAACAACTTTATCTTCAGGATAATACGTCATAAATAATTACCCCGTCATAAATAATTTTGAACCTCAAACAATTCAAGCCAAAGCGCATTTTTGCCGTGGCGCATTAGTACAAAAAGTGAAAAATAATGAGATAATAACTTTTGAATCACATTCTGGGGTCTCATGTGAACACACGCATAAAGAAAACTCCATGTATACACGTGTATACACCTACTATTTTTATCGATTTTCTGATTTTTACAGCATTTTTGATTTGTTTAATCGGTAAGGGCCAATTTAATGAAGAGAATATTTTTAACGTCTTCGTATGGACCGCCTGAATACAAATCAGTAGCCCGCCAAGGCGAGAAAAATGTACCTACTGGTGAAAATGGCCAACTCCAACTTTCCGCCCATCTGCTCTCCTCCAGATAGCTCGAAGCGACAAAAACAATATTGCTCTTTGTTCATAATATGATATACCTATATATGTTACTGTGGAAGCCCGACACCTGTCGAAAGCTAGCACTCACCACTGCTTTTGGTGAAAATGTTTTCCAGGCGAGATGGTGAAAGGCCGAAGTGGCAGGAAGATTCCCTGAAGCTTCATTTTTTTATTTCAAGAATTCGGTACGGTAATTAAATAATGAGGAAGGTGAACGAAATTTTAGTCATGCAATGTAAATTAATTTATTAAGCACAGCCAGTAAAAATGTGAAAATAGGAAAAATGTAAGTTCCACTCATTTGTTTTTGCAATTGTCACTGTTGTGACATTTTGAGTTATACAACACCCCTTTTGCCGACCTGTCATCGTGAATTCAGGTCTTTCGACAATAAATAGAATTCTATTCCGTGATATAGCACATTACACTCTTCTTTCATTGGCACGATAAGTTTCTGTTCACCATTAACTGATATAACGTCAAAACGTTTCAGTCGCCTAAAATCACTGCTCGTTTTCCGCTCTGTTTTCAACTTGAGTTCAGTCACCTCCCTCACAAGTTCCGCGTACCTACTTTTGTTTAGTTAAAAAAAAAAAAAAAAGAATTATCTTCCTTGGAAGTGGTCAGGAAATCGAGTTTTTGTTCAAAACTGGCTTTCATAGCCTCACGCAAACAACCTACGGAAGAACCTTCTTCGGACATGTTGATGTTAGAAGGTAGGTAGAAGAATAACTGACGGTGACCTCAGCCCAATGACAATAACCGAAGCGGACTTCCCCCCAAGAGCCGGCGGTGATTGTTGACACTCACCGGTGAGAGTCCAGATTCCCGGACATTAACAGGTCATCATTCCCTTCCTCCGGTGAGTGTCAACAATCACCGGCGGATGCTAGCTTTCGACAGGTTTCGGGCTTTCACGGTAACATAATATGTTACCGTGATTATATATAATATAATATATATTATGTTACCCTGAAAGCCCGTGAATTCTTTAGCTGATATTATCAGCTAAAGAATTAACTGGTTAATTAATTAATTAGGGCTTGTGGCACCCGTATGTGGAAGCCACAATGTAACTGTAATGTATAACTGTAATGTCATAATATCACATTATTTACATATTATGTAATGTCTGTAATGTAAGTAACTGTATTGTCAACCTCTTGTCAAGCTAGGACGCGAGGAAAGATTTTTGTTTAAATCTTGTCCTAGTAAAATAACTAAATGAATAAATATACCATGGCAGCGCTCAACAGGAAATCCACGCAACTTAATTCAACAGGTTAACTACTCACTTCTGGGCTGAAGTATACTGCTGGGACAAGCCTCCCTGAACCCCTTCTGGAGCAGTGTCGCGTTCTCGAGGACGAAATGACTGTGGGGACGAGAGGGAATTTCATTCCATGGGTCTCAACTAATTTCCAGATTTTCATAATTTTCAGGTTTACGTGCTGCATGACTTCGTCAGAATAAATAGTATTTGGTACAAGTGCAATACAGAGAACGGGTGGGTTCGATAGAGGTGTTTCTGAGGAACTTTGCCCTCGAAGGGGTAGCCCTCATGTCAACACGGAGGCGCACGATCAGACCTGAAACTGAACTTGACGTTTTTTTCATCACTTTGGAGTCCAAAGTTTGTGGTGCGGCGCTCAGTATAATATACTTATACGTCGTCTAATCGGGTTATTTTAGACAAAACACTTGGTTCTGTATCTTCGAGAGCCCGTTGGTGTCGAGTAAGAACCGCAGATTTGAGAAGTTTCGTACTGCTTGTTGAAATTCATTTATGTCGCATTATACCTATTATTTGAACTCAGTCGTTTTAATTTATTTATTTTTTTACGGGCCTTTCCGCGACACCTCCGTCCTGCAGTGGAGAGTGGTTTTCGTATTATATTCCTGCGCCAACTCACTCCACGCAGCAATTTTGGTTCTTGGAATAATACACCTATGTTTTTGCTACGGGTGTCGACGACTCCGATCGGCCTCAAAATTTGACATTATCCGTTTCAAGAGGTCTACATTCCAAATCCGAAATTTCCGTCCGCCGTCCGGGCCGTTTTGGGCAGTAGGATTTTTTTTTAATCTGAAATTTTGACAAAATACTTGGTTTCCATCTAGTTGTGCCCGCAAGGTTTTGTGCCCGATCGCCTAAACCCGTGGGGCGCTATGGGGCTAAAATGGGGCTACAGGAGGGTTTTTTTGAAGGCTTTTAGCTATGGGATCGAGTTAGGTGTCGTTTTCGAAGTATTTTTGGACGTAGAATCCATTTTTGGGTGTCCCGGAACGATTTGATTTCACTGTGGCGATTTATAGGGCTTTCATGGGGCTACAAATGGGATTTTTGAAGGATCCCAGGAGGTCAAATATTTTTCATGTAAAAAAACAAAAAATTTTGAGAAAAAAAATTTTTGAAAAAATAATCCCCCAAAAAAAATTTTTTTTGAAAAATAAACATCCAAAAAAAAATTTTTTTTTAATTTTTTCATTGACACAGAATTAAATTTCTGCACAAATAACCTATATCAAAGAATAATAAACCCTTGTGTAAAATTTGCAGCGGTTTTAAGGTCGCTTTCGGGTTCCCCACAGTGATCATAGGGTTTTGAGCTTGCATCAGAATCTCATTGCCACACGTTCCACCACTATACAGCTTGGAAATCGCTTACCGTTTCGGAGGAGTAGGCTCGTGAAATACTCTGCCAGCCAGCCACAGAGACGGCGAGAATTAGTGATATAGATATAATTGTATTAATAGCTCACATGGAGAATGGTTGGATTTGCTTAAGCAGCACTCGAACACCCCAGCTACCCTTTTTGGACCCCAAGTACAAACGTATGATTCCAACAGCACTGCGTGCTATGAGCGTTATAACGCTCAGTGAGCTCCTATAGTGAAAAAACGTAGTTTACGGGAGAATTTGTTCCAGTCGCCCAGAGCGTCAAGAAGCCGCCTCTGCTTTTATCTTCCTTTTCACGAGGGAGTTTTTTGAACAGCTTGGACTTCGATAAAGTCTTTCGTACCATATTCTACGGAAATACAGTGAGGATCAATAATAATAATTATTGATAAATAATTGGTAAATTATTTACGCCGAGATACATAATAATTAAGCGAGTTACTCCCGAAGAATTGTTGAATAACCTTCCATCCGTTCCCGGCGCGCAGGAATTGGAATGTTCTGATTATGAAAGCATAATATGCGGGGATAATATCCCCGCATATAATAATATATTATATTATATCCCGGCTACCTTCAGCCTTCTCCCTGGCGCATTCTCCAGCGCCATTTTTATTAGCGCTTCGTAGCTGAAACCAAAATCGTGAGAGTGAAAGCGTACAAAAAGACGGTAGACAAAGGAATACTACTAGAGACACAAAGAGGTTGTTTGCCGATGGTGCAGAGGTCTAATCCAATGAGGTGGTTTCGATGTTTTCGTAGTAGGTTCTCTCGATAAAATATTTGTTGGCAAATCAGTCTTGATAAAATTTCTCTCCCTCCATCAGTCTCATTTCTCTTTCCTAGCCTCAGTTACACTAATTTCGCTCTTAAAACAGCCTTATTTACTTTTGTTCCTTTTATCGTAGTCGAAGTTTCCTTGGGATTTTATTAATCGCAGTCGACGTTTCCTTGGAACCCTTGGGCTTGGTGCATTCTTTTCATTTTGTTTGACAGCTTCTGGTTTTCTTTGCTTTTATTTTTGGTGGGCTCCCCTTCAGAACTAGACTCATTTTCCTCGAGGTTCTCTGGCTCCTCATGGTTGGGTTCCACCTCAGAACTACTCTCATTTTCCCCAAGATTTGCTGGCTCCTCATAATTGGGGGGGGGGGGGGGATATTTCTTTGAGAGGAGAGTTGGTCGCGGTATCCCTATCAACTTGAGCGGATGGACTGCCCTTTGAGGGTAGGAAATGAGTGTCCTGAAACTGGTGAATGCTTTCTTCAGTGATGTCTTCAAATGGAAGTCCCTGGAAACTGAAGTTTATGTTGGATGGCATGTCATTCAACTCTTCGTCAATCACAACAAAACCAGCATTGGAAAGGTCAATCAGCTCATTGGTAGTACCATGTTGGTCAACTGCAATCTCGATCATCTCTGTTACCGGTACTTGCAGCTGTGGTGGAAGCTAAACATCTTCAACACAGTTTAAGATTGAAAGCAGAGTGGGAGCAGGTGCAGTGATTTCAAGAAACGGATCGTTGGAAGACTCTTTCAAACCTAATATCGCTGAGTTATTAACAGAGGACAACGCAGCAGCATCAGACTTATTATTATTCAAGTCATCTTTGGGTTCTGAGCAACTGGGAAATTCAAATGTTCAGTGCACCTGTTGGTTCTTCATTGGCGCGAAGTTGGTGTGTGCGTCTTCCAGACTATTCAGCAGCTTCTATTAGTTCTTCCAATGGCAAAAGACTATGAAGTCGAAGAGTTCGATTTTTGTGTCCATCCAAGACTCGGATTTGTTGGTGAAGTTCTACACTGGAATGCCTCGAAAGTGGACGTTCTATCAGTTTGATAGCTTGTTGCGGCTGGCAATATTGTTACCCAAGTTTTTTTCAACTTTTACTGCTTTTCAACACTCCACTTGCGTTTCAAAAATGTATCTCTTCTCAACCCTATGGAGGACTTGCAAATGTATAGACGAGAATATGAGAGAGAAAAGGATGATCTTTTGTCAGTATCGTTTACTGAGTTGGCCATTTTCAAGGATGAAGACAAAATGCATAATATGCATATATTATGCATAATATGCAGGAATGTTATTCTTCATGAGCTTGAAGACTATGAAGTCGAAGAGTTCGATTTTGTGTCCATCCAAGACTCGGATTTGTTGGTGAAGTTCTACACCGGAATGCCTCGAAAGTGGCTGTTCTATCAGTTTGATAGCTTGTTGCGGCTGGCAATATTGTTACCCAAGCGCCAAATTATCTGGGTATTTTCATACTTTGAGTGGACACGACATGACTTCTTCCAATCAACACCAAGCAATCGAAGATCTCTTTTACCTTTTAGTTGCAGAGTTGAGGCGCAGGAATTTGTATAAATATTATAAAAACACTCAGAAAACAGAGACACGAAGTACCACTTTACTTGCCATATTCACGAAGGGAAGAGACAGGCGGGGAGCAGCGTTACCACGTAGGGGTGAACACTGCGTACCCAATAATAATAATAATAATAATAATAATATCCCTTATATGGAGTTCAGTGGAAATATTGTTCATTGCAGTTGAATATTCTCGTAGCTTCCACGACGTCGTAGTTTCACCAAGTCTTCATTGAAGGAACTTGATGACCAAAAGTTGGAGATCACTGAGGTGTCGACTGAAGTCTTGTCATGCGATATTGGCACTATCCCCAGTGCATTGAGTAGTTCTTCTTCTTCTGCCATAGTTGAGTGTGTGCGAGTCCTGGCCTGGTGCGGCAACTGGGCGGGCTTGGCTACAATGTGACAAGTGGGCAACATGGCCCTGTCGGTAGATAACCTACTAAATCCGCCCAGAGCCGTGGCAGCAGGCGAAGTGGACCTTAGGTACTGATGAAATTCCAGGGTAGGTAGGTATCTTGATTTAGGTAGGAGAGTGACCTCGGAGCGGTCAATTCTTCAACTTGAATATTATTCTTCATAAGCTTGAAGACTATGAAGTCGAAGAGTTCGATTTTGTGTCCATCCAAGACTCGGATTTGTTGGTGAAGTTCTACACCGGAATGCCTCGAAAGTGGACGTTCTATCAGTTTGATAGCTTGTTGCGGCTGGCAATATTCGACCAGTTTTCCGAGTGGGATGAATCGGAAAAGGTGAGTTACGGTATTCCATTCACACTTACAACAATGTAAATGTGAAGATTTACGAAATTTTTATGTCGAATATTCTTTAATTGCAATAAGGTTTATTTTTGATGTCTCTCGCACATCAAGGTGGGGCACAGACACAGAGTAAGGTAGTAAAAGTGCGGGCAGAGGTGGGGGCAGGTGCGTAGCCTGCCAACATAACAATAATTGTAAAAATCCCTACCTGATATAAACATTTGAGTCTTTACCTTTTTGATTACAGATTGGATTCTCAAACCATACCCTGACGACTCTATACTATGAAGTATACTCTGAACATGACGGACGAAGAGCTCGCGGAGAGGTTTGGGGTTAATGCTCATGTGGTAGGTAAACATGAAAATGCGAGTTTGGACGAAAGCCATGTTCAACCTTTATCAAGACTGGGGTAATCTATATCAATTCTCACCGTCTCTGTGTGTCTGTCTGTGGGTACCTATGTCAATGGCGTACTCCTCCTAAACGGTACCTAAGCGATGAAAATACCCCAATTTTTTCTATCGCCTCCGCCGACCGGTTAGCTATGCATAGGGGGGAGAACCCCCCCGGCCGAGAGAAGCGAGGCCACCCCTGCCCGAATAAGTGGTTGGCTAAGCGAAGCGAGGCCTTCTGTGCAATTAAGCGGTCGGCCGAGCAAAGCGAGGCCTTATGTCTGAGTGGTTAAATTCAGAGGTCATCTAAGTAGACTAGATCGCATAACAATAATTGTTATGCTAATTATTAGCATCTCCGTGCCTGGTTCATTTGGAAACAAGAACATTTACCTGTTTATTTCTAATGTTAAGGTATGCTTCGAAACGCCTGACTATACCCGGCGAGACGAACGGCATGGTGCCCGTAAGGCTTTTCTGTCTATTCGGTCAAACGGATTCATCGAATACGCTGGTCCTGTCGCCAGCATCCTCCAGTCGGTGGTCAAACGCAGCGATTTTCCCACAGCCCGCTTTGACTACGAAATAGTCGCTGCTCGCCCGGAGTTAGTTCCCACTCTCTACGATCTGAATGTAAGTTGTATGAATGAATCCTCATGGCTTGCTGTTTGTCAGTTGCTGTCACCCAAAGACCTGTTTTCCCTGCTGGTACCACAGCGTCTAGGTTTAGCCCCATGCTCTTAGGTTCAATAACTGACTTCATCTGTCGCTTGATTGTTTGAGGGGATGACATTAGAGCATCCTTATAGATTGGTCCGTGCTGGTTGGAACTAGCCTCCTGCATCTCCTTATCCAAGGAGGGAGCTTCCTTGGGGAGACGTACAATAATTGATCTTTCTATGCTTGGAGTGACTGCCTTTGTACGTGCGATCGCTCTGTCCACCTTTAGTCTGTCTGCTCTTGCCTTTGCAGCGTCTCTTTCTTTTTTTGATCTTTTCCTTCTTTGGCCGTTCCCAGAGTCAGCAGCGTGGCCTGCCTCAGGCTCCCAGTCCGTGGTGGTCACCGTTTCCTCTGCAGAGGGCTCATGTTGTGTCTTTCCTGGTTCCCTATCCTCATCTAAAGCCGTGGGATGCTTCCGCTTTAAATGTAAGGCGGCATTGGTGGCGTTTCCGCAAGTCTTGTAACTCTTTCCACATAGATTACATACGGCCGTTGTAGGGTTCACTTTAAAAAAAAAAAAAATTCCAAACCAAAACGTGGAGGATGACATGATTAAGGTTCGGCAAAATCAAAATGTTCCTCAATAAGCAAAAAAGAACTAACCAGTCTTGCCACACCCAAATGACCTACCGGGAGAATTTCTGACAGCGGAACAAAGGGGACCTTAGGGGTTTTCTCCGAATAAAGGGTGACATTTGGCGGAGGGGGGGGGGGATGCTCCTGAGGAAAAACAACCAACTATTGTAAAAATGCTGCAAATTTTATACAAGGGTTTATTATTCTTTGATATACGTTACTTGTGCAGAAATTTAATTCTGTGTTAATGAAAAAAATTTAAAAAAAAAAATTTTTAATTTTTTTTTCAAAAAAGATTTTTATTTTTATTTTTATTTTTTTTTCAAAAAATGTTTTTTTCAAATTTTGTTTTGTTTTTTACTTGAAAAATATTTGACCTCCTGGGATCTTTCAAAAATCCCATTTGTAGCCCCATGAAAGCCCTATTGATCGCAACAGTGAAATTGGATCGCTGCGGGACCCCAAAAAATGGATTCTACGTCCAAAAATACTTCAAAAACGACACCTGACTCGATCCCATAGCCGAAAGCCTTAAAAAAACCCCTCCTGTAGCCCCATTTTAGCCCCATAGCGCCCCACGGGTTTAGGCGATCGGGCTGAAAACCTTGCGGGCACAACAAGATGGTAAACCGAGTATTTTGTCAAAATTTCAGATTTTTAAAAAATTCCTTCTGCCCAAAACGCCCTGGACGGCGGACGGCGTACGGCGGACGGCGGACGGACATTTCGGTTTTGGAATCTAGACCACTTGAAACGGATAATGTCAAATTTTGAGCCCGATCGGAGTCGTCGACCCCCGTCGCGAAAACATAGGTGTATTATTCCAAGAATAATAAACCAAAACGCTGCAAATTTTACACAAGGGTTTATTATTCTTTGATATAGGTTACTTGTACAGAAATTTAATTCTGTCAATGAAAAAAATTAAAATTTTTTTTTTATTTTTATATTTCAAAAAAAAAAATTTTTTTGGGGGGATTTTTTTTTCAAAAATTATGTAGGGTAAAGTGGGGTAAATGTAAACAAAATTTCAATGTTTCCTGTTCAAGTTCTCCTCGACTCTTTATTTAACTCCAAATAAGTTAACAAACAGTTTCTTGTGAAACTATGGCATCTGCTGAGTCGGACCCCACCAAGTTTTTTACCATAATTACATTAGGGGCGAAACCAGAGCCTGTTTACATTTACCCCAGAGTGTTTACATTTACCCCAGAGGCTCGGGGGTAAATGTAAACAGGTATTTTTCAACGAGGCTTACCTAGGGCAAAACCGTGTTAGACACAGTCACATGGACCCATATAGAGACACCAGAATTCATTTGCGAGAGGGAAAAACAATGTTTACAATTACCCCAATCCACTGTTTACATTTCCCCCAATTGCATTTTCCAATCAACCCCCATAGGCTAAATTTTCAAATTTACGAGTTAAATGGTGCTGAAAGAATGAATAAACGTGAATTGTTAACAGTTTATTGCAAAGAACGAATTAAAAAATGAAAGAGATCGCATACAATAGACGTTTGCTGGGGGAAAAACCAGGATACGCCTCTTCAGAAATCCATCGGGGTTGGACAGTGGCCCCTTTAAAAACAATGAGCGGTGGTAAGGCATCACCACTAGCCGAAACACAGGCAAGAACTGTGGTCGATTCTCGACCTGGTCTGTTTGAGACCCTCTGGAGGGCTTTGCCTTTTTCCCCTAATGCTCTGAGGCGAGTGGGATCATTGGCGAAGCCCGTCTCGTCAGCATTATGAACCAGGCTGACGCAGGTTTCGTCGCCGTGGTAAGTAACATACACCTTTTTAACAGTTCCAAAAAACTGGTAGACCACGAAAGGGTCGCGGGCCTTTTTCCTCGCCTTTTGCAAGGTGTTCCGGTTTTTTTTTTTTTTTTCAAGGTGAGTTGTGGGTTTCTTTTCATAAAAGAAAAGTACCAATCCTCACCAGGCCATCCATCAACAAAACGCGTATGCTCGCCCTTGTTTCTCACGAACTCCTGGACGAGGTCCTTCAGCTCCTTCTTGTCGTATGGGAATCCCATTTGGGAGCGCGCGATCAGGCAAGCGACGAGTTTCTCCTCAGTGTCTTTCGTCAATTCGGGGTTGCGTCCGGGCCCCAACCGGTTGACATCCGTTTTCCGGCCCTTGATGCGGTGGTATCACCGAAATGGGCACCCCATATGTCTCTTCTGCCTCTTTGTAGGGTTTGTTCTTGTTGGCCACGTCGAAAACGGCTTCTTCGAGGTCTCGTTGTGTGTAGGGTGGTGGGGGCTTTTTTCTCTCGTATTTACGAGGCATCCTGGAACATGAACACCAAGTGTGGACTTCATTTGAAGGAATACCATTGAAACCAGCAAAAGATTGACAAATTTCGTTCAGAAGTCATCGAATTAACGTGGGAAATATGTGTTTACATTTACCCCAGAGGTCAAAAAACTATGGGGTAAATGTAAACACGCCATGGACAAGCCGGTAAAAGAGATTAAACGAAAATTGTCGACGCATCATCAACCTTAGATCCTCAATGAACAATAATAATAGTGGGACTCACTTACTTTCAATTAGGAGCGTCACAGCAGAGCGCGAACGGGGAACCAAAATCATTGACTAACAAAGTTTTGCATAGGGTCGTAATCAGATGCTTATCACTCGACCATCAGCTGATCAGAATGCGCGGAAACTTCTCCAGTGTGGCCAATGTACAACATAGAGAAGGTTTTCAGGCCGTTTTAGTCCTTCAGTACGCCACGTTGGCGGTACTGTAACCTGTTTACATTTACCCCTAGTTTACATTTACCCCACCTGACCCTATTTTTTACTCGAAAAACATTTAACCTCCTGGGATTCTTCAAAAATCCCATTTTTAGCCCCATGAAAGCCTTTCCGCTGTCGTCCTGTAGCAGCTGCTTCTTTAAATATGTGAACAACAGGTCAATGTCTGTTAGAAGTGGTTTTTAAACCAAGTGAAAATCCACTTCACACGGAAAATCAAAAACGGCGGGAGACGCTGATTCAGCAGTTGGAGCTAAGGCAGGAGGGAGACACGCAAACGGAACTCGCCGTCAGTCGCCGAGAAGCCGCTCATGATGCAAGAATCGTCTGTCCCGATGATCTCCTAGCCAAGGATCATCGGTGGCCACCCACGTCATTCACTCAGGTCAGATCCAACCATTAGTTTACACTTTTGGAAAACCCGAATTTGCCTCCGGGGGCCTCGCGTTCGCGTGCGGGCGGTTAGGGAAAATTCATCAATTTGGTGGAGAGATTAGGTCAACAATTAAGGGTCAATTCGACAAGCAATATATAAGTTATATTGGAATATTGTTTTCTTGTTGACCTGATTCCATCAAGGGATTTGGAGACCTGGGGACGGGGTAAAAGGAGGATCGGCAGCACATAAAAGATCCTCCCGGTCACAACGTAAAACAATTTAGCTGCCAAATTTTACGGTGGGCGCCGGGTTGACAGAAGCAAATCTTGACAAAACAAGACCGTCAATCCCGGCTACCTCACATGTCATAAGCCAATCAGTAAGGTGAACGACATGTTTTTGTTAAATGTTCTTCAAATTCTGACATAATTACCTTCAACTGAAACTTCTGGCTCTAACGGCAACCTTTTCTTTCCTCTTGGCAGAACTGTTGACTCGGAAGAGTGCTGGGAGTCGTTCGAACCACCAGGCTCCTCGTCTCTTCAACGGGAGTTCTCCTCTGCTGCTTGATTGGAAGTCCTGTGAAAATAAATTGAAGTAGGAGAAGTCGTGTATACCTACTACGTCTAAGAAGGAGATTTTATGGAAGGGTATACCTAAGGGCCTATAGGCAATCTAGTAAGGAAATTCAGAAAAATAAGATTTAGAGACATAATACATTATACGTATGTACGTACCTTCCGGAGTTTTAAATGTGCGTCTAATGTTATTGTTCCGATCCCAAAGGCGTCCTGCAGGCCTAAACACCCCCCGGGTGACCCCCGCGCTGTCTGTCGACGCCTTCTTGTTGACGACAAACCACGAATTCACGTTCTCTTCGGGAAATATTTGCGTTACGTGGCCGGCCCAGGTACGGAACGTGGTATAATCGACTCATCCTTTCGGGTGTCCCTCCAGCAAAGCCTTTTCAATCAAATGCTGAACTATTGCGTTGGTCAGCAGCCGATAGTGGTTGCCCTGCAAGGATGGAGCAGTAGAGTTGGTCAATGCTCGCAGGCGTGGATCTTCCGACTTCCTCAATAAATCTCTCAGGGGGTTGCACAGTGCAACTTGCACTGGAATGACGTCGACGGTTTCGCTGGGCTGGAAATGGGTGTTGCGAGAGGGGATTCTGCAAAACTGAAACAGCAAAGTGGCGGCGTTATCTAAATGAATTATACGTGTTGACGGGTTGTTTCATGGAGGGATTTTGCTAAAAATGTGGCAATTTCACGAAATCGCTAAGCTTTGGACAACTTACCTCGTGTCTGAGTTTGAGAGGTTTTCGTCTTGTGAGTCTTGGTCCCCACGGTTGAACCAAGCTCTGCAAAACTGATCCCTTCAATTTTCTTCACCGGGCGACCATCAAAACCTCCCCGAGTGGGTGAAAGGTGAGTTAGGAAGTAATCAAAACCTCCCGGTCTAGGGTCCGGCGTGCGCTCGCATACGCATCAAAACCTCCCCGGTTATTTGCCGGTTTGAATCGGGTGAACCTGCGCGCAGTTTGGCCAGTGAATTTAAAATCAGTCGTTCAGCGGTTTACGCGATCGTGAAATCGAAAGAACAGGTTGTTAAGCAAACAAAATTCGCAAAAATTCGGAATTTCACGCATCCTGATTTCTACAAGGCACTACTGTCGTGGTTTATTCAACAGCGAGCAATTTTTTTTTTTTTTTTTAACTTTTATTGCACCAAGTAAGCAAACTTATCAGCAATTTACAATTGATGTATACTTAATGACTTGCAAGAAGCTATGACACATAACACTGCTTCTATGCGACTTGTTGTTTTGTGCAACTGACGCACTAGTAATTACTCACTGAGCTGATAATTACTTCACAGGGCACCCCCACTCCCACAGGTCATGAGGTTTTGTTCTTTTAAGTCTTCTGAGCAGGCCTTCAACGTCGAGGAGCTGGACAACCTCGCTGTTGATGTGTCCCCGAAGCCTCTGCTGATGGGCTAATGCTTGTTTTTTGATGACTTCTTCGACAGTAGGAATTTGAAGTTCCCGGTGTAGTCTTTCGTTCCTGGTGTAACGATACGCATCTACGCATGCTCGTAGCACGTTATTTTGAAATCGCTGAATGATCAAGCGATTGCTCGGAGCGGTGCATGTTTTTTAGTAAGCCTCCTGACAGGACGTTGAAATTGTCTAAAGAAAGGTCACTGTAATGTTTATTTGGAGAGGAACCCAATTTTTGTGAGGGAATAAAGGTTTTTCATCATTTGTACATACACACTAAGTTGTCTTGTGTACATACTTTATTTTCTCGTTCCCAAAATAGGTACATAAATCACTTGTAGGGGACTGTCCACAACAAATGATTCAATCGCCAGTAGTGGACAGTATACTACAAGTGATATATCACTTTAAGTGGAAATCGTTTGTAGTGGACAAAACGATTTCGACTGTAGTTATAAGCAATATAACACTCAACATTATTCATCATTCATCATTCCTCGGGTTTCTCTAACGGGGAGGTTTTGATACACGGGGAGATTTCGACGGTTTCCTCAACGGGGAGGTTTTGATACACGGGGAGGTTTTGATGAATCCCCCCTTCACCACCTCTTGGTTTAAAAGGGTCTCTAACGTCTCCGTTCTGTCAAACCCAAGAGCTGAAACCAACAACATCACCGCACATTTCGTTTTTGGAATTTAGAACACTTTGAAATGGGTAGGTAATCAAATTGTACATGTGGGTGTTATCGGTGTTGCCAATACTAACATGTAGAGGTGTTTTATCCCAACACAGTCCAGCAGTGAGTTCGAAAAATCTGGGGACTGCTGGACATTATTCGAAAGTTAATGAAATTTTGGGGTGTTGTTTTGGGATGTCTAGGGAAGCTAAATCCAAGTTTTCTGACACAAAAAAAAAAAAAAAAAAAAAAAAAGCCTGTGCTCGAGTGTGGGTGACCGAAAAAAACGCGATTTTTTTCTATTTTCCGCCTATAAGTAACTCGAAAACTATGCCTCGTAAAGATCGTTTTTATTTCATTTTCGGAAAGAGCATTAAATTTCCTTCAAATTTCACTAGTCACGTTTTTTTTTTTTTTTTTTTTTTTTTTTTTTGAGCGAATAGCTGCGCAAAGAACCAAACTCATTAAAATAAGAAATGTCCAATCTGACACCGCGCGGAGAGCGGAAGCACGTTTTTTAGAACCTTTCGGTTGTAGCTGTGAAACTATTGGTCCGATTCCAAATTTCTTTTTTTTTTTCTCGTGAAAGCTGAATAAATTCTCCATCACAGCTATTCCCTGTGAAATTTTGATTTGAGCTTTGATAAGGGAGGAAAAGAAGAACGTTTTCTGAAAAACGTGGTCGTAGATGGTAAAATTTCTTGTTTCCACACTTTTCGACGAATACTAATGGCACTTTTGTTGTTTCAATAGACATGCAATGTGCCGTTACTTATACAAAATTTAATCAGCTTTCTGATTAAAAAAAAAAAAAGAAAAGTAAGATCGTACGAACCGTTCCCGAGTTATAGGCAGAAATGTGCAAAGAATCATGTTTTATTCATAATTTGCCACTTTTTTCCGTGCCCGCCCCTCCCTTATCAAAGCTCAAATCGAAATTTCACACGGAATAGCTGCGATGGATAATTTAATCAGCTTTCCCGAGAAAAAAAGAAATTTGGAATCGGACCAATAGTTTCTGAGCTACAACCGAAAACGTTCTAAAAAACGACGTTTTTCCGTGCTTCCGCTCTACGCGCAGAAAATAAAAATACACTGCCAAGGAGATGGCACAGCAGCTTCCTCGTTACAATCAAAGTGACACCATTATAAAATGCGCTGAGCATACCCCTGATTCAATCTTAATGAAACTGATAGGGGATCATCTAGAGCTATACCCACACAATTCCTGAAAATTTGATTGAAATCCGATCAAAATTGTGAAAGTTATGCCTGTTTCAAGAATTTCACGTTAGCGCATGCGCAGAGCGTACCGCTGGTTCAATTTTTTACCCAAAGCCTGGGTAATCATCTACGGCACAACCCGCGTAATCCCTGAAAATTTCATCAAAATCGGATCAATATTGGCTGAAATCCCCACTCCTTCCCTTCTTTAGGGAAGGAGAGGGGGTTGAAGGAGGGGAAAACGGAAAAAATCCTTGAGGGCGCTCAACCTATCTCAGAACGTACATCATTTTTGAATTTCTCGAGATTTTCAAGAATATATATATAAATTACGTTTGCGCATGCGCAGGGAGTACCACTGATTCAATCGTGATGAAACTGATAGGGAACCATCAAGGGCTATACCCACACAATTCCTGAAAATTTGATTGAAATCCGATCAAAATTGTAGGAGTTATGGCTGTGGCAAGGAAATTACGTTCGCGCATGCGCTGAGCGTACCGCTGATTCAATCGTGCTGAAATTCGTATGGGACCTCAAGGAGCCTGATCCACATATTCCCTCAAAATTTGAGCTAAATTCATTCAAAATTGTGGAAATTATGGCTGTAACAAGGAAATGCGGACAGACCCACAGACCGACAGACACGAAACCAAATTTGTTCAGTAGGCTATGAAACGCAAAATGCGAGTGGAAATTTTGAATTCGGACAACAAAAATTTTTTTTCTCCCGAAAGTGAACACAAGGCTTCCGCTGCTTCGCAGACTCGGAAGCAAAATGATATAAATAAATAAAAAAATATTTTTCGGGTGTCGTAAACCGTCTCCTTTCTAATTCGTTCTATAATAATAGATTCTATAATAAGGGATTCTGAGGTACAGTAGGCTGAGTGGGAATGGCTGCCCCTTCTAAAATTTGATAGGCAACCGCATTGCATGGGTGTTGAGAGGGCTTTGCCAATTGTTTACACGTGCTCTCACGTTAAATTGAACAGAGTATAGTAACTATTAATACACACAGAGTGTATTAACTGTTAATACAAACCCAAATACTATACCCTAATCATATAAGGAAGGGCGTAAACGGAAAATTCACTTTTTCGGGAAATCAAGTTTTTCTGTGACGAACGTAAAAAGTTTTAGCCACCGCGTCAAGTGCTCTCTGAATCCATTTTTTTTATCCTTCCGAACGGTGACCTTGGTTTGAAATGAATCAAAGTAGTTTCGAAATGATTCACTAAAATGCAAATTATACGCCCTTTTGCTGGTCATTTTTCTTTCGTCACCATTTTCAGCTCCATTTAAACGCCCTTTTCCCTGTCACCACGTGCAGGTCCGCCCCTTTCCCTGTCAATTTATCCTCGATTATTATTGTCTACTTATAGCTATGATTGTGAAGGGGGGAGGGGTGACAAATAAAGAAAATTAAAACAACGTATTATAATTAAATTCCAGAACCATTCGAAAAAAACTTGTATCGAACTGAATTATTCGAAAAAAATATCAAAATACAGGAATATTTTCGAGACACAAAATAGCGTCACAAAAAATTAGTCCAATCAGCCTTAACTCATGCGTTCGGTAACTCAACCTTATCACATAATTAAATTATGCAACTTCAGACTAGAAAAAGTATCCTCATGCGTTAGGTATCACCGAATTTTCGCAACTTCAGACTTGAAAAAGTATCACATCATAATTTTCTGTGGTATTAGGTAGGTACTGATTGAACCTATTCTTCCGAAGTAGACCGTGTCCTTTTCGTCTGTTTCTGGAAGAACGTCTGCAGCTGTTGAATTATGGAGTATGCTGAGATACTCTTGATGGTATTGGTTAGGAATCACAACCTTGGTGCACAGCCGTACGGCGGACATTTCGGATTTAGAATGTAGACCTCTTGAAACGGATAATGTAAAATTTTGAGGGCGATCGGAGTCGTCGACCACCGTCGCGAAAACAGGTGTATTCATGGAGGAATAGGAATTCTATAGGAATTCTAGGAATAGGAATAGGAATTCTATTCCTCCATGAGGTGTATTATTCCAAGAATAATAAACCAAAAACGCTACAAATTTTACACTAGGGTTTATTTTTCTTTGATATAGGTTACTTGTGCAGAAATTTAATTCTGAGACAATGAGAAAAAATTGTTTTTTTTTTGTTTTGTTTTTTTCAAAAATGCTTTGTTGTTTACTTGAAAAATATTTGACCTCCTGGGATCCTTCAAAAATCCCATTTGTAGCCCCATGAAAGCCCTGTAGATCGCAACAGTAAAATTGGATCGTTCCAGGACCCCTAAAAATGGATTCTACGCCCAAAAATACTTCGAAAACGACACCTAATAGTTATTTCAGAAGTAGGACGAGATAAGGAGAGTTGAGTCAACTAAACACTCAAAGTCAACTAGGGATGGGTATCGATGTTTCAAAAACATCGATGTTTACTCTTCGATGTTTTTTACACATCGATGTCCCCCCCCCCCCCCCAACATCGATGTTTTTTCCCGAAAAAAAAATGTTGTTTTGTTGGTCGTTTACGTAAAAATAGTGGAATCGACTATTTTTACGTTAATGACCAACAAAACAACTTTTTTTTTTTCATTATCTGATACTTTTATATCTGAACAATAATAATAATTATTATAATACAATAGTAATAATTATAATAATTATTATTCATGTTTTATAAACGCTTACTCGGTTGTTTATTATTGTTCTATAAAAATAATACTATACAGATTAAAGAAACATCGATGTGTTTGAAATTCAAACACATCGATTCAAACTTTGAATCCACAAGGTGCCGTTCCCTCTTTAGGCATCATGATGCCTGTTGTGCTTGTTGTGCACAACAAGAAAATTCAAATGACGTGTCAAAAGAAGACTCGTCGTAAACGAAACAATCCCTGCTGAGCTCTCGCTGTACTTGATCGCTCCCAACAACAAAATCGAATGTTCGAATGTTCAGAACCTTTGGGGTCTTGGATGGCCATGCTGCATGGCCCATGCGGGCAACTACCCTATCATTTCCGAAGATGTTTTCAAAAATGTTCCAATCGTAGCAACATCAGTTCCTTCTGAGAGGCTATTCTCTCAAGCATGCATAATTTTAAGCTCCTTAAGAAATCGTCTCTCAGAGGAACTGGAGTTAAAATTGATATTTTTACATGAGGCAGAAGACCGTTTCTGGAAGTTTTAAACCCAATTTGTTAATTTACTTTTATCTACAAAACTAATTATTATTTACGTATTATTCTTTACCGACTTTTTTACTACCTACTTCTTTTCATTGTTTCAAGTTTCAATGACAATTTTTTTCTACTTTTCTACTAAACTACAATGGAATGAACAAATTTTTTTATCCCCCCCCCCCTCCCGGGTCAGGCATATAGAACCATCGATGTTTTTTCTCCAATATTTTTGAGACATCGATGTTTCTGGCATATAGAACCATCTCTGGCATTCAGGCATATAGAACCATCGATGTTTTTTCTCCAATATTTTTGAGACATCGATGTTTCTGTTCAAAAAAACATCGATGTGCAAACATCGATGTTTTGTTCATCGATACCCATCCCTAGAGTTGACCTCATCGAGTATCGAAAAACCAGGCCTGACCAATTCGACGAGTTCCCTGTACTCCAATTGCAAACCGTTTGCAGCAAACGTTCCCGTCTGGCGTAATCCCGTTTGCATTCGACTATGCTTGTGTCTACAGGCACGCCATAGAAACGGCATCCCTCATTGTTGGTACGTGAGGACCTATTCTTGCATAGATGTAGTGAGATCACATACCTACTCAAATGTCATTTACGTGCGTCTTGTGTGGATGGCCCTTACGGGTCTCCCATCTGACCATCTGAAAATACAAGAGTTATCCCCATAAATAGAGACAAATTTGTTTTCTTTTGTTTAGGAGCCTCTTCCTATTCTTGTAAATACATGTGGCCTCTTTTTTCCAGGTGACTTGGAAGGATTGTAGGAAAAAAAGTCCCCGGAAAAAAAATCCCCGGAAAAAAAGTCCCCACAAAAAAAGGCGCCGGAAAAAAAATCGCCAGTATTTTCCGATCCCGGAAAAAAAATCCCCGTAGAAGAAATAGCGTTGACTGAATGGAAATGAATAGAAGATGATACTTAAGTATTAAATACAAAATAACAAATTTTGTTATCGTAGGGGGTCAACACTAAGCAATAGGTGACTGGTGTTTACAATGACTCGCTCACCGTCTAATGTATTGTCTAACGTATTGTCCAAAAGATGAGTGGCTTCATCTCATTTTTTATCGGAACTGTGTAACTTACCTACCTATCCAGTGTGTACTTGTGAGAATATTAATTCTGTCAATCAATAAAATTTCAAAAAAAAGAAACTTTCCTAATGTTTTATTTAAAAAAATGTTTTTTTCAACAATTTTTTTTTCATTCGGAAATTAGTTGACCTCTTGGCATCTTTCAAAAATCCCGTTTGTAGCCCCATCAAAGCCCTATAGATCGCCACAGTGAAATCGGATCAATCCGGGGCCCTCCAAAATGGATTCTACGTCCAAAAATCCTTCGAAAATGACACCTCCCTCGATCCCATAGCCCCATAAAAAAAAACCCTCCCGCAGCCCCATTTTAGCCCCATAGCGCCCCACGGGTTTGAGCGATCGGGCTGCTTCCGGGCACAACTAGATGGTAAACCGAGTATTTTGTCAATATTTCAGATTTTTTTAAAAATTCCTATTGCCCAAAACGGCCCGGACGATCGACGGACATTTCGTTTTTGGAATCTAGACCTCTTGAAACGAAAAAACGCTGCAAATTTTACACAAGGGTTTATTATTCTTTGATATACGTTACTTGTGCAGAAATTTGATTCTGTCAATAATAAAATTTAAAAAAAAAAATTTTTATTTTTTATTTTTATCTCAAAAAAAATTGTTTTTTTGGATTTTTTGGTTCAAAAATGTGTTTTTTCAAAAACTCAGTATTTTTTACTCGAAAAATATTTAACATCCTGGGATCCTTCAAAAATCCCATTTTTAGCCCCACGAATGCCCTAAACATCGCCCCAGTGAAATCGGATCGTTCCGAGACCCCAAAAAATGGATTCTACGTCCAAAAATACTTCGAAAACGACACCTAAATCGATCCCATAGCTAAAAGCCTTCAAAAAACCCCTCCCGTAGCCCCATTATAGCCCCATAGCGCCCCACGGGTTTGGGCGATCGGACTGAAAACCTTGCGGGCACAACTAGATGGTAAACCAAGTATTTTGTCGAAATTTCAGATTTTTTAAAAAATTCCTACTGCCCAAAACGGCCTGGACGGCGGACGGCGTACGGCGTACGGCGGACGGACATTTCGGATTTAGAATGTAGACCACTTGAAACGGATAATGTCAAATTTTGAGCCCGATCGGAGTCGTCGACCCGTGTCGCGAAAACATAGGTGTATTATTCCAAGAATAATAAACCAAAATGTCACATTTTGAGGCTGATCAGAATTTTCGACCCCCGTCGCGATTACATAGGTGTATTATTCCAAGAATTATAAACGAAACAAAGAGGTTCCCTAACTTTCTATTGTTTTGTTCAAGATTTTTTCAATTTTTATCATTTTTCTTTTTGGGGATTTTTTCCGCCCTTGAGTATTAGGGGATTTTTTTCCGCCCTGCAGGATTTTTTTTGCGGGGATTTTTATTCCGGGGAGTTTTTTTTTCCGATTACCGAGTCGATTACGTTCACACGACGAGCGGAAGTTTTCCCTGCTGTGCTGATCCTCGAGCACATATTGACATATTATGTCAGATGAAGAAACTGGAGGCAGCTGCTTTGCCACTGGAAAGCCCCTGCGTCGAGGTACCGGGTACTTTAGTGATGGTCACGTCAACAATATGAAGAGCAGTTCATCAAAGAATGGGCATTATTGCCTGAAGAGTGATGTCTCAGCGTCAATGCACCAAAGACATGGTCATGCTCCATCGAACCACTGGTCGAGTTCTCGACGCCATGGCTGGTCGTCGACATTGTTTGTGCCCTGCTTATCGCCCTTGAGGACTATAATCGAAATTTTGGATACACTCCTCCGTCCAGCACAAGCGTGCTCTGTACTTGGAATCAAGGACGAACAATTAAAAGTGGAGTCGTTGTTTTTGAAAAACAATTCACAAACAAATGCAACCCGGCTCGCACCAAGGAGTTTGTGGCGTGGGCGGATGGTGAATCAAGCAATTCGGTTGGAAACAAACTGAAATATCTCTTTGAGTTGAAGAGGTTGCCGACCATGTGGGATTCGATCCTCAGGTACACACACGACGATTATGAACTCTCTCCTGAGAGAATAATTCTTGTTGACATTAAATGTCAAATAAATTTTATTGTTAAGTTGAAGAGCCTCAGACAGCAGATTATCCATGCATTGACATTTGATTTGACTGCCCCAGGTCGTGCACCAGGCACAGAAAAACAAGTCGAGTGCGAAAAGTGGAAGAGCCTCCGTCGAATTCTCATAACAGCATTTTCTTTGAACAAATATTTATCGCATGGCGACGTGAAGAAAAAACTCGATCAGCTCATGTGGAACCCTCCGGAGTTCACGAACCAGTTCGTCCAACATGGAAAGAACTACGAAGAAGACGCAAGAAGAACGTATGAAAAAGAAACCGGTAATTCGGTTTCCTCAACTGGGCTGTGGGTTAATCCCAGGGGCGGATAGGCGGTTTTGACTGGCCCTGGCGATTCAATTTGGATAGGGCGCGCCCTTCCTCCCCTATATCTATCCAAAAACCAACAAAGGAGGGGCTCTTCATATTTTCGAATAACAAGCAAATGAATAGGAACGAGAAAAGACTTTATTACTTATGGTGAATTTAATACTTTGGTGAAAGAGAAAAATAACAGCGCCTATATTTAGAAAAATAGAAAAAATAAAAGTGGCGGTATCGCGGCTGGATAGAGTCTGGAATGCGACCATCCGGGATGCTATCGGCCAGTCAGGATCAGTCGTAGAGAGGAACGAGAGAGGGGCTCTGAAATGGTATGATCACGTGAGGTGGATGCCTGAAGGAAGGTGACCTAAAATGGTCCTCAGCTGGTCGCCAAAAACGAAAAAAGGGTCGGCCAAGAGTCTCATGGAGAGGAGGAGTAGTTCGCTCTATGAGTCGACTCAATCTGGAGGACTACCAAGCCGAAGATAGGAGTTCCTGTCGCCAGGCGATTTCGGGCAACCCCTGACAAGGGGAGACGCCGATAAAAGTAAAAGTGGCCCTTGATATCTGAATTAGTTGGTACTGTCGAAACAAACAAGATAGCGCTTCAATTCAGGATGCTTTTGCACATTTCTTCTTGTAAGTACATTATCACAGCTCATCAACGATTAAAAAAGAAGGCTCGCAAGAGGAGCATCTGGCTGGAGCACTGAGCTGAGAGGCTTTGGGCGTTTCTGGCCTCGCCATCCCCCCTCCAACCCTTCTCTCTTATGTCACCCGCTTGTTCACATCTTTCAAATTCTAGTCTCAACCTCAGGCCCATGGTAAATAGTTCTGGACGTAATTTTGGTTTATTATTCTTGGAATAATACACCTGTTTTCGCGACGGGGGTCGACGACTCCGATCGGCCTCAAAATTTGACATTATCCGTTTCAAGAGGTCTACATTCTAAATCCGAAATGTCCGTCCGCCGTACGCCGTACGCCGTCCGCCGTCCGCCGTCCAGGCCGTTTTGGGCAGTAGGAATTTTTTTAAAAATCTGAAATTTCGGCAAAATACTTGGTTTACCATCTAGTTGTGCCCGCAAGGTTTTCAGTCCGATCGCCCAAACCCGTGGGGCGCTATGGGGCTATAATGGGGCTACGGGAGGGTTTTTTTGAAGGCTTTTAGCTATGGGATCGAGTTAGGTGTCGTTTTCGAAGTATTTTTGGACGTAGAATCCATTTTTTGGGGTCCCGGAACGATCCGATTTCACTGGGGCGATCTTTAGGGCTTTCATGGGGCTAAAAATGGGATTTTTGAAGGATCCCAGGATGTTAAATATTTTTCGAATAAAAAATACAGAATTTTTGAAAAAACACATTTTTGAAGAAAAAAATCCAAAAAAAAAATTTTTTTAAGATAAAAATCAAAAAAAAAATTTTTTTAATTTTTTCATTCTGCAATTTCATTCATCTGCACAAGTAACGTATATCAAAGAATAATAAACCCTTGTGTAAAATTTGCAGCGTTTTTTAGTTGCCGCGATTAAAAAGTTGGCCGTGCGCGGGGGTGGATTCTAGGCTGAATGATTCATTTCAACTTCCTCAAAGCAATCGAGCCGATCATGAAATAATATCTATTTTCGCTGAAAACCTGAAAGGCATCATTGCGAGTTTAGAAACAAAATTTGTTTTTTGTGATGAATCATCACTGATGATATATTATGGCCGAAAACTTTTATAATGGATGGTGTTCAGTGATGCCAGCGCCAAAACACCGCCTTCACTGTAGTTGGCATGTAGACAAGGCATGGAGGAAAAATTTGTCGAAAGTGTCTACTCCCGAAAAAAAAAAAAAAAAACTCCCGTCTACAAACTAGGTACGCAACACTTTACAATACGAGTTGGATGAAAGAGCTTTTGGACCCTTGCTGGAAGCCGCCTTGAAACAAATGCTGAGCGACCCTGATACCCAACAGTTTGGGACTTATTTCAAATCCGAATCTGCAAAAATGCAAAAATCGTGGGCTTACTGCTTTCGTAAGGGCGTGGGCATAAGCAACAACATGTCTATGGAGGCCCAACACAGTCATCAAACATATTTACTTCAAAGGGGAAAAGGTCAAGCGTCACGATAAGGCTCTTCATGGCCTGATTCGTTTTTCTAGGGACAAATTGTTTAACATCGTTATTGATAAAATGAGAGGAAAACTGACTCCAAAATTAGTAGCAACACGACAGAGTCACGATCGAGACACACGCGCCGTAGTTATGTCAAGTATTGTCACTCAATCAGATTCGGGCTTCATCATTTCATCGGGTGAATTGAGCCCAAAAGTGGTCGAAAAGAGCCCAGAAGGAAAGGAGATTAGAGCAAGGCCGAGGGAAGAGCCCCTCCACCGACCGCTACGATTAGGAGAGATAAGGCTTGTTCTAAATGAGCCCACTTCAGTTTCCAATAATTGGAATTATTATTATTGTTATCGAACGAGTGAGGTCGCAGCATTGTTTACTAAATGTCCGAGGCAGTCAAGTGCAATGTTATGGTTGGTCAGCAAGGCAATATTCTTCTGGAAGTGGATCGGCTCAAATTTAGACAACATCGAGATCTAGTAGGAGGAGAAACCAAGTGGAGGTAAGTTCATGTTTGAATTTGCAAATTAATGAGATTAGAGCTGAAATGGAATATCAAAAATTGAATTGAGTTTGGACGTTCGTATTTTTTTTTTCTTTTTTCTTTTCACCTAGAAGAAAAGAAAAAAAAAATTTACGACATGGGCAAACTTTTTCGAGGGAAGGCCAAATAAAACAAAAAATTATGTAGGCGGGCCAAAAAAAAAAATAGAATAAAATTAATAAAAAATTGAACAAAACATTTTTATAATCAATGAACTTTATTTTTGATTTTACATCACATGAAACTGAGGCCGTCCGCACATCGCCTACGCGAGTTTGGCTGCAAAGTTCAAACTTGCACGTCCGTTAATATTAGGTTTGTTCCAGGTCTGACTGCGTCTGTCGACAGAAGTTGAACAGCTGTCGACAGAATCCGACCGCACATACTCGAGCTGTCGGTCTCCGTCCAACTGTTGGCAACCTACGATCGACCTGGAACAGCAGTATTAGATGCGATAATACCCTACTTGCCCGAGTTTGTAGGGTTTATTCAAAACCCTGTCGCGGGCCGGATTAGACTAGCCCGAGGGCGGCATTTGGCCCGCGGGCCGTACATTGCCCACAACTGTTCTAGGTGCTGTAAGAACTCATGACATTGTGGTGCTTCCATGAGGACCGTTGGAGACTCATATACCATCTCGGAGAGGAATTTCGTCCACAACCATGAACCGTCCACGGAGCAGGCTCTACAAACACAAGCTGTCAGCAGTGCCGCGAAACGAAAAGCTACGGACGAACTGAGTCAGAGGCCAACGAAAATCTTGTGTTCTTTGTTGTCCGAAGAAAATGTTAACGTGTTGAAGAGTTCGGACTTAAAAAAGATTGATATTGGGAAGTGGCTGAAGCTATTTTTTGGTTTGCCATTTCTCAAACAAGAGGATGTTGAGCCTTGTTTTCGCGAAATTGTTAACGCGAAACCTAAGAATACAAGAGCCCTAAACAATTTCGTAAAATACTTACGTGATAATTACGTCATCAGCCGAGCGCAGTACCCTCCGTCAATGTGGGCTTCACCTTCATCTGCACTAAACCTCACGACTAATGCCTGCGAGTCATTTCACTCCCATTTCAACAGTCTTTTTAGCAGTCCACACCCAAACATAATCCGCTTTTCTGAAGTCCTGTTAGAATATCAAAAACATATCCTAGTCCTCATCAATAGCCGTCACGATGCTCCACCACCCAGGAGTTCCCATGTCATGAAAAAACGAGAATTTATTCAGCGCCAGCTTGATAGATACCTTGCTACTCCCCAAGTTCTCACAAGCTACGGGTTGGTCGTCAGGGTCAGTCACCACTATTCGGCTCAATAATTATATTTGGTATTCATTAGATTTTATTTGACGATTCGTGTTTTCATGATGATCTGTGATATTATTATAAGAGATTAATCTCTAATTAGAGATAGAGACGAGAGAGATATAGATGTGATATTATTATTAAGATAATATCTTAATATTATTATGCTGTGATGTTTTTTGAATATGACGACTGTGATTTTGACGATCTCGAAATACAGGACTAATATGAATGATGATGACGTTTTCATTGGTTCCTTTTCTTCGTTGCATGGGCTCATTTGGGATCTTGAAATCTGGGCTCAGTTGGGTTGAATTTCTTTGGGCTCTTTTGGGATCTCCCGCACAGTCTGATGAGAGGGGTGGGCTCATTTGGTGATGGGGTCATTTGGTCATTTAGGTTTTGGGCTCATTTGACAATCACCCATTTCATCTGAGTCATCCATGGAGATGTATGAGGTGAAAAAAGAGCATGTCAAAAAGGAGGGGTGCAGCTGTAGAATTCGAAGTCAGGATTGTGAGATCTGCATTCACGACTTTTAGTGCACTTGCATTGATGCTGTAATAACACACAATATTTGTAAACACATTCGCAAGGTGAGAATGTTCCTCAAGGTTCAGGAGCAGAAGCAATCCCTACAACCAACAGATCATTCGAATACAGAAAACGCCTTGCTGGAAGTTGTGGAGAACGCCCCCCTATTCCCTCCTTCCATAGTGAGCGATCTAAATAGCTTACGCGCTCGTCAACCCCCCCAAAGACTTCGATGAAGAAAAACAAGAGCTTCTGGAGGAATGTAAAAAGATTATAGAAGCCGCGACATGCACAACCCATCTTGACATCATCAGGAAAAACATCCGTCCCTATGATGGAAGCTGTCTCGAGTGGCCTCAGATTTAATCGTCCCACGAAGGCAATAATGTGCCAATGTGTCCCCTCAAAAATCATTTTTTCATTCTACCAAGAAGCGCAGAAAGGAAAAGTTTAATGCTGTAATGAAACCATTGTCCGACGAAATAAATGATAGCAGCACAGCTCTTGCTGAAACCCCAAATCTCGTAATAACAATAGAATAAAATATACCTAATTATGTAGGTTTGTACTTATTGAGTGGTACTTGACTCCTCATTGAAAACTGTGCCTCGGGTTTTTGAATTATATTTTCATATATTATATTAATTTGCTCGTGATTTGCTCGGATCTCATTTTGAGTTGGCCTTTTTTTTATCAGTTCGCACTTATTTCGCTAGGGTGAGCCACTGTTTGTTTAGTGGCTTGGGAAACTTAACGCCGTTAAATTAACGGTTATGCGACCTATTTTTCCTCCTGTGGTTCTCCTCAGTGGTTTCCTCCTGCGTTCTCTTCGTGACAATAATGACATTGCTTATAACTTCACTGTTAATTCATGTAGTCTTTTGAAATTTAACATTTAAGTTTGTCATTGGTTGGCTCGTGAGTTTTTAAAAACTTGCCTTTCGAGGCAAGCAAAACGAGAAAGAGGTGTTCAGTTCGTTGATGCAGCCGGCCTGTATCCTAAGGAGTTTCACGTCTCTCCTCGAGCTCAACTAAGGTAAGTTAATGTTGAAATAGCTATTTTGGCAAAATTTCAGATTTTTTAAAAAATTCCTACTGCCCAAAACGGCCTGGACGGCGGACTGACATTTTGTTTTTTGGAATCTAGACCTCTTGAAACGGATAATGTCAAATTTTGAGGCCGATCGGAGTCGTCGACCCCCGACAAGAATAATAAACCAAAATTTGGGACGATGTAATAAAAGTTTCACTTTAAAAAGAAAAGTATTCGCGATGGAGGTCGACGACTCCGATCGGCCTCAAAATTTGACATTATCCGTTTCAAAAGGTTTAGATTCCAAAAACAAAATGTCAGTCCGCCGTCTGGGCAGTAGGAATTTTTCAAAAATCTGCAATTTTGACAAAATACTCAGTTTACCATCTAGTTGTGCCCGCAAGGTTTTCAGTCCGATCGCCCAAACCCGTGGGGCGCAATGGGGCTACGGGAGGTTTTTTTTAAGGCTTTTGGCTATGGGATCGAGTTAGGTGTCGTTTTCGAAGTATTTTTGGACGTAGAATCCATTTTTTGGGGTCCTGCAACGATCTGATTTCACTGTTGCGATCTACAGGGCTTTTATGGGGATACAATAATTGTAATCTCAATTATTGAGATTTTTTATGGATCCCAGGAGGTAAAATTTTTTTCAAGTAAAAAAACAAAAAAATTTGAAAAAAATCCAAAAAAAAAATTTTTTTAGGTAATCTAAAAATAAAAATAAAAATTTAATTTTTTTTCCATAGACAGAATTAAATTTCTGCACAAGTATCCGATATCAAAGAATAATTTGTCGCCTTTTGGAAATTACCCTGTAAAACAACGAAAGAAATATTTTAAATGTCTTGAGGCAAGCCAATGCGTAATCCACATGTTATCAGGATTTACCTATAGGTAGGTAATAATTAAACGTAAGAATAAATTTTGTTTCCCGTACTTATTGCAAACTTCAATAAATGGTCAAGATGTTCAGCGTAGGGAAATCAGCGTAGGGATTTTTCTAATGGCCCGTAGAAACTTTCATGGCGAGTCGTCTGGCATCACTGTATCTAACGAATCTGGGTAAGTAGCCAAACTCTTGCCCTTGGGGTGAGCAGAGCAGGATTGAACATGTAAAGCTATGTCTACACTTGTGCAACTTTTGTTCATCAGAGGCATGCGTCATAGCGCAAGGTGTGACGCACGTGATGAAGTCCAAGGGGCATGCCTCATCCGAGTTGAACGGGAGTGTTGAACGGTAGGGAAACGGGTAGCGCACGCCGAACCGCAAGGGTTGGATTTCTATGCATCACACCGTTCATCTGGCGTGAGTTTTCCATTGAAAAAGTGCCGTCTTCAAGTTTTTATTGTTTTATAAAATGTCTGATGCGAAAGAAACGCTTGAATTCATCGAGGATTATAGTATACCTTTTTTTCATCGAGGATTATTATAATATATAATATATATTGCTTCCGAGTCTGCGAAGCAGTGGAAGCCTTGTGTTCACTTTCGGGAGAAAAAAAATTTTTGTTGTCCGAATTCAAAATTTCCACTCGCATTTTGCGTTTCATAGCCTACTGAACAAATTTGGTTTCGTGTCTGTCGGTCTGTCCGCATTTCCTTGTTACAGCCATAATTTCCACAATTTTGAATGAATTTAGCTCAAATTTTGAGGGATTATGCGGATCAGGCTCCTTGAGGTCCCATACGAATTTCAGCACAATTGAATCAGCGGTACGCTCTGCGCATGCGCTAACGTGAAATTCTTGAAACAGGCATAACTTTCTCAATTTTGATCGGATTTCAATCACATTTTCAGGAATTGTGTGCGTATAGCTCTAGATGGTCCCCTGTCAGTTTCATCACGATTGAATCAGCGGTACGCTCAGCGCATGCGCGAACGTAATTTCCTTGCCACAGCCATAACTCCTACAATTTTGATCGGATTTCAATCAAATTTTCAGGAATTGTGTGGGTATAGCCCTAGATGGTTCCCTATCAGTTTCATCATGATTGAATCAGTGGTACTCCCTGCGCATGCGCGAACGTAATTTTCTTGTTACAGTTGTTACGTTCATTTTGAACTTGGCACGAGGAAGCTCATGTGCCATTGCCTTGGCAGTGTATTTTTTTTTTTTTTTTTTTTTTTTCAAAAATATTTCCTAATGGCTCAGAATTGAGGGCGTAGGTGGAAGGGGCCAGGGGCGCATAAGCCCATTATTCCAGAAATCGTTCTGATCGTAGTAAACTCGCATCTTCTGCTGACTCCATCGCGAGGGTTGAAAGAAACTTGACGGGCAAATGTGGACAGGAATCGCTTGCTTCTAGGGCATGCGTCAGAGGCAATCTTCATGAGGCAAGTTGAAAGACGCAGGTGGAAAGTTGAAAGAAGAAAACGCACAAGTGTAGACATGATCACCTTTTCATGAGAGGGGGGGGGGATGGCTGGGTCGGCAGAGGCATAGGCTGGTGAAGTGGGCGGCGGGAGGGAGGGCGGCTGGGTCGGCCGAGGGGGCAGGGGGTGAAGTGGATGGTGGGAGGGGTGGGCAGGAGAGGCTGGAGGCCGCCATGGGTCAAAGCCCAAAAGTGTCCACAGGACGTACATACTTTACCTACTAAATTTTGACAAATTAGGTAGGAAATTTTCCTATAGGAATAAGTGGTATACCACTTATTTGATACCTATGAATATTAGTAATTGTTGACCTACCCATGTAAACATAGGTCAGTATTACCCTTAGTAATTGATACCTATACGTTTATTTTAGCCTGATTACCTACACGATTTGCCTCCACTTACCATTTATTTTCCATTTCCCGCTTCCGTTTCCTCCACGTTGGTCACGCTTGGCTGAGGTTTGTCCTGATCTTTGACAAACGACAAAAGGTCGTAGTAGGTACCTGAGCAATACAAAAGTCGATATGGGTATAAAAGGAGGCGGAAATCTCTCGTTTTCACTTCAACGTTTTTATGATGAGCTCTTTGTCTGCAAGGCAAAGGAAGCATTGTTTTCACTTTCGAAATGAAAAAAAATTTTGTTCTCTAAAATCAAAATTTCCACTCATGTTTTGCGTTTCAGAGCCTCCTGAACAAATTTGGTTCCGTGTCTGTCTGTCTGTCCGCATTTCCTTGCCACACCCATAACTTCCACAATTTTTTAAGTATGTACGTCCTGTGGACACTTTTGGGCTTTGACCCCTGGCAGCCTCCAGCCGCTCCTCCCCCCCCCTCCCACCCAACACACTTCACCAGCCTCTGCCGACCCAGCCGCCCCCCCCCCTCCCGCCGCCCACTTCACCGGTCTATGCCTCTGCCGACCCAGCCATCCCCCCCCCCCTCATAAACAGGCAATCATACATGTTCAGACGGTCAAAGGATAAACTGACATTTTAAAATGGCAAATGGTCATTTTGTCTATTTTGTCGTTTTGGCCAAAAATGACTCATTTTATGACATTCACACATGACTCAGAGGAGAGGAAGATGCCCTCCGTGTACGCACTACCTACTATCACATTACTCACTTCCATAGAAATATTGGTGGACGGTTTTCAACCAGCCGACATCGTCGTGAGTGTGGGGGACCAAATGCAGATTCATAAATCCTTAATTAAAGGATTAAATGACCAATATTCTTGTGGGAGACCTAAACATTTTATAGAACACAAAAATTTGGTAAACCAAGTGACATAATGATGAACGGATGAAGGTGTCAAATTTCAACCCCCACGTATTGACCAGAGCTGAAGTTGCGTTCACGCGAGCATAATGCTGATATTTGGTCAGTACCTACCTACCTGTCTACCTGCTTAAGCCTAATTTATGGGAAGGGGTAGGAAAAAAAGATTGAATCCGAGAAACTGAAAGATTTGGATTTGGTTGATGACTTTTTTTTCCAATCATGAAAAATGCATCGTTTATTTATATTGCTCTACCATGTACAGGTCTACTACATGTAGACAATAGAAAGATCTTTCAGCACCTTGAGACGTATGCGACATGGTTGCGTTCAACAATGACGGAAACAAGATTGAATGGTCTTTGCAGGATGATCGTTCATAGGAAGTTAGTATCAGATCATATTATGATATATCATCTTGTGGATGAAATAGAAGAAGCCGTAGTTCAAAAGTTCGGACAGTACCCGAGGCGGCTCATGCTGAAAATTTAAAAGGGAAAAAATTCAACGGATGTTTTAATTCTTGAACGGTAATGTAAGCGCCAGCCCCGCGAAGTAGCTCCCAGGCCCCTCCAGAACGTTCGAGACTGCCGGCAGCGAGGACAGGAATGGACAGGCTCCTCCATATGGGCCCCGCCTAGGGTTGAACATCGATGTTTTGAACATGATGAGCTCTTTGTCTGCCAGGCAAAGGAAGCATTGTTTTCACTTTGGAAATGAAAAAAAAAATTTCTTCTCCAAAATCCACTCACGTTTTGCGTTTCAGAGCCTCCTGAACAAAATTTAATTTGGTTCCGTGTCAGTCTGTCCGCATTTCCTTGCCACAGCCATAACTCCCACAATTTTGATCGGATTTCAATCAAATTTTCAGGAATTGTGTGGCTCTAGATCAGGGGTTCCCAACCTTTTTTTACCTCGCCCCCCCCCTAGGTCGGTGTGAACACCATTGCGCCCCCCCCCCCCCCCTTTGTTCTATGTAGGAACAAATAATTATGCTCTCCCCATCCTCAAAAATGCTAAGTAAGTATAAGTATAATCATGGTATAATTTTAATGAGTACATTCAAATTCAAACATGTTGACAAACACTCACGCTCCAGCCTACCTAAATAATTAGGAATGGAAGCGTTTCTGGATTTTTTTTTTTTTTTTTTTTTTTTAATCGATAGAATACGTCCAAATAATACTACAAATGGGGTTAAAACACAAACTGCAAGCTCGTATGAATTTATAAAATTTATGGAAAAATTTCTATTTGAATTTTGGAGGAAACCCGAGGTCAGCTCCTATTGGTCGAAGAGTTGGCCACCATTACAAAACTAAAAACTAGATTAAGATTATTTTATATCACAAATTTATATCACAAATAAGTTGAGTCAATAAGCATTTAGAAATCGAGAGGGGTGAAATTCACTTGCTACGATCTCGAGCGGCTCTCTACCCGTGTGCGGAGGGCCTAAGTGCCCCAGGATGTCCGCACACGCCACGTTACCGCTAATTCGACCAACTTTATAGCTTTCGAGTTGAACTCTGACTGGTCGGTAACAGGCGATGTAGGTTTTAGGAATCTTCGCGAAAATAAACAAACACGAACAGGTTCAGACAGGTTTGAACGAACAAGTTTCGACAGGGCGGCTTTTGTCCTTCGACTGTAGTGAGGGTCTTCAACCCCATATTCTCCGCGAGGCGAGCGTCGTACCTACATCATCCTCTCTGCTTTCCTTTCCTTTATTGAGATCTGTAGTTATTATAATTTGTGGTGGGCTCCACATTAGTATTCCAATAAACACACATTACTCTAAAATATAAGCTCTGACGGGTCTTTCTGCACCTTCTTGACGGACATGTCCTTTGGTTATGTTTTCCCTATTGTTCCATATTAGATAATATCCTAATGTTCCATATTATGGAACACTTGGGAAAACGAAATAAATAAACAATAAATAAAACCAAATTCGGGGTAGTCAAATTTTTATCGCTAACGCAAAAAAATCATGGCATGGATGTCACCAGGTGAAGATAGCATAACCAAGAGATAATTTGTTCAGGTTGTTGCTTTGCATTTTCATGCTCACGCATGCCAACCAGCCAATAGACATATCCATGACAATAAAATGAAGAAATTATCCATTTCAAGCACTTTATTTCTTTTTACGTTTTTTTCATTTTTTTCTTGCTTGTAGGAAACTGCTCGCCTATAATTCCTTCAATACACTCTCTTTGTAGCGTTGAAAGATCTCTTATCGCGTTTTCATTATCTATTTCACCAGAAAAGATATGTACAGATTCTGCAGGTTTAGGGTAGACTCTCTTCACTTCTGTTATGCTCACCGGGTCTCGTGAATATTGTCCGCCGATTATCGCTTCTTTCTTTGGGGGCACTTGATCATATTTCTTGCTGTTTTCCTTCCTTCTTCCGTTAGTCCGCATAATTAGTGTGGAATTTATCTGTAAAATTTAAGTTGATTGGTCATTGAAGGGTGTTGATTATGCTATCTTGTGATTCTCAATTTGCAAAGAATCTGAGACCTCGTGTGAATTTGAATGGTTGTTTGTCAGGGGATTCATCAAAATCCCCCCATCGGAGAGTGAAAGTTATAATGTAAGGTGGATGCGGCGAGATAGTGGGAATCCATCTTAAAAAAGACGATTTAAGACGAAATAGTCTATTTCCACGATAAAAATATATAAACTTGTAGACGCGTTTCGGTTGATTAGACCATCATCAGTACAATACAGAATGAGGAAGATGTGAGAAGTTACTTATATACAAAAGTGAAAGGTGCCTTCTAATGGGCGTGGCATTAGAAAGGTGGCATAAAAGGAGAAAGGTGAAAGGTAACGTGAAAGGCAAATAAGTGAAAGGAAGACTCACAAGAAAATGTCAATTAACGGGGAACGCCTAATTACATCCAGGTCATTAACAGATAGTCCTAAATTGTGAATTTTCTGAATTTCCAAAGATTCTAAAGCATCTAATTTTGGACCTTTTTGGCAAACATGAGCTATCCCAATGGCTGGATTATTACTGCCTATCTCATAACTGATTCTATGGTTTTCTTCTGACAAATGTTTTTCAAAAGCTTCCCTACCCCTTCCCAACCTAAGATCATCACTATGTTCTTTCATTCTAATTTTAAATTTTCGGCCGGTTTGTCCTACGTATTGAATCCAGGGTGGCCGCCATCTGGAAAAGTCAGGGAAAACCTGGAAAAGTCAGGGAATGAAAAATTTCAGGAAAAGTCAGGGAAAAGTCAGGGAAAAATTTTTGATTAAAAAAAAAAAAAAAATCAAAAATTGTATTAAAATACGAATTTTGTTTGGTGACAAGTTTGTCCCTCTCTTCCATCCCGAAAATGATGATAATTTTGCTTCCGAGTCTGCGAAGCCTTGTGTTCACTTTCGGGAGAAAAAATTTTTTTTGTTGTCCGAATTCAAAATTTCCACTCGCATTGTGCGTTTCATAGCCTACTGAACAAATTTGGTTCCGTGTCTGTCGATCTGTGGATCTGTCGGTCTGTCCGCATTTCCTTGTTACAGCCATAATTTCCACAATTTTGAATGAATTTAGCTCAAATTTTGAGGGGTTATGCGGATAAGGCCCCTTGAGGTCCCATACGAATTTCATCACAATTGAATCAACGGTACGCTCTGCGCATGCGCTAACGTGAAATTCTTGAAACAGGCATAACTTTCTCAATTTTGATCGGATTTCAATCAAATTTTCATGAATTGTGTGCGTATACCTCTAGATGGTACCCTGTCAGTTTCATCACGATTGAATCAGTGGTACGCTCAGCGCATGCGCGAACGTAATTTCCTTGCCACAGCCATAACTCCTACAATTTTGATCGGATTTCAATCAAATTTTCAGGAATTGTGTGGGTATAGCCTTAGATGGTTCCCTATCAGTTTCATCACGATTGAATCAGTGGTACTCCCTGCGCATGCGCGAACGTAATTTTCTTGTTACAGTTGTTACTTTCATTTTGAACTTGGCACGAGGAAGCTCATGTGCCATTGCCTTGGCAGTGTATTTATATTGCGTCTCCTCCAAGATGGGGAAGAATACCAGATTTGACCCGCGTTGGCAGAAGGATCCAACATAATATGTTGGCATATTATGCCAATTGGTTGGAGGCTGTCGAAGATAATATTTTTAGTGCGAAGTGTAAGTACTGTCGAACGAAGTTTTCCCTTAGCCACATGGGTGTGAGAGCTCTCACAAGCCACATGGGGGGAAAAAAACATCGTGAGGTGATGGCCATCATCGGAAAAAAAGTGAATATCGACGGTACCTAAGTATCTCTGTCTCAGCCTAACTTCTTTACCTTTCTTCTGGTAGTTAGGCACCTGTCTCCCTTGACAGATCTCGGTTTTTGGGCCACCAAAAGTTAAGCTCACCTTCTAGGACCGTGCAAAATCAGATTCCTCTTATTTAGGTCCATTAGAAGCCACCAAAACCATAAAACCTTTTCCGCCAATTATTTCCGTTTTTCGTCAAAAAAGAGAAAAATTGATCCTCGCTTCGATTTCAGCCATTCCATCAGTGAAAGTCAAGAATCAGTTAATTTCAGTGAACTTCAAGTCCACGATCCGCCTAGGACGATATACCTTTTGAATGCTGAATGATGTAATTTCACTTTAAGTCCGAGTCGGTTTGATAATATCAAACATATTATGTCACAATGGTCCTAAATAAGTGACACGTTAGTTGGCCGTGCTCCCGGGAACGAACTTCTGGGGATACTTCCTGGGAATAATTATTCCTCCTGACTGGGATTTTTTTCTGGAGTTTTCAGTTAGAGTCGACAAATTCGTTTTCCCCACTTTAAAAGTCCATGAGTTCCGTAACTATAGTTTTAAATTACTTCATCCGACTCCCTAGCCGCCCTAGGTGATCAAACAAACAAACAACTAAAAAAAAAAAAAAATAATAATAATAATAAAAAAAATAATATATATATATATATATAAATTTCGGGTCTGGAAATTAGGTATTTTTGCAGGGAAAAGTCAGGGAAAAGTCAGGGAATTAATTTTTCCCAGCTTGGCGGCCACCCTGTGAATCCCACAATCACATTTTAATATATACACACCCCCTTTATCCTCTAAGGGGATCTTATCTTTCACACTCCCTAATAATTTCTTCGTAGAATTTTCCTTTCACTTCCTAATTTCCTTTCACTTATTTGCCTTTCACGTTACCTTTCACCTTTCTCCTTTTATGCCACCTTTCTAATGCCACGCCCATTAGAAGGCACCTTTCACTTTTGTATATAAGTAACTTCTCACATCTTCCTCATTCTGTATTGTACTGATGATGGTCTAATCAACCGAAACGCGTCTACAAGTTTATATATTTTTATCGTGGAAATAGACTATTTCGTCTTAAATCGTCTTTTTTGAGTGAAAGTTATCTAAATCCCCCAGCCGAATATCAAAATCCCCCCGGCTCGGTATGTCAAAAGTTATCGAAACGCCCCCGGTTCAACAAATGCGGCGAATCGCGTGTTCGTACCTTGTTTGCTGTTTTCCAGGCAGTATGCAAAAAGCCAGAGGAATATAGAAGCCGTTTTTGAAGCCGTGAATGGTAAACAACTGGTAAAAAAACCGTGGGGCGAATTCAAATGTGCCTAGAATTGAGAAAAGTCAACAAGTCAGCAACTAGGTACTGATCCTGATAAACTGGTGAGAAACTAATAAACCAACATGATGAATATAATTGCTCTCACCATCCATGTATAATGTATCGCAGTCAAAAAGGCAAGCCAAATTGCGTTCAGTCGAAAAAATGGCAATTTCGGTCTCTCCATCCGCTTATAGTACGGTTCCTTCTGACTTGTCTGTACCGGGTAATTATCTATTTTTCTGAAAACGTCCTTTCGGTCCTTCGGAAGTGGTGGCACCTTTCTCAGGGGGTGGCTATTTGTCGCAATGCAAAAACTTTTCGCACATCGACATCGACTTCTGGAGCATCGGTGCACTACAGCCCTCACCACCTAAAGAATTTAAAAAAAAAAAAAAATTAAACCGATCTAAAAAAAAAATTGGCTATCTCGGATTATAAAGCAACTCTGTACCTATAGTCCAGTCAAATTAGCCCTCCAGGGGCCCATTTTTCGAAAAAACTGTTGGAAAGCTGGAAATCGTTCTAATCGCTTTAGTAGGTGTCTGTTAGATGTAATATGAGTTTGCGAAAGTGCAGACCCCGGGCTCGCTGTGGGGCATCCCGAAAACCACGAAATTTTCGGACTTGTTGCAGTTTTTCGCCTATAACTTCCAAAGTAAGCTTCGGACAGAAAATATCGTCCTGACCAAGTGAAAGAGCATTAAATTCTGCGTCGAATGAGTACCTCAATGTTTGAATTTGCTCCAAGGGTATGGTCACAATCCATGGTTGAAAATCGACCATTTTTCCCAACTTTGCCAAAATTCAACATATTATGTTAAATTTTGGCAAAATATTATTATGTCAGTTTTTATTCGTCTCTGATGTCCAAACGCTACTCCAATTTAAAAAACGCTGCAAATTTTACACAAGGGTTTATTATTCTTTTATATACGTTACTTGTGCAGAAATTTAATTCTGTCAATGAAAAAAATAAATAAATTTTTTTTTGGATTTTTATCTCAAAAAAATTTTTTTTTTTTGGATTTTTTGTTCAAAAATGTGTCTTTTTCAAAAATGCTGTATTTTTTACTCGAAAAATATTTAACATCCTGGGATCCTTCAAAAATCCCATTTTTAGCCCCACGAATGCCCTAAAGATCGCCCTAGTGAAATCGGATCGTTCCGGGACCCCAAAAAATGGATTCTACGTCCAAAAATACTTCGAAAACGACACCTAACTCGATCCCATAGCTAAAAGCCTTCAAAAAACCCCTCCCGTAGCCCCATTATAGCCCCATAGCGCCCCACGGGTTTGGGCGATCGGACTGAAAACCTTGCGGGCACAACTAGATGGTAAACCAAGTATTTTGCCGAAATTTCAGATTTTTAAAAAAATTCCTACTGCCCAAAACGGCCTGGACGGCGGACGGCGGACGGACATTTCGGATTTAGAATGTAGACCACTTGAAACGGATAATGTCAAATTTTGAGCCCGATCGGAGTCGTCGACCCCCGTCGCGAAAACATAGGTGTATTATTCCAAGAATAATAAACCAAAAGGAATACAATGAAACTTGTAGGGCATCAAACGCTTATTTCAAAAAGCCCCTCAAATTCGAATTTCGGTTGGAGGTACTCGTAGAAATTCAAATCTGCAGCCATAAGCGCCCCGACTGGAAAAGTCGTTCCTCTCAAAAATGCTAGTCTTGAGTTTGGAAATGGTGTACCAAGGTAATAATAATATAGGTAATATTATATTATAATGAAAAGGTTATATAATTTATAATATTGTAACAAAACACTTTTGAACAATGTTCAACAACAACGTGTATAATATGGACCACAACTATTTTTGACTGAAACTCCGCATGGAAAGACTCGCACGCGTTGGTTGTCCGACCAGAAGCTGAGCTCCTCAATGCCCACATTATTGGAGGGAAAACGTTGCATGCTGGTCATCGTCGTCAGGTACCTCGCGAACGTTTTGCATTTGGCATTTGGAGGGGACGTCGAAATCTTCTTCAAAGCTGGCTTTGAACTTCAAAAAACGACAGATACGTGAGACAAGATACATCACGCAACCGATCGAGTGATAGAAGACAGAAAGGGGGGAGCGGCTCTTCACGGACCCTGTGCGAGGAGTTAACACCGCCGGTCGAACTCCAGCTTACTAGGTATAATCCGCTTAAATGCGGGGAGCTCACCTGCACCTATTTCTTGTTGGAGTAGTAGCGTCGGCGAAAATTGATTTCGACCTGTATTTAAAAGTGCTACCTATTTCCAGATTCTGCAGGTTTAGGGTACACTCTCTTCACTTATGTTAGGCTCACCAGGTCTCGTGAATATTGTACGCTGATTATAATTACATATCGCTCTCATGGGAAGGTAATAATATACAATTTGGTCCTTCTCATCATCCTTTTCCACCGAAACCGCATTAATTGGTAATTGTTGCGTAAGTCATGTAATTTCGGTTTAAATCTGTCGGTAGGAGATATTTCACGGTATCCTCAACCTCTTTAGACGCCAACATTAAACGTTTCATCTTCCGTATGGTGGAGTAGGTCTTTTCGACGTCTCATCTGTTTCAGTATTTCATATTCTATATTAAACACGCTCAATGGGGCGCACGAGGCTGCCTTTTACCACCGCCGACGCCTTTCTTTCTTTGGGGCACTTGATCATATTTCTTGCTGCTCTCCTTCTTCTTCCGTTAGTCCGCATAATTAGTGTGGAATTTATCTGTAAAATTTAAGTTGATTGGTCCTCTTTGATTCGCCTTTCGCCGAGAATTGATTTTGACCTGTATTTAAAAAGTGCCACCTATTTCCAGATTCTGCTGGTTTAGGGTACACTCTCTTCACTTATGTTATGCTCACCAGGTCTTGTGAATATTATAGGCTGATTATCGCTCTCATGGGAAGGTAATAATATACAATTTGGTCCTTCTCATCATCCTTTTCCACCGAAACCGCATTAATTGGTAATGGTTGCGTTATAGTCATGTAATTTCGGTTTAAATCTGTCTGTAGGAGATAATATCTGAAATATTATTTCACGGTATCCTCAACCTCTTTGGACTCCAACATTAACCGCTTTACTGTTATTTCATGTTCTGTATGGTGGAGTTGGTCTTTTCGACGTCTTTTACCACCGCCGACGCCTTTGTTTCTTTGGGGGCACTTGATCATATTTCTTGCTGCTCGCCTTCTTCTTCCGTTAGTCCGCATAATTAGAGTGCAGTTAATCTGTAAAATTCAAGTTTATTCGTCATTGAAGGGTGTTGATTATGCTATAATATAGCACAATATTATTGTGATTCTCAATTTGACAAGAATCTGAGACCTCGTGTGATTTTGAAAGGTTGTCATAGCTCATAATAATATTATAATTAATATCATATTATGATATTGATATTTATATTGATCTGCCTTGATCCTAATATGAGGTATTATTTTTTGCTTTTTTCCTCCTTCTTCCGTTAGTCCGCATAATTATTGTGCAATCTATCTGTAAAATTCAAGTTTATTGGTCATTGAAGGGTGTTGATTATGCTATATTGTGATTCTCAATTTGCAAAGTAAATGAGACCTCGTGTAATATTGAATGGTTGTCATAGCTGTTTATTGTTGGAGTAAGTAGCGTCGGCGAAAATTGATTTCGACCTGTATTTAAAAATTTCAATACCATGATTAATAGTTGATGGTGATGTTGACCGTTTCAATTAATGTTGTTGGAAACTTGTTGAGGGTCAGTCAAATAAGACGAGATTTTTTGCCGACGTTTCAACAGATATATTCTCCTATCATCAGGGCCTAATGAAATGAACAAAACACGAATTTAGACTTGAATTTAACAATTGATGAAACTATATGATATGATACAAAGTGTATTAGATACGAAACAGTGAAAAGTGTACATAGAACAAATTAATATGATATAAATAATTTGGAAGGTAAGTAGAGCAAAATGATTGAGTGAACAAGTTTTAAAAATATACAGAGGTACGGTAGCACGACCCTTCGCCCAATTTTTTTCCGTGGAGGGCGGATGGCTGGAGGTCGTCTCGACGATGGTACGGCGGGCGGGCGTTCCTGCAAGGCGTCCAGGAATCCGGTCACTGCGGTGAATTCGAGGGATTACACGGGCATGAATGGATCCGTGTGCGGAGATGAATGGGGGAACTGGACTTGGTATCTCAAGTCGGTGGGGAGGGTATCAGATGATACGATGGAGTCACAACAATTACACTGGTGGGCAAAGAGACGAAGGCCAAATACAACTTAACTGCACGAGAGTTGAAAACAATCTGAGGGCTGGTGGCAGTGTTGTCAGGTCTGCAAGGTTGAGTTACCGTACGAGCCTCTCAAAATTACCTTTTTTTCCCCAAAATTACCTTACGCATTACCTTTTTTCTCCAAAAATTACCGGACGCATTATGTCATTGTAAAAACGCAGCAAATTTTACCCAAGGGTTTATTATTCTTGGATATAGGTTACTTGTGCAAACATTAAATTCTGTGTCAATGAAAAAAATTTAAAAAAAAAATTTTTAAACAAATTTTTTTTTTCAAATTTTGTTTTGTTTTTTACTTGAAAAATATTTGACCTCCTGGGATCCATCAAAAATCTCATTTGTAGCCCCATGAAAGCCCTATAGATCGCAACAGTGAAATTGGATCGTTGCGGGACTCCAAAAAATGGATTCTACGTCCAAAAATACTTCGAAAACGACATTGATTCGATCCCATAGCCAAAAGCCTTCAAAAAACCACTCCCTTAACCCCATTTTAGCCCCATAGCGCCCCACGGGTTTGGGCGATCGGGCTGAATACCTTGCGGGCACAACTAGATGTTAAAACGAGTATTTTGTCGAAATTTCAGATTTAAAAAAAAATCCAACTGCCCAAAACGGCCCGGACGGCGGACAGACATTTGGGTTTTGGAATCTAGACCTCTTGAAACGGATAATGTCCAATTTTGAGGCCGATCGGAGTCGTCGACCTCCGTCGCGAAAACATAGGTGAATTATTCCAAGAATGATAACCCAAATCTATAAAATCCATAAAAACACTGAATTGGAAAACTTTGCTCTCAATCTTTTTTTCAAGTTCCTGGGGAAGGTCCCGATTAGTGATTTATTGTTCTTATTAGTGGTTAGGTACATTTCAAATGCTTCTAGTTCCTGGGGAAAGTCCCCCGTTCTGTGATGATTGGATGAAACGTTGTACTGAATCTTTTTTCAAGTTCCTGGGGAAGGTCCCGATCTCTGATGTAGGAGATCCTACAGGTAGGTCCTACTGTCCTTATTAATTTATGGTTACTTTCCTTTCAAATGTTCTTTGTTCCTGGGGAAGGTCCCTTTCTGTGATTAGGTTCGATTTAAATGTTTTTTCTTAAATAAAAGGTTTATTACTATATGTGCGTTTTTGAACTCTTTGAAGAAGATTCCAAATGCCCCCATTAATCAAATTTTTCATTATTTTATTGTACGGATCGAGTGTTTTTTCCTTAAAACCTTTGAAAACGCCAGGAAGAAAGGCTCAATCCTAAATTACCGTACAAAATGGCGATACCTTACAGGTGATACCGTACATCGTACAGAGCCCTGAATTACCGTACAAAACGGTAATTACCGTACACCTGACAACACTGGCTGGTGGTGGGGCCAGCTCCCTTGAGGCCTGAGGAGGGAGAAGGGTTCCCCCTCTCCTCGATGGGCAGCTTCAATCTGAGAGGGAGCTTCTCCCAGGGGCAGGAGGGGGCCCCGTCAGAGGAAAGAGTTCTTCGATTCCCCCACAGGTAGCACTGGGGGGTCCAACTGGAAGCGGCGCCCGCTTACACCCCTCCCCTGGGGAATAGCCGTCGTCCTCGATGGCCACATCCATACCTCGTACCGAGGGGATTGGCAGTTCTCTTCCGGGGGTACGCCTTCCAAAATTCCCTTTCGTAGTTGCGACGTCTGCAGAGTTGGCATTGGCGGACTCTCTTCGGGTGCTTCTTCGGGCAGCGCGTGTCTAGAGTGCCCTCACGGTAGTTCTGGCATAAGCGTTGCCAAAACTGCTTACAGGAAGCACACAGGAACAGGGTGAGACGTTTAGCTGGTTCTTGACACACGGGGCAGGTTCGAAGGCGAAGTTTCCCGATGGCGGCAGATGATGCAGATGCAGATGCAGAATGCAGATGCAGATGCAGATGCAGAATGCAGATGCAGATGCAGATGCGCTGGGTGGCGGGGGTTCCTCCCTCCGTTAGGCTCGAAAATGTTGGGCGTCCCGGGGGTAGAAGGGGTCTCTGGTTTTGGGGCTGCGGGCTCTTCTTCCTCCTCGACGTGCTCTTCCTCTTCCTCCGTATCGCTGAGTATGATACGACGGCGTGATACGTTTGCTGGTGCCTCGGCGTTTGGGAGGTTGATTTTCTCTAGCTGGACGGTGGGTTGATAGGCGGCTAGCTCGTTTTTCAAACGTCTGTTTTCGCGTTCCATCTCGGCGAGAGCGGCTTGGGTCTTTCGGCGGGTTTCCTGTTCTGCGCTCAACTGCTGCTGAAGACTTTTCGCAGTCAACCGGGTGCAGCGCCACGCCGGCAGGGCCTCCGCGAGGATGTCTAGGAACCGCTGCATACCGGTCAGGGCAGCAGTGATAGCCAGTTGGTTGCCAGTGCTGGCTGCCAAGTCGACCATGAGCGCCGTGGCTTCGACTGCTCGCAACGCCTCGTTTTCCTTATCGGCGTTGAAATCGGCTGTGGGTTCCTGTAGGAGCAGATGAGCTCGGGCCGCCTCGTACGACTGTTGGAAGCGCCGTATCGTGGGGTGTTCTCCGGTCGGAAGCGCTGGTTCCTTTTCAGGGCCGGATGCGTCAGTGGCCATGGCTGATGTTCTTGCCAGGAACGGTTTCTGTAAACAGGACGAGCGTGAGAAGAGGTTCATGATGTTCTTTTCTTAAAGACAGGCGAACATCGGTATCCTCAACCTCTTTAGACTCCAACATTAACCGTTTTACCGTCGTTTCATCTTCCGTATGGTGGAGTAGGTCTTTTCGACGTCTCATCTGTTTCAGTATTTCATATTCTATATTAAACACGCTAAATGGGGCGCACGAGGCTGCCTTTTACCACCACCGACGCCTTTCTTTCTTTTGGGGCACTTGATCATATTTCTTGCTGCTCTCCTTCTTCTTCCGTTAGTCCGCATAATTAGTGTGGAATTTATCTGTAAAATTTAAGTTGATTGGTCATCTTTGATTTGCCTTTCGCCGAGAATTGATTTTGACCTGTATTTAAAAAGTGCCACCTATTTCCAGATTCTGCAGGTTTAGGGTACACTCTCTTCACTTATGTTATGCTCACCAGGTCTTGTGAATATTATACGCTGATTATCGCTCTCATGGGAAGGTAATAATATACAATTTGGTCCTTCTCATCATCCTTTTCCACCGAAACCGCATTAATTGGTAATGTTTGCGTTATAGTCATGTAATTTTGGTTTAAATCTGTCGGTAGGAGATATTTCACGGTATCCTCAACCTCTTTAGACTCCACATTAACCGCTTTACTGTCATTTCTTTACAGTAATTTCATTACTGTCATTTTTTGTGGAAATGCCAAAAAGTCATGGGACGCAATAAATGAAATAATAGACAATAAAAATAGAAAGAATACCATAATAAGAAAGTTAACAATAGATAATACAGTAATAGACGGACTTCAAAATCCAAAGCAATGTGCAAATGAATTTAACAGTTATTTTTCAAATGTTGGGAAATCACTAGCTGAAAAAATTCCTAATCGAAGGCAGAAGGTGATCCCTGGAGAGCGTAAAGACGGGAGTTTGTTATCTCGTTTTAAAGAAGTCACTGAAACTCAGGTCAAAAATTGTATTGATTCACTAAAAGGTGGATCCAGTCCTGGTTTTGATGGAGTTACAGCAGGAATCTTGAAATTTGGCAAAGACTCAGTCAGTAAGCCTTTACATATTCTTATTAATCGAAGTCTAAACTCTGGAAAATTTCCTGAAATCTTGAAGCTAGCTATTGTCTCTCCCATTCATAAATCAGGCCCTGAAGATAAATGTAACAACTATCGCCCCATCAGCCTGGTCTCTTGTATTGCAAAGCTTTTTGAAAAGTGTGTCAAAGAACAGCTAGTTCTGTTCTTGGAAACAAACCATTTGCTCACAGAAGCACAATTTGGATTCAGAAATAATCGTAGTACGCAAGATGCTGCTTGTAATTTGTATAATTCCATTATGGAAGACTTGGACGCAGGGCGTAAACCCTTAGCAGTTTTCTTAGATCAGGCTAAAGCTTTTGATACAATTTCGCATGACATTCTTTTCCAAAAAATGTACAAATTGGGCATTGTTGACACTGCACTACAATGGTTCAGAAGTTATTTGAAAGACAGAAGGCAGATTGTCCAGGTGAATGGTGTGTGAAGCGAAGAAGTCTCACTGGGGCCTTACTCGGTGCCGCAAGGTACTGTCCTTGGACCTATCGCGTTTATTATTTATATTAATGATATATCTGAGCTTGATTTACCGGGAAAGGTCCTGCTATTTGCGGACGATACTGTTTTCTACTGTTCAGCTGGCTCATGGAGTGAAACACGGAAAAAGGCGGATAATGCTATAAACACTCTATTTAACTGGATGTCCTGTAATAAGCTGACACTGAACGTAGACAAAACTACCTTCGTGCCTTTTTGTATTGATCCGCGGAATCTTCCTGAGCTGGAGGACATTCATATTCACTCGCTTGAATGCGATGGTTCGACTTGTGAGGCGTGCTGCCCTGTTAGGCAAAGCTATTCCGCCAAATACCTTGGAATTAACTTTGATACACAAATGAAATTTACGGTCCACATCCATAAAATTAACGCAAAATTAAGAAAATTACTATATATATTTTATAAATTGTCCCGAATCTTAAATAAGTATCTCCTAAAGAAAGTATATTTTGCTCTTGTTGAATCAGTGCTAACATACTGCTTGCCTATCTGGAGCAGCACGTACTTTTCGCACCTAGAACCAGTAATTAAGACTCAAAAAGCCATTATCCGAACAATTTGCAAGAGAGGGCGATACGAACATACCTCTCCCCTCTTCTCTGAATTGGGGGTTCTTCCTTTTCTGAAGCTTGTTCGGCTGAATGGCATTATACAAATAATTAAAACGAAACATTATACTTTACCTGTTCATAGCCAAAACACCAGATTTAAAAATGACAGTCGCATTGAATACCCTTTTTATCGAACCTCTTTTGCCCAAAATTCTTATATATATCAAGGTATAAAATGCTTTAATGCTCTACCCTCAAAGCTACGAGAAAAGCTATTACATTCAAAATTCAATAAGTATTTAAGAAAAGCCATTGTCAGTTTTCTATTATCTAATGATTACTTTTTCTAAGTGCCTGCCATTATATTGCTGCTTTATTTTAGAATGTACCTAATATACATTTTATATCATAATATCTTTTATCTCTGATAATATTGTTGTGTATTCTGTATTCTTAAATTCTCTGTATTAATTATTAATATGACATACCTATCTATTGTATTGAGTGGGTCGACTGAGAACAAAAACTCATCCTCCAACACGAGCCTAGGCTCATATGGAGGATTAATTTTTCCAATAGCATTTAGGCACATAGGGGGGGCTGGAAAATGGGTACCCATTTCCTTGGTTCGTACTAGTTGATGTGCCCCGATGTATACAATAAACCTGTTCATGTTGGTGGGTAGTGTCAAACATTTACCCACCAAGTACTATTGAATGTATCTATGTTTTGTACTTGTAATGGAAATAAATAAATAAATAAATAAATAAATTTCATCTTCCGTATCGTGGAGTTGGTCTTTTCGACGTCTCATCTGTTTCGGTAATTCATATTCTATATTAAACACGCTCAATGGGGCGCACGAGGTTGTCTTTGACCACCGCCGACGCCTTTCTTTCTTTGGGGGCACTTGACCATATTTCTTGCTGTTTTCCTCCTTCTTCCGTTATTCCGCATAATTATGGTGCAATTTGTCTGTAAAATTTAAGTTGATTGGTCTTTGAAGGGTGTTGATTATGCTATATTGTGATTCTCAATTTGCAAAGAATCTGAGACCTCGTGTGAATTTGAATGGTTGTCATAGCTGTTTCTTGTTGCAGTAGTAGCGAAAATTGATTCGCCTTTCGGCGAGATTGATTTCTACCTGTGTTTAAAAATTTCAATAGGTATTCAAAAAGTGCTATTTCCAGATTGTTTTTTACAAATCTGAAATCTCCTCATACTACTTGGTCCTCCTTCTAGTTGTACCTCCTAGTGGTGGGGTTCATGTTGGGGTTGATAAGAATTTTAGGTTGTCAAGCGACGAGGACGATGATGAGATAACTGTTTGAAGTTATTTAGGACGTTGAATCGATTTATAGAGGTCCAGGGTCTACACGATGTATCGAATAGAGAAAGCTCCTTAACAACCCCACTCTATCAAAAGGTCATCGCCATTATGTTAAGGCTAAACGAATCATCAGTTCATCCGTTGGTGACATACCTAACAGTTATGAAGAGTGTTGGGGATCCCTACTTTATAATGTTATGGTCAAGGTGTCCGTCCAATCAAGCAAATTTTGAAAAAAAAAAAAAAATTCTTGTACGAAGTTTGGACAGATGTCGGTCTTCGAAAAAACCGATGTTGCGTCCAAAATTACTCGGAAAACGGCGCCTTATTTTACTTCCTGGGATACTTCACAAATCCCATTTCTAGCCTCACATAATCCCCATCGATATCCACGGTTAAATCGGATCATTCTGGGACCCCCAAATATGGGTTGTACGTCCAAAAATACTTCGAAAACGACACCTATCCCATAGCCGAAAACCCTCAAAAACCCCTCCTATAGCCCCATAGCGCCCCACGGGTTTGGGCGATCGGGCTGAAAACCTTGCGGGCACAACTAGATGATAAACAGAGGATTTTTTCAAAATTTCAGATTAAAAAAAAAAAAAAAATTCCTACTGCTCTCAACGGCTCGGACGGCGGACGGAGTTTCGTTTTTGGAATCTTGAAACGTACAGGTACGTTATAGGTCTATAACTTCACATTTTGAGGCCGATCTGAATTGCTGACTTCCGTCGCGATTACGTAGGTAGGTGTATTATTCCAAGAATAATTAACCAAAACGTGAGTTCCAAAATCTAGCGTCAGTTTGAGGACCAAGAATAATAAAACGAAATCCGTGGTTTTGAAAAAAAAAAAGCTGCGAATTTTTCACAAGGGTTTATTATGCGGTATAAATTATCCAAAAATTATGCGTAGGCGAGCAAAGCGAGCCGGAGCATCTAGTGCGGTATAAATTATCCAAAAATTATAATAATTATAATTATTATAAATAATAATTTTCTGTAGCAATACAATTTTAGACAATTCTAAGAATAATAAACCAAAATCAATGTTGAAACGCGTGCGTTGCTCAGCGCACAAGTGCGCAATGCGCCATTTCGCTATTTTTGAAAACTAAACAAAAAACGCTGCAAATTTTACACTAGGGTTTATTATTCTTTGATGTAGGTTACTTGTTACTTGTGCAGTAATTTAATTCTGTCAATAAAAAAAATTAGAATTTTTTTAAAATTTTTCGTTTTTTTTACTTAAAAAATACAATATATTTTTCATACAATGACATGTATAATGTATTTTTCATATAAGGTCATATTAATAATATGACCTTCTGGTCTCCTTCAAAAATCCCATTTGTAGCCCCATGAAAGCCCTATAGCTCGCCACAGTGAAATCGAATCGTTCCGGGACCTAAAAAAATGTATTCTACGTCCAACCCCGTAGAGGGGGGGGGGGGGGGGGGCACTGGACCTGTTGCCCCCGGGCCCGGCCTTCGCAGGGGGGCCCGGATTTTCTTGAGAATTTTTTTTTGTAAAGAAAGGGGGGAGGAGAGGCAAAATTGGAAAAGGGGCAGATCAATAATATTGATCTGTCTATTGATGTTTTATGAAAATTTTTCCTATATTATAGGAAAAATTTCCATACTTTTTTTTTTTTTTAGGGGGCCCGATGAATTTTGCCCCCGGGCCCGGATTTTCTCTCCACGGCCCTGTCTAGGTCCAAATATACTTCGAAAACGACATCTAACTCAATCCCAAGGGCAAAAGCCTTCAAAAAAACCCTCCCGTAGCCCCATTTTAGCCCCATAGCGCCCCACGGGTTGGGGCGATCGGGCTGAAAACCTTGCGGGCACAACTAGATGGCAAACCAAGTATTTTGTCAAAATTTCAGATTTAAAAAAAAATTCCTACTGCCCAAAACGGCCCGGACGGCGGACGGACATTTCAGTTTTGGAATGTCAAATTTTGAGGCCGATAGGAGTTGTCGACCTCCGTCGCGAAAATATAGGTGTACTAGTCTCTCTGGCTCGCTTCGCTCGCTCCCCTAGTGGGGTGCGTAGCATCGATGGACACGTTCATAACCCTGCATCAAGGTCAACTGCTCCTTCAACATCAACCCCCCTGGCTGATAAAATGATATTGGCTGAAATCCCCACTCCTACCCTTCTTTAGGGAAGGAGAGGGGGTTGAAGGAGGAGAAAACGTAAAAAATCCTTGAGGGCGCTCAATCTATCTCAGAATGTAGATCATTTTTTAATTTCTCGAGATTATACGGCTCGTATTTTTTCGTAATTTTTTCGACCCCCTAAACGGCCAGCGAGCGGAAAGTGAAAAAACTCATTCGGGAACGCGTTATCCCGTACCAACAAACCACACGGCTACCACACGGCTACCACACGGCCGTCGGCCAACACAATTTTATATTATTGTATGATGATATGATGATGATATGATTATTCCAAGAATAATAAACCAAAAGGCGTTTGTGCGAATTTTTTACTTTGACAATTACAGAAAATAAATTCGGGGTAGGCGGAGCCTAACTGGTGGACTACCCTTTAGGTATATATACCTATGGATGTGGATATATATATCCACAAATTCCTTTGACCTATGAAGCAGTTGGCAGAAATTATGAGCGGCGAAAAGTTCACCACAGCTTCTTCAACAATTATTTACGTGGAGGATCTACAACAAAAATACCAAAGGATGATGACAACCCGAAAGTTCATCCTGTGAGTAATTTATTGATTCAGGACCTGATAGACGGCATCTCTACCCTATTGGGAAATGTGGATTTGAGCCAAACCCTCGTTGAGGATCCTCGACATAAAAATGTCCCATTCACTTATGAAACCGCTGATCAGGTAAATAAATTTAATAAGTCCTATATTTATTTTGCATATATCCAGTATATATACTGGAGACAGGTACCAACTACAGTGAAATTTGTAGCGCCAAGATGGAAAAAAAAATTCATCCATTCATTCGCACGTAAAAAAGCAAGTGACAAATCTGGTGAGAAACATCAACAAAGAGGAAGCTGAGAAGCAGTCCCAAATGAAATCAGACCCCCCTCCCGCACCGCTTCTGCTGCTTGTTCAGGAGAGTCTGTCCCTAGCTAGGCAATCCTTGTCGGGTCTCTAAGGGTATTCACGGTCGAGGTTAACGAGTTAAACGTTCTAAGTAGTAAAGTTGCTAAGTAAAAAAATCATGAGGCACCCTGGTTAAATGTGTAGTTCTGTAGGTAGAAAGCGTAGTTCTGGCAGATGCCACTACGACAAGTGGCGCTTTTGCTTCACACCCCCGCGACTTCTTGCGACTCCCGTGGAAACTTTCTTCTCTTGGGATCCATTGCGTCAAACCCAATTTAGGAAAAAACTTTAAAAAAACCAGGAAGAAACCCCAAACGAAAACGGAAAACACCAGAACAACAGAAAACACCGGTAGGCGGCCATTTTGAAAGATCGCAAGAAAACTGATAACACTGATAACTTGGTTGCTGTCGACGTTCTCCACACCTCTGACTCAGTTACGTTAACATGGCTGATAACTCACTTTGATAACAACTTTTCCACGGATTGTCTCCACGTTCTCCACGTTCTCCACGTTTAACCCGTTAACTCATCGACAACGGCCCGACCGTGAAGACCCTTAGAAAGGGTACCTCTCTCCGCTTCAATGAACTGGCTTTACCAGATGATCGTATCTTCCAGCTTGTTTTGGGGAAAAAAACGCTAGAAGCTTTTGCGGAGCCGTTAGTTGGTTACAATTATAATAATTATAATCAAAATCAAAAATATCAATATCAATAATATTTGACTGGAGTATCAGCTACTTTCGACTTGTCACATTATGCAAATACCAAGTAAGCGCCAAAATCGCAAAATTGAGTTTTTGGTATGGCTGGATTCAGCGCGTTGAGATCTTTCGAAGTGAAGAGGTTTCGCTCTCATATCTCAACTCCATCGGTTATTACGGCCATACGGTTTAACCGATGTACGCCTAATCGATCATTTTAATTCTGCAAATACCAGTTAAACGCCAGATTCATCTCATTAGTCCTGAGATTTCCAGGTAACCGCCAAAAAGTAGAAATTTAAAAACCAGTTAAACGCCAAAACATGCCACTCTAGTTTTGCAATAACAAGGTAAGCGCCATAATATGCACTCTGCACCGATCCCAATAGCAAAGAAAAAGTATTATGATTTGCAGGTTCTCCTGCAAAACAGATCAATCCCGTCCATCCATCATGATTTCTATACAAATTTAAAGTACGAATAAAATGCGAGAAGCGGCAACGTAGTCATTCTACAGGTAAAAGTGGGTTTTTGGGAGATCGTTTCTTTTTCCCTCTGGAAAAGAAAAAAACAACCCATAGTTTGTATTTAATTATGTGGCATTATTGTTAGTTCGTAGTCAAGTTTTTAGTCAAGCAAGTTTTGTAAACTTGAGTCATCTTCTAAAATTTGCGATGTGCCTGTTGTGATAAGAAAAGTTCCTCGAATTTAAGACATTAAGTTCCTAGCATTTGCTGTGAGCTGAGACGTAAATAATGATAGTTAAGTGTGTAGGTACCTTCGACTAGTGTGCACTTTTTTTTTCCCCCACTGTTGACTACGATGAATGAATCATAGGCACGAATCAATCATGCTGTGAACTGGCAATAACTAAGGCATGAATATTTAACTAAATCGACAACTGACTGCACTTAACGAGCCTGCTACGCTCAAAAATTTATCAATTAGTCGTTTGTGAACCTCGACAGTGCCCTAAATATATATTTTTTAATTATGTGGGTTATTCACTTAGACCTCAGCATATCTTTGAAAAAGTAGTCACGCATTGATGCAGTAGTGACGTAAATCCAAATTGAAAATTCTCCCGGACACTTTATGGAGCTGAAATCATAGGGGATTGATAGAGAAAGGAATTTGAAGTGGAAAAAAAAACCTTTTATAATGCTAATTTATAACAAAGTAATTAGAGTCGAAAGTTTTGACAAAACTTCAAACTCAATTATCTCGGAAGTACACTTTTTCTACTTACGCCACTTTGCATCTCGTCAGCTGGCTGTCGTAAATCCCTCATGGTTTACGAATTGACCTAACATGTATTATAGTATGGTATACGGTATTACACAATATAAGAAACAATTTACAGTATGGTATGGTATGGTATGGTTCAGCAAACCAGGCAGCATTTTGCCTCTTAAAGGTTTTGTGTAACCTGCCCTCCTCCAACCCCTTATAGGCACTCCCAACCTCACATAACTGTGGTTATCTTTGTAGCCAACACAGCTATCTCCCGTAGCACACACTGTGGTTATCTTCTTAACCAACATAGCTAGCATGCATAGCTGCTTGACTGCGGTTATCTTTGTAACCAACACAAACTATGCCCTGTAGCTCTATGGCTTACTCAGAACACCATACTGTTATATACAACACAATTTATATGTATCATGTGTCAGGATATTCCACCACCATGAAATATCCATAATATAAATATCCACAATTTATATAATATATACATATTATGTATCATGTTTAACATACAACACAGTTTATATATCATTTAGGTGTCAGGATATTTCACCAATATGAAATATCCATGTACATCGTGTACCACATGGGCTAAGAACTCACGGATTTCCCCTTGTGCACAGGACGCATTACTTCGCAATACTGCGCCACATACGATATGAACTCACCAAGTTCCTCGTACACAAGACACTGTCCTAATATTGCGCCACCGCCTGTCCCATCCCTCTGGGGCCAGGTGCGGGTGCTCCCTCTCTCCTGCCTCGCCCTCCCCCCAAGGGCGAGGGAAATTGCACAATGTGAGATCACTGAAGAATCCCAGGGAGTTTACCAAATATAGGCTAGCCAATACCATTATTTATCTTATCATGATTTAAACCACAATCGCTAGGGAACTAGCGACACTCCCCAGCCAAAAGAAAAAACTACAACGCTAGGGAACTAGCGACACTGGCTCTTACAGCTGCTGCAATCAACTGGTAAGCGACAAATTTCTTTGCGTTTTTCCCGTATCACCATTAAAAGTTTTGTATCACCGCTATGTGCGAAAATGTTTTTTCGCGGCCAGAAAATGTTAAATATGTGTAAGGAAGCACCGCCGAGAGATGAGGTAAGTTCGATAAATTTCAAAATTTAATGTGAATAATATGTCTTCTTCATTATTGACTAACGAAGTGAGCCTCCTCAGACGAGTCAAAGGGCGTTCGTGTGATTGAGTGTTCCACGCTGCAGGCCGCAATTTTGGCCCGATATAGTTGGAACTTGAGAGTAGAAACTGAGAAAACGCCGCAGTGCCAAAAATAAAAACGTGCGGCGCCGTTTTTTTTAAATTAAATATAAATACAAGTTTATCATTATTTCAGTTTAGTTAATTTTGGTTTTAATGGCGCGTTCTTATCTCTCTTTCAGATATCCAATGGAGCTCCACCCCCTTTTAAATCCAGGTTTTTGATGGAAGAGCCATTGTCTACAACAACCACGATGGTACCGACTCCTGACGAAACTCCAGTTTTGGGCAAGATTCCTCTCAAGAATTTTGAACCTTCCAAGATCCACCACATTGGAGCCCTCAAAAACCAGCTTTCACCTACCAAAGGTAAAGAATTATTATCTGATAATAATAATTACGGCATCATCAGTCGAGAACGTCTTACTGAAGAAGCTCAACGATTTCCTCTGGAAGCAACAAAAGTTCAAACTGACCTAGCTCCATACAAACAAGTGGAAAACAATTTCTTCTAGTTGTAGTACATAGTTCCACTATTAGGTGGGCACTGAATGCGGATGTGCTTGCCATCCACAGCTCCTACGCAATTTGGAAAGTTCCATCTATCAAACATTTCTCGAGCCGCATCTTCAAGTTGTGAAACAGTTGGGACGGGTAAATGGAGGGGTCCGAAATCGCAGAAATCGCCGCGCAAGTGTCACGTACACATGTTGCTACTGTACTGACTCCCAACCGAAAAGAGTGAGCTAAACTGTGGAAAGACATCCCATGGGCCAAATATCTGAAACATAAAAGCAGACAGACTATAATAATTATTGTACGTTAACTTTCTTATTTTCAGGTGATCAAGTCAAGACAAAATGGAAGAACCTTCGAGATACATTCCGAAGTGAGTTGAAAAAATCGACTAAACAACGATCTGGGGACGAAGGTGGCTCCATTAATCAATCAACTTGGCCATGGTTTGAAGCAATGAGCTTCTTAAAAGACATTATGACCCCACGCCGGATGATAAGTAATTTGAGACAACAACATGCAGCGATGGAGGATTCTGAACAATCTGATGACTCCTCGATTGACTCAATAATAAATCCAGTTTCCAACCCATCAACACCTGACCCCATTGACACAGCCAACCGCCAGCCTGGTCCTTCGTCAGACGCTTCAGTAGAACTTCAGGGTTCAATGCCTCCACCCCCACAAAGACCAGTAAAGAAAAAAAGGAACGCTAGGTACTGATTCGGAATTGATTATTCTCGAAAAAGAAAAGTTGAAGCTCATCGAAAGACAAATTTCTGTTGCTGAAACCCATGATGACAACTATCATTTCGTAATGAGTTTACTGCCCATGATGCGAAACCTCCCACCCGACTTTCAACTGAGAACAAGAATTAAAATGCAAGAAGTTCTTCTCAGAGAAATGAACAACCAAACCAACAATGTGGCTACATTTTACTCTTCTTTCTCTGAAAATGAAGAACGAAACGCTTCCCAGTTTTCCTTGGAACAATTATAAACTTAACTGAGTGAAGTGCATTTTTTAATTGTTAAGATTGTTTATTTGTTGTTTCAACTTGGCACATTTCCGCTCTTAAATATACAGTACAACTTTCATAATTAGAAATTTCTTACTCACCTAATTGTGACCATAAGCTTTTCTTCTGCAGGTATGGCCATCCTGAATTTGGTGTCCTGCTTCTGTATTGCATTTGAAATTCGGGATAAAATGTAGTCAAAAGTGCTTGTACTCATTCTGAAGTAGTCCCAAAACCGCTCTTCATCCGCTCGCAGATCATGGTATAAATGGTGGTATTCCCCTACAGTACATCTTGGCTGGTTCACCTCATGCACCCACTTACGTTTTCTTCTAATTCTTAAAGCACTATTATCTAATAAAAACAAATTCACGGGGTTCATTTCGAACGACATGTTCGTGAGACGGCAAGCATTCGACTGACCTACTCGCCTGTAATCGCTAGCTATGTGAACACTTCATCGCTTCGCTTCGCTTCGGAATTCGCGCCCTCTTTCGCTTCGCTTCGCATCGCGGGCAGTGACTTTTTTCCGACCATTAGACAGAACTCCCGTATAGGCAAATCCAAGTCCCATCGAGGTTTGACCAGACTAGCTAATAGCTAGTAGCTATTATTATTTTTTCAGAGCTCCACCGCGGAAGACGCCGCGGAGTGCGGAGAAGACGGGGGCACAACCCTCCTGCGGCACGAAGGCACCCCCCCCCCCCCCCCCCAACAAACCGGCCGGCTCGGGATACAGAAAACGCGCCGCGTCCGCTCCCACCCACACCCCACCCGCTCCCACCCACACCCCCAAACCGCCCACCCAACGCACTTGTTCAATACGTACGTATTGGGAGCATCCCATCCCACTCCCCCCGACCCGTTATGCATTGTATTTCCAGGATGAATAATACACTTACACCATTATTGTAATGGTGTAACAAATGAAGAGTCCACTCCGAGAAAGATGAGGGTCGTTTTTGAAAGTTTCAAGACTCGCACTTATTGTTTAGAAAATTATTTTTAAAATAGTAGGGCGCGATAAATATTCGCTAGCTCGTAAAGATGCTGTACAGCTTTGTTATTTTGGCAAAAATTAAATTTTCGGGCGATTTCTGACGATAGATGAATAAAAAAAAAAAACCTCAGAAGTATGCAAAAAATCAAAAAACATGAATGTCAATCAAAAAACGCTGCAAATTTTACACAAGGGTTTATTATTCTTTTATATACGTTACTTGTGCAGAAATTTTATTCAGTCCATGAAAAAATAAAAAAATGAATTTTTTTTGATTTTTATCTCAAAAAAATTTTTTTTTTTATTTTTTGTTCAAAAATGTGTCTTTTTCAAACATGCTGTATTCTTTACTCGAAAAATAGTTAACATCCTGGGATCCTTCAAAAATCCCATTTTTAGCCCCACGAATGCCCTAAAGATCGCCCCAGTGAAATCGGATCGTTCCGGGACCCCTAAAAATGGATTCTACGTCCAAAAATACTTCGAAAACGACACCTAACTCGATCCCATAGCTAAAAGCCTTCAAAAAAAACCTCCCGTAGCCCCATTATAGCCCCATAGCGCCCCACGGGTTTGAGCGATCGGACTGAAAACCTTGCGGGCACAACTAGATGGTAAACCAAGTATTTTCTCGAAATTTCAGATTTAAAAAAAATTCCTACTGTCCAAAACGGCCTGGACGGCGTACGGCGGACGGACATTTCGGATTTAGAATGTATACCTCTTGAAACGGATAATGTCCAATTTTGAGGCCGATCGGAGTCGTCGACCCCGTCGCGAAAACATAGGTGTATTATTCCAAGAATAATAAACCAAAAACAAAAAAAAACTACTGTTTAAAAGAAATCCGGGTCCCCCTACGAAGGCCCTTATTTCACGCGTAATCTGCGTGAATCTTACACAAGGGTTTATTATTCTTTGATATTGATATAGGTAGGTTACTTGTACAGAAATTTAATTCTGTCAATGAAAAAAAATTAAAATTAAAAAACGCTGCAAATTTTACACAAGGGTTTATTATTCTGTGATATAGGTTACTTGTACAGACATTTAATTCTGTCAATAAAAAAAATTAAAAAAATTTTTTTTTGGATTTTTATATTTCAAAAAAAAATTTTGTGGGGGGATTTTTTTTTCAAAAATTCTTTAATTTTTACTCGAAAAATATTTAACTTCTTGGGATCCTTCAATAATCCCATTTTTAGCCCCATGAAAGCCCTATAGAACGCCACAGGGAAATCGGATCGTTCCGGGACCCCCAAAAATGGATTCTACGTCCAAAAATACTTCGAAAACGACACCTAACTCGATCCCATAGCTAAAAGCCTTCTAAAAACCCCCTCCCGTAGCTCCATTTTAGCCCCATAGCGCCCCACGGGTTTGGGCGATCGAACTGAAAACCTTGCGGGCACAACTAGATGGTAAACCAAGTATTTTGCCAAAATTTCAGATTTTTAAAAAAATTCCTAAAGTACAGCGGACGGCGGACGGACATTTCGGATTTTGAATGTAGACCTCTTGAAACGGATAATGTCAAATTTTGAGGCCGATCGGAGTCGTCGACCCGCGTCGCGAAAACATAGGTGTATTATTCCAAGAATAATAAACCAAAACCCCTCCCGTAGCCCCATTATAGCCCCATAGCGCCCCAAGGGTTTGGGCGATCGGACTGAAAACCTTGCGGGCACAACTAGATGGTAAACCGAGTATTTTGTCAAAATTTCAGATTTTTAAAAAAATTCCTACTGCCCAAAACGGCCTGGACGGCGGACGGCGGCCGGACATTTCGGATTTTGAATGTAGACCTCTTGAAACGGATAATGTCAAATTTTGAGGCCGATCGGAGTCGTCGACCCCCGTCGCGAAAACATAGGTGTATTATTCCAAGAATAATAAACCAAAATCTCAAGAAAATCCGGCCCCCCCTAGGAAGGCCGGGCAACGGGTCCAGTGCCCCCCTCCCTCCGTCGGCGACGGATAATCCGTCACGGATTGCGAGGCGTCGGGCGTTCATAGCTGAAGGAGGGAGAGGTTGTCCTATACCCGGCGGCTCGGCCCTCCCTCCCCCCCCCCCCCCCGGCATGTCTTTGCCTATGATTTCAACATAAGCTGAAGTGACAGGCTGTCACTGACAGCCTCACGTCAGCCGTCGTGTCTTTCGTGCAGAAGTTTGTCGGAAGCCACAAAGCAGGTTAGTTTTGGATGTTGCATAATAGGAGACTTCAAAAACAAACCAACTGGCGTTGACGGCGCCGTCAACAAAGCAACTAGCCAACCTTGTCTGACACAGACTGTGTCACACAGTCAGCGTTGGCAGAGACAGCAACAGAACACGTCCGAAACGCTTTTGTTCTGGCTGCTTCCGAAAGGCGTCGACGCCGAACAAAAGAACGGCTTCCCGATTTGTTTGTATCCTGCAACCGCTTACTGTAGGCGCTGACACCGACAGCAATGGAATAGCTCTAAAACAAGCGGGACACTTTCGCAGTCAAATTTAACTTTATTCTGCCACCCCAGAGGTCAGAAATGGAGAAGAAGTTACTTTTTTTTTTTTTTTCATAAACAATTTGTGAATAAGTAATATTAGCTTGAAATGAGCAGACACGAAACAGTTCCATGTAAGCCATTCTGTCGCCGAATAAAGGACTATGAATAATTAACTTCATAATTAGTTTTCTTGTTAGACGGGGGAGGGGGGGGGGACTATAGTTTGAATTTGGGGAGTCAAACAAAAATGGTTAGGGGGGGAGAGGGAGATTGCATAATTCATCACCACTTTTAAAGTGTCGACTCCGAGCAAGAAGGGTGGAACAAAGACCGGCATTTTACGTTCCCTTCAGGGTCAACGGAAATACTTCCCCCGCCTCTCAAAGCTTTTAACCTGCCCTTTTATCTGTAGCAATTTAACGCGAGGAATTTCCCTCCAAAGATATGGCGGCCTTGTAACTTACCAGTTGTACCTACTAGCGACACTGGCTCTTACAGCTGCTGCAATCAACTGGTAAGCGACAAATTTCTTTGCGTTTTTCCCGTATCACCATTAAAAGTTTTGTATCACCGCTATGTGCGAAAATGTTTTTTCGCGGCCAGAAAATGTTAAATATGTGTAAGGAAGCACCGCCGAGAGATGAAACTTTCGTGCAGAAGTTTGTCGGAAGCCTGCAGCAATTTAACGCGAGGAATTTCCCTCCAAAGATATGGCGGCCTTGTAACTTACCAGTTGTACCTAAGTTGTAAACCCTTTGGCCCGCACCGGGAGCATTTTTCACTTTGACGAAACCGAGGGAGAACACAAGAGAAAATGGACTTAAATGTGGAGAATTTAGTCATAATCGGATAATTGTGAAGTTCACGTAAAATCTGTAGTTGCGGAATTTGGGGCTGGGCAGTTTGCAAAGATGTTGGGTTTATTCAGGGTGTCATCGAGGGTTTGATGACCTACCAGAAAATTGGATGACGCCACGAAAGACGAGGGTGAGACGGGCGATGAAGCAGGGTGCGGAGCCTGAAGAGCGTCATGTTGACGAATGACGAGGGGGGGTTGGTGGGGAGGCAGCGTTGCCAACCCGCACGGATATAATCGTTTTGTACGGAAATTTAGAGGTCAGTACGGAGAACGGACAGAATTTGTACGGAAATTTTCGTTGGGTCGCTGTCTTCCCTCGAAAATAATCTTCGGATCTCTTCAATTCTTCAACTCATTTTTTTCAGACAACCACACATATTCAAATAGGGAATTTCGGCTCATTCTTCTTTATGAATCCCTCTTCTTCTACGATAAAGCGACCAACCGTCCTGTTTTTGGCAGGATAATCCAGTTTTTTAGACCTCCGTCCTGCCAAGCGTTAGGTATGTCCTGCTTTTTGTGAGACAGTCCTGTTTTGTCCTGCTTTTTGCCTGTTGGGAGGAAGGTAAGAGGCAAGTTCCTACTTACCCGCAGCTAGGGGGAAATGCAGATACTGGGGGAAATAGAAACCAATCAATTTTTGAATAGGTTTCATAATAATTTTTTTTTTTTTTTTGTGTGGAAAGAATAACGTCCAGGTTCGCTATATAGAGTATAATATTATGTTCATTCATTATTATGATAATATCATAATATTATCTTAATAAGATTATTATCAACGATGAAACAATTTATATTTGTATTGCAATAAACAAGCTCACTTGACTGCCTATAATTGCTTTCTGACTCATTCTAAATCGTACATAATTTTTTTTTTTTTTTTTTTTTTTTTTTTAATCATCCTACATTCCTGCTTCCATGGTTCATAATAAGAATCATTCATATTATGAACTATGGAAGCAGAAATAGAGCTCTCTTCCTACTTCCATGATATGAACCGCGAAACCCCAACCTAGGTCTTGTTACCTAACAACCCTCAAAACCACCAACAGTGCGATTTTGATGTTTTATTTAGGGGAAAAATTTAATTTTATTAAAATTTATTTATTATCCTTAGGTAAGAGATATTTTTATCGGTACCTACTCATGTTTTTTGCAATGAGAACTGAAAAAAGGTCGAATTTTGTTGTACGGAAATAGAGCTCATGTGTACGGATATCGGACTGGAAAAAAGGAAATTTTGGAGGGGCGGAACGGAAATTTCTTCTCGGCAGGTTGGCAACGCTGTGGGGAGGTCCAAGCGAGGAGGCTCCGAAAGACGAGAGCGCCGCCCGTCAGCCATCTTTGACTGCGCGGTCTTTCCCTCCACAACCCCCTCCCAACTATCGCAAACCTCCCGATAGACGCCAGGGAGGGGCTCTTGGGAAGTTTAACTCGACAGGTGACACCGCTGTAAACACACTTAGCCCCTCCCCCCCAGCCTCCGCAGCCCCGCTAATAGCCTCACTTAATCACCGCCACTTTACTACCTCACCGCCCTCTCCACAGACCATAGGCGCCTCTCATCGCATCTACGCATTATGAATTATGATTTCGCGGATACCCTTTGCCTGATGATGAGTCCCGCTGTCGTTCCGATGAGCTGTTCCGCGCGTTTCCGTAGATAACTGCCGTGTTTTTGAATGGCCTGCTGAATAAGCAACGTCCTCCGTTCGGGGTCGGGCGGCAGTTCTCGGGAAGGCAAAATTGGAATCTGAGTTCCGCTGGCAGAATGGGGTTTTTTGAAGGCTTTTAGCTATGGGATCGAGTTAGGTGTCGTTTTTGAAGTGTTTTTGGACGTAGAATCCATTTTTTGGGGGTCCCGCAACGATCAAATTTCACTGTGGCGATCTACAGGGCTTTCATGGGGCTAAAAATGGGATTTTTGAAGGATCCCAGGAGGTTAATAATTATTATTTTTCGACTAAAAAATAAAGAATGCCACTTCTCACAGTTCTAGACAAACGAGTCCACAGCACCATACAATCCAAGTCCTATTTCGCTCTGCTTACTAGCTTAATTTAAATTACCTAATTGTTGGACATTTCCGTAGGTACGAGGACTTAGCTTGGTGAAATCAGCAGCCTATTACCTGAATGCTTGACCATACAATGCGAGCGGCATTAGGAATAGCGGTATTTTTTTTCCCGCTAGCTAAATGGCTGATGTTCCAAAAATGACAACCTTATCCTCGGAACCATTCAGAAGCAGAAAGTCCTCGTCAAATTTTGGAGTGTGATTTAGGAGGGTTTCAACCAACGCTGCATGAACAGCCACTGAAGGCTAGATTTCGATGAGATGTGGTAGAATTGTTGGTAGTCGACTTAAAACATGTCATGTCTGTTCCTGATTCCGAACAGTAGAGCTTACGCTCGCACTTTGCCCTTTTGTTGAGAATCACCCGTATCACGTCGATTTTATCCCACCTTCATTGTTGGTAGACGACTTAAAACATGTCTGTTCCTGATTCCGAACAGTAGACGAGCTTACAAGCGCTCGAACTTTGCTCTTTTGTTGAGAATCGCCCGTATCGCGTCGATTTTATGCCACCTTCGTTCTCTCTTTCTATCAGTTGACTTTTCAACTCCTCACAGTGTTGCCCAGTTGGGGTTTTTGTCCCCAAATTTGGGGTTTTTTTCCATCAGAGGGAGAATTTGGGGGTGAAGTTTTTTGGGGGGTTTTTACGGATGAGTCGAGGGAATTTGGGGGAAAAAAAATGGATCATGTCATTAAAGAAATTACGTTTACAGTATTTACAGACTGCAAGTGCTCTCTTCTTGCTCACAAAAAAGACTTAGCGAACCACGCCAAAACCAAGAAACATGAGCGAGCAGCCAAACATTCTCTAGTTGTCCAGTCAACGAAACCACTCACCGTTTTCTCTGCCAAACCCCGCGCCATTGAAATTATTGAACTAAAATTGAGTACTTTTGTGGCGGAACATTAATTATGACGATCCGATAGAAAGTACCATAGCAAGTTTCAATTATTGAAAATTGCTCAGCCGAGGGAATATTCTCAGCAGTAAAAGGTCACCTTGAGAAGGATAAGTTAAAACTGGAAAACCTCATAGGGATTGGCACTGACAACGCGAATGTTACGGTCGGAGCTCGTTCTTCGTTTTCTGTTCTCCTGAAAGCTGTTGTCCCAGATTTAGTGGTCGTACGATGCGTCTGCCATTCCCTCCACCTTTGTGCGGAGTACGCCTGCAAAGAGATCCCACGCCAACTCGAATATTTGATCAAAGAGTGCCACAATTACTTCTCTCTTAGCCCAAAGAGATTAGCCGAGTATGCGAAATTCTATGAGGCCACTCGCTCACAGCCTGCGCGACGAATACCGAAGTTAGCTGGCACGAGATGGTTGGCCAGAGAAGCTACTGTGACTATTGTTCTCGACCAATGGGACGAGCTGATGAATTTCTTCAAAAGGGCTATGCTCGAAGAAAAATGCTATGCGGCAGAACAGCTTGTTAACATCATGAATGTACCAGCTCACAAAGCGTTTTTAAAACATTCTTTGAGCCCCATAATATGGCATATTATGCTAGGGATGGGAAAAAAAACGCGAAACAGTTTCACTTAATCTGGAATAGCTGTTTCAAAAAAAACGAGCAGCCATTGCGAACGGGAACGGCTCTTTTCCCTGTTTCGGTTTCGTTTCGTGCAACCACCAAGGTTGCCAACAGAACTCTTCCAGATTTTACCTGTTTCAACAGACTTTTCAGATTGTTTTACCACGGCAGGGTAGGTATATAAGTAAAACTACCCTCATCACGACAAAGTACTGTGGTTGCAATGATTTCGACTCTAATTCTAAGGATGTTTGGGTCGTTCTAACTGCAACTCAGGGTTGGTATTTTGGTGCTGCCCGAGCTTGAGCTTATCATGTTAAATCGTTATCATTTGTTCGGAAAGTTAAAACTGGATTGTTTACTGGAAATAGAATATCACGACTCACGACGCAAAAAGTTGAGATGTTGATGTTTGTCAATGGCAATTCCCAATTTACCAACAATCAAATCGGACAACCGTGAGTATATTCAGCAATTTTCCAGTTCTCAGTGATGTGAAGATTGTTCTCTAATAATTATTCTTTAGTCTATCTACACCTTCCTAATATTTTTGGCTGTGATATTCAGCTTCATGAAACAGCTGTGATTTTTATGGTGCTACCATAGATAGTCGTAAATTAAGTCAAATCAGAATTGCTGCGATAATACGTTGATGAAACATTTATAGTGAATATAAATATTCAATTTAAGAGATATTTTTTTCACGTTTATTCTATTTCTAATTTTCTATTATATCTAATTTTTGAAAGAAAGAAAGAACATTATTTTCTATTCTGTCTAGTCGAGAACCATTCCGTCATATTGATAGAGAGAATAATGCCTAAATTTGAAAAAAGTGCTGTGTTTAAATAAATTGAATGAGACTGATCCGGAGTTTTATTTTCGTTACCTAGGTACCTACTCCCAATTCTTTTTTTTTTTTTAACTATAAACTACCATATTACGGTAGGTAATCTTTCTGTTCTCCAAAGTTCTTGAAACGCCCACAAAGAATAAATTAAAATATTAAAAATAGACCCAGACGAAATGAAAAGAAACCCCCTTAAAGAAAACGAAACGGCTGAATCTCAAGGAGTCTCCTTACCGACGTTTTATAGTGGGTCCAAAGATTGAAGTCCGCAATCCCTCTCTAGTCAACAAAACGCTCGCGTCGACATGAAATTTTCTGCCAGCACCTGCAGTTGTGCGGCTCGCTACTTCACCCGTCACTGACGTAAAAAAAAAAAAAAAAAAACGGTAAATTTTACTTCTGTAGTGTGAATTGATTGTTATGGGGGGATTGAGAGGCGGCAGTAGCGCACCTGTTACAGGTAGGTATGGGTTATTCTACAGAATTCCGGAAATTTATGTCCGGAAGGTCCTGTACCTGTCGTTTTGTATAATAATAATAATAATAATAATAATAATGTTTTTGATGTTTTAATAATAATGTTGTATTATAATAACAATAATAATGTTTTTGATGTTTTTGATTAAATTTTAATGTTTTTGATGCAGGTGAATATTCCAGCCTACGCCTCGGAGGAACTCTGACAAGGTTTTTTTCCCATTCTGGAAAGCTGCACAAAGCTGTTTTTCAGGCGTGTCTGAAGGTCAACGAATTTCCGATTTGTTTTCATCTTTTGTGTCACCCCAACCGCGCTTTTGGTCACAGTACTGACGCAGGCTTCCTCTTTTTGATAAAATGAAATAACCCGCCAGACTGACGGTGGTGGTGATATCCCAGGTAGGTAACTAAAAAACTTATTATTCCACCGTGGGAATGAAAGGAATGATAGATAACATTGAAAACATGAACCTCCTGCCGACTCCCGAGACCCTTGATTTATTTACGACGGCTTGTAGTCCAGGAGCCAGGTAGAAAAATATGCCTCTAGCTGGAAAGTATTTTGAAGTTTTTGAAATTTTGACAGGTCACTCAGGGGTCCGCTGGGATGTCAATGCTAAGTTTTCGACCTCGTAGACCCTGTGCTAACTTGGGGAGGGGGGAAAAACCGCGATTTTTTTAACCTTTTTTCGGTTTTTTGTAGATATCTCGAAAACTATTGCTCGTAGGGAAATTTTTTCGGTATACCATTAAAAAGTGAATTAAATTGCCTTTCGATTGCACTACCTACATTTTTATTTTGGCCCAATAGGTACCAAGACATGGCATTTTGAAAAATGCCAAATTTTTCAAAATGCGGATTTTAGCGGAAAAAAGGCGTTTCCGCACCCATAAAATACAGTAATCATCATTAATCGAGTATTCAGCGTATCTAAGTATACCACACGTAGTACGTATACCCTCCAACAACCCCCACCGGGACCAAATTCCATAAATTAATACTAACGCATTCTTCTGCAGTTTGTTTGGTTTCTTCATCATCATAGTCTTGGAAGATGGCCGTGTAGCTACGGTGTTCCATCCATGTCAATACCCCACACGTCAAGAGGAGGTGGACGATGACCCTCGATCAAAAGTTGAAAGAGGTTGATGAAGTTGGGTGCTGCATAGATAGGTGCTACAGTAGCACCGTTGGCTAGCTGAACAAACCTAGAGCCTCAATATAATCAGAGACGACACTAGGCAGGATTTATATTATATTACCTGCTGCGGCCTGTTTCAAAGTATCGGTCTGTTCGATAAGTGGCACATAACTGTACTTCGTCGCTAATCGAACCAATCGTGCTAAGAGAGCAACGTTGGTGACCTACAATAGTTGTTCCATTGTAACAATCTGGCCCATCTTTGGGTCCCGAGCTACGATAGCTTTCCAGACGTCTGTAACTAGAAGTCGACTTCCTGCATTATTGCAGTAAAGCTGGTACATTGTCTTCCGGGGGTTGCCAAACAGGCGCAGAACTCGCATTTGGAAGTGTAGTTACGGGCTTTATCACCAACACTACGGATTGGACGCTCGGTCGGCTTGGAGTAGAATAAGGTTGAAATCTAGACCTGCCACCTCGAACTCTTCCTCTTGAGGATGTCCCTCTCGCGCAATATATTTAAAAAAAAAAAAAAAAAAAAAAAAATGCAATAAAATTATTATATAACTGAGTTGATTTACTCACCTGGAAGTTGGTTGCCTTCTTCTTGCGCTTTCAATATTATCGGGCCCCAAGCCTCCTTGAAATCTCAGATTTCAAAAGAAAAAATAAATAAATTAATAGGTAAATAAAAATTTCTTGCACTAGAAATAATAATGATTTAAACTACTTTCAATTACCTAATACAATCGATTACTTACGGAGTAAGGGGTGAAAATTAAAATATTGAGGGTTGATAACAATTATATTATGAGAAAGTACGTCATTGTACAAAAGTAAAAGTAACTAGATAGTAGTTATGGAGAGAGAAAAAATGCACCTCTAAGAAGTAGGGGTGGAAAGGAAAAAAAAAGGAAAATATTTACAATTTTCGTAGACGTTTGGCTGGGCGTCGCACCTGGTATCGGGCTGGCTGCAGGTCGGAAGGCGGGCGTGGATGACATATAGAGGCAGGAGACGGCGTCGGGGCTTAGCCGGCCGATGGTAACACACCGGAGTAGGGTCTCTGGGGCGTTTACTGGGGATCATGATTCTAGGCGGTCCTTGTTCGTCCCTGAACAGGGTGAACGCACGGGGAGTCCAGGATCGCGCCGCAGGGGTGGTGTCACTGTATGCCGTTTGAATTCCAGTGGACATGATGCCCGTTATGAGCGTCAGAGCGGCGCATGGTTGGCTTTGACACGGCATCAATATGGCCAAGTGTATATGCCTCCGAGAAGTTGGGCTTGTTGGAAGGCGAGTCGACGTGTGGGCTGGAGAATGGCGGTTCTGATGCGCAGCGTCGCCTCCCGTGAGGCGGGTGAGAAACAATGCCGGTCGTTCTTAATGAGCAAGAGTGCCGCAATATTATACAATAGTTCACCTGTACAGGGAGGGTATATCGGCCTTCTGCTGTTTCCCACGCTGAAGCACAAAGGAGAGCATCTTCCACGCGTTCAATTAACTCGTGGTTATGGACGTCTTCGGCGAAAACTACCTCCCCATTTGATTTTGTTTACTGATTTTGTTATCCACCGTAATTCATATATAGTTGAATCGGTTCCCGTTATGGAAGATGATATCTCGTCCTCGTATGGATCCACCGGCAACGACGATAATATCGTATTAGGATATTATCCTCCTCCTCCATGCTGCAACAGAACGTTCGAACCGAAGGCTCGTACTTACGAAAAGAACGAACTTGCCGTTGGCAAGTTGCCGATTTGAAGTGATAAGAATCATGTTTTTTCATGTGTTTTCATAGACACAGGGATTGAAGAAGGCACCTATATGACCTTAGACACACAGGCTGTAAACATTGACATCTCCCGAATCCACAAGGTCAGGAGCTCCTGTTGGTGAGAATATATTCTCAGATATATATCTGAGTTGATTTACCTGGAAGTTGGTTGCCTTCTTCTTATGCTTCCACGATAATAGGCCCCCAAGCCTTCTCCCATAAAAACATATAAGAAATATGCAATAAAATTATTATATATCTGAGTTGATTTACCTGGAAGTTGGTAGCCTTCTTCTTATGCTTTAACGATAATAGGCCCCCAAGCCTTCTCCCATAAAAACATATAAGAAATATGCAATTAAATTATTATATAACGAGTTGATTTACCTGGAAGTTGGTTGCCTTCTTCTTATGCTTCCACGATAATAGGCCCCCAAGCCTTCTCCCATAAAAACATATAAGAAATATGCAATAAAATTATTATATATCTGAGTTGATTTACCTGGAAGTTGGTAGCCTTCTTCTTATGCTTTAACGATAATAGGCCCCCAAGCCTTCTCCCATAAAAACATATAAGAAATATGCAATTAAATTATTATATAACGAGTTGATTTACCTGGAAGTTGGTTGCCTTCTTCTTATGCTTCCACGATAATAGGCCCCCAAGCCTTCTCCCATAAAAACATATAAGAAATATGCAATAAAATTATTATATATCTGAGTTGATTTACCTGGAAGTTGGTTGCCTTCTTCTTATGCTTCCACGATAATAGGCCCCCAAGCCTTCTCCCATAAAAACATATGAGAAATATGCAATAAAATTATTATATAACGAGTTGATTTACCTGGAAGTTGGTTGCCTTCTTCTTATGCTTCCACGATAATAGGCCCCCAAGCCTTCTCCCATAAAAACATATGAGAAATATGCAATAAAATTATTATATAACGAGTTGATTTACCTGGAAGTTGGTTGCCTTCTTCTTATGCTTCCACGATAATAGGCCCCCAAGCCTTCTCCCATAAAAACATATAAGAAATATGCAATAAAATTATTATATATCTGAGTTGATTTACCTGGAATTTGGTTGCCTTCTTCTTATGCTTCCACGATAATAGGCCCCCAAGCCTTCTCCTATAAAAACATATAAGAAATATGCAATAAAATTATTATATAACGAGTTGATTTACCTGGAAGTTGGTTGCCTTCTTCTTATGCTTCCACGATAATAGGCCCCCAAGCCTTCTCCCATAAAAACATATAAGAAATATGCAATAAAATTATTATATAACGAGTTGATTTACCTGGAAGTTGGTGTCCTTCTTCTTATGCTTCCACGATAATAGGCCCCCAAGCCTTCTCCTATAGAAACATATAAGAAATATGCAATAAAATTATCATATAACTGAGTTGATTTACCTGGCAGTTGGTTGCCTTCTTCTTATGCTTCCACGATAATAGACCCCCAAGCCTTCTCCCATAAAAACATATAAGAAATATGCAATAAAATTATCATATAACTGAGTTGATTTACCTGGAAGTTGGTTGCCTTCTTCTTATGCTTCCATGATAATAGGCCCCCATGCCTTCTCCCATGAAAACATATATGAAATATGCAATAAAATTATCATATAACTGAGTTGATTTACCTGGAAGCTGGTTGCCTTCTTCTTGCACTTTCAAGATTATCGGCCCCCGAGCCTCCTCCCAGTAATATCTCAGATCTATAAGAAATAACAAAATTTGTTACTTATTTAATAAATAAATAAATTGGTAAATAACAATTTCTTGAACTAAAGTTAATAATAATTTAAACTACTTTAAAAAATTAAAAATAGGCATTTCAGAAATTTTCATTAATTAAAATTAATTATTAATGGCTAAGATTAAAACCGTTAATATCTGTTGCATAATATGCAATAAAATTATTATATAACTGAGTTGATTTACCTGGAAGTTGGTTGCCTTCTTCTTGCGCTTTCACGATTATTGGCCTCCAAGCCTCCTCCCTGTAAAATCTCAGATCTGAAAAATGTTAATATATTTAATATAAACAAAAAATAAATACCTAAATAAACAGGTAAATAACAATTTCTTGAACTAAAATTAATAATAATTTAGACTACTTTCAAAAATTAAAAATAAGCTACTAATTTTATAGTAGCCATTGCAGATTTTAAGAAATCAACCTGGCGTGGACAGTGTATGGACATTAAAATTCAATGTTGAAATTATGAAATTTTCATTTTTGGAACCAACCTACACGATGTTTGATTGTCATCAAGAAACATAATAACCCCTCACCTTCCCGCAGAGTACCGACCTACCTAATATTACGTTCCTTGGTAAGTTTAGGGATCAGCTAATGTAGACGAATTTGGATCACAATTTTCGTTAACCGTCCGGAATTTATTGCCAAAATTGTCATTATCCCATCTCCGTGCCTGGTTCATTTGGAAACAAGAACACCTTTACCTGTTTATTTCTAATTTTAAGGTATGCTTCGAAACGCCTGACTATACCAGGCGAGACGAACGGCATGGTCTGTTCTGTCTATTCGGTCCAATTCATCCATTCATCGATGCCTTCTTCTTATGCTTCCACGATAATAGGCTCCCAAGCCTTCTCCTATAAAAACTTATAAGAAATATGCAATAAAATTATTATATATCTGAGTTGATTTACCTGGAAGTTGGTGATTTGCCTTCTTCTTATGCTTTCACGATAATAGGCCCCCAAGCCTTATCCTATAAATACATATAAGAAATATGCAAGAAAATTATTATATAACGAGTTGATTTACCTGGAAGTTGGTTGCCTTCTTCTTATGCTTCCACGATAATAGGCCCCCAAGCCTTCTCCCATAAAAACATATAAGAAATATGCAATTAAATTATTATATAACGAGTTGATTTACCTGGAAGTTGGTTGCCTTCTTCTTATGCTTCCACGATAATCGGCCTCCTAGCCTTCTCCCATAAAAACATATAAGAAATATGCAATAAAATTATTATATATCTGAGTTGATTTACCTGGCAGTTGGTTGCCTTCTTCTTATGCTTCCACGATAATAGACCCCCAAGCCTTCTCCTATAAAAACTTATAAGAAATATGCAATAAAATTATTATATATCTGAGTTGATTTACCTGGAAGTTGGTGATTTGCCTTCTTCTTATGCTTTCACGATAATAGGCCCCCAAGCCTTATCCTATAAATACATATAAGAAATATGCAAGAAAATTATTATATAACGAGTTGATTTACCTGGAAGTTGGTTGCCTTCTTCTTATGCTTCCACGATAATAGGCCCCCAAGCCTTCTCCCATAAAAACATATAAGAAATATGCAATTAAATTATTATATAACGATTTTATTTACCTGGAAGTTGGTTGCCTTCTTCTTATGCTTCCACGATAATCGGCCTCCTAGCCTTCTCCCATAAAAACATATAAGAAATATGCAATAAAATTATTATATATCTGAGTTGATTTACCTGGCAGTTGGTTGCCTTCTTCTTATGCTTCCACGATAATAGGCCCCCAAGCCTTATCCTGTAAAAACATATAAGAAATATGCAATAAAATTATTATATAACGAGTTGATTTACCTGGAAGTTGGTTGCCTTCTTCTTATGCTTCCACGATAATAGGCCCCCAAGCCTTCTCCTATAAAAACATATAAGAAATATGCAATAAAATTATTATATATCTGAGTTGATTTACCTGGAAGTTGGTTGCCTTCTTCTTATGCTTCCACGATAATAGGCCCCCAAACCTTCTCCCATAAAAACATATAAGAAATATGCAATAAAATTATTATATATCTGAGTTGATTTACCTGGAAGTTGGTAGCCTTCTTCTTATGCTTTAACGATAATAGGCCCCCAAGCCTTCTCCTATAAAAACATATAAGAAATATGCAATTAAATTATTATATAACGAGTTGATTTACCTGGAAATTGGTTGCCTTCTTCTTATGCTTCCACGATAATAGGCCCCCAAGCCTTCTCCTATAAAAACATATAAGAAATATGCAATAAAATTATTATATATCTGAGTTGATTTACGTGGAAGTTGGTTGCCTTCTTCTTATGCTTCCACGATAATAGGCCCCCAAGCCTTTTCCCATAAAAACATATAAGAAATATGCAATAAAATTATTATATAACGAGTTGATTTACCTGGAAGTTGGTTGCCTTCTTCTTATGCTTCCACGATAATAGGCCCCCAAGCCTTCTCCCATAAAAACATATAAGAAATATGCAATAAAATTATCATATAACTGAGTTGATTTACCTGGAAGTTGGTTGCCTTCTTCTTATGCTTCCACGATAATAGGCCCCCAAGCCTTCTCCTATAAAAACATAAGAAATATGCAATAAAATAATTATATAACGAGTTGATTTACCTGGAAGTTGGTTGCCTTCTTCTTATGCTTCCACGATAATAGGCCCCCAAGCCTTCTCCCATAAAAACATATAAGAAATATGCAATTAAATTATCATATAACTGAGTTGATTTACCTGGAAGTTGGTTGCCTCCTTCTTATGCTTCCACGATAATAGGCCCCCAAGCCTTCTCCCATAAAAACATATAAGAAATATGCAATAAAATTATCATATAACTGAGTTGATTTACCTGGAAGTTGGTTGCCTTCTTCTTATGCTTCCACGATAATAGGCCCCCAAGCCTTCTCCCATAAAAACATATAAGAAATATGCAATAAAATTATCATATAACTGAGTTGATTTACCTGGAAGCTGGTTGCCTTCTTCTTGCACTTTCAAGATTATCAGCCCCCAAGCCTCCTCCCAGTAATATCTCAGATCTATAAAAAATAACAAAATTTGTTACTTATTTAATAAATAAATAAATTGGTAAATAACAATTTCTTGAACTAAAGTTAATAATAATTTAAACTACTTTAAAAAATTAAAAATAGGCATTTCAAAAATTTTCATTAATTAAAATTAATTATTAATGGCTAAGATTAAAACCGTTAATATCTGTTGCATAATATGCAATAAAATTATTATATAACTGAGTTGATTTACCTGGAAGTTGGTTGCCTTCTTCTTGCGCTTTCACGATTATTGGCCTCCAAGCCTCCTCTCTGTAAAATCTCAGATCTGAAAAATGTTAATATATTTAATATAAACAAAAAATAAATACCTAAATAAACAGGTAAATTACAATTTTTTTTTTTTTTTTTTTTTTTTTTTTTAAAAAGCTCCGAAATTCAAACTTGGGAATCACAATCCCGAAGCAGGGGGGACAAGCCCACCGTCATGGCTAGACGATGGTGTCCCTTCATCCTGACAGGATTTTGATCCCCAACGGCACTGCAGTCCTCAAGTGGACTGATTGTACGCGATTGAACCTCAGATTCGACGCATCCATGTGTTGATGTCCTAAGTCCCTAGGCCAGGTTTTATCTCATACACATGTCAACATGAGATAGAGCCGCCGGAATTGCATGTTTTGCCACTTTTTATTGTTGTAATTGTCTGGAAGTTCAACGAGAGCTGTGAAAAGGAAAAGGACAAAAAACCTTATTAGAGACAGCCTCGAACTCCAGACACCTGAGTGTGGACCCGGCATCATAACCACTACACCATCGACGGCCCATTAAATAACAATTTCTTGAACTAAAATTAATAATAATTTAGACTACTTTCAAAAATTAAAAATAAGCTACTAATTTTATAGTAGCCATTGCAGATTTTAAGAAATCAACCTGGCGTGGACAGTGTATGGACATTAAAATTTAATGTTGAAATTATGAAATTTTCATTTTTGGAACCAACCTACACGATGTTTGATTGTCATCAAGAAACATAATAACCCCTCACCTTCCCGCAGAGTACCGACCTACCTAATATTACGTTCCTTGGCAAGTTTAGGGATCAGCTATGTAGACGAATTTGGATCACAATTTTCGTTAACCGTCCGGAATTTATTGCCAAAATTGTCATTAACCCATCTCCGTGCCTGGTTCATTTGGAAACAAGAACACCTTTACCTGTTTATTTCTAATTTTAAGGTATGCTTCGAAACGCCTGACTATACCAGGCGAGACGAACGGCATGGTCTGTTCTGTCTATTCGGTCCAATTCATCGATTCATCGAATACGCTGGTCCTGTCGTCAGCATGCTCCAGTCGGACGATATGGTGGTCAAACACAGCGATTTTCCCACAGCCCGCTTCGACAACGAAATAGTCGGTGCTCGCCCGGAATTATTTCCCACTCTCTACGATCTGAATGTAAGTTGTATGAATGAAGGCTAGTAGGGTTTGGTGATAGTCTGCTGGTTTTTATGACACAAGCACTTCTCTCCGGGAAACCTCCGGGCCAAAGATGGATTTCAGAGCTTTCTTCTCTGGAGTGTGCCAAGCCGTCTTTGCGGCGTGCCTTCTCTGGCGCCTTCAAGGCCGCGACAACCGCTGTTTCTGCAATGTCAGAGGAAACTTCGAAGTACTCCCGAAATCGGGATTTAACACTCTCCATATAGCCAGACTGGCGGCGGAAGGGGGTGAATTTGAATCCCGATCAGATCGGGAGGGCGGAGTGACCAGATGTCCTGGGAAACTCTCCTCGTCCACGCTGAATACATCTTGCAAAGTTGAGGCCTCATCCACTTGGACTGTAACGGCCCCCAACTCATCAAGGTTCATGCCTCGGTATTGGTCCAACGTTCCACTATCCGCTGCCATCAGTAACATGCCAATGCGTCCTGCATGCAGGGAACTGTCACCCTGCCGATAAAATTGCAAGTGAGTCAGCTCAGTGTGGACAAGACCTTCAGCAAGAAGCCTCATATCCTCATCTGTTATGTGAGGTTGAGATACAGGGAAAAAAATAAAAATAATCACTTGTTTGTTTTCTCGTAAAACCTTTAAGAATTATACTGAAATTATAAATTAAATTCACATCAAGTTTTCAAGCCATTAGACATGAAATAATCACTCAATTGTCCACGTACCGTTCTTTCATTCCAAATAGGAAAGCATTTCATGTGAGATATCCGCCCGAGATCGCATGTTGACGATGATCTCAAATTTTTCAACATCTTGTTTGGCAACAAGCAGCACGACAGGTCTCCCAAGTTTTTCAATGAGGCTTAGTCTGATAAATCCCGAAGCAAAGAGTTGCTCACTCGTGGACAAAGTTTTAAAACTCTCACTTTTGCGGCCAGCCAATGCCTGAGGCGAATTTGGTCCACTTCAGAGACCCGTCGTCGGTTAAAGATCCAGACTTTTAGTAATACAGATTTGCATAAAGTTGTGTAAGCTTGATGGCTGTAGTTTTGTAGGAGAGAATTGTACGACGACTCCAGTTGTTTTTGAATATATTTGAGGAGTGTCTGGTCATCTTGTAATGACGGTATTGCCGTTTCTCAAAGGTTCGCCTATGTGCTTGTTTTCGTCCCAACGACTCAACCTGTTTGTCGAAGTCCGTTTTGTAAATGTTTAACCATGTTAAGATAGCTTAATAGAGATTCTTACTTGGCAAGGCCTGCTGTATGAAAAGATTTCTTATTATTATTTTGGGGGCCAATGGAGCAGATGAACGTTGTATTGTGGGCTGTACAATGAGAGCATGGCAGAGTGAACATTGACTTTTCGGAAGGTCACTCTTTGCACTTCTCACAACAATCTTGTCTTGGTTGTCAGCATTATAAAATTTATAATGCTGAATGACAATATTTAATATGGTCACCCTGTGCCAAAGTGATTTTGAGTAGGTATACCATTTATTGCTCAAAAAATCTATTCTTAGATAGGTACAAAAATATCATGCAGTCAAGAATTTGCAGCCTTGGAGATAACATGACGTGGTTTCCATTTTACGACTCAGATCCGACCGATCCTCCGATTCTACATCGAGTTTTCCACTTTTCAAAAGCCGCGAAACTATCGAACGCCAAACACCACTGCAATTCACCTCGTGGGCTTTGGTGTAGTGTTCTTTCATTTGAGGCCGTGAATTAAATGTTTGCAGGCAAATTAAACAGGACATCACCGGAAGCCGAAATTGTTTTCGTTGGTCTTCATTAATTTGACGATTATGCAGCCCCTCAATGTGGCGACGCAAATTATATTAAATATTCAAAAATCAAATTTTGAAGTCGGACGAATAACCGCAATGAAAACACGAAAAAACGACATAATAATTAAGAGTATATTATATGAGCTAGCTGATCACATTATTGATGAAATAGTAACTGAAATTGAAGAAATAGGAACTGCCAGCTGACAAGAGTGAGAATGAACAAAACTACACGATCAGGACAAGTGATAACAAGTTCCACTACGCTCCGCAGGCAGATGAAGCGCTGCTTGTACTCATAAGCTGTCGGCAACGTCTCGTCAAAACAACATCGTCAGCCTCGTCAGGGCTAACCAACTTGATAGGAGAGGGTTTCAAAAAATAGCCAACAACAACAGCAAGGTCCCCCAGCGAGCTTGACATTTTTCTCACGGCAGGAAAGTTCACCTTGCCAGGAAAAGGGCGAGTAGCGTTGTGCAACAGCAGCGAAATATCAGAACGCCTTCTCAATTTTTTATCGGTATCGGTGTTCGTTTGTTGTTCAAATTCCACTTTCCTCATTTCACTGATCCAGAACTTTGATCCATTAGCATTTTGGTTATTGATGGGCCTCTTTCTGACTAGCTTGTACTGCGACTGCAGGACCTCGCAAGGAAAGGGGGTGACTCTCACGTTGCCGATGAAGGTGGTCCATTCACTGGGTGCATAAATAGTTTTGGCCCTGATGCTAATCAATGTTGTCTGTTTTGTTTGGAGATAAGTACTTTATTTTTCTCCCAGTTTGATTGCTGTTTAGCTACAGTTTGTTTTCAACAGCTGCATGGGTCTCTTTGGGGTTTATCGATGTTTGGCTTTGGCTGCTTCTTGGGGGCGCATTTTGGTTTCTTCGGATTGCTACAGCGAGGTTTACTCTTCTTTGGCTTGCTGCATAGGTAGTCCAGGCAAACGGTGTCATGAAAGGCCATTTTGGAGAAAAAAAAATAGCGGCTTTAGTTTTATGACTGATCTTTATGTTTTCAGGTGTGCTGAATCCGAATCTGAAGTTTGCCGCGCGCTATCAGGCCCGGAAGGAGCCTAAATTTGACAATTTAATTAAATTTCGTGGTTTTTTCTCGTTTTTTCTTCATAAAAATCGTGGTAATAGTTTTTAATTCTTGATGTTATGGTACTTATGTTTTCAGGTGTGCTGAAACCGAATTTCACCACCCCCACCCCCTACGACCCCAACAAAGCCCCTAAATTGAACAATTTAGTTAAATTTCATCGTTTTTCTCAGTTTTTCGGCAATAATAATCATACTGAATGTTATTAATTGCAAATCCGCATTGTACTTTATGTTTTCAGGTGCGCTGAATCCGAATTTAACCACCCCGACCCTCTCTGATGCAAATAGGTACTCAAAAACTTGAAAAACATGTCAAAAATACCGATTTTCAACGTATTTTCCTATAAAACGTCGATAAATGTTATCTGTTCCTCTACTTTCAACGTGTGTTGGTGTGCTGAATCCGAATACAACTCCCCTGAGCCCGTATGGGTGACTTACATACTCAATACCATGGGAATGGCAGAATGGTCCAGTTTTTGGGTGTTTATATTTCAATGAAATGGTGTCAAAGAATTAAGTAATAGTGTTTGATTTCCGGTGAATCTCGGCTTTGGAGTGCTGAATCCGAATGTCAAAACCCTCGTTAAACAACGTGGAATGTTACTCCATAAGTTTCAGGTGACAAAATGAGGTAGCAGAGATAATGGAAGTTCGTTAACAATCAAGTAACACATGCACATTCACATTAAGTGGCATGGTGTATCACTTCAGCATGTTATCGTGCTGAATATGTTTTCATTTTCCCTCTTCCCGTATGACTTTTAATAGGACACTCGTTAACATACCTACCTACTTTTATTCACAAAACTGTGGCTGTTGTGGGTGAGGATGTCGATCTCCCAGTCATAATGATAGGAAGAAAGACACAGAGCAACGTGCTCTTCTTGAAGCCAGGAAGAGGAGCAGCTTCATCCTCTTTGTACCATCCACTCACTGCAGTGAATGAGGATGTGGCAGAATCACTCCTCTTTCTTCATGACATCAGTGGGTGCGATGCAACCTCCGCCTTCTGTAACCAAGGGAAGGTGAAATGCCTGAAAACTCTGACGAAGGACAAAGACCTGATGACCATTTGTCAGATTTTCAACGACCCACAGGCTGAGAAGAAAGAACTAGTCGAGGCTGGGGAACGATTTATTGTTACCCTATACGGAGGTTCCCACCACATCACCCCCTTGAATAGGTTGCGCTACAGGCAGTACGTAACGTCTGCATACAAAATCAACTGCAACATGGCCACACTTCCCCCTAACAGTGCTGCTGCAGAGCAGCACATATACCGCACATTCCACCAAGTGCAAGTGTGGTATGGAAATGACAGCGAACCTACTCAATGGGGTTGGGAACCTTGCCGAGACGGACTGCTCCCCATCCTGACTACACAGCCTCCTGCGCCACAAGACCTACTGGCCAAAATTTTGTGTGGCTGCAAAAAAAAAAAAAAAAAAAGTGCACAGGGAATTGGGGCTAATTGGGGGAATTGGGGCCGACGTGCTGGGTTGCTATGCACAAACCTGTGCAAGTCATGCGAAGGAAGGTGCAGCAACTCGGAACAGGTGGATTTGCTGCAGGAGGAAGAGCTGGAGGGGCTAGTGGCTGAGGACGTGGAGGCTTTCGCCGACGACGAAAGAAATCAGGAAGGTAAGAGTACATACATAGAAGTATACAATATAATTTCTATACCATGCTCCACATTATCACAATGCAATCTTTCAATATTTTCTTTTGTAGGCAATGAAGACTCAGATGACCCTCAGGCAGAACCCTCCGCATCAGCCCCTCAGCCAAAACCATCCAGCACACGAGACCCTGTCAGCATCCACGTTATGCCTGGACCTTTCAGCACACCAACTGCCATGCCATCTCACGGTATGTACATTCCTTCAATTCATTTTCACTACATATACGCTTTTGATACATTACACCTTAACACATAGTATGTCCTCCACTTCTTGTCTCAATTCAATTCTTGAACAATAATTTCTATTCTAGACTATGATGACCCCGATCAACCTGGACCATCGACATTGGGAACCCTCCCTAGAGAGAAAACTAAAAAGAGGAAGAGGAAGTCGTCAACTGAAGAAAAATATTAGCGATGTGATTTCATTATATTATATTACATTGTGACGTTACGTTATTACATTATCATTTTCACTTCTCCATTGTTTACGAACTTCCATTATCTCTGCTACCTCATTTTGTCACCTGAAACTTATGGAAACATTCCACTTGTTTGCCGAGGGTTTTGACATTCGGATTCAGCACTCCAAAGCCGAGATTCACCGGAAATCAAACACTATTACTTAATTCTTTCACACCATTTCATTGAAATATAAACATTCAAAAACTGGAGCATTCTGCCATTCCCATGGTATTGAGTATGTAAGTCACCCATACGGGCTCAGGGGAGTTGTATTCGGATTCAGCACACCAACACACGTTGAAAGTAGAGGAACAGATAACATTTATCGACGTTTTATAGGAAAATACGTTGAAAATCGGTATTTTTGACATGTTTTTCAAGTTTTTGAGTACCGATTTGCATCAGAGAGGGTCGGGGTGGTTAAATTCGGATTCAGCGCACCTGAAAACATAAAGTACAATGCGGATTTGCAATTAATAACATTCAGTACGATTATTATTGCCGAAAAACTGAGAAAAACGATGAAATGTAACTAAATTGTTCAATTTAGGGGCTTTGTTGGGGTCGTAGGGGGTGGGGGTGGTGAAATTCGGTTTCAGCACTCCTGAAAACATATATTACCATAACATCAAGAATTAAACACTATTACCACGATTTTTATGAAGAAAAAACGAGAAAAAACCACGAAATTTAATTAAATTGTCAAATTTAGGCAACTTCCGGGCCTGATAGCGCGCGGCAAACTTCAGATTCGGATTCAGCACACCTGAAAACATAAAGATCAGTCATAAAACTAAAGCTGCTACTTTTTTCTTGTCCAAAACACCGTTTGCCTGGACTAAGGGCTTCGCTCTTCTTCTTCTTTGCCTTGCTGCATGTGGGTTTGCTCTTCTTCTTCTTTGGCTTACTGCAGCGGGATTTATTCCTCTTTTTTGGTTTGCTGCAGAGTGGCTTACTCTTCTTTGGCTTGCTGCAGCTGGATTTTCTCCTTTTTTTTCTACATACCTGTCAAATTCTTTGTTGCAATATTCGGTTTTATTGTCTGTTTGGAGATACTTTATTTTTCTCCCAGTTTGATTGCTGTTTAGCTACAGTTCGTTTCAACAGCTGCATGGGTCTCTTTGGGGTTTATCCCTCTTTGGCTTTTGCTGCTTCTTGGGGGCGCATTTTGGTTTCTTCCGCTTGCTACAGCGAGGTTTACTCTTCTTTGGCTTGCTGCATAGGGGTTTGCTCTTCTTCTTTGGCTTACTGCAGCGGGATTTTTTCCTCTTTTTTGGTTTGCTGCAGATAGGTTTACTCTTCTTTGGCTTGCTGCAGCTGGATTTTCTCCTTTTTTTCTACATACCCGTCAAATTCTTTGTTGCAATATTCGGTTTTATTGTCTGTTTGGAGATACTTTATTTTTCTCCCAGTTTGATTGCTGTTTAGCTACAGTTCGTTTTCAACAGCTACATGAGTCTCTTTGGAGTTTATCGCCTTTTGGCTTTGGCTGCTTCTTGGGGGCGCATTATGGTTTCTTCGGCTTGCTACAGCGAGGTTTACTCTTTTTTGGCTTGCTGTATAGAGGCTTGCTCTTCTTCTTCTTTGCCTTGCTGCATGGGGGTTTGCTCTTCTTCTTTGGCTTACTGCAGCAGGATTTTTTCCTCCTTTTTGGTTTGCTGCAGAGTGGTTCTTTGGTTTGCTGCAGCAAGATTTTCTCCTTCTTTTCTATGTAACTGTCAAATTCTTAGTTCCAATATTCGGGTTTATTGACTGTTTGGAGACACTTTATTTTTCTCCCAGTTTGATTGCTGTTTAGCTTCAGTTTGTTTTCAACAGCTGCATGGGTCTCTTTGGGGTTTATCGCTTTTGGCTTTGGCTGCTTCTTGGGGGCGCATTATGGTTTCTTCGGCTTGATACAGCGAGGTTTACTCTTCTTTGGCTTGCTGCATAGGGGTTTGCTCTTCTTCTTCTTTGCCTTGCTGCATGGGGGTTTGCTCTTCTTCTTTGGCTTACTGCAGCAGGATTTTTCCTCTTTTTTGGTTTGCTGCAGAGTGGTTTACTCTTCTTTGGCTTGCTGCAGCTGGATTTTCTCCTTTTTTTTCTATGTACCTGTCAAATTCTTAGTTCCAATATTCGGGTTTATTGTCCATTTGGAGATACTTTATTTTTCTCCCAGTTTGATTGCTGTTTAGCTTCAGTTCGTTTTCAACAGCTGCATGGGTCTCTTTGGGGTTTATCGCTTTTTAGCTTTGGCTGCTTCTTGGGGGCGCATTCTGGTTTCTTCGGCTTGCTACAGCGAGGTTTACTCTTCTTTGGCTTGCTGCATAGGGGTTTGCTCTTATTCTTCTTTGCCTTGCTGTCTTTGGCTTGCTTTGCTCTTCTTCTTTGGCTTACTGCAGCTGGATTTTTTCCTCTTTTTTGGTTTGCTGCAGAGTGGTTTACTCTTCTTTGGCTTGCTGCAGCTGGATTTTCTCATTTTTTTCTAAATACCTGTCAAATTCTTTGTTGCAATATTCGGTTCCATTGTCTGTTTGAAAAGAACAACTTTCTTGTAAGTACTTACCTACCAGATTCTTGCTTCACATTCAGCAAAGCAAGACTGACCATCCTCTGCGTTCTGGCTGCGGTTGTGACCACTTTTCCCTCTCTTGTTCTACCCATTTTTGATGGGTAATGGCTAAGGTTACCTTAGCCAATTTCTCAAAAGCTTAAGTTTCTCACGCAATTCGAAACAATTGAAAACATTTTTTTTAAGCGGGCACTTGTGTAAGTGGGAGGCACTCCCATCCACCACAAGCAGTGCCATCTATGTAGGAATAGATCATATCAATTATTCCCTCTGAACGGGCCACCTCCCACCCCAGGAAGAAACCTCCCCACCGTCTGAGCTGCCCACAAGGAGAGAGGGAGGGACCTCCCCCCAATCTATGAGGGACCAGCTCTCGTCAGTCTTCATGGACTCTTTGAATAGTGAAGTTGTATTGGCTGTCATATCTGTGCCCTCCAGTTCAGTAGTTTTAACCTTATCGAAGATTGTTGGAACTACAAACTTACTTCTTTAGTTTCTAACATACATGACATGTGTACACATTGTGTTGATCCTGCAGCAAGCCGAAAAAAATGAGAAAATCCAGCTGCAGCAAGCCAAAGAAGAGTAAACCACTCTGCAGCAAACCAAAAAAGAGGAAAAAATCCAGCTGCAGTAAGCCAAAGAAGAAGAGCACACCCCCATGCAGCAAGGCAAAGAAGAAGAAGAGCAAACCCCTATGCAGCAAGCCAAAGAAGAGTAAACCTCGCTGTAGCAAGCCGAAGAAACCAAAATGCGCCCCCAAGAAGCAGCCAAAGCCAAAAAGCAATATACCCCAAAGAGACCCATGCAGCTGTTGAAAACAAACTGCAGCTAAACAGCAATCAAACTGGGAGAAAAATAAAGTATCTCCAAACAGTCAATAAACCCGAATATTGGAACTAAGAATTGGACAGTTACATAGAAAAAAAGGAGAAAATCCAGCTGCAGCAAGCCAAAGAAGAGTTAACCACTCTGCAGCAAACCAAAAAAGAGGAAAAAATCCTGCTGCAGTAAGCCAAAGAAGAAGAGCACACCCCCATGCAGCAAGGCAAAGAAGAAGAAGAGCAAACCCCTATGCAGCAAGCCAAAGAAGAGTAAACCTCGCTGTAGCAAGCAGAAGAAACCAAAATGCGCCCCCAAGAAGCAGCCAAAGCCAAAAAGCAATATACCCCAAAGAGACCCATGCAGCTGTTGAAAACAAACTGCAGCTAAACAGCAATCAAACTGGGAGAAAAATAAAGTATCACCAAACAGTCAATAAACCCGAATATTGGAACTAAGAATTGGACAGTTACATAGAAAAAAAGGAGAAAATCCAGCTGCAGCAAGCCAAAGAAGAGTTTACCACTCTGCAGCAAACCAAAAAAGAGGAAAAAATCCTGCTGCAGTAAGCCAAAGAAGAAGGGCAAACCCCCATGCAGCAAGGCAAAGAAGAAGAAGAGCAAACCCCTATGCAGCAAGCCAAAGAAGAGTAAACCTCGCTGTAGCAAGCAGAAGAAAACTAAATGCGCCCCCAAGAAGCAGCCAAAGCCAAAAAGCGATAAACCCCAAAGAGACTTATGCAGCTGTTGAAAACGAACTGAAGCTGAACAGCAATCAAACTGGAGGAGAGATATGAACAATGAAAGATTGCATGAAGGCTTTAGGCCTTTCACTTGAGGATTCTAGCTCATCCATTACGGGTTCCTGAGGAATACCAGGGGTCAATTACACAACTCTACATGATTTTCGTTGTTTGAAAAAATATAGGTGATTTTCTATGGTTTTTCATCGGTGAGTTCGAATCCGTTGGAGTTTTCTCGCTACCACGTCTGGGTCTTTCACAATTGAAGGGTGCCATATGCAAAAGGGCCCAAGCGCCACTGGGGAAAATTTTACAGGGGAACGAAAAAACTTCATATCACTCATTTTCAAGCTTCCTACATTTATTCTACAAATCCATTTTCTCGAAAGACATGTATTTCATCACATGGATACTTCAATGTCATCACAACGGTGCCTGAACTATTTTTAATTCACCTTGAACATCAAAAGGTACCAAGCGCCAACATAATTGCAATTCGAAATTTAAGTCATAATGGAAATTTTAAAGAAGTTTCAAGTGGTCGAATTCGATAGGACGCCGGGCAGAGCTTCGCCCTTCAAGTGCAATAGTTAGAAATTGAATGAATCTGGGCTCTGAGCTGGCCGGTTTATATACTGTGGCTGAGAGGCTTTTGTCGCTCCAGCCCGCCGAGCCCGTCGGGGCCTTTGGCGGCTGCTCGGCCGAGCAGCGGTGCGGAGCGGGGGGGAGGACTCCGCGTTTGCGCGGGGCTGCACTCTGCATAAATTTTTCATTCGTTTCAAGATGTGTAGATTCAAACAACGAAATGTCCGTTCGTCCAGGCCGTTTTGGGCAGTAGGATTTTTTTTTTTTTTTTTAAATCTACAATTTTCTCAAAGTACGGAAGGGGTTTTTGAAGGGTTTCGGCTAGGGGGTTGATTTAGGTGTCGTCTTCCAAGTATTATTGGACGAGGAATCCATTTTTGGGGGTTCCCAGAGCCATCCGATTTCACCTTGGTGATCTATGGGGCTTTCATGGAGCCATAATATACGGGTACCTATTTATAGGATGAAGGCCATTTATTAAGTTCTGACACCGCCTAAACCACATTTCCTAAATTTTACAGGAGGCACAAAAAACTGTTTAGTTCTGAAACCACAACGTTTTTCTTCCAAAACCCGTCATTTTTTAAAATGTTGATGTCCCCCGAGTATATTTCAACAAAGGTTAAGCTAAAATAATTTAAATTACCAAAAATGTGTGGCTTGGGTAGTATTGCCTTAAGGTTTTGTGGGTTAGGTGGTATTGTTACTAGGTTTTTCTTTCTTTAATTTTCCGGGAGAAACCCTTTTTTGTCTCCTTTTGTTTTTCTTTCTTATCTTCCCTTACCATCCTAAATTATTTTTCATAGAGGCAAGTTAAAAAAAATCCTCAATGAAAATAAATAAGACCTCGCTAAGTCCAACAGGAAGGTTGAAGAAGTGTAGTGGGGCAACCAATATTCTTTCAGTTCTTTATTTTCAGAAAAATTCAGTCAAATTTTTATTAGGTAACAAAAAATATTATGTTTAGGTAGATCTTGGTAGGTAACTTCCTTGTTGAAGTCTGGTAGTCCTTAAGCTCCATATTCACAACCATACTAACTAGTCCAGTTCCTATGTACATCGGTGCGGGAAGAAGGTGGGATAGTTTTGATTTTTTGGTATGTTGTTAGGACCCATGAGAGTAATCTTTGACCAAGTTATCAATTAAAAAAACCTTGTGCCGGCTCTGGGGTTAACGAAAAACCACTTTTTGGGCCATTTTTCACATTTTGCTGAAAAAGTCAGTGAAGGAAGCATTTTACCACCAAAGGCACTACATTCACTCTTAAACTAGACAATATTTGCTACGATTTGAGACCAACCGCAGATCTCTACGGTAGATAGTTTCCGAGATACAGGTTGTTGATAAAGGGCAATTTTTTCCAAAATGTGCAAATTTTACGAAAACGTGTTTTTGTTTGTTAAATATCGCCTGAAATGTGCATCCTACCAAAAAGTCATTGGAAATGAGTTTTAGTAATTATTTAATTAGCTTTAATTTGGAACCAACCGGAGGTCTGTACCTTCATTAGCTTCTGAGATAATGACGAATAACCGAAAACTCTCGTAAGTGGGATTTGGGAGAAGTGAAGCTATTAGGCCAGTCATATAAAACATCCGAACCTACCTTGATTGTGGTAAACCTAATTTTTTAATATGTTGTTACGGCTCACCTAGATAGTATAAGTCTAGATTTGCAACCCTCGTAAAGTTCATCATCAGGAGATACTGCCGAAAAACCACGAAATTCTGCATTATTTTCAGTTTTTCGCCCAAAAAGCACCGAAGAAAGCTTCTGACGAAGATCTGTACCCTAATCAGTTTTAAACTGCATAAAATTACCTACAATTTGAGTGGTATCGGAGCTCTGTAGCTTTGGTAGTTCCCCAGATACAGCCCCTAAAAGACGAGCTATTTTTTCCAAAAAGTAAAAATTTTAACTTTTGTCTATTTCGGAGCGATTTATTGGCCAAAGTACTAATCCTACGATAAAACCATCGAAAAGAAAGATGTAGTAAATATTATTACCTTCATTTTAAGACCAGAGTGATGCCCGTAGGTATGATAGTACGTACGAAACGAAATTAAAACAAAGTAAGAAACGCCCAATCTGACACCGCGCGGAGAGCGGAAGCACGTTTTTCAGAACGTTTTCGGTTGTAGCTCAGAAACAATGAGCTGATTAAATTCTCCATTGCAGCTATTCCGTGTGAAATTTACAACTTTGGTTGATATTGAAGAACTCGCACATCCGTGACAGTTGGGTCGCCCTTTCGTTTCCCTGGTCGTATACTTGGGTACGCCATCTTCTCCTCAAATCCATAATTTTTGAAGAACGTGTGATCGACGTACTTGGCTTCGTACGGCATTGGCTTTTTCCTGGCCAGTTGCGAGAGAGTGACATATTGGCTTGGCAACAAAATGTCAATATTTTCGATGTAGCTTTCAATTACGCTGTGTGCGGAGTCTCCCTCCATGTGGGTGTGCCCTTTTTCCACGTTTTTTTCTTTTGTGGTGAGGGTGAGGACGAAATCCACTATGCAAGAGGCGAAGATGGGGGCCCCCATGTTTTCCTCAGACTCATCAAACCAGTAGAGCTTTGCTTCATGGGAGAAGCAACCCCAGCCAGATTATAAACCGAAAAATTATGTAGAGTCAGTTTTAACTTGTAAAACGCGCTGTTTTACAAGTTAAAGCTGACTCTACATAATACCTCTAATAAATTACCTTTAAGGTAGATTTTTAGATTTGTATTCTGGGTTGCTCAGGAGGCGGGTTTGGGGAGGCCTGTGGGCTTATCATGTAAAGGTAGGTTGCGGAACATCAATTCTGATGATTGGAAATCGCCACTCGTCGCCCGTCGGGGAGTTTCTGACAGTGTGATAACCCCATTAGGTCAACTATGTATACTGGTACGTCTGCACTGCTGTGGAATGGGCATGTAGAAAAAAGGATAGGCACACGGTGGCGAGCATTGCGGAGCAAAAGTGGAAAACTTGCTGATGGGAAAACTTTGACAGGCCAAGGACGGAAGGCCTACGTTCGGCACCCGGGCCTTTGGAAGTGGGAAGCGCCTCCGGGGGGGACCGACGCTGTACAATTTCCGTGCGGATAATCCCCGTCGTCGGAAGCAAAAATACAATCTCCGTGCGGGGGGCTCGAAGGGTAGAGTACAAATTCCGTGCGGCCTACAGGTAGGTACACTTATGTCAAAGCTGGTGGCGACGAATCCACAACGAACGGCTCGCCCCAGAATTTAAAAACGTCAATTCGGAGGTTGGACAGTGTTCGAGGCTGATTTTCGGCCACAGTTAACTCGACAAATTATTGCAATACTATTTCACTAACTAACGGCTCCGCAAACTTACCGAGCTCCGCACGGATTCCCATGCAAATCGGTGCTCCCTCGGGGGTTTAACCTGGGCGTTAACGCTAAACGCTCGGTATCTCGGGTGGTGAAAGTGGGCCCTGACGATGCCTCATTTCCACCCACTCTCGGGAGCGAATTTTCCTGTTCCTGTTCCTGAATCAAATGTTCCACAAAAGTCATCCGCTCTTCAAGTTTATTAAAGCACTTAAGGACATTCAGGGCATGACTTACGTAAAAAAGCGGTCCAAGCCCGAAAAATCAGCCGAAATCAGGAAAAAAGAGGAATTTCTGAGGCAGCAGATGCTTGCATACTCTTCGGGCATACTCTCTCGGATCGTAACATTTTGACAACTCGCGATTTTCCGCGAGGCTGTTGCGGTGTGAATCAGTTCGCCTCCTCAAGGTGCACCCTGGGTAGCGCTGAAAGGACTGCATATAGGTAGAGGCACGGAGTTTGTACATACTCAGTTTGGCTGCGGCACGGAGTTTGTACATGACCGCATGGAGTTTGTACACTCCCACGCTGGGCACCCGGCCGTTTTATTGTAGACACCCGAAAGTGAAAGTCACACTGACCTCAGTATCGGTGGCGTGGCGTGAGCGGACACCTAATCCGCAGGCCCCTCAAAATTCGTGGCGTGAGCGGACATCCTGGGGCACTTAGTTATCGGTCGTGGCGTGAGCGGACAGGCGCACCAGTCCATTATCATCGTACTTTCTTCAGTTGTCCTCGGCAGTTTCGACAAATTTGTACACTGCATGCTGATGTGGGAAGTACTGCAACCGAAAATAACATAATTCCAACTATATTCGCCTTGCTTCCTGATCAAACTCAGTAAACGTATGAGAGGTTTTTTTCGCTCGTTAAGAACAAAGTTGATGGTTGGAATCCAACCACTATCAAGGTTGATTTTGAGGTTGCGGTTCTGTCGGCTGCAAGAGAGGTCCCATCAGTCCGTTTGTCTGGCGGCAACTACCATTTTCACCAATGTTTGTGGAGAAACATTCCGAGCTTAGGATTGGCAAAAGACGAAGCCATCGATTCCACTAATCGCTCACTTCTGACGTCACATTTTCGCTTGTCCGCTAACGCCATGGTGCCTCAGTATCGACGACACCCCAGACTATTCAGCCTTGTACTTTGGACACCCGGAACCATAACAAAGGGGAGATTATCCGAGTTACCTATCAGGTTTGTTCCAGCCTGGAACTTCCAGGTCTGGCTGCGTCTGTCGACAGAAGTTGGACAGCTGTCGACAGAACCCGACCGCACATACTCGAGCTATCGGTTTCTGTCCAACTTACGATCGACCTGGAACAGCAGTTTCTAAACTGCGCATGTCTCCGGCGATTTCTGTTAACATTCCGTCAAACCTGGAACAAACCTATCATTATCTGTCGTCAGTCGAGTTCCTCTTGTATTTTGTTTACTAGGTACCTAACAAACAGAAAGCCATGTAGGTACCAGAAATGTTTGCGCTCGATTTCATCTAAAATTGAAGAGCTCATTTGTAGTCCATGGAAGCCAGAGAAATGCTTCATGGATTCCGAGAAAGGGATGCAGGCCGCTGTGATGGATGATTGGCCTGGTACTACGTTGATTGGGTGTAGGGGAGTGTGGGGCATTTTCGACCAGCAGGGGGGCAGAATCAACCACCTACCAATATCCGCGAGTTTCTAATATTCTGCTTCAAATTGTCACTTGTTCGCGAGAATGCGTCGCCTCTAGGATTCTGGAAACAGAAGATGAGCACCGTCCCAAGTTGGGGGACTCCCAACTGTTATGACCATTCGGCGTCGCATCGATTTCGTCTCATCAAGGTAAAAAAAATTCGATTTTTCAAACTGAAAACATTGTATGAACACTTGCACTTTTTGAAAACTTTATTATATCCTCTGGTAGACTATAATATCTATACCATGTGATTTTTTTGTTTAACAATTTCTTTGAATGCAAAAAATTATGTTTTATAACATTACTGCTTGTGGGGCACAATCAACCACGTCGGGTGGTGCAGTTTCAACCGCCGGTTGATTCTACCCCACCAGTTGTTTAGTCTTCCCCATTTGATTTTGGTTTATTATTTATTTTCCAAATTTTTTTCCATCGACAGAGAAATAATTTTGCACTAGTAACCTATATCAAAGAATAATAAACCCTTGTGTAAAATTTGCAGCTTTTTTTTTTTTTTTTTTTCTTGCTCAACAGATGGTTCGCAATTATAAGAAGACCACTAATAAGGCGTTTGTCGATGAGGACGCGATGAGAGAAGCCATCAGAGCCACCAGCCAACCCGACTTGCAGCACAGATCCATGAAGTTAACCGCAAAACGCTGGTTTCACGTTTGGGAAAACTCAGTGTGACCCCACAGCAGGTTCGTGATGACTCAGGTAATGAATCGTCAGACACCGAATCTCAACACGAGAACTCCCTACTCTTCAAACTACTCTGTAAAGCAAGTTTTCACGACCGAGCAAGAGAAGAAACTTTGTGAATACCTACTAAAATGCTGCGATCTACATTTCGGACTGTCAAACAAACGTATGCTTGCCTCAGATTACGGTAAACTCTTGACTGCAAGAATTTACCGTCTTCATGGATTGAGGCAGGACGTGCTGCTCCTCTTACATACATCCCATTGCTCTTCCATAACATGCGTTTCTATCAGTATAATAACATCAAACTCATTCAAAAATTCAAAAAAAACCTACAGCCTTAAATTGATTAATTAATCCATTTATATTATATGACAAAATCTTGATATTCTTACGGGGTTTGTTACGTTCTTCCTCCTCGCCCGCAGGGCCGCCGAGAGAAAAAGCGGGCTCAGGGCAAAAGAGAGCATAGGGCCCCCGTGTAAGCAGGAGGTTGGGGGCGGTTCACAATAACGAACGTTCAATTTTCATTCAGGGTAGGTACCATTCAATTAATATTATTAAATAATACAAATTTTATATTTTTGTCTTTGATCTAAGATAATATGGATATTACTGTAAAGAGAAGGATCGCAGCCTCTAAACGATGTTTTGGGTTATGGCAGGAAACATCGAAAATATCGATGACGAAAGTTTGGGAAAATAATTCAAACAAAAAAACCAAAATTTTTGAAATTTCTAAACAAATAGGCAATAATGTATAAGAATATGTCCACCAATTGATTTTTATGGTCTTCTGAAACTGAAACTTATTATTCCTCTAAATGGGGTCGCTACTTCGTTTCAGGTTCGAGTTTAAGGTCGCTATCATCATGAGGTTCACCTTTGTCTTAGTATATACACTGTATATATTATTATTATGTATTAATTATTATCATGTATATAATATTATTATACAGGTAGTTGGTGTTTGTTGCTGTTTAACTGTTAGCACCTTCTGTGTCTACAAATCTTGTTCGAACACTTGTTGATTAATATTAAATTTTAATTTTGTGGGGTGTATGAAGAACGCCAAGGAGTGAATTTTAGGCTTATGATACAAAATGATCAAGCAATTAAAAAACGCTGCAAATTTCTTTGATATAGGTTACTTGTGCAGAAATTTAATTCTGTGTCAATGGAAAAAATATATGGGGCATTCCACGTCAAAGGTTGAACTCAAAAAAATAAAGTTCTTCGAAATCAACAATTTTTGGGTATGTTGTACTCCTAGGTGAGAAAAAATTTCCCAGAAATTTGGAGACCGATTCGTCGCATTTTCGTCGCTCCACAGGCAGTCAAAGTTAGCAAAATAGGCAATTTGCTAACTTTGAATGAGCTAACAACCCACGTTCACTTCGCCGGCTGCTACCGCCCTTATATCGCTACCAAAAAAATAACATCGCCAGTGTTTTGGAAAGAGAAGACCCTCCTCTTTTCTGTGGTGTAATCGCTTTTTCAATCAAAATTTTACTTCACTTTTAAAATCGAGTTTAAAAACTTAAAAATAAGTTTTCTCCAATTTGGGCATTTTTAATTTTTTTTTTGGCTTAATTTCAAGGTATACACTTGTAGAACATCCAGTTAAAAGGGAATCATGGGATGCAAAGTCGTTAAGTGTCAGCAAACAAAAGATATCACTAATATATGAGGAAAAACGCGTTTTTTTTTCTTCTTTTTACCGGGTTTTCCGCGGTTGCATTGCCTCGCATCCTTTCTCTACGAGAACACAGACTATAATGGACTTCATCTGCCTCATAAGCTTTCCCAGTAGGTTTCAATATTTTTCTATTTCAAAAACTGTTTCAACTCTTACAATTCAAATTGTCCCAATTTGTAGGCAGTTTACCACTTTCTATTCGATCCACATTCCTTTAGTTACCTACCTACTATATTTGGGGGAGATGGTGAGAACACATGAAAAAAGATGTATTCGATTTACTACCTACACGTTTATTTTACAAAATTTACTAAAGGAAGATTCACTCGTTATTTTCAAGGTAAGACCATCTGGAACTCGCACACCGTGTCTGATGGGGCTCATTAAATGGATTAAGACAACGAGAACGAAAAGAAGACATGGTGCACTGTTATAGTAGCTCGGAAGTACGCGAACTGGCAAACAAAAATCAAACAATCAAAATTTGATTTGGAGTATTAAAGACTTGATGAATTTAGCGATAGGATGGATGATGTGTGACAGCAATCGTCTGCAAAACTGCCCTTCCAAACAGAGATTGAACCTTACTTATGATAAAGCTAGGAAATTCTTGAGAGAACATCGAGATGAATTTATTGTAACCAGGACAGACAAAACTAATCAAACTATATTATTAGACCGTTCAGACTATTTTCAAAAGATGGAGGCTCTTGTTTCTGATACAATGACATATTCCATTCTGGATGAAGACCCTACCACTCGATATCAAAATCAGGTAAATCGTGAGGTCAATGAACTCCACAAGAAGAAGTATCTCTCAAAAGCTGTAAAAGATTCTCTAACCAACTACTCATGTCATAGTCCCCGACTTTATGGCTTAATTAAAAATCATAAACCTGGGAATCCAGCTAGACCCATTTGCTCTTATGTCAATTCCCCCCATTACAAATTGTCCCAATTTCTATCTACCATACTAGACTGTCTTCCACGCTCTCAATATTTCCGACGACGAGCGATTTCTGACGGCGAGTTTAAAATTTTAGATTTCCTGAGATCCCGGCGCGTTTGGGTTTTCCTACCCGGCCGCTGTCAAGGAAGTTGGAAAGACGTACTCAGGGACGTTACAAAGATGGAGGAGGCGGGGAATTTTTTTTTTTTTTTTTTTTTTTTTTTGTAGGCGGGGGAACGAATAGGGGGGTCGCAGACCCCCCCGGCCGAGCGGAGCGAGGCCTCATGTCTGCTTAAGCGGTCGGCCGAGCGAAGCGAGGCCTTATGTCTGAGTAGGGGTTTGAACACACCCCCCCGGCCGAGCGAAGCGAGGCCCCCCTGTCCGAATAAGCGATCGGCCTCGCGGAGCGAGGCACCGGCCTCGCGAAGCGAGGCCCACGGGGGGTCTGGGGGGCGGAGCCCCCCAGCTGGGTGCGTAGGCGAGCAAAGCGAGCCGGAGCATCTAGTATACTATAAAGGATTCTTTTGAATTTAAACGGAAGATTGATCAGATTAGGGTTCCTGATGGTTATAAATTAATCTCTCTTGATGTTTCCAGCTTATTCACTAATGTTCCAATTGGTCTGATTACCCAAATAATAATTGATAACTGGAATTTAATCCGTAAAAATACGAGAATCCCCAAACGTAATTTCCTTAAATTATTCAATATGTGTGTCAAAAACGGTTACTTTCAATTTAATGGGAAATTTTACCAGCAGATTTTTGGTACGGCTATGGGGTCTCCGTTAGCTCCAAAATTAGCTGAACTCTGTCTAGATCTTGTGTTTAACTCTATTATTCCCAAACTACCTTTTCAACTTCCTTTCATTTTCAAATTCATGGATGACACCATAACAGCCATCCCTGAAAACTGTGAACACATCATCTTATCTAAATTTAATTCATTTAATCCGCGCCTTATATTCACAATTGAACCGGAAAATAACAATCACAGTATTCCGTTTCTGGATTTACTTTTAATCCATAAAGATGATGGGTCTATTCTTACAGATTGGTATAGCAAACCTCAAAATTCTGGCCGTTTCATTAATTTTCATTCTAGTCAACCCTACAAACACAAAATTAATGATGTAAAAAATATTATTGATCGCGTAAACAAACTCAGTTCGCCCCAATTCCATCAAAAGAATTATGACACAATTAAAAATCTTCTAACTAAAAATGGGTACCCTACAGTCTTTGTTAATAAAATTTTCAACCAAAGACCTGCTCAACGGGCCAACGCCCACCTCCCTGTTTCACTTGATAAGCCCAAGTATTATTCGTCTCCATACATAAAAGGAGTCTCAGAAAAATTATCTAAAATCCTGGATTCCAACACAACTAAACTGGCCTTCAAAAATCGAAAAACCATAGGAACCCTTTTTTCCCAAACTAAAGACCCAATTCCTTATAACCTGCAGAAAGGTATAGTGTACGATGTCAAATGTGAACCCCCTTGTACCCAACGATACATAGGACAGACAAAAAATTTTCTAAAAGACAGATTACAACAGCATATGGATGATGTTTCAAAACCACTAACTCCTAACTCCACATCTTTGTCGATCCATAGTAGAGAACACAATCATACCTTTAACTTTAACGAAGCTAAAATCATTGGAAAAGAACCGATAAAATTTAAACGTGAAGTGCTAGAAATGATACATATTGAAAGGAACAAAAATCAAACAGTGAATTTTCGCACAGATATTCAACATCTTAGTAAAACTTATTCCGGTATAATCCATAAAATGAAACCGCTCACCTAACGGTGCCAGGCTATTCTTACAATAAGCCTCCATTTTTATTGTTATTTTGCTGCTTTTCTGTTCAGACCCTTAGCGGTCCTTTCTTACCTGGTCACATCCGATTTTCTCTCTCCCCTCTACTAAGGAATGTTCCCTTTCCCCTGTGTATACGTTTCTAGAATTTCCATAGCATATTTCCTCCTTAGCTTAGTTTGGGTTTTGACACCCTCACGTTCACATCTCAAAACAATTTGGTTCCATTTGTCGGCATACAGCCTTCTGGACCTCAATTTGCTCCAGCCAATATGTAAGTCTTTACAATTATTATTATTAATTATCTTCTAGCAATAATTAAAAATTGCACACTCCATATTAAGTTACGTGGGCCCTAAGTCTGATTTGTGGTTGGTTTTTCTTTGTACCCATAGTGCCCTGATGATGGACAAATAAATTGTCGGAAACGTTGGCGAATCAGTTACATCCACTTCATTGACCGACCCTCAACAACCCTTATAACTATCCATATTATGTTCTTCTAAAAATAAATATTACATATTACATATTATGTTCTTCTAAAGATAAATTCTGCAAGGTGCCCAACTAGATGATGTTTAACGTAAGGTAGATGCGGCGAAATAGTGGGAATCCATCCTATAAAAAGACGATTTCAGACGAAGTAGTCTATTTCTAGTCTAGTAGTCTAGTTCAGACGAAGTAGTCTAGTATTGTACTGATGATGGTTTAGTAAACCGAAACGCGTCTACAAGTTGTTATTTTATTTATCGTGGAAATAGACTACTTCGTCTGAAATCGTCTTTTTATAGATGATGTTTCCTGTTCCCGTACCGCGGCACAGTACCTCATCTGAAGACGACTTCTAAAGTAAGTATCTTACATTTTTCACTTTTCCGGGCCTTAATAAATGTAAATTCTTTATTAACAAACATAAATATGTCAAATGTCTTCATACTAAAAAAGTTAGAGGTGACAAGGTAATAGTAAACAATTACCTTTTGATTGAAAAAACGATTACACCACAGAAAAGAGGAGGTTTTTCTCTTTCCAAAACACTGGCGATGTTATTTTTTTGTTGGCGGAATAAAGGCGGTAGCAGCCGGCGAAGTGAGCCCACACCTGCCTATTTTGCTAACTTTGACTGCCAGTGGAGCGACGAAAATGCGACGAATCGGTCTCCAAATTTCTGCGAAATTTTTTCTCACCTAGGGGTACAACATACCCAAAAATTGTTGATTTCGAAGAACTTTATTTTTTGAGTTCAACCTTTGACGTGGAATGCCCCATATATTCCTTACGTACTCGTCAATCTGCGAAATTATTCCCTGGAATGAAGGGTCTTTGTTGCTCTCCTTCTTCAACACCTTGTGTGGGCAAAACATTATCCGAGCAGATTTTGGCTTCCCCTAAAATGTCACAAACGATTTTCACTCTTGTTGTCACTTTCGGCATTTCAACTATAATGATTTAAGGCACCCGTTGTTTTCTTTATGTCTGAAAATGGAGGCCGCAGAAAACCCTGTAGCAGCGTCCACCAAACTCACGGTTTCCCGGACGGAGTGGTCTTGATGTAGTTGACGCTTGGTCTTATACCTACACGTTTATTACAGTCATTTTTTCAGTGTTCTGGATAGGAGTTGACTTACGTCTCTTTGGCGGGGAAAAACATTCCGAGGTGCCTGATTCGGTTGAACTGGTGTCCATCTTGAAGTGTTAATAACTCACAAACTCTGATCAGCAGAATGGTTGAAACTGAAATGAACTACAAAGTGAAGGGTGCTTTTTCAAATCAGTTTGGTACCATCTCCCCACTACTGGCATACCCCTATTATAACTTATTAAAGCCGCGAAACGTAGAAGGAAGTCTCCTTTCTATAATTCGCACCCTCAAAGCAATAAGGCCACAACTCGAAATTTCGCGATTTTCCGGTTTTTCGCCTCAAACACTCACCACAGTTTGTCTACCAGCACACTCGATCTTTTATTAAAATGCCACTGGTAACCCATGTACACACATGGAAACGTCCCTGTTGCTTTGACGTTTTTTTCTAAATATTAAACGAAACAGAGCCACAATTCGAGATGTCGTGCGAATTCGAATTTTCGAGTTGTGGCCCTATTGCTTTGGGGCATGGAGGAATAGATTCTCTATTCCTCCATGGCTTTGGGGGTGAGAATGGCTGCCCCTTCCAAAATTTTATAGGCAACCGCATTGCATGGGCGTTGAGCGGGCTTTGCCGTTTGTTTACACGTTCTCTGTGTTGAACAGAAAGGGTCTTCACGGTCGTTGTTGTCGATGAGTTGACGGGTTGAACGTGGAGACAATCTGTGGAAAAGTTGTTATGAAAGTGAGTTATCAGCCATGTTAACTCAACTGAGTCAGAGTTGTGGAGAACGTCGACAGCAACCAAGTTATCTTGAGTTATCAGTTTTCTTGCGATCTTTCAAAATGGCCGCCTACCGGTGTTTTCTGTTGTTCTGGTGTTTTCTGTTTTCGTTTGGGGTTTCTTCCTGAAGTTTTTTTTAGTATTTTCCTAAATTGGGTTTGACGCAATCGATCCCAAGAGGAGGAAGTTCGCGAATCCCCGTGTAACTGGACTCGGACAGAAACAGACGAATTGGTGCAGTGGGCGGTAAAGATGAAGGATAAATTTGAGGGAAGTTACCTACGACAAGTTGTTCAATAACGGAATGGAATAATTAAGTATGTATGAAAGGAATTGATTACATTAGAGTGTATTCATTCATCTAGAAACGATTTACTTGATGGCCAAGGAAAATGGTGAAAATTCGCATATTTAGTTATGCAGCATAAAATTTATAACTATTTAATAGTTATGCAAATTTTACACAAGGGTTTATTATTCTTTGATATAGGTTACTTGTGCAAAAATTATTTCTGTGTCAAAAGAAAAAAAATTTTGGAAAAAAATTTTTTTAATTTTTTTTTTTGATTTTTTCCTTTCAAAAATTCTTTATTTTTTACTCGAAAAATATTTAACCTCCTGGGACCCTTCAAAAATCCCATTTTTAGCCCCATGAAAGCCCTATAGATCGCCACAGTGAAATCGGATCGTTCCGGGACCCCCAAAAATGGATTCTACGTCCAAAAATACTTCGAAAACGACACCTAACTCGATCCCATAGCTAAAAGCCTTCAAAACACCCCTCCTGTAGCCCCATTTTAGCCCCATAGCGCCCCACGGGTTTGGGCGATCGGACTGAAAACCTTGCGGGCACAACTAGATGGAAAAACCAAGTATTTTGTCAAAATTTCAGATGTTTAAAAAAATTCCTACTGCCCAAAACGGCCCGGACGGCGGACGGACATTTCGGATTTTGGATGTAGAATTTTGAGGCCGATCGGAGTCGTCGATCTCCGTCGAGAAAACATAGGTGTATTATTACAAGAATAATAAACCAAAAGCACTCAGTTTGACGTCTTGACAGTTGACCTGTTAACACCTCAAGTGAAGCTCCCTTATCTCGTCCGTTTACATCACCGCAGATAGTGAGTCCACCTTTGCCTCACTTATCTCGTCCGTTTTCATCACCGCAGATAGTGAGTCCACCTTTGTTTTCATCTTCGCGATGTCGGGCTCCGAAGATGGGGAATCAGATGGGGAATCACCCGATAACCCTGTTCTCGGTTCGTCCCACTTATCCCTCGATTCAATCATCGGGAACTTCTCCCATTCCCAACCAAATTTGAATTCGTTCAAAGCCCCCCCTAAGCGACACACTGCGAGAGTGTCCAATATTTACTCCAAACCAAACCACAACCAATCTTTGCATCCTACTGGAACAAATAAATTCGCCCCACTCGCAGCACACGAATCAGAAACTACCTCCGCGGAAGGAGAGGCCATGGTTGTTTCAGATGAGCAAAAAAAAGAGCCAGGGCTCTCTATCACGTGCTCTTACAAAGGAACCTCTTCGACCAAACAATTATTGGAATTAATTCACTCCATCGACTCTTCCGCATTTATTAAAACTCTCTCTCAAAACGAGTACCGGATTACTCCGTCCTCGCAGTTAAAGTACAGGGAGTTCATTTCGAAATTCTCTGAGCAAAACGATAATTTCGAGTACCACACTTACCTCCTGAAAGAACAAAGACCACATCGCATGGTTTTGCGGGGGTTTCCCTCAAATTGTGATGCTTCATACATAGCCCAATTGATACGGGAGGAACATGGCATTCATTGTAAGCAAGTTGTGAACGCTAAACACCTTACGGGTGAGCACAAAGGAACTTACATGCCAATTTACTACATCGATGTTAGTCCCACCGAGGACTACAATAAACTTCTAACGATCACGCACCTCGCCCATATTTCGTGCAAAATAGAAGAATACCACCCCCGGGCAGGCCCTATCCATTGCAAAAGGTGCCAACAATGGAACCATGCTCGTGGCCAGTGCGCACGCCCGGTAAAATGCGGCATCTGTGCCGGTTCGCATGACACCGCAAATCACAATCCGGCTGACATGACTCGAAAATGTGTCAACTGTGGCGAGGGTCACTCTTCCAGTTGGAAAGGCTGCCCTTTTTACAGGAAATTAGTAGGAATTCAAAAACCTAGCAAACCAGAGAAAAAGTCCTTTCTTCAAAAAAATAGTCCTCTCCCGCCACTTGACCACAGCGAATTCCCTGATCTTCCTAAATCGAACACTCTAGCGCCTCGAAAACCTTCTGCTTCAGGCGCAGCGAACTCGACGTAAAACAAAATTCCTTCAGCATGGTCCCAAGACAAAACGAAACAAAAATCAGTTTCTTCTGGCAGGGAAAACGTCGAACCCTCACGCAGCGCCCAAAACCTAGGCCCGAATAACAACTACACCCCTTCCCGCGGCCCCTCGACTTTCATAGCACCAATCATACAAAGCATCGTACAGTCTATAGTGCAACAAATCGTCTCAGTACTAAAGGAGGAAATCTCCAGTGCCATTAAAACCCTCAACTTCGTGGACATGTTTTCACAATGACGCGGCCCTCAACAATCAATATAATGTCATGGAATTGTCGTTCTATCAGCGGCAAATTCCACGAACTATTACACCACGTTACTGTTCATAAGATTGACGTTCTCATGCTGTCCGAGATAAAACTCCCCCCTGGAAAGAACTTCAACTTGCCTGGGTATAAGACCTACACTGCTCATGATCCGAGCCATACTTCAAGGGCGGGAGCCATGCTGCTACTTAAATCACACTTCAATCAATCACACCTATTGCCCATTATCGAAAACGACATTCAGGTTGCGCGCTGCCTACTTCACGTGGAAGGCCTCGACATTCAACTAGGCTCAGTCTATGTGCCTCCCCAATGCAGAAGAATGGGTCGAAAACTTACAATGGCAACCCTTTTGGGTGTCATACACGAAATGGGCCCGACTTTCCTCCTAGGTGGAGATTACAACGCCAAACACCAAACCTGGAATTCCCCACGAGCGAATCACTACGGCACCCTGATTCACGGTTGGTGTCGAACATTCAATCTACACGTTGAACACGCCCGAGTCCCAACACGGTACGACCCCAGGCAAACTATCCGACCCACTCACTTGGACTTCTTCATCACAAAAGGATTGCCAGACAAACTCACCCAAACGAGAGTCGTCAACGACTTGAGTTCTGACCACTTACCTGTACACTCAGTCCTTAGTGCTTTGCCAAAAATTACTCTTTCAAAACCTTTTTTATTGAAACATCCCATGAATTGGAGGGTCTACAAAGAACACCTTTACAACGAACTCGACCAGGCTTCCCTTCTCACCTCAAAACAACAAATTGATTCAGCAATCACCAATCTGACCTCATTGATCGCAGAGGCAGCCAACCTAGCATCTCCGACAACCCTCCGACCACCACTACGCAGCCTCCGTTTCCCCCCATCCGTACAACGCATCTGGACGGAAAGAAAAGCAGCTCGTAGAAGATGGCTACGTTCGCGGAATCTCAGTGATAGACAACTTTTCAACAGACTGGGGAACTGCCTCAGCCATGAGGTCAGAGAACTGCGAAACGAGCAGCTGCGGGAAGAAACCCTCTCGCTGGACTCTTGCAATGGCTCCCTGTACCGTAAAACTAAAGTCCTCACAAAAATTCGTAGCTCAATTCCTCAATTGAAACACGGTAGGAACTGGATTTCCCTCCCTAAAGACAAAGCCAACCTCTTCGCTGACATGCTGGAAAACAGGTTTAAGCCGTTTGAATCGAATCTTCCGTCACCTGCTGACCCCGAGTCCTTTTTCCCATCTACAGCTGTCTTCTTCTCTCCAAAGGAAGTGCAGCAGATCATTTCACGATCCAAGACTCGCAAGGCCCCTGGCCCAGACCTCATTGTTCAACCACTCATGCGGCATGCTCCTCGAAAGGTTATAGCTCGCCTGACTCACATATACAACGCAGCTATGCGGATTGCCTACTTCCCTGATCAATGGAAACATGCAAATATAATTATGGTCCTCAAACCCGGCAAACCAGAAAATGAAACTGACTCCTACCGCCCTATCAGTCTACTCTCATTGCTCGGCAAGATTTTCGAAAAACTTCTACTACGACAATTTCTTCGGTATACCGACCATCTAATTCCAGAACAGCAATTCGGATTCCGGGATTCTCTGTCGTGTCCATTGCAGCTACAACGCCTTACAAATTTCATAAAGGATACATTTCAAAAGAAGGAAGTTTGCAAGGCCACATTCTTCGATGCTCAACAGGCTTTTGACCGCGTTTGGCATGTTGGCCTTCTTCGGAAGATCAAACCTCACCTTCCATCTAACCTGTACAACATACTTGCCAGCTACCTCACCAACAGGACCTTCACTGTTGACATTCAGAATGAGCTTTCCTCCTCCCGCTCGATAGAAGCTGGGGTCCCGCAGGGCAGCATTCTAGGGCCGTATCTTTATACGATCTTCTGTCACGATATTCCTTTACCAACAACGCCGGACTTTTCTGGACTCTATGCGGATGACTTGGTATACGCTGTGAGCCGAGCAGATCCTCTTGAGGTAGCACAGGTCTTGCAAAATTACATCGAACGGCTAGGACAATGGAGCACTAAGTGGCGCTTGAAAATCAACCCAGCTAAATCAATCTCTGTCACTTTCTCGTATCGGAGGAACTTCCACGATCCCACCGTGAGCTACTGCGGTACCACCCTCCCCACTGCCCCTCACTTCAAATACCTCGGTGTCACTCTTGATCGTCGGCTCACCTTCCACGAACACATCTCCGACCTCATCAAAAGAACCAGAATCCGGACATCCCAACTCAGGCCTCTTCTTTCCAACCCCCACGTCTCTCTGGATAACAAACTTCTAATATACAAAACGCTTATTCGACCTTTATGGACCTACGCCCTCCCTATATGGGGAACCTGCTCAGACTCGCAATTCAGGCGCCTTGAGAGCAGCCAAAACGCCATCCTCCAACGCAACATAGTCCACGCCCCCCCATTCGTCAGAAATGAAACCATCTACAATGACTTCAAAGTGAGCTCCCCAACCGTAACTCGCCAGACCTTCATAGAGAAATTCGTCGCTACATATTCCGACCACCACAACCAACTCGCGGCTGGCGGATTTGCTCCCTTCTCATCACAACGACTCCAACGCCCCAGACACATCCTTCAATTCATCCCCACCATCCCAGACTGATCTGCAACTCATCGTACTTCAACTAAGACACATAACCATGCCATGTTTATATACTCCAGTCCCGTAACAACCCAGTCTATCTACTAATCATTAAGGTATATTACTATTGTAATGGACTTAAACAAATAAATACAAATTAAAAAAAAAAAAAAAAAAAAAAAAAAGTTTGACGTTAAAAATTAATAAAAAGCCCGACTGACAAAACTCACGCGTCTGTGAACTACTGACTGAAAACGTGATTGGCAGTGCCAAAAGTGGGAATCACAGGATGATAATCGATCTACCATCATCGATAATCGAGGGAGGGAAATCGTTTTAATCATCATAACTTCAATTTTTTAACTTAAAATGAACAAATGAACAATATAAAAACCTTCCAAGTGCTATTTGAAGCCTAATAAGATTAGCATGGTTTTCCTTCTCAGCCGATACATAATGGAAAACTTCTCTTGAGTTATGGAACCTGGAGTTAATATTTTTCAATAAAATTTTGAGGGCGCGTTACTTGTCCCAATAAACAACATAATTCCACTATTCCAACCCACCTTTCTGGATTTCGAAAATTTGCTCCACCCTAATATCCATGATCTGATGTTTTTCCCTGAAGGGGAAAAATTTGATTATAGTTACAAGTTGACTAAAATATAGAGACGGCCAAATGAAGGTAGTCAATTTGTTATCATTGAAATTTGAAAAATGAAAGCAATAAAATTACAAAAAATATATTGATGAAAAAAGAATTGATCGTTGAATTATAAAATGGGATAAATCAACTTGGAAGTCCAAAAGACGACTTTGTCTCTCAGATCTCACTGCAACTTTTGGGGTGTTCAGAACCACCTCACTACGCAATAAAAAATTTTCTTCAGCGTTTTGAGGAATGAAAAATTTATTTTTTATGTTGGATCTTTTATAATAAACCACAATGAGGCCGTCGTCTTCTTCTCCCACAACTTTACAAACGTACTTATGCATCGCCTTTTGAAGCGAAGCTTTTATACGGACGCCCCCCTCCCCCGCTAGGAACGCTCGCCGCTCGGGGAGTCTCCCAGTGAAAATCGTGAGTCAGTGAGTGAGTGAGTGAGTGAGTCTCGCGATATATATATTTGATATAGATGGGGCGCGTTTGGCTCTTCCAACCCGGCCGCTGTCAAGGAAGTCGGAAAGACGTACTCAGAATGGGTGGAATCCGGGGTGGGGCTTCAGGGACCTTACAAGGGGGTGGGGGAGGCAGGGAATTTTTTTTTTGCCGACCTTTTAGCTACGAATAGGGGGGCAGCTGGTTTTTGCAAAATGATATAAAGCTTCGCTTCCTTTTTCATTCTCCCGAGGAATGAAAATATTTTTCATGTTGGTAGGAAGTATTTTAAACACCGAAGATCCAGGAGTCTCCAGATGTTTTTTTGAGGCCGGCTGATAATTATTTTATCTTCATGTCATTCATTCATTTGTCCTACTCAAGTTCTTCTGCTAACCATCATGAGTTCCGGTCGAGATTTCATATTGGAAGTGATTAATGTATATCGGGGATTACCATGCCTTTGGAAAACGACAGATAGAGATTGCCACGACAACATTAAACGAAACTTGACTCTCAAAAAGCTTTTTTAACTTTTCCGAACGGTAGATTCCGATGCTACAAAAGACACAGTGACGACAGTGTGGTGTTTGCCGACGGTGCAGAGGTCTAACCCAATGAGGTGGTTAGGGTGAGAAATGACTCCTCTGCTGAGTACTTTGTTTATTCAAATTTTATTCAAATAAACAATTGTAGCGTGGGGACCGGTTTCGAGCAACTTAGGGTGCGTTTATCAATTCCTCGGTTACCAGAGGAGTTCTGCGACCGAGGGCTAACCACTGGCCGTCGGCCAAGTCAGAAATGTCGTTTATCAATCTCATTTTGACTGTTGGATAAGCAACTTCCTCTTCGCGTTTGTCTGTTAACTTTGACTGAGGGAAATAGTGGTGCCACTCGAAAAAATATTAATTCCCTGCATTTTTTTTGTGTCAACCATAACTTCGTCACCTGCAATTTTGTAGCAATATCAACAACATCCCGCCGGAACTTCGTTGAGTTGAATCCGTCCGTCCGTACATTTTGCATCCTCGTGTTGGTTTTTTTTCTAGTTATAGTTTTTTGAATACAGTGGCGATGTCACAAATTTCGAATATTAGTAAGTACCTCCTACCGACTCGTTTAATGTGCGTTTCGTTCAAAATCAAAGCCGTAGTGTAGAGGATAGAGGGTTTGGGATCAAGGCGTTGGAGAGGGGGCTGGCGAGGCGACGGGTTTGGGATCATCGAAGATTGAGATCGATCACTGGTTTGGGATCACAGCGCAAGGGCCAAGACTTAGTAAAATATTTTGGTCTCCCGTCTCAGATAGGGGAAAGCGATTTGAAGATAGCCAGCGTGAACAAAGGTACAATTTAAAATCTAACTTAAACTAATATATACAATATAATATATATATACATAATTTATATTAAACTAAAACTAATTCAACTAAAAACTTAAAACGAATTTAACTAATAAAACTGAAACTTATTCAACTAACTACTTTAACTTAAAACCTAAAACTAATTTCACTAACCCCTCTATCCTCATTACTTTGTGTAGGGACCGTCTGTTTGCCTAAGAAGACCACCAGAGACATGCTCGAATTTTGAATGAAGCTTGGAAAAAATATAACAACGACAACGACGTGCTCGACTACTTCCTCAGCGTGGCCCTTAGGAATGAGCAATTTCAAATGAAAGATAAGTGATGGGCAACACAACAAAAACGACGAATTAATCATTCCGACTTGGAGCAGGTACCTACCCAAAATCGAGTAAATGCATGCAGTTCAAGATGTTTTCTCATGATCCCAATCCCGTTGGTCTGCATAAACCGAATGATCCCAAACCCGTAGCGTTTTTGTCCCAAACCCGTTGAATTTCCGCCCCATGATCCCAAACCCGGATCCCCCGTGTGGATACGCTGACCATGTGTCGCCTTTTCAAATTAGGCGTTTCTCGGTCGGCTGACCCAGGTGCTGCAATTTAACTCGATCCCATAGCTGAAACTCTTCAAAAACGCTTCCATAGCCCCTTTTTAGCACCACAGAGCACCGCGGGTTTGTGCGATCGGACTGAAAACCTGGAGAGGGAAGGAAGTAAATCCTAGATATATCTGTAGTGAACACACACTTTAATTTTTAACCTGGGTGGGTCGGGTGATGTTTGAATAGCGGAAGCGTTTACATTAAACTTCAAGTCAAAAGGAGCTCCATCACCCACCATGGGTTTCCAACCCATGACCTCTACATCGGCATTCAGGGGTGCGATATTTTCCTTTCAATTCAATGGAATATTGGTTTGAATCCGGCTAGTTTAGTACATTGCTTGATGTTGGCTGGTCGAGCCTGCTCTGGCACTAGTTGGCAGCCCTTGGAGAGATGTGTAGTGGGTACCCCTTTGCTGACTCCAACATAAGTAGGAAGATGTACTCCATGTCTTCGAATTTCATCGCAGTTGTGAAGTGAAACCTCCTCAGAAGGATCGATAGAAGTACTTTAGCTTGAATTGCAGCGAACGTTTTTCCTTTAAGTGACATCGTCATTAGAACACATTGGTGAGGATATCATAACGGAACTTCTGTCATCTTGGATTCTTATATTGAGAATGAATGAATGAATGAGAATGAGAAGGTTTAATTGTAAAGGCCTTCCGGCGATACAAAGTGGATTCTTATATTACTGCTGTTACCTGGACAAACTCGAGCGCCGGCACTGAAGGGTAAGAAAGCTCCTTTTGGTCTTTTGGATTCGTTTTCACGAAGAAAATGTTCAGGATAGAACTCTTTGTGTTTCTCCCAGTATTCAGGCGATGTATGGGTGACATGCAAATTCACGAACACACTTGATCCCTTAGGAAAAACCAAGCCTTCTGCAATGATTATGACATGGTGGTGGTTCAGATATTGTGATGGTTCAGAGATAGGGTTGCTTCAAAACAGTGCGTTACTGTACGCTGAAGTTAGGCATGTCCTCACCAACAACAAGTTTGGCGTTGGCTTCCCTAAAAATGCCTGGAGGGCCAACGTGCCTGAGTGTTTCCTGGTACACCATCCACAAGTAGCCCATTTGATTAGTCTCTTCGTTCGTGGGAGCTCTCAATGTGTCTCCCATGATGTTCACTTGCTCTTGGTACGCTTTCTCTTGGTACTCGGGGTGCATTGCCAAGAACAGAAGTGCAGATGACAAGGCTACCGAATTGGTGTCATAGGCCTGATCAAAAAGCAATAATTATTATTGTTAAGGAAGTTGGTTACGGTGGGACACCCCGTATATCGGATGTTGGGCGTGTACGTACATGAGTTTGTGTTCCTAAATTTTATTTTGGTTCATCAATTATTGATTTGAGTTGTTTGGCGGAAGGCCAGTAGCGTCATGTCTACAATTTCGCCGACAGGTGTTTTGGAAGAATGTGAAGGGAGTGTGGGAACATTCCTGACCAGGGTATGCAAAGTTCGCGATCTGCGTGGACCTGGTGGAAGTTGCAGCCACAGTAGAGGAAGATCTGCATGCTCCAATACCTGATGTGTCAGGATACTGTGGAGATTTGTAATCTTCGGAAGGGAGCTGAGGGGAAGCCAATACTACACGAGGAGTCGTGGCCGATACCGTTTCTCTCAGAGCCCGCAGTTTTACCCGGCGCAGCGTGTACAGCTACCTCAGAAGTGTCAACAAAGGCGGTGCAGGCCATAAGCGCCAATCACCTTCAAAAGTATACTAAAAGCGCCAACACCTCGAACGTTTGATTTGACATAAGCGCCAACTGAGTGTACAAAAAGCGCCACCCGTTTTCTTATGACACAAGCGCCAATGGTTCAAAAGCGCCAGCATAATGTAACAAATGTGGGTCCACCACGCGATTTCGTGTTTCATACACACCCCTCCCGATGGCTTTAAGGCACCCTAGCCAACCGAAATCGCCTGGGGGGGGGGGGGGGGGAGGTATAACGGAAAAGTACCGGCCTTCTTTAGCAGAGCTTTAGTAGGTTGGACTGGACCCTATCTCGAATATGAAACTCGTACCTACCTAGACAGAGTGTTGCGCTTATCCGACACAGCCCGTTCGTTGTGCCATGATTTCGCTCGCGCTTTTGTCACACTCAAAATATTTACTGCACACAATACAACTCTCAATCACCTGGCGCTTTTTGTATGCCAATTAAGGGGGATTGGCGCTTATGGTATGTAGCCCAACAAAGGTGGCCTTGTCTGACCCGGTCTTACATGGAGAGGATACCTGGTCAGCGGGTTTGATCACATAAAAATTACTGTGTTTAGACATAGTTCTGATGTTCTGAATAAATGAACAGTACAACTTACTGCCATTTAAAGGAATATTAGTAGCAGAATTGCCGTGGGTCTTCGTAGGGGATGGCAGAGCCGCTCGCGGGAGAAGAAGGTTCACGTTGCAGCGCTTCCTGCAGCGCTTCCTGCTCCACCCGCCGGAAGCAACTCTGGCGGGCTGGGGATATTGCGTGATAATTGTGGGTAATATCTCCCAGATACAGTTACAATATGGCAAAACTACTTACTATATGGGGCATTCCACGTCAGAGGTTGAACTACAAAAATAAAAGTTCTCCGAAATTAACCATTTTTGAATTAGGTATATGTTGTACCCCTAGGGGAGAAAATTTTTTCCACGAATTCGCAGACCGATTCGTCGCGTTCTTGCCACTGCACAGGCAGTCAAAGATTGCGAAATAGGCAGGTTTGCGTTCACTTCGCTGACTGCTACCGCACTTATTCCGCCATAAAAAAAATAACGTCGCCAGCGTTTTGGAAAGAGAAGAACTTCCTATTTTCTGTGGTGTAACTTTATCTTCAATCAAAATTCTATTTCACCTCAAAAATCGAGTTTGAAAACTTGAAAATTAGTTTGCCCCAATTTGGGCGTTTTTAATATTTTTATTTTTTGCCTAAGACAAGGCATACACCTGTTACAAGGAAATCATGGGATACCAAGTCGATAAGTGTCTGGAAAAAAATAAATAACTGATTTATGAAGAAAAAGATGTTTAATTTTTTCAACTTTACCAGTTTTTCCATGGTTGCATTGTCTCGCATCCTTTTTCTACGAGAACTCGGACTGCAATGGACTTCATCTGCTAGTCATTAGCTTTCCAGATTGCACCAAGTGTTCCACGTATCCTCAACCGCTAGAGATAGAGAGAACGGCCAAAAAGTGTGAACTCCACGGGAAAACGGGTGTATGTTGGATATCGGTTTCGAGCTGTCCCAACTAAGCACTGGAATTTGGTTCACAGGTTCTTGGAGACCTCCGCGAATTTAGGAACTTTGTTTAGATGGGGGGGTTCTTCATTTGAGGTTCCAACGTGTCCATCGATGCTAGTCACCCACTGGAGGAGCCCCCTGCTCCGTGCGTCCCCCTAGGCGAGCGTAGCGAGCCGGAGCGGCTAGTATTTTTATGTTTCAAAATCTCTTTTTCAACTCTTACAATTCGAATTGTCTCATTTTGTAGGCATTTTAACACTTTCTATGCGGTCCATATTGCTTTAGTTAGGTTAAGGGTAAAGTGAGTTTAGTTAAGATTTTTGGCCTCTTGGGCCTGACATGACGGAGCGCTAATTTATTGATGAATAACCTTAACCCAGCTGCCCTTTTATTCCCAAACATTCCATGGACTTCAACGGGATTTGAACCCACTGTTGGCCTCAACAGAATCCAGCGAGTAGGTAGTAGCTTACGCCCAGAACCACACAGCTAATCCTGCCGCCTGCTTTAGTTAGGTACGTGAAATATAATTTCGATTAAAAATAAGGTTACACCACAGAAAAGAGGAAGCTTTTATCTTTCCAAAACACTGGCGATGTTATTTTCTTTTTTATGCGGAATAAGTGCGGTAGCAGCCGGCGAAGTGAACCCAAAACTGCCTATTCCGCAAACTTTGACAGCCTGAGCAGCGGCAAGAACGCGGCGAATCGGCCTGCAAATTTGTGATAAATTTTTTCTCACCTAGGGGTAGGTACAACATAATATTATTCAAAAAAGGTACATTTCGGAGAAATATTATTATTATTTTTGTAGTTCAACCTTCAGTGTTGCAGTTCAGTGGAATGTCCATTATCGTCGTTGTCAGAGCAACATGGCAAAACTGCATTTAGGCTACTTTTCAGGAGGGACAAAAAACTGATTTGGAACGTCGTTAACGAACATGACAAAACTGACTATCTCAAAATGGGCAACATGGCGCTACATCAAGAGGTACTTTTCGGCAACTATATGACAATAAATCATCCTAGAAACGAAGAAAAACGCTGCAAATTTTACACAAGGGTTTATTATTCTTTGATATATCAAGGATCCCATTTTTAGCCCCATGAAAGCCCTAGAGATCGCGACAGTGAAATCGGATCGTTCCGGGACACCAAAAAATGGATTCTACGTCCAAAAATACTTCGAAAACGACACCTAACTCGATCCCATAGCCAAAAGCCTTCAAAAAACCCTCCCGTAGCCCCATTTTAGCCCCATAGCGCCCCACGGGTTTGGGCGATCGAGCTGAAAACCTCGCGGGCACAACTAGATGGTAAACCATGTATTTTTTCAAAATTTCGGATTTAAAAAAAATTCCTACTGCCCAAAACGGCCCGGACGGCGTACGGCAGATGGACATTTCGGTTTTGGACTAGACCTTTTGAAACGGATACTGTCAAATTTTGAGGCCGATGGGAGTCGTTAACTTCCGTCGCGATTACTTATGTGTATTAGGTATTCCAAGAATAATAAACCAAAACTGGCAGTAGCGGCAGTTGTGCCATGTTGATATCCAGAAGTTGTGCGTCGTTGTCAATAGCGACGAAACTAGTGGTCCAATCAGAGAACGGATAATATCCGGATATTATCACCACTTAATCCGGCGCAAAACTTTGAATCTATAGTCCGTTCACTGAGAGCGGAGAGCAGGCGTCAGGTATACGTATAAACGGCTCAGGTGTTATCTTGTTTTGCTGTAAAGTGAGAATTATTGTCATGGTACGGGTTGTTCGTGTGCGAGTCTCATGAAATTCACTGGACTTTCCTCATCCAACAGTGAACAACATGTAGAATTAAGGGAGAGCAGAATAGTCCAATCATTAGGTGTCCAAAAGTAGTGAATCTGGACGGATCTGTACGTTTTTGAGGGTGCTGAATCCGAAAATTTGGTTACCTACTAGATTCGGATATGGCTTCACCATGAAAATGGCAAAAAAACCATGTCGTTGCCCGGGAGGTTGTCCGAAGGAAGGTGTCGTGGTATGCATCGATGGTGGACCTAGCCACCAGGTTCGGGTGCGAATTTGATAGAAATCCATCGGACCTTGATACCTGGAAGCGGCAAATGATGAACGTGGTCGGGAAAGCACGAGAATCGTGGATCGAGGACATGAAGGCCAGTGCGACGTAAACCCCTGTACCCCCGCCTATGCTTTGAAGTTCGCCCCGCTCGGGTTTCTGAGCGAGATTGGGACCAGCCATTGTGGGTGCTTCGCTGGGTGTTAAAATTCAGGGGCGCGCTGATTGGCTTGAATGACGGCATCTACCTGAGGACGGACAGCCCACGCAGGGAGTGCTCGATGTGCAATCTGGAGGCCAATGAGGACATCGTCCATTTCTTTGGCGTATGCCCGGTTCTGGCCGAGTTCAGGTGGATTTTCTTCTCTAGGGTAGAGCTGACGGAGGAGGAGATGGTTGTACTCCTGAATGATCCAGGAAGCTGGCTGGCCGTGTCGAGATTTGGGCATTACGCATGGAAGTACCGGAGTATGATGATTGCTGAGTTTAACTGGGAGGACTAGTCAGGATGGGAACATGTATAAACGAATACTAGAAGGAAAAAGTCAATTTATGAATCACTCAAGCATAATATGCTTATATATTAGGTATATAATAAGACAAGAAATTGGAACATTCACAAATAACTGATGTAACAAGTATAATAGATCCCTAACTAATATCATGCAACAACCCTAAAACAAACTTTTAAATAGCAATAAAAAACCGAGGACCCCCCCCCCCACCGGGCAGACGGGCAAATGCCCATGCTTGTATCATGTTTTGCAGTATACTTAATGAAAATGTTTTCTTGATGCACAGAGTTGGCGGCGGTGCGCGTGTAAACGGGGACATTTAATGTCTCCGTTTGCACGTGCATTGTTGTTAATAGGTACTATTGTATTGTTGTTAATATTATTAAGAACAAGACTTTCGGGTTAATTTCAAGATCATAACAACCCTTTTATTTATTAGCGACTACCCTGGTTTCAATGCCGAAACCACTCAACCCAACATCATCCCTCTCCTCTCATGAGTCGGAGACGGTCAGCGTGGACTACTTTCAGCTTCCCATTAGTGGCCCTGATGCGGAATATGACATCGGAAATCTCAGTCACGACCTCACAAGGCCCATCCCACGGCAAATCCAATTTCGGGCAACGCCCAACTATTCTCCGTGGGTTGAAGCACCAGACCTTGTCGCCAACTCGGAATAAGGGTGTCTTGCACTTGACGTCGTACTTCCGCTTCGAACTCTCTGCTGCCTTCAGTAGTCTTTGTCGTGCCAGTTCATGAACTTCTATCAGTCCATCTTCTAACTTGCCAGCATAGCCCGTTTTGCTCTCCCTGTGCGGCGGTGCTCCATATAGCAAATTCAAGGGTAGGTTCAACTCTCTCCCAAACAGAAGGCGAGCAGGAGAAAAGCCTGTCGTTGCTTGTTCGGTTCCCCTATATGCTAACAGAGCCAAGGGTAACTTCATTTCCCACTCTTTCTGTCGATTTTCGGTGAGTTTGGACAACAGGTTCCACAGGGTGCGATTTAACCTTTCAACCTGTCCGTCACTTTGAGGCCGTAGAGGAGTTGTTCGGGTTTTGTGGATGTTGAGGATCTTGACGACTTCGCGAAAGACATTTGACTCGAACGTCCGTCCCTGATCCGAGTGCATCTCTCGCGGGACCCCGAACCTCGAAACCACGTTTTCTATTAGGCCTTGCGCGACTGTTTCTGCTCTGATGTCGGGTACCGCAAAAGCCTCGGGCCACTTGGTGAAGTAGTCTACCACTACCACTATGTAGCGGTTTCCCCGATGGCTCATGGGCAGAGGTCCGATAAAATCCACACCTACTCTTTCGAAGGGCACGCCTACCGTATAGGTCTTCATCGGAGCTTTTTGAATTAATGGCCGTCCCCGTCGGTTACAAATCTCACAACTTTCGCAAAATCGGCGGACATCTTTGTGCATACCTGCCCAGTAGAAGCTCGTTCTTAACGTGTTAATGGTACGCCTATGCCCAAAATGCCCCAGCCGATGTCCTTGCTCCAGCACCAAACCCTTCTTATCTTTTGGGACTAGCGTCTGGAGCGAAAATGACTTCTGGTTTTCTGCTTCCCACTTTCTTTTGAGCACGCCCCCATGTAGGACTATGCAGTTGAACATGGCCCAGTAAGCCTTGATCTCCTGCCCAAGATGGGATATTTCTTCCCACGAGGGACGTCGCTGCTGCTCCACCCACTTGTAGAGTAGGCCCAAGGCAGAGTCTCTTAATTGCTCAGCCTTCCAGTCTACCTCAGGCTCCAGCTTCAGCCCACGCAAGTTGTCCGGCAACCCGTCTTGCTTCTTTTCGGCCCGTGTGCAGTACTTGCAGTCGCTGTCATAGCAGGGCCGCCTAGACATGCCATCAGCGTTCTGATGCTTAGCTCCAGATCTATGCTCCACTTTCATGTTGTATACCTGGATTTTCTCCAGCCACCTGGCGATCTGACCATCGGGCTCCTTGAAAGTCCGTAGCCACTGCAAAGCCGAATGATCCGTACGAACTGTGAATTCAGCCCCAGAATCCAGGCCAAAAGAGCTGTAGTGCCGCAGGGCCTCCACCAAGCTGAGCAGTTCTTTACGGGTGACACAATAGTTTCGCTCTGCTCTGTGTAAGCACCTACTAAAATATGCCAAAACCCTTTCCTCCCCTCCCTGAACCTGGGAAAGGACGGCACCAATCGCTCGTTCACTTGCATCAGTGTCCAGGATATATCTTGCCGAGGGGTCAACGTGTGCCAACAGTGGAGCATTAGTAAGCGCCGTCTTGAGGTTGTCAAAGGCAACTTGGCAAGCAGATGTCCATTCAAATTGAGATCCTTTCTCCTGCAGAGGGTACAAAGCAGAAGCACATCTTGCAAACTGCGGGACAAACCTCCGGTAATAGGAGCAAAACCCCAAGAAAGTTCTCAATTCCTTGACGTTACTTGGTACCGGCCATGACCGAACTTTTTCCACTTTTGCAGGGTCCGTTGCAATGCCCCCTTGGGACACCCTATAGCCAAGGTATGTGGCACTTTGCTTGAACAATTCGCACTTTTTGGGATTCAACTTGACCCGCTCATGGCGAAATCTGGTGAACACTTGCCGCAATTTCTCAATTTGAGAAGACACAGAGGGCGTATGGATAAGCACATCATCGAGGTACACCTTCACATTCCCAGCATCCGTCTCTGGCCTCAACATGTTGTTCATGGCTCGCTGGAAAGTGGCTGGTGCGTTAGTTAGACCAAAAGGCATCACTCGGAACTGCCAGAGACCATGTGGTGTGCAGAATGCAGTTTTCTCTTTGTCACACTCTTCCATGTCGATCTGCCAGTAACCACTTTGAAGGTCCAACGTCGAGAACCACGCACTTCCGGCCAATGCCCCCAACAATTCATCAGCCTTTGGTAATGGATAAGCATCCCTTTTTGTCACTGCATTCAGCTGTCTGTAGTCGATACAAAATCTTGTCGAGCCATCCTTCTTTTTCACTAGGACTATGGGGCTTGCCCATGAACCCTTCGAAAGCTCTATGACTCCGTTTCGCTCCATCTTTTTGATCAGGTCCTCCACCTCAGGCAATCTGTGAGGAGGAAGACGCCTGGGCCCTTGACAAATTGGCCTGTGTGAACCTACATCTATCGAATGCGTAACTCCCTTGATGTGGCCCAAGTCGGATTCATTTTTGGCAAATACATCTTCAAATTCTATGAGAAGATCTCGCAAAAGGCGGGTGCTGTCAGGCTGCAAACAGCCCCTGGACCGACAAAAAAGGTCCTGCAGATGGGATGGAACACCCCCTGTGCAGTTATCGCTTGTCTTGCCCAGAGAAACGTCAACTGCAGCCATTATTGAGGACTCAAATTCATGGAATCCCTGGTAACACAATGCATCCACGGTGTCTGGTTGGGTGCAATCTTCAGGTTCTACCACAGGATCGTAAGAGGAGAGAATCTTCCTGTTTCCCACCACTATGCTGCTATCCTCGGTATGGATCTGAACCTTATACTTCTTCAAGAAGTCCATTCCCAAAATGCACTCCTCCCTAATATTTGCCACTTGAACTGTGTGCTTCCTCAAGTGTCCATCACCCAGGTCAATGTCAACGTCTACCTTTCCCATGACAGGGACTACATCTCCTGTCACACTTCTCAACCACCCTTTATCCCGCACATTGATAACTAGCTTTACAGCGTCTACGACGTCTTTACAAACTACTGTACTAGTGGCCCCACTATCAACTATCATGCTACAAGGCAACCCGTTCAACCTACCTACCATTATAATCGAAGGGCAACTTTGAAGGCGATAGACGACCTGTGCTGTTCCCATGCTGTCATAAGTCTGGGTGGCCATTGTGCGGTGGGTGGTCAGACTGCGGCCCTTCAATCTGGGGGGTAGAGTTGGGCATGAAAACCAGGTGTGCCCGACCTCGTCACAGCGCCAACAGGTCAGCTGGCGCTTCTGCGGTGGACCCCTCGTGAAAGACGAAAGGCGCTTCGACGTACGTGCTGCATTTACCGACGTCTCTCCTTGTTCAGTCGCGCATTGTCTCACCACTGAGCGAGAGGGAACGCTTTCTGCCTTCAAAGCAAGATCTAGCGCCTCCGCCATCGTCTTCGGGCCCACAATTTGCACATGACGTGACACTTCAGGGTCTCGAAGCCCTCTGCAGAACAGCAGAATCACCTGCTCCTCTATGTGCTGAGTATTCCCTGGCCAAGCCTTGCTAGCCAACTCGCGTAGAGCGTAGTGAAACTCCCTGATCCCTTCCTTGGCCTTCTGGGTGCGGTTGTTCACCTGATTGCAATATGCCTGCGTCGATCCTACGTCGCCAAATTTGTCGTTGAGTGCCGCGACTAACTGACTATAGTCATGTGCATTGTTAACCAGCTTCAGTACCGTCGGAGCGTCTCCTTTCAGCGAATTGAGCAGTTTATCCGCTCTGACCTCATCCGACCAAGCGTGCTTTTCTGCAATGCATTCAAATTGCTTCAAGTACGACGGCCAGTCAACCTTCCCATCAAACTTGGGTGGCTTCACATGGCTCTGTTTCAACGACTGCAGGTCAGCTTTGCACCTCTCCAACTCAGATCGCAGGCTCTCGATTTCCTCCCCAGCTATCGCCAACCGCCCCTCAAGATGGAGTTGTATGTTGCTGGCAAATTCATCTAGGAGGGGGCCCATTTCTTGCCTAACATCATTTGAAACGACACTTACGGTCTGCGTCTGTTCGCTTCGGAAGCGCCCCGCGCTTTGCTCTGGAGCAGGATCTACACTTCGACCAGGTATCGGCAGTGGTACTTCGATACTACCTGTAGGCCCCGGGTTTGTCTGCGCCAGCAAAGGCGAACCTCCCGCTGAACGGGATACCCGCGCACGAGAACGTGTGATCATTTTTGAAAGGGCAAATCCCAAAATCTGACACCAATATTAAGAACAAGACTTTCGGGTTAATTTCAAGATCATAACAACCCTTTTATTTATTAGCGACTACCCTGGTTTCAATGCCGAAACCACTCAACCCAACAATATTATGTATAGTATTGTTAATGGTGTTGTTAGTATTGATTGTGCACGAATTATTGAACAATAAACATGTTCCTATTCTATTCTATTCTATATTCTATACGTATAAACGGCTCAGGTGTTATCTTGTTTTGCTGTAAAGTGAGAATTATTGTCATGGTACGGGTTGTTCGTGTGCGAGTCTCATGAAATTCACTGGACTTTCCTCATCCAACAGTGAACAACATGTAGAATTAAGGGAGAGCAGAATAGTCCAATCATTAGGTGTCCAAAAGTAGTGAATCTGGACGGATCTGTACGTTTTTGAGGGTGCTGAATCCGAAAATTTGGTTACCTACTAGATTCGGATATGGCTTCACCATGAAAATGGCAAAAAAACCATAAAAGTTTTGGTTTTTTGCCATCAACTCGGAAACCATGCTTCCTAGCGACATGACTACTCTATACGAAATTAAAGCTGATGCAATTTCCTAGAAAATGAGACCAAAAACGCCTCATTAGCTTTCTCCGTTTGGCCGCTAGAGCGTGCTGAAGTTTCACAATTTTTTCTAACTAAGCCAAAATCTTCGTATTCCAGACTTCCGAAGCCTAAAAACACTATTAAACACCACAATCGGTCCCCCGAACCCCCACATCAGGTACCCTGACACCGTATGACAATTTCACTAGTCACATGTTTTTTTTTTTATCTGACCAAATAGCTGCTAAGTTATAGCCGTAAATAAGAATCCAATCTGACACCACGCGGAGAGCGGAAGCACGGAAAAACGTCGTTTTTCAGAACGTTTCCGGTTTTACCTCAGAAACTATTGGTCCGATTCCAAATTTATTTTTTTCTCGTGAAAGCTGATTAAATTCTCCATCGCAGCTATTCCATGTCAAATTTCGATTTGAGCTTTGATAAGGGAGGGGCGGGCACGGAAAAAAGTGGCAAATTGTGAATAAAATATGATTCTTTGCACATTTCTGCCTAAAACTCGGGAACGGTTCGTCCGATCTTACTTTTCTTTGTTTAATCAGAAAGCCGATTAAATTTTATATGAGTAACGGCACATTGCATGTCTATTGAAACAACAAAAGTGCCGTTAGTATTCGTCGAAAAGTGTGGAAACAAGAAATTTGACCATCTACGACCACGTATTTCAGAAAACTTTCTTCTTTCCCTCCCTTATCAAAGCTCAAATCAAAACTTCACACGGAATAGCTGCGACGGGGAATTTCATCAGCTTTCACGAGAAAAAAAGAAATTTGGAATCGGACCAATAGTTTCTGAGCTACAACCGAAAACGTTTACACCGCGCGAAGAGCGGAAGCACGTTTTTCAGAACGCTTGTCGCTAGGAAGCATGGTTTCCGAATGGAAAGTTGGCCGAATTTAATTAAAATCTCAATTTGGTATGGCCTCGCTCCCACCAACTTCGTCAGCTGTTGCAGAGCACAGTTGCAGAGTGTACTTGCTCAAAACTGGTTGGGGAATGACAATTTGAAGACGAATGATTGGGGCTGGTATGTGAATAACGAGAAACAGCTTCTACCAAAACATTCCGAACTTGACTTTGCGCCAGCTACTGTAATTAAAATCATCTCCTGCAATTGCAAGAAAGGTTACACTTCAACTTGCAGTTAAAAATAGAGTTACATGCACGATAGTGGGCAAACCTTGCACTGGATCAGACTGTTCAAACACCGATTTGGCTAGACGATTTAGAAGACGACGTATTATGATTTGCAGTGGATCTCAGAGGAATTTTCTTCAGAATGTGATGAATGAAGTATTGTGATACACATTGCGATTATTAACCCATTGATAAAATTCATTGTGGAAGTAACATTTTTCTGTGAGCAGATTAAATAAAACAAGTTTTGAAATTGTACAATCTTTTTCCAACAAGGAACCAAACCATCTATGAAGTAGGCGATTATTAACCTACCTATATTTGTAAGAACCTCACAGATACTGACCTTAGAAACCCATCACAACTGAAAAATGCATTTTTAGATTGGAATATAGCGCAAACTACGACCGACCATAAGCCTCCAGACCCGCACAACACGGGGCTCCGGTGCCTGAGCGCTTGGCGCCGCGCTCGCTTCTCACCCCTCTAGCTCCCCTCCCGTTGACGTGATTTTAAAAAAAACGATAGTGCAAATTAAAGCTGGATAAATTCTCTACAACGTTCTGTTAGAGCAATTTTCCCAAAAATCCAGTGGGAGGAAAGTTATAGCAACTTTTGTTACAACATTTTCGGAAACTTTTGGTTTGTCTGCCGGTTTTCTCCGATTTTCTCGGCTTTCCTCGACGATAATTTCATGTTCGGAGGGTGAAAATTAAACTAGAGATCCTAAGGAACGATTTGGTGACAACCAAAAGTCGATAGGACCATCAGGGGCGGAGATATGAATTTTTGAATAATTGAGCATTTGTTAACGAATTTTCCGACTGTAAGGGTTGGTGCTGGGGGGGGGGGGGGGGGGGGGAAGCTCAGGGTGGAGAATGTGGGAGACCGGAAAAATATGGTCACTGGGAAGCCTAAAACCGATGGTAAAAAACGCTGCAAATTTTACACAAGGGTTTAATATTCTTTTATATTTATATACGTTACTTGTGCATTTATATACGTTACTTGTGCCTAAATTTAATTCTGTCAATGAAAAAAATTTAAAAAAAATTATTTTTTTTTTTGATTTTTATCCCAAAAAAAAAAAATTTTTGATTTGGATTTTTTGGTTTATTATTCTTGGAATAATACACCTATGTTTTCGCGACGGGGGTCGACGACTCCGATCGGGCTCAAACTTTGACATTATCCGTTTCAAGAGGTCTACATTCGAAATCCGAAATGTCCGTCCGCCGTCCGTCGAACGCCGTCCAGGCCGTTTTGGGCAGTAGGAATTTTTTTAAAAATCTGAAATTTTGACAAAATACTTGGTTTACCATCTAGTTGTGCCCGCAAGGTTTTCAGTTCGATCTCCCAAACCCGTGGGGCGTTATGGGGCTATAATGGGGCTACGGGAGGGGTTTTTAGAAGGCTTTTAGCTATGGGATCAAGTTAGGTGTCGTTTTCGAAGTATTTTTGGACGTAGAATCCATTTTTCGGGGTCCCAGAACGATCCGATTTCACTGTGACGATCTATAGGGCTTTCATGGGGCTAAAAATGGGATTTTTGAAGGATCCCAGGATGTTAAATATTTTTCGAGTAAAAAATACAGATTTTTTGAAAAAAACACATTTTTGAACAAGAAAATCCAAAAAAAACATTTTTCGAGATAAAATCCAAAAAAAAATTTTTTTTTTAATTTTTTCATTGACAGAATTAAATTTCTGCACAAGTAACGTATATCAAAGAATAATAAACCCTTGTGTAAAATTTGCAGCGTTTTTGAGTTGCAAATGGCTTCGTTTACTGGACTATAAGCCGCCAATGTCGCCATATTGCCCACCTGATGGTCCGGGCCCCGCTCTTCTTGTCACTCCCATTCTCTATTACTCATATCAAGTTATCAACCATCAAAGTGTTTTCTTGTCAAGTCTTATACGTAACTTTTTTTTTTCATAGTTACCTCATAGGTCAACGACGGTTTATAGGTTTTTTTCCTACCTCAATGCTCAACGACCAACAGGACCTCCTCCCTTCCATCCATAGGAACATGCAACCCTCATAGCACACGTAGTATGCGTTGTAGCTTTCTGTTGTTTACTTACAACGTTGCTCTACTGTCTCCGTGAACAGACTATAGAACTGAATGACTCAAAACGGCCAAAAATTAAGTTGTGCCATTTTGCTCTGACGACGACGATATATTATAACACACGCTTACCCCAACAATAACGTCCATAGGCATTGAGAACCGATCATGCTTTTCCTTGAGAGCTTGTTTTATTACAACATCGGTGTAGCATTCTGGTTCAAAATTAGGGTCTGAAATAACAACAATTCCTGTCACAAAATGGGTCATTGTAGTTTTACATCACCACCAAATAACACCCCATCGCAAGTACCTTCAGGGTCCTGGTGACATTTCGCCAAAATGGACTTTCTACATTCGAACAACTAAAAGAGAAAGATCTTAATTACGTTTATATTGCTAAAATTGTTTAAATATTTACTTAAATTTTGAGTTAACTCACTTTTTTCCCAAACTGACATATTTTGTTTTGCAGTGATGTCAACTCTCTCTTCGTTTTTGAGAAATGAAAGAGCCAACTTATTTTATATTGGACGTTGATGACTAATTTGTACCACATTGTTGATATCCTGAAAAAAAAAAAATAATAATAATTTGAAAGATTTGTAGCCATGTTAGTTACAATTGAATGGTTCGACTTACATGCTTCCCCACTTGGGGTCAAACCCTAGCAGTTTCGCATGAGTGCTGTCCATCCCCATGAAGGCCTCTGAAGAGTAATGTGGTTAGATTATGGTCTGCAATACATTATAATATGATATTATCCCTGCCGTGATGCCGTTCTGGTACGTACCAAAAGTGAGATCGAGCGCCCATCGTTGCATTAACGGGAGAACGTCGACTGTTCCTGAGACGTTACAGAGCGACTCGCAAAGTTCTTCGCTTTTTGCAACCAGGACGTCATAATGATGGTCCACAACCGTGTTCGACTGGAGAAACTTATTTAGAGGCCTTCTCAAAACACTCCACCCGACTCCTGAAAGATAATGTTACGTGTAGTTTAAAGACAGGCCAGTCGCCAGAGGGTTTGATTCGTTCAAGAAATGGTGTAGAAGCTTTTATTTGTTTAAATTGTTGTTATGGGTCTGAACAGCAGATTCTGCTGTTCAGACCCATAACAACAATTTAATTCAGAATTGATATTCTGAATATCAAAATTGGTAGCAATAATTTTGCTGGGAGAACTTTTGGTGCCCAAAAAACACGGACATTTTCCATTTTGTCACCTATAACTCGAAAACTAAGCATCTCAAAGAAAACGTTCCGAGAACAAAGTTGAAGGGCATACAATCCTGCGTCGAATAAACGTAAGAATCGGTTTCAACCCCTGTAAGTTATGAACGGCTAATGCAAACGAATTGGCTCAAAATGCATGTTGTAGACTCTACAACAGATCATCAAAGTACGAATTAAGGTAGCACCTGAAATTCAAAAAAATACTACCAACTGAGAAAACGAATTTAAACCAAAACATGAAACGCCCAATCTGAAACCGCTCGGTTCTCCAAAAAAAAACAAAAAAAACAACACGTTTTCGAAAAAATTGTCGGCTGTAGCGCGGAAACTATTCAAAATTTGAACACATTCCTCATCACAGCTGTTCTATGTGAAATTTTTATTTGAGCTTTGATAAGGGAGGGGCAGGCATGCCGAAAATTGGCATTTGGCCATTTTCCCCGCTGAATACATATTAAATTTTGAGGAGGCATTTTACGGGGTTTTCCTGAGATCTCCGGGAAAATCCTAATATCAATTCTGAAACGAAATTTAATCAGCTTTTGCGTGGGGGAAGCTTTTGGTTGGAAAAACACGAAACCCCGCTCGGGCGTTTAGAATCGAGAAGTTTCGCTCAATTGCCCACGTTTACGCTCTGCCCAGAGAACGCGCAACGGGTGTCTCGCCGAGTCACTCGTCTGAGACAGTTTCGTACGTAGAATTTAACCTTGAATCCGAATCCAGAATCAAAATTTCAAAACCCGGTTCAAAAAATGAAGTTGCGCGCGTAGCAAGGGGAGACACGGACGCCAAATTGACCAAAAATCGATTTTCGGAAAATAATTGTTTTTAAAACTACATCTTATACTGAACATTTTGATAAATTATAATCATAATATGATTATAATATATTATGTACAAAAATTTTGAACTTGTGGTCTGAGCGCTTGAACGTAGGCGATCGAATTGAAAAATACACAACGAATGTTATCAGATGTTGTTCAATACAATTTTTCGTCCCGAAAATTTCAAGATATTTTGTTCGCCACTGATAAAGTAGGATATAGAAAGAATAAAGAAAACGAATAATTGTCCAGAACAACGTGAGGAAACAGCAAAACACTGAGTAAAAGGGGAGTAAAACCTTCAGTTGCGCTCGCGGGATCGGACGAGTCTTCCAGCGGGGGAAAACTAAAACGACGATTTCTCGTTTTCATGCTTCCGCGTCAGTTCGGAACACGTGTTATGTATTTATGTATAAATTAGTTATGTATAACTTTATCATTTTCAATCTTTTCCAATGATTTTTTTAACATGGTACATGTTTTTACGGGCGTGATCTGGATTGGAATGCGAGAGTTCCCCCCCCCCCCCCCCGTAAACTCCGTCGTGCCTTATAGGCGCCTAAGCGGCTGAACGGATTTGTACGGGGTTTTTTTCTAACGGTCTCGGGTGCGATTGCCCACAACATAGGCTATATTAAAACCCCGCCCGACGCGCGCAACCCTGCGAAATTTGTGCGCAACGTGTATTTCGCTCCCCTTCGCCCATCTACCCCCTTGCCACCCGATCACCTTATATATATATAACATACCAATATATATATTCTTGAAAATCTCGAGAAATTCCAAAATGATGTACGTTCTGAGATAGGTTGAGCGCCCTCAAGGATTTTTTCCGTTTTCCCCTCCTTCAACCCCCTCTCCTTCCCTAAAGAAGGGAAGGAGTGGGGATTTCAGCCAATATTGATCCGAGTATTGATGAAATTTTCAGCAGTCACGCGGGTTGTGCCGTAGATGATTACCCCAATCCGAAAAACATGTACCATGTTTCCTTGCTATGATCCTTCATCAAAACATAGATAATCCGGGGGTCTGGGGATGTCCCACAGGTAAGTCATAAGACAATACACGTAAAAAGATCTACACAAATCACAAGCGGCAATACACCCACAGATGGCAATATATATTTTTTTTCTACGTTTTCAGTAACTAAGTGAGAAGATATGTACAACAAATCAAGCCAGAAAACCAAATAGAACCGTCGTCAGGAACAGAAACGTCCGGAAAAACGTAGTAAAATTTTTAGCAACTTTTCAGAGGCGAGCATAAATTTTTCTTGTGCCGGGATATTTATGGTTTATTCTTTATTTAATCTGCATTATAAGAAGAACACACACACAAAAATTTGAAATCGATACAATGAGAGTCGACTTCTGTAGAGGTTCCGAACGGAGGCCCGTTTTTGAGTCAAATACAAAGGGACCCGTTGGCGCGCGTGTCTCCCCCCTTAATATGGCCTATATTGTGACGGCAGTGGACAGTTTTTACACAAGGGTTTATTATTCTTTGATGTAGGTTACTTGTGCAGGAATTTGATTCTGTGTCGATGAAAAAAATTTAAAAAAATTTTGATTTTTATATGTACCTATTTCAATTTTTTTTTTTTAAATCTTTTTTTCAACGTTTTATTTGTTTTTTAGTTGAAAAATATTTGACCTCCTGGGATCCATCAAAAATCTCATTTGTAGCCCCATGAAACCCCTACAGATCGTCTCAGTGAAATCGGATCATTCCGGGACCCCGAAAAAAGGATTCTACGTCCAAAAATACTTCGAAAATGACACCTGACTCGATCACATAGCGAAAATCCTTCAAAAAAACCTCCCGTAGCCCCATAGCGCCCCTCGGGTTTGGGCGATCGGGCTGAAAACCTTGCGGGCACAACTAGATGGTAAACCGAGTATTTTGTCAAAATTCCAGATTAAAAAAAAAAATCCTACCTACTGCCCAAAACGGCTCGGACGGCTGACGGACATATCGGTTTTGGATTTTAGACCTCTTGAAACGGATTTATCCGTTTCATTCCGTGACATTATCATTATAATGTCAAATTTTGAGGCCGATCCGAGTCGTCGACCCCCGTCGCGATCACATAGGTGTATTATTCCAAGAATAATAAACCAAAATAAGAGCTTCTACACCATTTCTTGCGCGATTCTCCCCCCCCCCCCCCCCCCGCCACGTTTGGCGACCGGCCTAAGAGGGAAATCCACCCCTTCCGCCATTAGGTCTCAATGTTACGAGAAGGTACCATTTCTGGAAAATGCGCCGTCCGCCAATTGGTTCACATAGCCGTAAATTTCGGAGTCCTTTCCTTTGAATTTGGGGCTGTTGAGGATGCGCTGCAACACAATTTGAAGGTCATCATTGGCGGACAGTTATATTAATTCAGAGTGAGAACGTAAGTACCTCGTTGAGTCTAGCGTCAGCAACATCAATAATCAACTTTGGCCCAAGCCAGAAACTCGACGCTTTGTAAGGGAAATCCTTTATAGTTGCCATGAAGCTGTCTAGTATTACCAATAGATCTAAAACATTGTTTTAACTATGAAATTCATGCAGGAGGTACATTGTAGCAGATAGAAACGGTTTAAAATTCGCACTATCAATCACTTCAGTAGTTTTCGTCGGCTCACCTTGCATGTTGGACACAAACGCAAATATCCAGGCGTTGCCCACGAGGGGCAATGTTGGCCTGGCCCCTGATGCTATCGGTATGTTGGTAGTCCCTTCAAGGCGGTCCTTGGATAAGGCGGAGAACAAGCTGTACAACACCAGACTCAAACTGGTAACCACCAAAGACATGGACACGACGAAGAGGTACATCTTTAACTGTGGATGATAGCACACTGCGGATTGAATCGACCTATTTACATAGCAGGTTCAGCTTAAGTTACTGAACAGGTGTTTCAAGGATAACAATAACACGACCAGGGGCGAGACGTGGGATTCTTACCAAGCAACTTTTACACAAGGGTCAATTAGAATACAATCAACTCAAATAAAAACGCTGTAAATTTTACACAAGGGTTTATTATTCTTTGATATAGGTTAATTGTACAGACATTTAATTCTGTCAATGAAAAAGTTTAAAAAAAATTTTTTTTGGTTATACCTATTCCAAAAAAAAATTTGGGGGGGGGGGGGATTTTTTCTTTTCAAAAATGTGTTTTTTCAAAAATTCTTTAATTTTTACTCGAAAAATATTTAACCTCTTGGGATCCTTCAAAAATCCCATTTTTAGCCCCTTGGAAACCCTATAGAACGCCACAGTGAAACCGGATCGTTCCGGGACCCCCAAAAATGGATTCTACGTCCAAAAATACTTCGAAAACGACACCTAACTCGATCCCATAGCTAAAAGCCTTCAAAACACCCCTCCTGTAGCCCCATTTTAGCCCCATAGCGCCCCACGGGTTTGGGCGATCGGGCTGAAAACCTTGCGGGCACAACTAGATGGTAAACCAAGTATTTTGCCAAAATGTCAGATTTAAAAAAAAAATTCCTACTGGCCAAAACGGCTTGGACGGCGGACGGCGGACGGCGTATGGCGGACGGCGTATGGCGGACGGCGGACGGCGTATGGCGGACGGCGGACGGACATTTCGGATTTAGAATGTAGACCTCTTGAAACGGATAATGTCAAATTTTGAGCCCGATCGGAGTCGTCGACCCCCGTCGCGAAAACATAGGTGTATTATTCCTAGAATAATAAACCAAAAGAGCCTGTTAGCGAAATTTCAGTGTTAGGACTACTTTTAAACTTTGTGCGTATCTCTGCGTAGGAATGAGCGAATTTTAAAATTTAGGAGCTCTCATTATGCGGAATTAGATGCCCTACAACTTTTATTCTATGGAATTTTTTGATTAGAGTAGCCGTTTTCTGATGGCACCCGAACGCATTCAAGTCGACGGATACACATTCGATACTGTGAATGAATTCGTATACCTGGGATCTCTAGTAACAAAGGATAATGATGTGGCCTCAGAGGTGCAGCGAAGAATACAGACAGCCAACCGGTGCTACTTCGGACTGGTCCCACAGCTCAAAAGCAGGGTGATTTCCCGAACAACAAAGTTGCGCCTGTACAAGACCTTAATCAGGCCCGTCCTTACCTATGGCTCGGAGACATGGACGCTGACCAAGGCATTGGAGGAGGACTTACGTCGCTTTGAAAGAAAAGTGCTGAGGAGAATCCTGGGCGCAACCTACGATCCAGAGGAACTCGCCTGGAGACGCCGAACAAACCACGAAGTAATGGACTTGTATAAGGACTGGGACGTAATCCGTTTTATAAAGGTGGGAAGGCTCCGGTGGGCTGGCCATGTTGCCAGGATGACCCCAGAGGAGCCACCTCGAAAGATCCTGGACGAAAAAATCTATGTCAGAAGAAGGCTCGGGCGGCCCAAACTTCGCTGGCTGGATGGTGTGACCTCAGATGCCCGCTCCATCATTGGGACAAGGAACTGGAGAGCGGCAGCACAAAACAGAGAGGACTGGCGGACGTCATTACAGGAGGCCCTGACCCCTCGGCGGGTTGTAGCGCCATAGTAGTAGTAGTAGTAGTAGTAGCAGTAGTAGTAGTAGTAGACGTTTGAACATGAGCGTAACCCAACTTTTTGCCAAAATTGACGATTTTTGGCCATCGATTGTGACTATGTAGCTGAGCCGAATTTGACGTTTCACAGGGTCATTCGACGGGGAATTTAATGCTCTTTAATTTAGTATATGGTGACGTTTTCCGTAGAACCAACCTATTCTGAGTAATTAACCAAAAACTGGAAAAAGTGCCAAAATTTCGCATGTTTTCAGCTCCCACAAGTTAAGCCGTACTCAGAAACCGTCGCAAACTCTTATTACCTCTCTCTCTTTGGGATGCCCAAAGTGGTTTAAGATCATTTCCAGCTTAGCACTATTTATTAGCCAGCAAAAGTCTAATTTGCCTGGGCTAAAGGGGAAGGCTGGAAAATTTATCGGGCCCCAGGTGGGACTCGAACCCACAACCTCTGCATTACCAGTGCAACGCTCTAACCAACTAAGCCACTGAGACCACAGCTATGAAAGAGCGTTGGAGATTGAAGGCTCAAACTGTCCCTTGCCCCCAACAATTGATTCGGCCTTATCACTCTACTGGCTTCACATCAGATCAAGGTTCAGAGGGGGAGAAATAAATAACAATATGATAAGGCTGAATCAATTGTTGGGGGCAGGGGACAGTTTGAGCCTTCAATCTCCAACGCTCTTTCATAGCTGTGGTCTCAGTGGCTTAGTTGGTTAGAGCGTTGCACTGGTAATGCAGAGGTTGTGGGTTCGAGTCCCACCTGGGGCCCGATAAATTTTTCGGCCTTCCCCTTCTGATTGCTTGAATAACTTAAATGAATTCATAATTGGAATTTCAATTTAATTCAGTTTGAATTTAAATTTAATTTAATAACTCCTCCCTTCCCCAAAATGGGATTTTTTAAGGATCCCAGGAGGTTAAATTTTTTTTCGAGTATAAAATAAAGAATTTTCGAAACAATTTTGAAAAAAAAAAAATCCAAAAAAATTTTTTTTTTCTAAAGTAGGTAGGGGAGAGTAGGGTATAGTGGTGTTGCGTATGAAGTGGGGTTGCGTATGAAGTGGGGTACCCTTTGGTATGGGCCACAGAAAGTCCGTGATTATGCTTCAATTGCATCAGACTTTTTATGGTAGTTAGGCTAACTGTTAGCCTAACTACCATAAAAAGTCTGAAGCAATTGAAGCAGGTTACCTGTTACAGGTGATCTAAACTGTGTACCAATTTGGATGTATTTGAGGCGTAATCACCTGATCTATGGGGAAAATACAAGAGAGTACCCCACTTCATACGCAACCCCACTATACCCCACTCTCCCCTACCTACCTATAAAAATCCAAAAAAAAAAAATTTTAAATTTTTTTCATTGACAGAATTAAATTTCTGCACAAGTAACCTATATCAAAGAATAATAAACCCTTGTGTAAAATTAGCACCGTTTTTTTTCGGACATTTTCCATTTTGTCACCTATAACTCGAAAACTAATGAGGTGAGTACTGAGTACTCAGCAGAGGAGTCATTTCTCACCCTAACCACCTCATTGGATTTGACCTCTGCACCGTCGGCAAACACCACACTCGAAAACTAAGCATCTCAAAGAAAACGTTTCGGGAACAAAGTTGAAGGGCACACAATTCTGCGTCGAATGACCTCCTTCACGTAAGAATTGGTGTAGGATCCCACACTCGGCCGGGCGTGAAGTGTGTACCTACGTGTTGACTTCGTGCTCCTAACATTAATTTGTCCCTAATTAATGTGTTATGTGGGTGGGGGAAAGCCTCTGGCGTCATATCCAGGAATTCGTCCTGTTGTCTTTGGAGGAACAGGAAGGGAGTACTTGAACGTATTCTTCTGGGGCCTGACACAAAGTGTTGTGATCGGCAGCACCAGGGAATGACGTCGAAGCAGAATGGGTCCTCCCGCTATGCCCAGCCTGACTAAATGAGTCTAGACAGACTGGGATGCGTGGGAGGCCGGAAGGGAATTCGGTCGCAGCCTCCAATGATATATCTTCTTGCAGCAAGTGTGGATTCGGAACACCGTGCCTCTAATGTAATCGACTCCTCGATGTATCGAGGAGTCGATTACATTAGAGGCACGGTGTTCCGAATCCACACTTGCTGCAAGAAGGTCCTGAGCTACTCCGAGTGAATTGTCAGCAGGAGTGGCATCATTCCCTAATGGTGGATTTCACCACCTCGGCTTAAGGTTCGGCTTACCGGTAAGCCGAAGAATAAGAAAAAGATGCGTTTCACCACTCCCGCTTAGTCTTAATCCTCGGTTTACGGTCTGAGGTTAAGCCTCAGATTTTAGTCCCTACTCATCCACGTCTTAAGCGTTAAATCTGAGATTTACGCGTGTGTTGTAGTTGTTGTTACAATTATCACCAACAGCAGCAGTGCCCATTTCGTTGATATCGGATTTGATAGTTGGATTTATTGCAGTGTGGTGTTTGCCGACGGTGCAGAGGTCTAATCCAATGAGGTGGTTAGGGTGAGAAATGACTCCTCTGCTGAGTACTAAATTGTTTATTGGAATAAACAATTGTAGCGTGGGGACCGGTTTCGAGCAACTAATGCCGGATTTCACCAAGTGTAGCTTAAAGTTCGTTTTAGCTAAATCTCGGATTTAACGTTAAGTCCGACTTAGGGAAGATTCCGTTTCACCATTAGACTGAAGGTGGCGCTTACCTAAGCCTCGGTTAGCTTTGGAACAGTTTGCCCCAGACTCGTGTTCCCGCGGAAAACTCGGTAATCAGTGACAATAAAGTGATAAGGCCGTGATAAATCGTCACGTTAGTGGCAACATCTGCTATCTCATGTTTCTCAGGTTTTAAGGAGAGCCTAAAAACTGATTTCTGAATCCCTGGACCGACTTTTATCGCAAGTCAGCTTAGGAAGCTTAGGACAAGGAGGTCCCGAATGATTGATTTCAACGTAAAAAACGCTGCAAATTTTACACAAGGGTTTATTATTCTTTGATATAGGTTACTTGTACAGAAATTTAATTCTGTCAATGAAAAAAAAAAAAAAAAAAAAAACGACACCTAACTCGATCCCATAGCTAAAAGTCTTCAAAAAAACCTTCCCGTAGCCCCATTTTAGCCCCATAGCGCCCCACGGGTTTGGGCGATCGGACTGAAAACCTTGCGGGAGATGGTAAAGCGAGTACATAATATGTTGTCAAACACGTATTATGTTGTCAAAATTTCAGATTTTAAAAAAAATTCCTACTGCCCGGACGGCGTACGGCGGACGGACATTTCGGATTTAGAATCTAGACCTCTTGAAAAAGATAATTTCAAATTTTGAAGCTGTTCCGAGTCGTCGACCTCCGTCGCGAAAACATAGGTGTATTATTCCAAGAATAATAAACCAAAAATCGAAAAATAAATAATAATGAAAATTCAGCTGAGATGGCCGGCGTTGGTGTTTGCAAGGTTATATTAGCGGGGATGTTTATTCTGAGATGTATCTCAGGTATACCTAGCGTGTGTTGTAGTTTACTAGGTATATTATGAGATGGCCGGTGTTGTGTAATGAATAACTGCATTATTATTTTTAAATAATGAAGATTATTCATTACTTAATTTTAAATTTAAATGAAATTAATCCAAGTTTTCAATGAAAATCCAGAATAATTAAAATGATTAAACTATTATCGTACAGAAATATATAATTCGCTGCAGGAATAATCGATATTATTTTCGAAAAATCCAAGTAATGCGTTGTCTTAATTCGTATGAAATCTCAAAAAGAAGTGGGAGAAGAACACGGATTATTCTTATTTTCAAAAATTATTGAATGCGAATTTTTGTGAATAAGTTTGCATTCAAAGGAAAAGGTTGATAAATTGAGAAAAATTAACTTTTTTCAGGTAATTTAATTTATTATTCAAAAGATAGGAAGGCGAAGGCACTTAAATTACAAATGAATCTCCAAAGTTTCTGCATATTTCAGTCGATAAATGGATAAATCGATAAATGGACTAGTCATTAAAAAAATTGGACTAGGGTATATTATCTTATTGAGGACGCTACCCAAATTTTTCCAACAGTTGACGAAAAGAGAAACATAATTCGATCTGTTTGAAGACTCCCGGCCGCCTTTGCAACTGAATAATCATCTCAATTTCCTCGACGTCATCCTAGAATGTAATTCTTCGGTATGCCATTCCCAAACACGCAGTACGAACGAAATAATTAACACTCTGGTCGAAAAAGCGAAAATCACACCGTTCGAGGATAAATGATAATGAATAAATCCAACTATCATGTCCGATATCAACGAAATGGGCACTGCTGTTGTTGGTGATAATTGTAACAACAACTACAACACACGCGTAAATCTCAGATTTAACGCTTAAGACGTGGATGAGTAGGGACTAAAATCTGAGGCTTAACCTCAGACCGTAAACCGAGGTTTAAGACTAAGCGGGAGTGGTGAAACGCATCTTTTTCTTATTCTTCGGCTTACCAGTAAGCCGAACCTTAAGCCGAGGTGGTGAAATCCACCATAAGCTCATCTACAGCCCAGAGTGACTTGAGGTGGTTGAACGTACAATTAGTTCGTACAATTAGAACTAATTGTACGTTCAACCACCTCAAGTCACTCTGGGCTGTAGATGAGCTTAGTTGCTCGAAACCGGTCCCCACGCTACAATTGTTTATTCCAATAAACAATTTAGTACTCAGCAGAGGAGTCATTTCTCACCCTAACCACCTCGTTGGATTTATTCATTATCATTTTCCCTCGAACGGTGTGATTTTCGCTTTTTCTACCAGAGTGTTAATTATTTCGTTCGTACTGCGTGTTTGGGAATGGCATACATTCGAGGATGACGACGAGGAAATTGAGATGATTATTCAGTTGCAAAGGCGGCCGGGAGGCTTCAAATAGATCGAATTATGTTTCTCTTTTCGTCAACTGTTGGAAAAATTTGCGAAGAGTCCTCAATAAGATAATATACCCTAGTCCAATTTTTTTAATGACTAGTCCATTTATCGATTTATCCATTAAATTTTATCGACTGAAATATGCAGAAACATTGGAGATTCATTTGTAATTTAAGTGCCTTCGCCTTCCTATTTTTTGAATAATAAATTAAATTAGGTACTTACCGGAAAAAAGTTAATTTTTCTCAATTTATCAACTTTATCATATTATTCTTGGAACACCTATGTTTTCGCGACGGAGGTCGACGACTCGGATCGGCCTCAAAATTTGAAATTATCTTTTTCAAGAGGTCTAGATTCTAAATCCGAAATGTCCGTCCGCCGTCCGGGCCGTTTTGGGCAGTTGGAATTTTTTTTTAAATCTGAAATTTTGACAAAATACTCGCTTCACCATCTAGTTGTGCCCGCAAGGTTTTCAGTCCGATCGCCCAAACCCGTGGGGCGCTATGGAGCTATAATGGGGCTACGAGAAGGTTTTTTGAAGGCTTAGCTATGGGATCGAGTTAGGTGTCGTTTTTGAAGTATTTTTAGACGTAGAATCCAATTTTGGGGGTCCCGGAACGATCCGATTTCACTGTGGCGATCTACAGGGCTTTCATGGGGCTAAAAATGGGATTATTGAAGGACCCCAGGAGGTTAAATTTTTTTCGAGTAAAAAATAAAGAATTTTTGAAAAAAAAACCAAAAAAAATTTTTTTTGTAGGTACCTAATATAAAAATACAAAAATTTAAATTTTTTTCATTGATAGAATTAAATTTCTGTACAAGTAACCTATATCAAAGAATAATACCTTGTGTAAAATTTGCAGCGTTTTTTACGTTGAAATCAATCATTGGGGACCTCCTTGTCCTAAGCTTCTGACTTGCGATAAAAGTCGGTCCAGGGATTCAGAAATCAGTTTTTAGGCTATCCTTAAAACCTGAGAAACATGAGATAGCAGAATCTGCTATCATCTGATGTTGCCACTAACGTGACGATTTATCGCGGCCTTATCACTTTTTTGTCACTGATTACCGAGTTTTCCGCGGGAACACGAGTCTGTGGCAACCTGTTCCAAAGCTAACCGAGGCTTAGGTAAGCGCCACCTTCAGTCTAATGGTGAAACGGAATCTTCCCTAAGTCGGACTTAACGTTAAATCCGAGATTTAGCTAAAACGAACTTTAAGCTACACTTGGTGAAATCCGGCATAATTGAGCCTTACGAAGGGTTGAACTCCCGGCTGCCACGAGCGAAGTGTCGGCAATGGCGGCCTGGGCTACAACCCCACGCGAAACAATACATGGGTCGGCTGGACTGGCTTCTCTTTCCGAAATACTGTCGGATTGAGAGTCCTGGTCAGCGGACGTGCGAGAAAGTGTGTTGGTGATATACATAAAGCACTGGCACTAAATGGTGGTCTGATTGACAGATAATGAAGTCGAGATATTAAGCCAGACCCACCTACGGGGTAGCTCCCGTACGGGTCTGATGAGCGGCGTCGCCTCCCGTGAGGCGGGTGAGAAGCTGTGCCGTTCGTTCTTAGATCAACGTGGGTGCCGCTAGAGTGCGCGGGCGGCCACAATCGGTTCTGCCGTTTAGCCACAACCAAGCGTAAAAACGCTGCAAATTTTACACGAGGGCTTATTATTCTTTGATATAGGTTACTTGTGCAAAAATTTTATTCTTTGTCAATGAACAAAAATTTTAAAAAATTTCAATTTTTTTTCGTTTTTTTTACTTGAAAAATATTTGACCTCCTGGGATCCTTTAAAAATCCCATTTGTTGTCCCATGAAAGCCCTATAGATCGCAACAGTGAGATCGGATCGTTGCGGGACCCCGAAAAATGGATTCTACGTCCAAAAATACTTCGAAAACGACACCTATCTCGATCCCATAGCCAAAAGCCTTCTAAAAACCCCTCTCGTAGCCCCATTTTAGCCCCATAGCGCCCCACGGGTTTTGGCGAACGGGCTGAAAACCTTGCGGGCACAACTAGATGGTAAACCGAGAATTTTGTGAACATTTCAGATTTTTTTTTAAATCCCTACTGCCCAAAACGGCCCGGACGGCGCGTATCGCCAAGACCTCCCTCGCAAATCCGCCGACTCAATCAGACTGTAAACAACGAAGATAGGAAGAGTTGCGCGGATTTTCACACGTTTGCACTCAGCACAGAGAACGCGCAACGCGCGTTTCAGACGTAGAATTAACGTAAAATCCAATCCGCGATAAAAAAAAAAAAAAAAAGCTGCAAATTTTACACAAGGGTTTATTATTCTTTGATATACATTACTTGTGCAGAAATTTAATTCTGTCAATGAAAAAATCAAAAAAAAAAATTTTTTTGTATTTTTATCTCAAAAATCGTCTTTTTACTCGAAAAATATTTAACATCCTGGGATCCTTCAAAAATCCCATTTTTAGCCCCATGAAAGCCCTAAAGATCACCCCAGTGACACATGTTGTTTGCGGCAAATAAAAATTTGAATCTGAATCTGAATCTGCTTTTCAATATCAATAATAATTATTGATGTTGAAAAGCCACTTATTGGGGTTCGACGTTATGACCGTCATTGATTTTTTAATGTTGTTTGTCGCTATTACACAATGTGTAATACATGTCATGTCCTTCATCGGAAGCTATTTACTGACCGAAAAAATTTGTCATCATCAATCATTTAATGTCGGAACCTGGGCCAATGCGGTTCCTGTGACGGATCAATGGTTTCTGGTCGCCAGTTGGCTGACTTCTTCCACATGACTCGAATTTCTGTGAATCACTAAGTGATGATAAGTCTTATCATTGTAAGAGGCAGATTATTGTAATAATACGCTTCAGTCCACTTCATTACATAGGCGTACGCAAGGGGGGCCTAGGGGCCCCCCCCCCCCCTAGACAAACGAAAAATATATATACACTTTCAGATATAAATAAAGAAAAAGAGGAAGTAGTGGTTGAATAATTCGCAGATCATGCGCATCATGTTGTAAATTTAAAGTGAAAAAAATCAACTTGACATTGCTGGGTAGGAACTTATGTTGTGTACATTTTGTGTAAAGGTTTTATATTAAGAGGGGAAAAAAGTGAACTACAACACTTGATTTTGTAAAAATGATTTGTATGTTATTTTGTATTATTAGGTACCTACTCAAGCGGTGTACGTAATATTATTTACGATATAGGGTACCTATCACACCATACTCCACACTCCAAATACCTACATGCAAAGTTACGATCATTTTGGTTTGTTATTCTTGGAATAATATACTTATGTAATCGCGACGGGGGTCGAAAATTCGGATCGGCCTCAATATTTGACATCATTCGTTTCAAGAGGTCTAGATTGCAAAAACGAAATGGAACCGCTGCCGCACAGTGGTCCACAGGTGAAAAAAAAAAAAAATTTTAAATCCTTTCAAAATCATTATATTCCATTCAGTATTAGTTGGAGGGTTGATATGAATAGTTTTCGGATCAAAAAGTCATCAACTTGACTCGTACTGTTACAGTAGACCTGACTCGGGCAGTATAGGTACCTACCACCTTTCTCGATTTTGGAAAATTGTGAGTTGACGGGAGCAGTATTAGACCTGTTTACGGAGAATCGTAGCCGACTCATTTTGCACGTGAAAAAATTCGTTAGACATCGAATTTGTTCAGCTTTTACTCAGCTACAAGAAAGTAATTTAGGGTCATTGCAGTGGATAAAAAATAATAAGTTACAGCGAGATATTTCTCGCTCGAACCTTCGAAACAAAATTTAATTTAAAAGGCCACATCGTTTTACCTTACAAAGTCATGAAAATAACTAATCTGGCTCAGCAATTTTCCGTCTTCAAGTAGAAAAATTTCAATTCTAGGGTGTTCAATGGAATTCACCAATGTTACGGGGTCCATCAGAAATCATAGGAGTGTTCGATCGAAATCATCTTCGACCTCCTCATTTTTGTAGTAATTTTCAATTTTACGGTGTTCAATCGACGCCAAAATTATTGCTCTACAACTTTTCTTTATGTACAAACTTCGGGAGAATCCTTACTTGGCTCGCACACTGGAAAATATACTGAAAACGTGTTTTTTAAAGGTATTTTGGGAAAAAAGAAGGCTCAGAATCTATTTTTGGTACAGGGGTATATTGGTGATCAGCGTCAAATTTACGAATACTATAAGTATGGGGTTTTCAGAGTTTTTCCCCCCAAAATATGGCCGTTTTGCACCACCGTGCGTCGTCCGCCCTCCGGGGCGTTTTGGGCAGTAAGAATTTTTTAAGAACCAATCTGAAATTTTGACAACATAGTACGTGGTTTCCATCTAGTTGTACCCGTAAGGTATTCAGCCCAAACCCGTGGAGCGCTGTGGGGCTGAAATGGGGCTACGAGAGGGGTTTTTGAAGGCTTTTGGCTGTGGGATCGAGTTAGGTGTCGTTTTCGAAGTATTTTTGGACGTAGAATCCAGTTTTGGTGGTCCCGGAACGATCCAATTTCATTGGGGGGATCTATAGGACTTTCATGGAGCTACAAATGGGATTTTTGAAGGATACCAAGAGATCAAAAATTGATCTCTTTATAAAAAATATTTAATATTTTCCGAGTAAAAAAAAAAAGTAAAAACAAAAGATTTTGAAAAAAAAGGTAAGTAATAATAATTTTTGTTACCTAACTCTTTTTTTTTCAAGACAGAGAATTAATTTTCGTACAAGTAACCTATATCAAAGAATAATAAACCCTTGTGTAAAATTTGCAGATTTTTTAATTTTAATTTAACTAGGTACCCTTGCTGGCAGCATGTCTACCTGCAATATTTTTGAGCCTCCCCCTAAAGGAAGAGCTGCGTACGCCCATGCTTCATTACCTTCAACTGTTTCATCGTTTTTATCGAAGTTTTGTTACGCTGGAAGTTCCTCTGCCTGTGCTAATTTACTAACCACACAGGTACCTAACTTGTTCCCTTTCTTTTCTAGTACGTACATAAGACGACAGAAACCACCTTGACCTTACTAATAAACTGTCTTCCTGTTTGGACTATTAAAACAAAAGCGTCCCACATTAGCACACAGAAGACATTGTTCAATTCGATGAACCTTTCGAGTACCTAGGTTCGTTGTGCATACGAGTGTGAACATTATCCGTTAAAATATTTTACAAAGTCAAATGCATCAATAATTATAATTAACACACCGAATCAATCAATTAATGAATTATTTGGTGTTCGGTAGGTACGATTAGAATGGCAAATTCAATACAGTTTTTAATGTTTACTGAAAAGCGTAGTTTGATGCTTGTTAAACCATCTAAACGCTGCCTCAGAAGCACAGGATGTGTCGAAAGTACTTTCCCTTTCTCTGAACCTCATCCAACAACCAGAACACCCTTTTGAGAACACACGTTTGAGTCCGGGCCTATAAATTAAATTAAATTTCATTCGTCTAATATTGATTCTTTACTCTCCTTCCCCAAGACCTTCTTACATGCAAAAAATCCCTCCCCTATTGGTTTCCAAGTAACACTTTCAAAATTTGAATTAACCTATATTTTGCGACGGCCCTGCTGAAGTGGCAAGGGCCTAGAGGGGTTTCCTCTGTGGAGAATGACAAAGTGTCACCTCCTACCTCAGGGGTGGTTTCGAGTAAAGTTGACTTTTACCCGGCGGGAAATCAAACGAAGCAATACTGTTAATATTTGAGGTTTAATTAAAACTTCTTTACCTCATTTCCATGCTATAAGGAGTTAACAGCTTCAGATGTGCTTGGTCATCGCCTGGCTCGAAAATCAGATACAGCAAGCCTAAGGGTGCACCCGATTATGAATTTCACAGACCTGCAAATAGACTTAATTTACTATCACAATATCAGAAATTCTGCACTATCACAAATTACACTTACAATGAAGACGTTACAAGAGTGACTAGAACAGTGGATGCTTCAAAACTAGATTAGTATTTGGTTATTAGCCAGAGCCTGAGCGTTGGCGTTCATAGAAATTTCAGGTATAATTATTAAAGTTCAGACTAGAGAAAACGTAACTTCGAATCGACGACGCAGCGCGGGTGAACGGCACCGCTTTGCGACTGGGGGAACGATGTCGTTCAAGAACAACCGTCGGCAGGCCGGTGTCGGCACGCAAACGAATTAGAATCCCAAGTGAAGATGCATTACAGAATCTGTCTTAATGCATCTTCACTTGGGATTCAATTCATCTGATGAATCGGAAGTAATTAAACGGGTTGCAGGAGCTTCCTCCTAAAATACAACATTTCCAATTAGTTTAAATGGAGCACGTGGCGTCAGCCCGACTAGAAAGGTGTTCGAGATCACCTCAAACGCTTTCCAGCAGATCCCGCCTTTTGGCGTTGAGCGTAAAGCCCCGTCTCCTCAACACTCCTCAGACGACTCACGCCTCCTCAAGACCTAGGTACTGGACCAGCACCTCCCGGTCGACAAAAATGTATTCAACACAAACGTTAAGTTCAAATCTGTCAATGGATGAGCGAAATTTGCACAGACAATTCCGTGTACAAAGGAAATAGAACACAAACGCGTATACCGACGCACCACGCACGACCGTTACGAAGCGACTGAAGCCATTTTGCATCAGTTGGTTCCAACAATTAACTGTTTCAACCCGTTTGAAAATCAATCGGGTATTTCAAAACTGATCACTTTACTCTCTGCAAAGTTGAAAAATGGTTCCCGCTAAACGGTTATTACGGTCATTTTCCTCCTATATTCTAAAAATCGCTCGATACCTTCTACGTATAAGAGCATTTATTTTAAATTTTTATATTGTCTCCAAGACACGAAAAAAAATGCTGAAATGGGCAGTTACGTCTCGTCCGCCAACTGTTATTGCAAAGGGATCCCCGCTACATTCTGAATGATCATCATATGTCATCATAATCATCTCTGATTTTCCTCTACATTTTTCGGGATTTAATGGAAGTCATCTGTTTATTGCAATCGACATTATTATTAATATGTGTGTGACCTATCTGTCCTAACCTCACGTAGGTGGGTAGCGGTGGTGGGTAGCTGGCAATATCTTGACGAAAAATGCGAGAAGAGTTACACACGACGTAGTTACACACACCGCTGAAACCTCAATATGTCATGATGAAATAAGTCAATTACAAGATCAGCTCACACGCACGGATGCATTGTATAACAGCATGTGCAGCAACTTGGCTGAACAGGATGAAGTTCATGAGCGACAGGAGGTCAGCCTAAAGGTAAAACTCAACGAGGCCAATGCTCATCGTTCGAATCTGGAAATGGTACCTAACAGCAAATCTGCAACGGGAACTTCGAATTATGAAAGAGGCGATATTAGATCTTCATTCACAAAATCGCTGTTGGAATGTCAGCTCAACGAACTTCAGGAGAACTTAACTTCAAGCCCAAATCTCCGTCCTGTAAATCGAGTTGGGCGAGTTCCAGCTCCCTCGTCGCCTTCACCATCGGATCGTCCTCATGGCCATCGAGTGCACCTGGTCGGAGACAGCTACTTACGCGGTATAGGAGGTGAGCTCAGAAGAATCTTGCCGAGTAGCATACTTACCTCCTCATCAATCTCCCCGAACGTGAGTACTGCAGAGCTACTTCAGCATCTTAATACAGGTAACATCGGCAAAAATGACATCATAATTCTTTGCAGTGGATCATCCGATATAGCTTATAACGAGGGCAGTAAATTGAGAAATTGTTTGGCTCGTTTTTGTCTCGAAAGTCTGGGTTCAAAATTATTGCTTACAGCAATCCCCTTCAACCGCTTGCTTCCCTCATGGTCTGTTGTTAATGTTGAAATTCGCGAAGTAAACTTGTTCTTCCGGAAGCTAGCTGAAAAATTCTTCATGTTGATTTAGTCCAGTCAACGAATGCTCAAAAAAGGCTGTAGAGGGAAATTCTTGGAACACAAAATTTGACTTCACAGCTTTGTTTGGACTAGTATGGAGGTGAATATATCAAAAGTCCTCACTCCTAGACCGAGAGCCGGAGGAGGGGAGGGGGGGTTAAAGGTCCCATTTTTCGGTTTTTCGCCTATAACTCGGGAACTAAGCGTCCTACAGAAAAAACCTCTCATACCAAAATGAAAGCTGACAAAATTTGCTACAAGTTTTATCTAGTTCACTTTGTCGATATCTTGCATAGTGTCCGAGATATCCGCTCTTGAAAATAAATAATTTGAAGAAAAATGTTTTTCGCCTCACATTTTTTTGCTCTTTTTGGCCAAATAACACTTCAACGACGCCCCCTAAAAAAAACGGTGGCCATGGGGTTGTAGAGCATTAATTTTCCTTCAAGAATTTATATAATTTTACTATTTTATCATTTTTTGTTCGGAAGTTATAGCCATTTTAGCGACAACTTTCGATTTTCGAATTTTCCACTTTCTCACCATTCCCGCGATATGTATTGGGCAAAATATGGACCACTAACTAAACAAAGTGCTTACTGTACGTCTAAATAGCGCAGATATTCATTTATCAATATAGGCTGAAGGGCCCTCTGACCAGGTTCCCCACACACAATGTAAGAATAAACAGGCATTGTAATGGAAAAATACGGCTGTCATGGGGGTTTTAGTGCATTAAACGTCCTTCGAGAATATTATGTCTATTTTGACAGGAGTTGTCGGAGATAAAACGATCACATATCCTGGATCAAACGATCCAATGCTGGAGCAGTTGGTAAAGCAATGGCTAAAATAGTTAATTCGGCATTTTCCGATATCAAATTGCCTCGAAAAGATCGAGCTCTCCCCCTTTCGACAGTAAGTTCGTCAATCAAGATCAATGATGAAAAGATGTCAGTGGATCCTTTCTTGCTATTCCAACGTATATCCATAAGCATGAAAACCGATGAAGATTTGAAGGGAAATTTATTTAATTAGCCCCTTTCCCTTTGGCCTTCTTCAATGACAGTGGGATGAGGAAATCCGCGAAGTCAGTGTTTTACAAACTCCTTACTCCTACAACCAAAGATGTATTTGTGGCACATCTTGACATTGTAATGGACGGAGGACTTCTCCTCCATAAAGTTATATGACAAAGAGGTTCCAAAATATCCGCTATTTGCATTGGCTACATCAACTTCATCAAGAAACACTACCTTCAGAGGAGCTGCACGGTAGTATTTGACGGTTACTCCTCATCACGGTCAAGCACGAAACTAGCAGAGCAGCAAAGACGCTATCGACTCAGCAAGTCCGCTGATATCCATTTCAGCGAAGACACTGTTATTAACGACAAACAAGAAGACTTTCTGTCAAACGTCTTCAACAAAAGCAGGCTCATTACCATGCTTAAGGAGAAGCTTGAGAGCAACAAGATTAAGGCCGATCAAGCAGAAAGTGATGCGCACGTTTTGATTGTGGACACGCCGTGTCCGACACGGGTGTCAAGTTGTCTGAAAAAACTGCTGTAGGCATAGTGGAGAGGATGTGGACCTCATAGTCCTCTTGATGGCAAAAGCTCCTGTACATCAAGCCTGGACGTGGGAAGACAACAGATTCATTCTACTCGTCCCAGGAGCTTCAGGTACAGGGGTTCAAAGACGTGTTGTTTTTGCACGCCTTTACAGGATGCGATACAACATCTTCCGCATTCAGAAAAAGCAAGATCGCTTTTGCAAAACTTTACTTAAAATCGCGTGAGGTCCAGAAAGCGGCAGCGGTCTTTTTAGACCCTTCCTCTACCATCAGTCAAATAGAGGAGGCAGGTAAAACCTGGATTTTGAGGTGCGATATAAGTAATTCTGAGGGGGCGATATAAGTAATTCTGTTGGTTGTGTTTTTATTGGCTTCATTTACTTATAAAATCATTTTTTAATAATATAATTCGTTTTTATGGAATGGTTGTTATCTATAAAAACTATCCCAATGCCTTACCAAAGCAAATGTACATTCTTTGTTGAAATATACACGCATATTCAAATGTTAGGAAATTCGTATATAAATAAACATGGTTATATCAAGATATTTTTCCATTAAAATGCCTGTTTCTTCTTAAATTATGTGTGAGGAACCTGGTCATAAGGCCCTATGGCAGTGCTATTTAGACGTACAGTAAGCACTTTGTGTAGTTAGTGGTCCATATTTTGGCCAATACATATCGCGGGAATGGTGAGAAAGTGGAAAATTCGAAAATCGAAAGTTGTCGCTAAACTTCAAATTTTACGCTTAACGCTAAAATGGCTATAACTTCCGAACAAAAAATGATAAAATAGTAAAATTATATATATTCTTGAAGGAAATTTAATGCTCTACAACCCTATGGCCACCGTTTTTTTAGGGGGCGTCGTTGAAGTGTTATTTGGTCAAAAAGAGCAAAAAATGTGAGGCGAAAAACATTTTTTTTCAAATTATTGATTTTCAAGAGCGGATATCTCGGACACTATGCAAGATATCGACAAAGTGAACTAGATAAAACTTGTAGCAAATTTTGTCAGCTTTCATTTTGGTATGGGAGGTTTTTTCTGTAGGACGCTTAGTTCCCGAGTTATAGGCGAAAAACCGAAAAATGGGACCTTTAACCCCCCTCCCCTCCTCCGGCTCACGGTCTAGGAGTGAGGACTTTTGATATATTCACCTCCATACTAGTCCAAACAAATCTGTGAAGTCAAATTTTGTGTTCCAAAAATTTCCCTCTATAATTATTTATTGACTGGAGTATATGATTGTTGCAAATATGATTGTTCAAAATTGTAAAAACCCATCTTTGAAAAAAATAGGTGTTGAACAAATGTCAAAGCATTACAAACGTCGGGTTCTTGCGGCAAGTGATATCCCCTTATCGGCTCCTCTAATCTTGGATGAAAATGGTAGGACGACTTCTGCATGACTAGACGATGTCCACGATTTAGGTTACGATACAGTGGATGTCTATGAACGTGAAGCTTTCACAAATCGAGCATTTAATTTAAATTTTGACGATCCTCAGATTACCGCAGGTGAAACTTGCTCTAGAATGGTTGTGGTCCCACCAGTTCATTCTGTAATTACTTTTATGCATATTAACATTTGTTCCCTTAGAAACAAAATCAATTTCTTTGAGGCATATTTAGAGTCCCTAAATTTTAATTTTGACTTAATTTCTTTAAACGAACACTGGTTGGAAAATGACGTGATCGCTTTCACAAAAATAAGTAACTTCACTGTGGCAAGTGCCTTTTGTAGACCTATGACTCAACATGGAGGTACGATGATACTTGTGAGAGACGGGACTCGTTTTACTGCCCTGGAACCGATCTGTCTGTTCCCTCCATTTGTGAATTAACCACGGTCAAAATGTCAAAAATCAACATGACGCTCGTATCGATTTATCGTTCCCCGAGTGGTAACCTCGGAGATTTCCTCAATGTACTGACACAGGCTCTTTCTCTTCTATATAAAACTGATAAAGTCATAGTAATGGGCGATTTCAATGTATGCATTTTGGAGGATACTTCCAGATTTCGAGATTTGTCTGATGTATTTTCCTCGTTCAACTTTTTCCCCCAAAACAATGCACCCACGAGAGGGAGAAGGTGCATTGACAATGTATTCACAAACTTTGTTTTGGATATGGACGAGAAATGTTCTGTTGACGGGATTTCTTTTTCAGACCATAATTCAATTTTCCTAAGCCTGATAGCCCCTGAAAACATTGATCCCGACGGGCACGTCGTAATATCTCGCCCAGTTACAACTCCTAAACTAGATAAATTTGAATTCACTCTATTCAATATCAACTGGGATTTCGTATATGACAGTTTCGTTAATCTTGACTACAGATGGTCACATTTTGTGCATACCATCTCGAGCATGGCTCACCAGGCTTTCCCTACTATTCGTAGAAAACCCTTTAAAAAGAATCCGAAAAAAAGATTCCTGGTTTACTGAATCGTTAAAAAATCTGAAAATCTTAGTCCGCCAAAATAAAATTCAAACCGAGTATGATTCTAATCCCAAATTAAAAGCAAACTACCTTTCCCTCCGTAATGAGTATAAGAAAGCGATCAAAGCGGCTCTAGTATCCTACCACGAAAAAGACATTTTTGCGTCCGGAGACCCATCAAAGAAGATGTGGGAATACATAAACGAAAACCGCAATCAAACGAGGAAGGCTCCTAGAAACCTAAAATACACAGCTGACGACTTTAACTCATATTTCGCATCAGTAGCTTCAAAAACCATAGCAAATCTGCCCTCAGTAACCCAAAAACCCCTTGATTTTGAGATCAATCCTGCGCCTGAGCTACGTTTTTCATCACTGGAACCCGAACAAGTATTCAAAATTATATTATCTTTGAAAAATTCGAATGATTGCGACTTTTATGGCATATCTTCCAAAATGATTAAACATGTAGCACTGGCCATTGTTTACCCCCTGACTCACCTGATAAACGAGGCCATTTGTTCAAATTTCTTTCCTTCAGTTTTGAAAGTCGCAGAAGTGATTCCTTTGCACAAGAAGGGGAATACAGATGATATGTCCAACTACCGGCCTATTTCTAAACTCCCTTTGTTCTCGAAGGTATTTGGAAAAGCTATTAATAGGCAGATAAAAGATCACTTCGAGGATAACAATCTATTTGTCTCGGATCAGTACGGATTCAGAACAGGATGGACGACTGAGTAAGCAGTTTTGTGTATTTCAAGTCAAATTTGTGAACATTTTGAAAGAGGTCACTATGTTTCAGCAACAATGGTTGATGTTTCAAAGTGTTTTGATTGTGCGCCTCATAAACTGTTGCTGGCAAAATTACGATCGTACAAATTCTCCGCTGAAGCCGCAACCTTGATTAAGTCTTACTTACATAATAGAGTCCAAGCTGTCCGCCTAAATGGTACTGTCTCCGAATTGTCACAAATCGGAGACTTATCCGTAGTTCAAGGTAGCGTTCTAGGACCCACTCTCTTCCTGATATTTTCAAATGATCTTCCTCAACATTCAAATAAAAGGACTGTTATGTTTGCGGATGACTCAACGGTTCTTTCATCAGATTCTTCGTTGGCTGCCCTGGTAGAAAATGCAGATAGCACTGTCGGCGCTATTCGACATTGGTTCCATAAAAACCGTCTCGCTGTTAATGATTCAAAAACGGAGGTGATGTATTTTGGATTAAGGGACTTATCGCTGGCAGTGAGTAATGGTAACCCTCAGTCCGTTAAAATGTTGGGTGTTGTACTGGATCCGAAACTGAGTCGGAGGCCCCACTGTGAACAGCTGGCCGCGTCCTAAAATAGCGTTTCCTTCCTTTTGCGAAGACTTTCCGGCAAGCTTCCCAAGACTGCCGTTCTTGCTGCCTACTATTCAGTTTTTCAAAGTAGGGCTGGATATTGCATCCTTTGCTGGGACCACTCGCCACACAGCGCCCTTGTATTCAGCAGTCAAAGGAGAGCTGTCAGAGCTATCATGGGCCTAAACTATCGGAAGGACTGCAGAGATGCTTTTCAGGAACTGGGAATACTAACAGTACCAGCCCTGTACATCCACGCTTGCCTTACCTATGTACCTTACATAATGGAAAACTTCTCTTGAGTTATGGAACCTGAAGGACTAAATATTTTTCAATAAAATTTTGAGGGCGCGTTACTTGTCCCAATAGACAACATAATTCCACTATTCCAACCCACCTTTCTGGATTTCGAAAATTTGCTCCACCCTAATATCCATGATCTGATGTTTTTCCCTGAAGGGGAAAAATTTGATTATTTTACAGGAATGACTTGAGGGAATTTATGACCTGCTTCCCTCATGCAGTGTTTATATTTTTAAGGGGGGGAAGGGAGGAGCTATTAAATTCAAACTGAAATTCAAATTGAAATTCAAGTTATGAATCCATAAGCTATTTCAAGAAATCAGAAGGGGAAGGCCGAAAAAATGTATCGGGCCTCAGGTGGGACTCGAACCCACAACCTCCGCATTACTAGTGCGACGCTCTAACCAATTGAGCCACTCAGGACCACAACTGAGAAAGAGAGCCGGAGATTGAAGGCTCAAACTGTTCCCTGCCCCCAATACTGATTCGGCCTTATCATATTGTTGCTTATTTTTCCCCCTCTGAACCTTGATCTGATGTGAAGCTAGTAGACATCCTACTTTTGTCCCTCATCCTAGGGGTCCCCTAATTCCCCAGGAGGAGTAATTTCATTACAGGAATGACTTGAGGGAATTTATGACCTGCTTCCCTCATGCAGTGTTTATATTTTTAAGGGGGGGAAGGGAGGAGCTATTAAATTCAAACTGAAATTCAAATTGAAATTTGAAAAGTAGGATGTCTACTAGCTTCACATCAGATCAAGGTTCAGAGGGGGAAAAATAAGCAACAATATGATAAGGCCGAATCAGTATTGGGGGGCAGGGAACAGTTTGAGCCTTCAATCTCCGGCTCTCTTTCTCAGTTGTGGTCCTGAGTGGCTCAATTGGTTAGAGCGTCGCACTAGTAATGCGGAGGTTGTGGGTTCGAGTCCCACCTGAGGCCCGATACATTTTTTCGGCCTTCCCCTTCTGATTTCTTGAAATAGCTTATGGATTCATAACTTGAATTTCAATTTGAATTTCAGTTTGAATTTAATAGCTCCTCCCTTCCCCCCCTTAAAAATAAAAAAATTTGATTATAGTTACAAGTTGACTAAAACATAGAGACGGTAAAATGAAGGTAGTCAATTTGTTATCATTGAAATTTGAAAAATGAAAGCAATAAAATTACAAAAAATATATTGATGAAAAAAGAATTGATCGTTGAATTATAAAATGGGATAAATCAACTTGGAAGTCCAAAAGACGACTTTGTCTCGCAGATCTCACTGCAACTCTTGGGGTGTTCAGAACCACCTCACTACGCAATAAAAAATATTCTTCAGCGTTTTGAGGAATGAAAAATTTATTTTTTAAGTTGGTTCTTTTTAAATAAACCACAATGAGGCCGTCGTCTTCTTCTCCCACAACTTTACAAACGTACTTATGCATCGCCTTTTTTTCCTGCTACCTTACCAATGCAAAAATCTCCCATACCCATGGGCCCAAGGTTCTCCAACACTTGTGATTCACTGCTGGTCCAGCAGTGCTGGACAAGCTGATATCATCTTCAGAGGCCGAAGAGGTTTGAACGTCCGAGAGATTGAATTGTTCATAGTCTGTGTCGAAACAAAGCTCTTTTGGGTTTTATTTTTTATTTGGGCAGGATTTGGTGGCATCTTTTCCTCTCATCACGAGAATTCTTCACTTTTTTAGAGCTCGTAACTCTGGCGTTGACGTTAGATGCGTTGTCCTCCCTCGTTTTTTCCCTTTTGCAGGGGAACTTAGAAACTGCCAGACCAGGAAACTGTCCGAATTTCTGCCCAGAAACCGATTCGGGGAGTTCGCGAAAAAGTCTCCGAAAGTATGGACAGGAAACTGTCCGAAAGCAGAAAACTGGAAACTGTCCGAAAATATTCTAGAGGAGGCGAAATGACTATCACGGCCGTTGTGGCTCACTATTTGAGCTACACAACTAACCACTTTGGCAAAAACGTGGCATTTTCGATGGCTATCCAGAAGTAGGAGCTGAAAGAAGCACAAAAGCCGCAGAAAGATTCTGCCGATATGCTGCCTCGTCTGGAGGGTGCCTCTATGGAGGCAAGGGTGATGACACGCTCCACAACCTTCGGTACGACATATTTGTGAGGAGTGCAGCAAGCGCCAAAGTGCACCTTGCACGTCTACCCCCAACTGAAGAGGCTGCCACTCGACATTGTTTCAGGGTGTACCACCAGGTGCAGTCTTGGTTGGGGGTGGCCAAAGACCCTTACAAGTGGGGCTGGACTGCAAGCCAGTATGACCCAGTTCCCATTCAAACACCGAAGGAACCAGCCCCCCAAACACTGCTCAAGGTAATTTCCTGCAAGTGCCGCAAGGGTTGCCTGCTCCTGCCAGAGAGCAGGACAAAACTGCTCTGCTCTGTGCAAGTTTTGCCAGGGTAGTAAGTGCAGGAATACCCCTCCCATAGAGCTTGAGGCCACAGACGATGAGGAAGACATGGATAGCTCCCCACCCCTCCTCTTCTCGTCAAAAGGTTGGGAGCCCAACTGGCAGAGCATTCAAATGAACCTGGGCCAAGTAAAAAATTTAAAATGTAAATAGGAACGAAAAAAAATTGTATCTAAATATAGTACGTTTTTACTGTTTTTCCCTTGAATTTCTTCTGCGTTAATTTTAATTTAAATTTTATATAATATATAAAATTTAAATTAAAATTAACGCAGAAGAATTTAATTTAATTTAAGAAGAATATTTAATTTAAAATAACATAAAATAATTATTTTTTAAAATAATCTTCTTATATTATAAGAAGACAATTTAATTTAAAATTTAAGAAGAATATTTAATTTTATAAATATAAAATGTAAATAATATTTAATATTATTTATATTTTAAATTAAATTGTGTAAATTTTTTTTTATGACTCCTTTTGAAATAAATATGATTAAAGCATGAATTTTAGTGATGATGAGTTGATTTACCCCTTTCTTCGCCATCAGAATTAACACAGAACATTGCCATGCTCCTTTTGTCAAAAAACCTAACTTCTCCAATTTTGGTTTTTTCAACATAACACGAGAATTATTGGGCCTACAGGCGTCCGAATGGGCTCAAATGAAAGCTAAATAGTTTCTCTACAACTTCATCCCCCATGAATATTTCCTTAGGAGGAGTAATAAACCCGTAACTCCACTCGAAACATGGCAAAAACTTAAATTTTGAACTTTTCGGAATAAATTGCCAATTTTCGGAAGCCAATATCTCGGGTTCTATCTGACCTACAAAACTGCGAGTGGTCTTTAATTGTAGCAAATTTCATCTACTTTAAAAAAGGTACGTGTCACTTTTTTCGTAGGAAGCTTCATTCTGGGAGTTTCGGGCCAAAAAATGAAAATAGTCATTAAATTTCGAGGTTTTCCGAGCACCACGAAGTTAGCCCATCACTTTCGAAGCTGCAAACTTGGTTTTATACTATTCAAAGGGGTCCTAACAACATGCAAAAGTCAAAACCAAAGTCGGATTTATTGCAACCTTCAATGTTTAAGTGCACTGGACTTGCAGGGGAAAGGGGTGGGGGGAGGGGGTTAGAAGGTCCCTTTTTTCGCTTTTTCGCTCATATCATGAAAACGGAGCGTCGTACGCAAAACAACACTATATATTAAATTAAAGCTTATTAAATTCTCTATAACTTTCATATCATACGTTTTTTTCATAAACCGTACCGTTTCCGAGATATACGCTTTTGAAAAGTGACAATTTGTGAAAAAGTGATTTTCACCTCACGTTTTCTGTTAAACTTCCGTCCATATCTTCTAAAATGTTCATCCTTTAACAAAAGTCCTCATAATCAATGTTGTAGAGCACTAAATTTCCTTCATTTACATATACATAATATGTATATGTAAATATATTATATTATTATTTATTATTATTTGTAAATAATATTATATTATTATTTAACATCAACCCGTCAAAAGTTACACCAATTTCAATGTTTTTGTCAGGAAATGTGGTGTTTCGCAGTAGTCCGATTTTTCAGAACTTATGTCCTTTCAAGTTTGTATGTACTAGATATGCATTACGTACTCTAATTCACAGTATATAATGAACCTAAATATTATTTTAGCAGTATATAATCAGCCTAGTTCGGACACTGTTAACGTAAATGTAGATGATGCCGCAGAACTTCCCAGCATTGCTAATTGCCGCTCGTGAAATACTAGGGGCTCAGCCGTCCATCTAAGCGGTTTCGATAGTATAAACCTAGCCAGCACATATTAAGGGCACTTGGTACCCCCAACATTTTTTTCCCCGACTTTTTTGTTTTTTCTTCTTAAAAAAAACTACATTAAATACTGAAAAAAATGGTATATTGCAAAATGCTTGAACTTCAATTAAAATTATTAAAAAATAGCTCGGAAGGTGCCTGCATCAACTCTGGCACTCCTTCTTTCTCCGTCTAATCAATGGAAAAACAAAACACGCTCAGACAGTCACCTTTCAGTTTTTTGGCTCTCCTGAAAAGTTGCATTTTTTTACGGATATGACCCATTTTCTCGGGAACCACTCAACCGATTTACATTTTGTTTTTTTTATTTGAAAGGCCATGTAACGATCTAAAAACGTGCTGAAACACATTTTTGAAATCGTGCAGTATTTTTCGTGTACAGGTCAAGCAAGGGGCTCCAGAACGCCGTTGGAAATTGTCAAGTTTGCTCCTCTGTTGTAAATCTCCAGATCAATATTTTCAAAATCTGTTTCAGCACGATTTTAGATCTTTGCAAGGCCTTTCATACAAAAAAAAAAGCAACAAAATCGGACCAGGGAGTGCCGAGATTTTGGGGCACGAATTTCGCTGTTTTAAGGGGGGTACCAAGTGCCCTTAAACTACCAGGCAGACCTGAATTACGGATGGGAATCGATTTCCGATTTTTTCAAAAAATCGATTTTTAGTTCCGATTTTTAGATTTTTTTTTAATCGATTTCAGGTTCCGATTTTTTAGGTGAATCGATTTTTTACTTCCGATTTTTGTAAAAACCGTGAATCGATTTTTACTAATGATTTTAAAAAAAATCTTGAATCGATTTTCGTCATTTATAAAAATTAGTTTAGTCAAGTGATTCAAGCAAATTTCGAGTCTTAGGTCGATTAATAATGATGAGCTAATAACAATTCTGTTGGTTCATGTTGGCCTCCACGATCACGTACTACCGTTTTTGAGGATTCTCAGGGGATGTTTAAATAGGCCGTGGCGGCTCCTCAAAAGCTAATAACAACAAAACTCACTAGTTACAAGCGACGTCCGCCATGGCTTTTTCAGACAGCGAAACTGATAACTCGTCTGATTAAATGTTTATTATCAAAATTTTTGAAAACTAATGCAATTTTAATTTTAAATTAATTTTTTAACTATTTTTTCTTGAATCTACCTACTTTGAATATATCTACCGTTATCACTCATTAAAAAAAATTAAAAAAAAAAAAAAAAACATTTTTTTTAAAGACCGATTTTTGAATCGACTTTCCAAAAAATCGATACTTTTATGGCGATTTTTTGGGAAATCGATTTGGAGCATCCGATTCTGAATCGATTCAAAAAATCGATACTTACCGATTTCCCATCCCTAACCTGAATGCTCTCGTAGCAGAACACAGTCATCGGGTATATTTTTCAGATGGTGGAGCTAAGGACTGCAACATCACCCAAGCCATCGTTCAGTTTATCTGTAAAGATGCCACGCCTTTTTTTTTTCCCCCTCTCACATTTGCACCTAAATAAACACCAAACGTGGACGACAAGAACAGGCCGAAAATTGAAAAGAAAAAAAAAAGTTCTCGCCTCGAAGATATCGTCCAGCGAATATCAGCTGCAGAAACAGGACGCGTCCAAAGGGGGCTGTTGTGGCAAGCCGGTGACTCCGGGAGCCCCAGGATGCTGAGGACGTCCCAATCAGAGGAGATCGGATTCTCACCTCCCCGAATCGTCAAGCAGCACGAATTCAGCTGATGACAGATCGAGCCAGTGAGTGAAATTACTTGGCCGGAATGTGAAACTGACAGAAAATCGAGGGACGGCAGGGACTGATACAACATAGGAAACAACTCAGGTGGAAGCGCGTCTTGAAAGAAGCAGCTCCACTATACAAGATCCCATCAAGAAATACCGTCAAGTCCTTGACCGAACGGAAGTATGAAGTACTTAGTGCTAATTTCAGGTCAGACCTTCCTGATGTTCAGTCCTGTGCCATTACTATTGACGTGTGGTCAGAAATTATTACGACGAAGAGTTTCATAGGGGCTACTCTACACTCACTTCAGTCTCGCTTAGAGGTAAAGAGCTGAGTGAACCACGTTCAAGTCAAAATTGTCCTCTTTTCTTGAATTTGGGGTATCGATTTGTCCAAAGTTTCCTGCGTAGTTACAGATAATGACGCAGCTACGGTTACAGCGGTTCAGGAGTTGCTAGGGTAAAATAAATGTCTCAGATGTTTTGCTCGTACAATCAACCCCAACATGAACCCCACCACTAGCAGGCACAACTGGAAGGAGGACCAAGTAGAATAAGGAGATTTCAGATTTGTAAACAAAAATCTGGAAATACCTAGCACTTTTTGAATAGGTACCTATTGAAATTTTTAAATACAGGTCGAAATCAATTCTCGCCGACGCTGATGCTACTACTGCAACAAGAAACAGCTATGACAACCATTCAAAATCACACGTGGTCGCAGATTCTTTGCAAGTTGAGAATCACAAGATAGCATAATCAACACCCTTCAATGACCAATCAACTTAAATTTGACAGATAAATTGCACAATAATTATGCGGACTAACGGAAGAAGGAGGAGAGCAGCATATAACAATATTTCATATTATGATCAAGTCAGATCAATATAAATATCAATATCATAATATTATTATGAGCTATGACAACCATTCAAAATCACACGTGGTCGCAGATTCTTTGCAAGTTGAGAATCACAAGATAGCATAATCAACACCCTTCAATGACCAATCAACTTAAATTTGACAGATAAATTGCACAATAATTATGCGGACTAACGGAAGAAGGAGGAGAGCAGCATATAACAATATTTCATATTATGATCAAGTCAGATCAATATAAATATCAATATCATAATATTATTATGAGCTATGACAACCATTCAAAATCACACGTGGTCGCAGATTCTTTGCAAGTTGAGAATCACAAGATAGCATAATCAACACCCTTCAATGACCAATCAACTTAAATTTTACAGATAAATTGCACATTAATTATGCGGACTAACCGAAGAAGAAGGAGAGCAGCAAGAAATATGATCAAGTGCCCCAAAAGAATGAAAGGCGTTGGCGGTGGTAAAAGGCTGCCTCGTGCGCCCCATTTTGCGTGTTTATTATAGAATATGGAACACCGAAACAGACGAGACGTCGAAAAGACCGACTCCACCATACGGAAGATGAAATGACAGTAAGTAAAACGGTTAATGTTGGAGTCTCAAGAGGTTGAGGATATCGTGAAATATCTCCTACCGACATATTTAAACCAAAATTACATGACTATAACGCAACCATTACCAATTAATGCGGTTGTGGTGGAAAAGGATGATGAGAAGGACCAAATTATATATTATTACCTTCCCATGAGAGCGATAATCAGCGTGCAATATTCAAGAGACGCGGTGAGCATAGCAGAAGTGAAGAGAGTGTACCCTAAACCTGAAGAATCTGTACATATCTTTTCTGGTGAAATAGATACTGCTGAAAACGCGATAAGAGATCTTTCAACGCTACAAAGAGAGTGTATTGAAGGAATTATCGGTGAGCAGTTTCCTACAAGCAAGAAAAAGTTGAAACAACTTAAATAGAAATAAAGTGCTTGAAATGTGTAATTTCTTCATTTAGACATGCATATGTCTGTTGGCTGGCTGGCATACGTGAGCATGGAAATGCAATGCAACAACCTATAAACAAATTCACTTTAATCGGCGAAAAACCACCTAAGTCCAAAAAAATCACTTTTTTTTTTTGTTTTTAACGGTATATGGAAGGCCTAGCCATAACGCACATTCTAATATCATCCCCATATCCTCCTTAAAAAGCGCCATGACGCACAATGACATAAGTCATCTAGACAAATAAATAATCGAGAAAAAGTACATAAGTCGACTTATGTTATTGTTACCAGATGGGAAACTGTAACCCCCCTGACTTATGCGACGGAATCAAGGATCTCAATATTTTACCCAATTGAGAGCCTCCCCTTCGAGCTCAAAAGGAGTTGAATTCATCCAGCTGTGTTCACGATCGTCATAACTGTTGACACGGCGACCTATCAGCTGGTATGTGCTAATTTCAGTTTTGTGTCGCGTTTCGCCTGCCATTCGCTATTAGGTAGTCTAGAAGCTCGTCTACATACCTCCGATGGTTCATTATGAATAATTTCACCAAAGTGGCTAGTGGGCGTTTAAACCCTAGAATAGTGAAGATCTTCTCTTTACTTGGAAATTTAGTTAGACTTTTCTCACTTCACAGGCTCCCCTATATTGTACTCAACGCACAACAAAATAATACTGTGATTGCTGGAGCTTCGACCCCGGGAATGCACGATTTTGTTCCAGTGACTCCATCAGAAGAGTCAAATGATGATGAGGCGTTTACTGCAGTGGCTCCTGCAGAAGACAAGTGATGAAGAGGAGGCTGCTTTCTTCCAACGTTTCAGAAGAACTCGGAGGGATTCACGTAATTCTGAAGTAAGGAATGAGGTTCAAGTTGAGGGCGAAAAAAAAAATTATCGATTCAGCTGAAAGAAAAGACTTGAGAGGAAAACTAAAAGGAATTCAGGTGAAGAGTATGTGACGATGAAGGGTTAAGTAGTAAAGAAAAGGGCACGCAAGCCTTTAGGGGCCTGTCGCTCTTTGTGCAGATCAAAAATTGGGGACGAACTTGCTGAACAAATCTTCAGTGATTATTGGGGTCTGTGATTTTATGATCGAAGAGCTAGTTTTGTTGGACCAGCACTCCAAAATAATGCAAAATCAAGTAAGTAAGAGGAAGAACAGAATGTATACCTTCACCTACCATCTAGACGTGAACGGAAAACGTGTAGTTTTGCAAAGGATGTTTTCTTAATATTCTTGGAGTTCACTGTCAGTTTGCTCTCTGTTACTCTGTGGTTCACTGTGAACTGTTCACAGTTAGAAAGAGAGAAATAAAACACAATTTAAAATTCGATAGGACGCCGGGCAGAGCTTCGCCCTTCAAGTGCAAAAGTTGGAAATTGAATGAATCTGGGGCTAGGGATGTTGAAAAAGTATCGATACTTTTCAAAAAAAGTATCGATACATATCGATACTTTTTGTCCCCGATACATATCGTAGTATCGATACTTTTTTTCCGGTATCGGCGCCGATACTTTTTTTATCCCTCACATTTCATCAGATTCAAAACTTACGGCATACAGGTAGTTGACAGTACCTCTAACTTGACCAGCAATAATTGAAGAAAGTTGATGTAGGTACCTACCACCACCTGCTGGAGCTGCACCAGCTCTCATATCAAAAGAATCAGCCGTCCTCGATCAAGGCCGGACCACCAAAATGTTGGCCCAACCAACCAACCCAACTCACTCATCACAGTAGAAATTAGTGTGGCCACAGCTACACCAAACGAGGGAATGTTCCCCTTTTTTGCTACCTGTACCTACCCCTCGAGGCTTGGAGCAACGTTTTCAGTCCGATCGTCCAAACCCGTGGGGCGCTATGGGGCTAAAATGGGGCAATTGAAAGTTTTTTTAAAGGCGTTTGGCTATGGGATCGAGTTGGGTGTCGTTTTCGAAGTATTTTTGAACGTAGAGTATATTTTTGGGGGTCCCAGAAGGATCCAATTTCACTGTGGGGATGTAAAGGGCTTTCATGGGGCTACAAAAGGGATTTTTGAAGGATCTCAGGTCAAATATTTTCTGAGTAAAAAAAAAAATTAAAAGAAAAACCTTTTTTTCAAAAATTTTTCATTGAGACAGAATTAATTTTTGCACAAGTAACCCATATCAAAGAATAATAAACCCTTGACTAAAAATTTGCAGGCGTTTTTGAAAAGTATCGATACTTCGATACCGATACTTTATTGAATGTATCGTATCGATACTTTCAGATACTGTCTGGATGTATCGATACGATACTGTATCGATACTTTAGAAGTATCAAACATCCCTATCTGGGGCTCCGAACTGGCCGGTTTATATACTGTGGCTGAGAGGCTTTTGTCGCTCCAGCCCGCCGAGCACGTCGGGGCCTTTGGCGGCTGCTCGGCCGGAGCAGCGGTGCGGAGCGGGGGGGAGGACTCCGCGTTTGCGCGGGGCTGCACTCTGCTTCGGCGGTCCTTTTATATTTCGTTCTTTTACAAGTAACTGTCAGGACCCTCCTTCCAACTGTTGGAAGGAGGGTCCTGACATTCTCTATCTATCTATCTTCTATCTATCTATACTTCTATAAAATCGGGTTTCTGTCTGTCTGTCTGTGTATCTGTCGTGCCTTATAGGCGCCTAAACGGCTGAACGGATTTGAATGGGGTTTTTTCCTAACGGTCTCGGCTGCGATTGCCCCCAACATAGGCTATATTAAAATTCCGCGCGACGCGCGCAAACCCGCGAATTTGCGCGAAACGTGTTTTTCGCTCCCCTATAACCCCCATTTTTTATCGCGGATTCCGATTCTACGTTTAATTCTACGTCCGAAATACCTGTTGCGCGAATTTTTTGGCGCGCGCGAATTCGCTCAATTAATTTTTTCGATTTATTCCGCCGTTAATAGACGGATTTTGTCCGCGTTTCGTCCGTAGCCTACCTAGAGATCCGAATTTTAATAGGAGATACTGAACAAACTCATTCCGAAATTGAGCGAATGTACACGGCGAATTTATTTTATAGGATTTGAAGTTGTACGGACGCAAAAGCGGGTGGCGGCTCACGGGACGGGCGCGCGTTGGTATGAAGGGCTCCACCCCGGGGTCGGCTCGGCACCTTACAGACGACACGCTGGAAAGTGCCAATGGGAGGAGCCCCTCAGGGCTCTGACTAAACGGTAAGTCGTAAAAATACACCGATTTTTTCTATACTCTCGGGCGACCGTTCAAGTGTCCTTAGGGGGGGGGTCGCAGACCCCCCCGGCCGAGCGAAGCGAGGCCCCCCTGTCCGAATAAGCGCTCGGCCGATTTTTTCCGTTTTCCCCTCCTTCAACTAAAGAAAAGAAGGAGTGGGGATTTCAGCCACTATTGATTCGATTTTGATGAAATTTTCAGGGATCACGCGGGTTGTGCCTTAGATGATTACCCAGGCTTATTATTATCATTATTTAACAAAAAATCTTATTCTTTTTCCTACCTACCTACACATTCAAATTTACTACCTACCTACATATTTATTTTGATGAAATTTTCAGATTCTACGTTTAATTCTACGTCCGAAATACCGGTTGCGGGAATTTTTGGGCGCGCGCAAAATCGTCAAACTAATTTTTTCGAATTCCTCAGTCGATTATTACCTATACTTATACAATGAAAAGCCGTTTCGAGCTGTCCCAACTGTGTGGGTTACCTATATACAATCATTACCTATACACAATGAAACTGTGTATCCCATGTATCCTCAACCATTAGAGATAGAGAGATGGGATGTTCGGGAGGGGGGGGGGGGGGGGGGGGAGCGCAGTACTTCTATAAAACCGTTGAAGATAGGGAGATGCGGTTTTTTCCATCGTGATCTCAGGGACCAGATAAAATCCCTTAAATTGTCCTAAAGTGTCCCGCGAGTATGAATCCCTCGGGAACGAATGGTTTACCTATATACATACAATTAGAGATGTAATATATTCATTCATGATTCGACACTGGCCTAACCTTCTCCCAGCAGGTTCAGCCAATATTGATTCGATTTTGATGAAATTTTCAGGGATTGATGGTGGACTTTAAATTTGATTTCACTAGCACTTTGACGATGATATAGAGAACTAGCTGCTCCGGCTCGCTTTGCTCGCCTACGCACCCATCCGGGGGGCTGCGCCCCCCTGGACCCCCCAGTGGGTGAGTAGCATCGATGGACACGTTGGAACCCCCACATGAAGGAATTCCCAAATTCGCAGAATTGCATTGCTCGGTTGGAACAGCTTGAAACATAATAATAATAATAATATTGAAACATGTTTCAACTTTATTATTCTACAAGAGACATATTTCAATATTATTATTATTAATGTTGTTTCAAGCTGTCCCAACCGAGCACTGCAATTCTGCGAATTTGGGAATTCCTTCATGTGGGGGTTCCAACGTGTCCATCGATGCTACTCACCCACTGGGGGGTCCAGGGGGGCGCAGCCCCCCGGATGGGTGCGTAGGCGAGCAAAGCGAGCCGGAGCAGCTAGTACTTCTATATGTTGAGGTTTCTGTCTGTGTGTGTGTGTGTCTGTCGTGTGTTATAGGCGCCTAAACGGCTGGACGGATTTCCACGGGGATTTTTCCTAACGGTCTCGGCTGCGATTGCCCCCAACATAGGCTATATTAAAATTCTGCGCGACGCGCGCAAACCCGCGAATTTGCGCGAAACGTGTTTTTCGCTCCCCTATAACCCCCATTTTTTATCGCGGATTCCGATTCTACGTTTAATTCTACGTCCGAAATACCGGTTGCGCGAATTTTTTGGCGCGCGCGAATTCGCTCAATTAATTTTTTCGATTTGTTCGGTCGTTAAACGTCCGATCCAGTTCGCGTTTTCACCTTATCCTACCTAGAGATCCGAATTTTAATACGACGTACAGAAGAAACTCATTCCGAATTTGAGCGAATGTACACGGCGATTTTATTTTTTAGGATTTTGAGTTGAACGGACGCAACAGCGGGTGGCGGCTCACGGGACGGGCGCGCGTAGGTATGAGGCGGTCCACCTCACTCGGCTCGGCGTAACCTCACACGGGCACCTTACAGACGACGCTGGGAAGTGCCACTGGGAGGACCCCCTCAGTGCAAGACATTTTTTGACGATTCGAGAGACGATTTTAATCTCCGCTAATTTTGGCTGGTCTTGGCGTTTGTTCGAGTTATTACAACCGTTGAAGATAGATTTTGGTCGCCTATAATCCATATTTTTATTTAACGTGATTGTAGGTACGTTAAATTCTACGTCCGAAACACCCGTCAGATTTTGATGAAACTGTGTGGGTTGAGTTTCAAGTCCCGATTGTCCAATTAGAGTGGGGGTGTCCAGCGAGTATGAATCCCTCAGGAACGAATGGGTCACCTATATACAATCATTAGGTACCTATATACAATCAATCATTCATTACCTATATACAATGAAAAGCCGTTTCGAGCTGTCCCAACTGTGTGGGTTATCTATATACAATCATTACCTATATACCATAATTACCTATATTCAAGCATTACCTATATACAAAGAAAAGCCTTTTTGAGCTGTCCCAACTGTGTCCCATATCGTAGTGATGACTCGGGGGTGAGTTTAGATAGTGTCCTAAAGTGTCCGGAGTGAGTGAATTCCCCTGAAAAAGGCGGGTTACGTATTTAGATTTATCTATTTGGAGCTTGCCCAACTGTGTATCATTGTATCAACAGTGTCCCAGATCATACTAATTAGTATGATTTAGTATACTAAATGTATACATGGGACACTTTTAAGTGTTCCATGTATCCTCAACCATTAGAGATAGAGAGATGCAGCTTTTTCTCATCATGATCAGTTGAAGCCAGTGATGACGCGCGATCAATAAAAAGTTGAGATAGAAATCTGTTTCAAGCCGTCCCGACTGATCACTGCAATTTATAAATTTTTTCCACTGTGATCTCTGTTGTCCTAAAGTGTGCCACGAGTGGGGGAAAAATGGGTTTAATACCGTTATCTAGATCGTCCCAAGTGTCCCATATATCTTGAACCGTTAGAGATGCGGCTTTCTCCATCTTGATTTGTTATATCACGTGATGACGCAAACGATAAAAAATTGAGATAGTGTCCCAAAAGTGTGGACTCCATGGGGACAATAATGAAGTATATACCCTGAAATTTTCACGGTAACTTTGCGTGAGGCACTTGAATTTATTGAATTACTAGCTGCTCCGGCTCGCTTTGCTCGCCTACGCACCCATCCGGGGGGGCTGCGCCCCCCCTGGACCCCCCCAGTGGGTGAGTAGCATCGATGGACACGTTGGAACCCCAACATGAAGGAATTCCCAAATTCGCAGAATTGCAGTGCTCGGTTGGGACAGCTTGAAACATAATAATAATAATATTGAAACATGTTTCAACTTTATTATTCTACATGAGACATGTTTCAATATTATTATTATGTTCCAAGCTGTCCCAACCGAGCACTGCAATTCTGCGAATCTGGGAATTCCTTCATGTTGGGGTTCCAACGTGTCCATCGATGCTACTCACCCACTGGGGGGGTCCAGGGGGGGCGCAGCCCCCCCGGATGGGTGCGTAGGCGAGCAAAGCGAGCCGGAGCAGCTAGTAAAAGCTATAAGGGCCTATTTCACCAACTAACGGCTCCGCAAACTTACCGAGCTCCGCACGGATTCCCATGCTAATCGTTGATCTTCATCGACTTTCGTCTCCCTGTAGGATTAGCTCCGAGAAGAAAAAATACCTTCTTTCATTAGCAACACCTTCCACTCTTTCTACAAAAATCTACCATGTTGGGACCAAACTGAAGACATTGACCCCGATTTAGTAGTTTTCCGAAGATTGATTTTTTAAAGGACGAGTTTTATAAATAAATTTATGACTTATTTCGGGACAATCTTATGATATTATACTACTTCTTTATCCAAGATTTTAATTAAACAGTTTTACTTCAACTGATGTTCCTTAGTCATTATTATTAATATAGATTCTAAGTACCGAAATGTTTTTTAAAGAAAAGAAAAAATTGAAAGAGAAAATTTCTAACTAATTAATTGTTATGATTAATAAAGCAACAATGAAAACCAACCAAATAAGGAATTTTTGAAATCGGATGATTTCAAGAAAAAATATACTACCTCTCTTGCCACCCCCCTTAACTACCTAATGAATAGTTCACTTTGCACGAGGAGTGGGATTTTTTTTTTATATAGCAACATAATGGATAAACAATTATTTTCAATATTGCCCCTTCCATTACCCCATTGATCGTTATGGTAGCTGGTTATTCGCCAAGTGGAGGAATATTGTACCTACTTGAGTTACTTTCGAAGGCTTATTGCGAGGAAAAGTTTCAACGATTTTCTTCGATACAGAATCAGGAAAGCGAAATTCTGATACAGAATCAGGAAAGCGAAATTCAGATACAGAACTCAGGAATGCGAAAATCGATTATATCGGCAAAGTCGTTGTGCCCTGGTATCGTGGCAGTGGTGGATTACCAAACGTGGTAAGATGGAATTTAGATTTACCTCTCTGCGTGGCTTGAAGTGACATCGGTATTCCATTAATAAAATCTATTTTGTAGCGTTACATCGGTTTGTGAGGGCGAAAGACCCGTCAGAGCTTATATTTTAGAGTGTGTAAGTATATTGGAATACTAATGCGGAGCCCCCCACAAATTATATCTACAGATATCAATAAAGGAAAAGAAAGCAGAGAGGATGATGTAGGTAGGACGCTCGGGATCCGGTCAGCTCCCCGCATTTTGGTGTCAACTCCCCGCGGGGTCCGCCCGATTCCTTCCCGGTAATCGTTGGGTTCTTAATTATCGCCCGATTCCTTCCCAGAAAATTTGTTACCTGCTGGAGCACCGCCCAATTCCTTCCCGAGGTGTTCCGTAACAGTTGTGTACTTCAGAAATAGTTGTGTTCCGTAACAGATGAAAGTAACAGTTCAAATGTCTCAGTTAGCAGATACCAATAGGTAGCCAGTGATGTTTAACAATCTCAAAGCTCACTCCTCGCCTCGCCAGTCCTTATCAGAAACTAAATTATTCGCTCAGACCTCCATTCGGACCACAACCATGAGAAGAAGCCTGAGTCTACCATACTCAGAAAAAATTTCAAAATGATGAATGAAAAAGGCAAATTTTTACAACATATATTTGGATTGCCCATGCTGCCACCCAACGAAGTCGAGGCCTGTTTTGTGGAGGACCTAATGTCTATAAAACCTATCTCCGCACAACTTGACACATTTTGTGACTACATTTTGGAAAATTACGTCCTGGAAGACGCCTTATACCCACTACGCTTTGGTCCAAGTTTTCGGCGAGTTTGGACAGGACGACAAACTCTTGTGAGGGTTTTCACAGCAGGTTTAACAAGAAATTTTACTCTGAGCATCCAGACATCTTCAAGTTTTTTGAAGTTGTGAAAGAGATGCAATTTAGCACAGACGTTTAATTATTAATTCGCTAAACCAACCACAGACGAAGAAACTGAAATGGCAAAAGAAATTCGATTTAACAGAAACTTGCATGAAAAAGTACATGGCGAAACAGTTGACTCGTCTACAGTTTATTCACAGAGTCTCCTTCAAAAATGTTACTTGCCAAAACCAGTTGAAACCCCTCAACCCTGATTTTCCTTTAGCATGACGAATCACCCATCAGTGAGGATAATGGGGGACTTGGTGAGAAACCTCCTCGTGTTGTCCCCTGGGTAGCGCTGATGTCTCACTCTCAGACCTAAAACTCAATTTACTGTTCCAAGTAGCAGTTCGTATACTACTTGGAACAGTTACTTTCCCTAATAGTGAAAGTGGTATGTCTGGGAAGGAATCGGGCGGCTCTTTCCCCTCCTAACGAGGTTCGACGATGCACGGTTGACAAGTTGGGGATTTTCCCCCTAGATTTAGGGTTTTTTTCTGTTGAAAGGGTTTTTTTAGGGGGAAGAAATGTTTAGGGTTTTTTTAGGGTTATTTTTTTCCTTGTCAGGGGGAATTTAGGGATTTTATTTGACCTATTGGTTTTCTTATCACTTGGCCATCAACTGATGATACAGTCAAAGTTCAGTTTTCGAAGTACCTATAGAGGTTATTCTGTGGTTTTTGGTTTATTATTCTTGGAATAATACACCTATGTTTTCGCGACGGGGGTCGACGACTCCGATCGGCCTCAAAATTTGACATTATCCGTTTCAAGAGGTCTACATTCAAAATCCGAAATGTCCGTCCGCCGTCCGAGCCGTTTTGGGCAGTAGGAATCTGAAATTTTGACAAAATACTTGGTTTACCATCTAGTTGTGCCCGCAAGGTTTTCAGTCCGATCGCCCAAACCCGTGGGGCGCTATGGGGCTACGGGAGGGGTTTTTTGAAGGCTTTTGGCTATGGGATCGAGTTAGGTGTCGTTTTCGAGGTATTTTTGGACGTAGAATCCATTTTTTGGGGTCCCGGAACGATCCGATTTCACTGTTGCGATCTGTAGGGCTTTCATGGGGCTAAAAATGGAATTTTTGAAGGATCCCAGGAGGTTAAGTATTTTTCGAGTAAAGAATAAAGAATGTTTGAAAACAATTTTTTTGAAAAAAAAATTCTGAGTGAGATGTGCTTGAGTCTGCTGGTTAGCGGACTCACTAGTATAAAAGAATGGTTTTTCGAGGTTTGAATGCATTCAGGGATTTTTTAGGGGTTCTCAAAATCGATTTAGGGTTTTTTCAGGGTTTTTTATTTACGGCTCAGGGGGTTTTGTGAAAAAAGGTTGGCAACCGTGCGACGATGCGACATCATTACCGGGAAGGAATCGGGCGGTCACCCTCCCCGCACAGGCCCGTGGTCAACTCCCCGCAACTCGGTACCTAATCCTACCCTTGCGGGGACCTGACACAACGACCACTACTAAAGGCCGGTTTAAGTACACGCTCAAGCCAATTCTGAACAACTTGGTCGCGTTTACACGGGGAGCAGCTGAAGAACTTCAGTTTTGTTTATGCACAAACCAAATCGTCGTTTCCCTGGCTTCTGCTGGTCTTCCTGTTATGGTGTTCTCGGAAGTACCTGATATATTTGTAATATTGCGCTCAAGGTCCGGGCTGCAGGTAGCTGCAGTTGGACATGATTTAACTCGTTTCTCCTGGCCCAGGACAACACTTCCAGAATGACCTTTTGTGTATTATTTTTTGAAACTTCACTTGAAGTTGGGACTTCCATTTTTTCGAGTGTCTACTAAATGGGCTCAAAGAGTGTATTTCGCTCAAAGAGTGAATTTCGCGTGGTTCATATTTTTCTCGTGTACACAAAGGGTAGGACTACAACCCCTAAAAATTTCATGATCCCAAAATTATTTCGAAAGAAGTTCCAGCTTGTCGAGTTATACCTTCAAAATCGATCAAAATAGAGTGTACAAAACCCCCAACTTCAACTTCTCATTAAACAAACTTGAAAAACGTTTTCAACCGAATAAATGGTGAATAAATGACCTCCAGGATGTTGGCAATGAACCCCAATGAGCCCCTGGTCCAACGGTCAACATTGATTTTTCCTATTTCGATCACTGTGCGGCAGCTCAACACCTTTTTTTTTTAATCTCATTATTTATTTATTATTATTTTTATTTATTTATTTTTTTTATTTTTTTTTTTTTTAATTTTTTTAAACTCAAATCTCCTATCCTGCTCTAGCCAATTTCCCACCCCACATCCTAATTCTGAAACCCTTTCCGCACCCACCCGTCCCCACCCTTCTACACTTCTCTCCCCAGCCGGTCGTCGACGACGGAAAGAGAATCAGTCTGAAGAAGAGCTCGCTCGAAACGTTACAGGTACCTTGTCCCCTTAGTGTTTTTCTCTTAAAGTATATAAAAATATAGGTAGGTATAATACAAAAAAAAAAGTGGCATCAAAAGGTACGGGACGGAAAGGACGGATATGGACAAGGAGTGGACAACGAGGCGACATAGGTACACGGAGCTGCTCAGTCTGAAACCCAATGACCAATGATTGAAAAAAGTGACACCGGGTACCGTTTCCATATGCTATCTACAAGCCCTCCACTGTTTCGGTATGCTATCTACCGTAATGCCTCGGTTTCGGTATGCTATCTACTTCGAATTCCATCATGTATTTCCATGCCGCTTAGTGGAAGGAGGGGTAATGCCGTGCACTTAACTTTGGAACACTACAGTTAAGGGACAGAACGTCATAGAAATATTTTTTTTACATGAATGGATTCAAAATTTATTCTATTTTAAGTGGGCAAGAGTTTTTCCACCTAAAATGTTTCTTAAAAGAACAATAGTCAAAAAGGTGGAAAAAGGTCTTTGGGCGGCATTACCCGCACTCTGGGGTAATGCCGCCCACCCCTTGTGTAATGCCGTGCACCCCTTGGGTAATGCCGTGCGCTGAATTTTCAGGGTTAATGTAGGTATTTATAACAGCAATAAACATAAAAACTATCAATAAACTTTATTTAAAACGAACAATGGCTAGAAAAATGACTACAGAAACGAAATGGTAAATAATTGACTCCTTGAAAAAGTAGGAGGGTGAGGTGGGGCAAGATCGACTTTTGCCTCTATTTATCGCCTTGACTCCTCTAGAAAATTAATATTGACCACATGTAAATTTGCCAGATGTCTTCTGTCAGCTGGAAAAATTGTTTTGTCCAAACATATGGTAGGATCGAGTGCGTTGAGCGCCAAAAAATACATGTTCACGATGGTATTTTACCCATTAAAAGTCTGTGGAAATTGCTATTCCAGTCGTTTGGAAATGGAGTTCGAAAATGTTTCTACTTTCTAGAAATCGTTTGGTTTTAAATTTTACCAAGAAACCAGCATTTCTGTCGTTGTATACAACGTTTCTATTGAAACTTCCTGCGATATTTCATCATGACCGGGGCAAGTTCGCCTTGCATTTTCAGCCAACTAATGAGAAAATTCTTCCCTATCCCACAGCTATTTTAAATTTTAATTAATGTTTAGGCTTATTGAGCACGCTTATCTTTGCTTTAGAATGCTTTGCGTGGTCTGCAATAAAGATAATCAATTAAGAAAATCGTGAACGATCCAAAAGACTTCCATAGGCGAACTTGTCCCGGCCTCTGGGGCAAGATCGTCGTCGATTTGGGGCAAGATCGTTCACGATTTTCTTTATAATAATACCTATTACTTATAAGATAATATCTTGCACCACTTCACCCGAACTCTCAACCAAAAAATGACTTCGACCACTGTTGCCTTCCCTGAACAAGTCACAGTAAATTCTGCTCCGTCCAGGACCCCACACTACTCGTTCTTGGTCTGCTTCTGGGCATCTAAAAAAAATCAGGTAAAGAAACATTTCCGAGAAAAAAGGAGAAGAAAAGCTCAAACATGTTACACCGGGGTAATCCCGTGCATTTCAAAAGTGCACGGCATTTCCCCAATAAAATGAGCGGCATTACCCCAATGTTTATATTTTTGGTAATTCGTTCACACAGAATTTATTTACGCTCGAAACTTAAATTTGATTAGAGCATCAGAAAGCTGATTAAATTCTGCGTCCAAACGTGTAAAAAAATCAAGTAAAGCATTAAAAATGGGACTTACATTGCTTATTTCCTGTAGACCGAAAATTAGATCGAAACCGGCGAAAAACGATTTACTGCTGTTACACCAGGAAGGTAGCTTCAAAGGTTATGAAAATAAACAACTTAGTTTGCGCGCTTTTCCTCTGCATTTTCCGATCATTCCCATCTTTCTTCGAAGGATTCAAATATCAGAAACTGTCGTGGGCGGCATTACCCGATGCGCGGCATTACCCCTCCCTCCCCTACTATCACTGACCTTGTGACAGACAAAAGATAGGTAGGTTCGACGCCCACTCCCACCCCCTACATCACGCCGATCGAGTGATAGAAAATACCGAACAGGGGGGGAGGGCCTCACGGACTCTGTGCGAGGAGCTGACACTGGCCGCCCACCATGTGATGGAAGGGGGTGGGAGGGGGCGTCGAACACCAGCTTTCTATCCGCTTTTAAGCGGGGAGCTGACCTCCACCCCGACGCTCGCCTCTCGGTGAAGGCTCGTGGGGGTGAAGTATGGGGTTGATGACCCTCACTACAGTCGAAGGACAAAAGCCGCCCTGTCGAAACTTGCTCATTCTAACCTGTCTGAACCTGTTCGTCTTTGTTTATTTTCGCGAAGATTCCTAAAACCTACATCGACCAGTCAGAGTTCTAGGTACTCGAGAGCTCGAAAGCTCGTTGAATTTGCTGACCAAATTAGTATCTCACCGCTTGCCACCAAGAATAAAATTGATTATATTAATAATTTATTGATTAGGTATGACTGGGATGATATTTAGATTGTTTTCTCACTTCCCTGTTATTACGATTTTGGTTTTGTCATTCTTGGAATAATAGGTACGCCTATGTTTTCGCGACGGAGGTAGACGACTCCGATCGGCCTCAAAATTTGACATTACCTATCCGTTTTAATGCCGTCCAGGCCGTATGATTTTTTTTTTTTTAATTCTTAAATTTTGACAAAATACTCAGTTTACCTAGGTATATAATATAAACACATTTGAATATAAACTTTATACTACCTACTACTATATAAAATATAAAAGTATAATATACTATAATACTATAATATATTATAGTACAACCGACCTCATGCCGTCAGACTACAACTTACATACAATTCATGAACATGACTTTTGAAGACAGTATTGTTGGGACGACGGTCATCACGCCGTATACATATAAAATATCTGCCGAGGAGTAGACCTCATACCCAAGTTTTTCACGGGTTTCCTTCGATCTCAATTTCAAAAACTTTGTTCATCGGTTTCTTCTAGGAATGAAATGTATGTATGAAATGAATTATTTTGATGATCGGCTTCGCTTTGCTGGTGTGGGGCCTTGTTTTTCAAACTCCTCGTCGACCACTTCAGATGAGGAATCCATGAGTTGCTCCTCTTCGACAGCGTCAACTTCCTCATCAGCTTGGTTGGCGTCGAGGGCAATTTCTTTGTCCGTATACTATATCCGTATATATTCTTTTATAAAAGAATTCAGGCAAGAATCCCCCTTGCAACTTGTACAAACGACTGAGCACTTGATGCCACCTTTTCTGCAGGAGCACGCTGCTTTGCATCCTTTTCGGCAGGAGCAAGCAAGTGTGGTTAGGAGTTCAAGTGGAGCTGGAGGTTGATCAGTGGAGATTTGGTCCAATCCATTGATGGTTCTCTGCCAGCCCCACTCTTCTGGAAGAAGGTTCGTATTCTTACACAACTGCACCTGCAGAAATACCCTTTTAGAATGCTGGCGAGCAGCTGCTGCAAGTGCTCAGTCGTTTGTACAAGTTGCTTAGAAAGGGGGATTCGTGCCTGAATTCTTTTACGGACACAGAAATTGCCAACCAAGCTGATGAGGAAGTTGACGCTGTCGAAGAGGAGCAACTCATGGATTCCTCATCTGTAGTGGTCGACGAGGAGTTTGAAAAACAAGGCCCCACACCAGCAAAGCGAAGCCGATCATCAAAATAATTCATTTCATACATACATTTCATTCCTAGTTTGACATTTTCTTTCTTGTCGAATTAATCATTTGTTCATTCCTGTTCAGTATAATTTACAGTAGGTACATTCTATTTTCCTTTGAAGTACCATTATAAATTCCTTTGGCAAAACATAATATTTAATTATATATACCTACTATGTTTTTATATGGTGTACTACTTATTTTGAAACCTTGGACCATTGTTGTTGAGCCGAGGCTCTGTGGCTATTTCAGTAATGGGAGGCTCAGTAAATTTATCAATTCACCCAAGCTAATCAAGTTTCAATTTCAAAAATCAATAATTTCACCTACAAATTGGACTGCGGCTTCTAAAAACAGAAAAATGACATAAATACTAATGAAATCTCACAAGCTCTTTTTTTTTTCTTTTTTTTTTATTGGAAATCAGCCATTACGATGTTTTTGTTTTTTTCTTTTGTGTCTCTGAGTATAAGTGAGGTAATTAAAATTATTAGGTACTCCCAGAATGCAGAATTTGATGCTCTACAACTTCCATTCTGTGACTTTTTTCATTTGGAGCCGTTGTTTTCGATTTAGAGACGTTCAAATATGGACGTTTCCCATTTTTGAGCCAAGTTGGTAAAAATTGTTTTCTTTGACGATCGCTAGGTGGTAAACGGCTTAACCGAATTGGACGTGTTAGGAGGTCATTCGACCCGTAATTTTATGTTCTTTAATCAAGTAAGGAGTAAAATGTTTTGTAGGATGCACCGTTTTCGTGCTATAAGCGAAAAACTGAAAAAACGGAAACATTTCGTGGTTTTTTGGCTCCCAAAAGTTTAGCACAGCCCTGAGGTTGTCGCAAACTCACATGGGTCATATTTGGGTTGCCAAAAGTGAGTTAAAATCATAAACCGTTCTACCTTATTAAATAAATTTTATTTCCCGGCACCGCTGTTTTTTGGTCTAATTTGCCTGGACTATCATCACACTTGTTGTTTACAAGTTCATAGTGTCAAGTTCCATCAGAGTAAGCGATAATGTTCTGTCGACGTTAATAGATACATTTTTTAATAATATAGATTTGCTGACCGTGAGGAAAATTCGGATGAGGACATGTTGCATTAAGGAAATTTTCCTTAAAATGGTAGCTGCTAATATTAGATTAGCCATCTTTCTTTTCTCCTTTCGTCCTTTACCATGCGATATTCCGGACGATCTTGTGATTTCGTGGGAACCGTTGGTAGGAAATCGGCGGAGAGCCAGAAAAGGGGAACTCGGGTGGTGACGTCACCGGCAGGAATTCATCGACGTGGGCAGGGTGGATCAGCTTTGCTGGGTCGCACTTTCGGTGACGTAAAGCCACGAACTCACACACCCAGGCCACGGGACAACAAAACCGAACCATACAACCCCCCCCCCCCCCCCCCCGCCATCCAAAATCCTAGTGTTTTTTTTTTCACATGTGTTTGAATGTCATTCAAACATTTTCTTTTATTTATCCAACGATTTACGCTCGGTGTATTAAAACTAGAGGTGTGTCGGTCATGAGTGAACGTATCAAAATGACCTTGTCACTGAAAAGACCTTGTCTGCACTGACCGTATTGTCAGAAGGTACACGGTCACCCGTTCATCTCAGCTCGGTCGGGCTGGGTCGGATGATGCGATTCATGAACGGGTGACTGTGTCACTGACACAAAAGATAACCAGAAGAATTGTCTCGAACGGTCGGTGAATGCATGATGTCCCAGCAGAGCGGTAGGGTTGTTGAGAATATCTGTAGACACCCGTCCCGCAGCAGGTGGACCTACAGATATTTTGTTGTAGGGAAATATTTTTCTCCCGATTTTCTAGGGAACGTTGTTTAGTTAGTTTGGTCACCTCCCCACCAGGATAACAGTCAGTCATTGCTACCTTCATCTATATCTTCTTCTTATATTATTCTTTTACAGCTATTCCAGTATAATACACATTTAATATTATTCTTGTACCAATATTTTTTTAAATTATAAATTTCTCATTATAATATCGTGCCCGAAGGCAGTTTTGTTTTGAAATACCTACTTTTTCCTTATAATAATTGTACCTATTCAGTGATAATCTACATTTTTGTCACTGAATGGGTAAGTGAACGTACTGAACGGGTGACCTGGTTCAAAAGACCTTGTCAGTGAAAGGAGTGACCGTTTGAGCTTCGACTCACTCAAGTGACCTTGTCTTACACACCTCTAATTAAAACAACGGTCTGTCCGGCACAAGTCGATCCTTCCAAGAAAGTTTAGGAGATATCGACACGTGAAAAAGGAACAGATCTGAAACACAGGCTCAACACACGAGAAAGGAGACCTAAGTAAGTCTGTTGGCAAGCCTGCCACCCGTCTAGCCTGTGGCTACGTGAAGGGTGAGGTCCGGCGATGATGCACTAGTGCTGCAAAAAAAAAAAAAAAATCGATTTTTCAACTTTTTGATTTTTTTGGAAAAAACATCGATTAATCGATTAAAAATCGAAAATGAAAAAAAAATTTCAATATACGTAAGGGTTTCGAAAAATAATGATTTTCAGCTCGACTGAAAAATTTACCGTAGGTCGACGGAGCCGCCTCCTGCCATACAACTTGGACAAGCTAAGCTTTTTTTTTTTTTCTAAACGAAAATTTAACCTTTTTCCAACCAACCTAAAATTTGGTATTGACGACTGAACTGATATTCAGTCGTCAAGCAGCACTGAGAATCAGTGCTGCTCAAAAGGCCATAATATATCTTGAAAGTGAATAATAGTCATATTGATCAGGTACCAATGCATTTAGAACGTCCCTGACGAGCCTTTAGCACAGTACCTACCTACATTTTGTATTTTTTATCTAGATTCTACTCGTTTGCTGGAATAATAATTAAATTATTTCAGTTAATAAAATTTTTTATTAACTATATTGGATCAAATTCATGTTGTAAGATCTCAATTCTTCGCTGATATAAACTAGATGAATAATTTAAATTATTTTAAAAGGCATATTTCATTTTTCCTCCTTTGCAAGAGTTGTGAATTTTTGTGTCCGATTAAAATCGATTTTTTCGATGTTTCGGGAAAAATTGATTAATCGATTACGATTACGATTTTTTTGCAGCACTATGATGCACGACTGACTCTTTGAACGATCAGACCTGCTCCTTTTTTAATACAACCGGGAAAAATTGACGTTTTTTGACTGCCGATTGCGATAGAGTTTTAAAGTGGAGGTAACCAATATTGAGGCAGAATTTGAAGCTCATTAATTAGCTATGTATAAAATAACAATTTTACGATTGACGCATTGTTTTAAGGATAGGTATGTGACAAACGAATTAAGTCCGAAATTTTTGAGGGTTTTGGGCAGTTATAACCTATAACTTATAGGTATACCTACTATAAAATAATTTTATAGTAGGTACCTACACAAATATAATTATTATATTCGTCGTGGTCAATTCAGAATGGCCTATCTCAAAAAAGTTGGGGTTTGAGCTTTTTATAGCCCTCGATCCATAATTTCGAGGCGGATCGCTTGGAAACACCAGCTTTGACGAAATCCCACCAGAAAGCACTAAAATCTCACGATAAGTGATATGGCCTATCTCAAATCGGTCACAAAATTTAATGTGGCCTATCTCAGTGTTTTCGCTTTGTTTTTGACGCAACCCCGGAGTCCTCGTGGTTTTTCATCAAAGGTGAGTTAAAATAATACAGTGTTTCCAATGATTTTGTATTCTAGAGATAGTTTATACATTGCTATTTCAGTAATGAACACCCGTCACAAATTATCTTAAGTTTTTGACTATTTATTCAGTGACCGAAGTTTGGCTGTGAGATGGGATTGACACTGGTTGCGGTTTCCCTCAGTAGGGGTATTTAGTGAGATAAGCGCATTGCAAGGAAATCCTTGCCCATTGACCCAACTTATTTTTCCTTTATTTCACTTAGCGAGTTTCACTGTTTTTTTGTTGTTTGTTTTTTGTTTTTTTTTTCCTTTCATGTTCAGAGAAAATGGAATCGGAAGAAAGCGAAATTGATGAGCTTTATCAAGCTGTATACCAAGACGGGTCCATCACACTGGCTTTATCCGACGCAGTGTTTCCATAAAGGGGAAATTTCCCCTTTTTAGGGGAAAAACGCCTTGCTCGGGGGAAAAAAAGGGGAAGGGTTATGAAAGGGGAAAAAAAGGGGAAATATAGAAACAGACAGAAAACAGAAAATAAATCTCCAATAAAGTTGGTTTCTACCTATTTCACAACTCAGTGGGTAGGTACCAACCAACTGGGCCAGGGGGACACTACAACCAAAAAGGCGATTTGGAGCGCTCTGAAAGAAGATGGCGAGAAAAAGGATGATGTTAGTTATCGAGTTGTCTGTTCCTTGTTGGGGATGTCAGATACTTCATTAGTATCGATATAGTAATATCGATTCATCTAGAAAGTATAAAAAAAAGTTGTTGTAGGAACGATAACAGATCGACAGATCGGTCTGAGTATTGACGAACGGAGGTGAAAATGATACCGATATGTCTGATGTAGCATGCAAAAGTAAGAACAAATATTCATATCAGTAAAAAGTTACTAGCGAAATTCTTGACGGTTTTAACATGATTCTTTTACTCCCAGAAGCAACTCCGCCGGAGGATTTAGAAAGCCCTCAGTTAGGTTTTGACGAAGGAAGACCAGGTCCTGATGGAGACAATACACTTGAGGAGAAAGAGGAAAATGAAAAAACCTAAAAATGAAAAAAAAACCTAAAAATGAAAAAAAAAACCTAAAAATGAAAAAAAACTCGATGCATCGATGGGATAGCCATTCGTATAGAGGATTCCAGTAACGCTTCCATTAGTGACGAACCGCCAGACCATCGGGTAAGTACCAGAAACCTGTACATTTTAGTATTGTGTCATTGTGCGGAAAAAAATCTAAGTTAATTCCGTAATTTTTATAGATTGATGAAGAGCTTGCGCCGCTATTGAGGGGAAAATGTGCTTCTGGGCAACAGCAGAGATTGAACGAGGAAGCGGTCGCTCCAGATGATGCTAGTGAGATGGTTCAAGTCGTCACTGAAGAGGTTACTGAAGAGACACATCAGATGTGCGATTCGAGATTCTCGGAAACTCAAGTAAAACGGAATGCAGTGTGATACGAAGGCAAAGCAGTCTCCGACAGGAAATGAAACTGAAGAGGATGCGCGGAATTGAATACGTCGGTTTTAAAGAATTAACATCAGATTCTGATGTTAATACCAACTCCGTGAAAAAAAAAACAGCTCCAAGACTCACCCGAAGAGGAAAGAATTGGCCCCGCTTGCGTTTCCAAACAGTGTGCAAAGTGGTCTAAAAGGGCTTGCAACTCCATCACAGAAGAGGAGAGGATAATCATGTTTAATCGTTTTTGGAAAGAACCGAAGTCATGGGACGAAAAAAAAAATGTTCGTGTGTGGTTTAATAAATGTTGAAGAGACCTACCAACATACAGTTGATCGCGCTGCAACTGGCGAAATTGAGTCAAGGCGAAATTTGTCTTTTTACTATCATTTACTTGTAGGGAAAGAAAAAATTCCGGTATGTAAAACAATGTTTCTGAATACATTGAGCCTGAAATCCAATACAGTTCGTCGATGGGTCCTTGACTATTACGGTATTTCGAATGAGAAAGAACAAAATCAACAACGCTCTCCACCAGAAATAAGTACTCAAGAGAACCGACCCGAAGAAACCATGTCACCAGATGTGACCAGAGGTGAACCGACCCGAAGAAACCATGTCACCAGAGGGACATGCAGTGAAGAATGATGAGTTGAAAATTCCTGTAGTGCGTTCTGTCGACCGTCTGCCTCGCTTAGCTTCGCATTTGAAATGGGATCACTTGTACCAGTTCTTGGATGACTTTCCCAAACTACGCTACGCTGGATTCAGTACCAACCAAATGGGAGAATTTGGTATAAAGTGCACTTTGAGGATGAGTTGCAAGAACTGCCTCGAAGACCTTTGCGGACTCTGCAAATTGGAGAAGTTTATCCTTTCCCGAAGTTACTCAACCAACAACGACAGATACCCCTCGACAAATGGAAAGACCTACAGGATTTGAAACCCATGATTCCAAGAGACTGCCACACATTTTACGCCACCCTTCCTCACGACGAATTGAGCATCAGGCAGAAAAAGATTATGGAGAAGAAGAAGTAGGAGTTAATAGTTTAGTTAATTTTGGTTATTGATGTTATTGTCCTCTTCACTGGGACTGATAGGCAACTAGCTAATTTCTTTAATCAACTCAATTCTGTAGATCAGCATATTCAGTTTACTAAGGAAGTGGGGGGGAATGAGCTGAATTTTCTGGATTTAACTATAAAATTAGAGGGGGGTAAGCATGAATTTACAGTGTTTAGGAAACCAACCTATACGGACGTGGTTATTCATAATAGTTCCAACCATCCAGCATCTCATAAATTTGCGGCCTTTCATAGTATGATTAATAGGGCTTTATCGGTCCCAATGAATCAATTAGCTTTTCGGAAAGAAAAAGAAATAATTTACTCTATAGCGGAGAGTAATGGTTATCCTAGGGTTACAATAGATAGAATTTGGGGAAAGATTAGTAGGAAGAAATTTCAGTTAGCAGTCACAAATTTGGAAAGAGTAACTCTGGATAAAGAACCAGAGTCTGAGAAAAAAAAAAGAACCAGATAATAGGAAGTGGGTTAGTTTACCGTTTTATGGGAATATAACTCAGAAAGTGGGTCGTATATTAGAAAATAGGGGTTTCAGAGTAGGTTTCTATTCACAAAATTCTACGAAGAAATTATTAGGGAGTGTGAAAGATAAGATTCCCTTAGAGGATAAAGGGGGTGTGTATATATTAAAATGTGATTGTGGGATTCAATACGTAGGACAAACCGGCCGAAAATTTAAAATTAGAATGAAAGAACATAGTGATGATCTTAGGTTGGGAAGGGGTAGGGAAGCTTTTGAAAAACATTTGTCAGAAGAAAACCATAGAATTAGTTATGAGATAGGCAGTAATAATCCAGCCATTGGGATAGCTCATGTTTGCCAAAAAGGTCCAAAATTAGATGCTTTAGAATCTTTGGAAATTCAGAAAATTCACAATTTAGGAATATCTGTTAATGACCTGGATGTAATTAGGCGTTCCCCGTTAATTGACATTTTCTTGTGAGTCTTCCTTTCACATAACCTTTCACCTTTCTCCTTTAATGCCACGCCCATTAGAAGGCACATTTCACTTTTGTATATAAGTAACTTCTCACATCTTCCTCATTCTGTATTGTACTGATGATGGTCTAATCAACCGAAACGCGTCTACAAGTTTATATATTTTTATCGTGGAAATAGACTATTTCGTCTTAAATCGTCTTTTTTAAGATGGATTCCCACTATCTCGCCGCATCCACCTTACATTACGACTGCACTTGTAAGGCTTCTCTCCAGTGTGTGTCATTTCATGATTCTTCAAGGAACCTGATGCACTGCATCTGTAGTCACAGAGACTGCACTTGTAGGGCTTCTCTCCAGTGTGTGTCATTTCATGTCTCTTGAAATTACTTAATGAACTGCATTTGTAGTCGCAGAGACTGCACTTGTAAGGCCTCTCTCCAGTGTGAGTCCTTTCATGCTCCTTCAAGGAGCCTGACTCAATGCATCTGTAGTCACTGAGACTGCACTTGTAAGGCTTCTCTCCAGTGTGTGTCATTTCGTGACTCTTCAAGTGAGATATTTGACTGCATCTGAACTCACAATGACTGCACTTGTAAGGCTTCTCTCCTGTGCACGCCATTACATGGTTTTCCGATTGAAATGTAGTACTGTGTTTTGGCCCATTCAATTTGCCTTTGTCATCGTCTTGTGGCTTCTCCGTCATGTGAGCCTTCATATGAATGCGAAGTCCTCCTTTCAAATCACTACCATAACCGCAGGTGTAACATGTGAGCGACATATTTGAAGGCTTTTGGCTTCTTGTAGTTCTTCTCCCGAAGTCAAGCAGTTTCGTCAAGCTGCCAACAGCACTTCATCGATTGAATACCTGTGGAAAATTTCACAGTTGTATCAAAAGCTTGAACCACCTGGAGGCGTGTAAGTCAATCAAGTTGGTATGTTATAGGGTGACCATAGAGGTAGAGGAAGGTGTGAATATGGACGCCCTATTCATTTTTTTGTTATGAAAAATCAAATTTCCAACTGAGAGCTTAACCGTTTATGACAGACGGCGTCGTTGCTCACCGTAAAGTGACAGCTAAGTTGGAAGAAAATTTAGACCGAATTTAGGTGTCATCAATTGGGGTTTTCCAAGAAATGACAAAATTGTGTCTCTGCAAAGCTTTTAGGTACATGAAGGTAAGATGGTCCCCAAGATATTTTAGTGAAAAAACGCTGCAAATTTTACACAAGGGTTTATTATTCTTTGATATAGGTTACTTGTGCAAAAATTAATTCCGTGTCAATGGAAAAAATTTGAAAAAAAAAAAATTGTTTTGGGATTTTTCCCCTCATTATTTATTTTTTACTCGAAAAATATTTAGGGATTCCTAACCTCCTGGGATTCTTCAAGAATCCCTTTCTTAGCCCCATGAAGGCCACATATAGATCGCCACAGTGAAATCGGATCGTTCGGAGACCCCCGAAAATGGATTCTACGTCCAAAAATACTTCGAAAACAACACCTATCTCGATCCCATAGATAAAAGTCTTCAACAAACCCCTCCCGTAGCCCCATTTTAGCCCCATTGCGCCCCACGAGTTTGGGCGATCGGTATGAAAACCTTGCGGGCACAACTAGATGGTAAACCGAGTATTTTGTCAAAATTTGGGATTTAAAAAAAAAAATTCCTACTGCCCAAAACGGCCCGGACGGCGGACAGACATTTCGGATTTAGAATGTAGACCTCTTGAAACAGATAATGTCAAGTTTTGAGGCCGAGTCGTCGACCTCCGTCGCGAAAACATAGACCTATGTATAATACACCTGTGTATTATTCCAAGAATAATAAACCAAAAGTGGAGTTATCGCCAAAAATAGCAGGAGAACCGAGTTTATCATGACAATGATGGCCGTCTGCCATAAACAGTTGAGCCCTTAGTTGGAAATTTAATTTTTCATAACAAAAAAATGAATAGGGGGTCCGTATTACCACAAAAGCAGGAAAAAAACATGGCGTCACAGTAAGCATTCCGGGTTCCATTTATAAGTAATCATCGAAGGAGACATATTATCAAAAACGACCTTCTCAAAAACTGTGTTTTTTAACCTGCAAGCAAACGATATAAATATCGTATCCTATATAATATATTATGTATCCTAAATTTAGGATAGGGGAAGGTGGGCGAATAAGAGACAAAACTTTTAATAAGAGACAAAAATATTTTTTTCAGCCGAACTATTGACTCTTTTCAGTTGTAAATTTTTGTGTAAGTTGTTTGTGACAAATGGAAACCCACAATTTTTTTGAGATCCATAGAAAATAAAAAATGAATACCTAATAATTATTGAATAAAAACGCTTGCATACAAGTCTGCAACGCATTAGGACATTTCATGTAATGTAATCATTGAGCATATTTCGTTACGTAACGTAACGTGACATAACGAAAATTTGGTTGTGTGCCATAGCAAAGACATGAAATGTCAAAACCCAGGTAAGAGAGAAAAATCGTGAAATTTTTGGGAGCAGTCAATGTCTCTTATTCCCGAAAGTGATGAATAAGAGACACATCACGAAATCACTGTTAGAGAAGTCAGAAAAAGTCTTAGGAGACCTAAAGTGCATTAAGAGACAATTAGCAACGCGTCTCTTAATACCCTGAAAGTTTCATCGCATTTGGTTCAAACCAAAAAAAGTTATGAATTTTCAAACTTAGGCGAATAAAAGGACAGCCAAAACTTTCGGCTCTCAAGTCCTGAGAATGTATAAACGTTTTATTATAATAAATTAAGTAGGAAGAACAGATTGAATCAAAATCACAATGTTTGAAGAATAAATAAACTTACAAAATTTTAACAAATATCACTGTTTGACTAAAATTACTCGCTGAAGGCAGGCTTTTCTCAGTCAAATCACAATCTGAGTACAGAATAACTTGAATTAATATTTAGAAGATTGAATTGAGATCAAAATGTTGGAAGAATAAATAAACTTACAAAATTGTAAGAAATATCACTGTTTGAGTGAAGGCACTCGCTTAAGGCAGTATTTTCTTATGGCAAATATCACTGTTTGTATAAAATCACGATTATAGTTGCACCGAATTCCCTTGCCAGCGTGTTTTGGACCCATGATGGAACTGAAACAAACAGGAAACATTCGATAATGAGATTTGGATTAATAAGAGACAGACTGTCTACTATTGACCCAACTGCACAACAGCTGGGGTGAATAAGAGACATCTTCATAAAAAATGAAGAAGTAATCTGACGGAAATAGGGCTCAAGGATATTCAACGTATTCATAGAATAAGCGTTTTGAAAAACTTACCAGCACCGACGAACGTCTTCACGGACTGGAAAATGGTGTACCGAAAAATAAGAGACACTGGGAATCTGAAGTTGATGGGGAGGTTCTTCGTAGGTTGGCCAGTGTTGCCAGGGAAAGAGGCTGTTGGAGCGAATGACCCTCTCAACTTTTAGTTCAGATCTCCAGCTACCATTGTAGGTACTTTTTTGAACATTTCGACCATGCGGGATATTTTTAAATGCGCGTGTCTCTTATTTGCCATGTCTCTAATTTGCCCACCTTCCCCTACAAAAAACGGATTATCACAGCCTGAAACATGCTCGTAAAGGGGTAGCATCGATATTTGCTCGAATTGAAGTTTAAATGAGCAAAACCGAAAGTTTTAATCACCTCGTTCAATATTTGACGGAGCAGGAAAAAAAACATGGTGCCATGGACCATGACTCATAGTAGGTAATCTTGTTGATGGAAAACTGTGCGTCCCCCCCCCCCCCCCCCCCGTCTTCTTCAGAGGCGCTTGTGGCCAGACGTGTTTCCCCGTTCCGTGCATCCCTCAACCGATCATGGTGTCATGAACCACGAATGTAGGAAAATATTTCCCCTTGGCGTTACCGTTTTTCCCGCATTCCATATTTGAATATTTTCCTCAAACGCAATCCACCCCCAAAAATTAGTCGAAGAACGACACCTTATAATATAAGGTCATATTATGACCTCCTGGGATCCTTCAAAAATCCCGTTTGTAGCTCCATGAAAGCTCTGTGGAGATCCCCACAGTGAAATCGGATCGTTCCGGGACCTCCAAAAATGGATTCTACGACCTTAAATGCTTCGAAAACGACACCTAACTCGACCCTATATAAGACAACCCTCCCATAGCGCCCCACGGGTTTAGGCGATGGGGCTGAAAACTTGCGGGCACAACTAGATGGTAAATCGAGTCCTTATTTTGTCATATTTTCAGATAATATCTGAAAATATTTATAATATTATTATAAAAATGCCTACTGCCCAAAACGGCTCGGACGGCGCACGGACATTTTGGTTGTGTAATCTAGACCTCTTGAATCGGGTAATGTCAAATTTTGAGGCCGATAGGAGTCGTCGAAGGTCACTAAAAGGCATTCAGATTTTGGTTTATTATTCCTTTGTATTCGCGAAGAGGTCGACGACTCGGATCGGCCTCAAAATTGGACATTATCCGTTTCAAGAGGTCTAGATTCCGCCCGTCCGCCGTCGTTTTGGGCAGTAGGCATTTTCTTCATATCTGAAAATTTGACAAAATAAGTACTCAGCGAACCATCTAGTTGTGCCCGCAAGGTTTTCATCCCGATCGCCTGAATTCGTAGGGCGCTATGGGAGGGATATTCGAAGATTCTCTGCAATGGAGTCGAGTGGTGTGTCATTTTCAATGTATTTTTGGACGTAGCCTCCGTTTTTTAGATCCAGAACGATCCGATTTCACTGTGAGGACCTATAGAGCTTTCATGGGGCTACAAATGGGATTTTTGAAGGATCCCAGGAGGTCAACTATTTCCCAAGAAAAAAAAAAGAATTCAAAAAAAAGTAATGATTTTTCAAAACTAAGTCTTGTTGTCATTAGACTGATTTAAATTTTTTACGAGTAACCTATATCAAATAATAATAAACCCTTGTGTAAAATTTGCAGTTTTTTCTTTCTTTTAAATGAGTACCTCGTTTGCCCTACAAACTTCTGTTCACTATAGTGACAGCTGTCCCATTCTTTTCTCAGAAATGATATCCGTTGTCGTTCGTTTGATGGCATAATAATTATTCGTGTTTGCGTGTTTTCAGACTTCACGATTCTGAGTCTGGGCTCACACAGGCCTATCTCCTGATGAAATACCAAACCTGGATTTCATTATTATTATCAAATTTCAATATGAAATATAATGTTTTATGGTAACGGATTACCTACCCCTCTTTCTTTCATTTTTCTATTTTTTCAATTTTTGCCTTCGGGGATTTTTTCTCCGCCCTTGGGTAATCTTAGAAGACTCTTTTCCGGGGATTTTTTTAACGATTACTCTTAAAATGGGCTCTTCGTTCAAGAAACAGGCAGTTCTGAAAGCCGGACTAAATGGGGTCAGACGATGGCTCTGGGAGCGGTCATCATTCACTCTTCCTACTCAGAGGCGAATTTTCTGGCAAAGCAAGGTAAGCACTGCTTGCCAATTTTATGTACTTTTATTTATTCATTTATTTAGTTTTAATAATTTTTTTGTTTTATTGTTTCAATTTTTGGACAATTTTTCAAATGATTTCGGTTTATTATTCTTGGAATAATAAACCTATGTTTTCGCGACGGGGGTCGACGACTCCGATCGCCCTCAAAATTTGACATTATCCGTTTCAAGTGGTCTAGATTCCAAAATCCGAAATGTCCGTCCACCGTCCGCCGTCCAGGCCGTTTTTGGCAGTAGGAATTTTTTTAAAAATCTGAAATTTTGACAAAATACTCGGTTTACCATCTAGTTGTGCCCGCAAGGTTTTCAGCCCGATCGCCCAAACACGTGGGGCGCTATGGGGCTACAGAAGGGGGTTTTTGAAGGCTTTTGGCTATGGGATCGAGTCAGATGTCGTTTTCGAAGTATTTTTGAACGTAGAATCCATTTTTTGGGGTCCCGCAACGATCCGATTTCACTGTTGCGATCTATAGGGCTTTCATGGGGCTAAAAATGGGATTTTTGAAGGATCCCAGGAGGTTAAATATTTTTCGAGTAAAGAATAAAGAATTTTTGAAAAAACAACTTTTTTGAAAAAAAATCCAAAAAAAATTTTTTTGAAAAAAAAATCCAAAATTTTTTTTCCCCAACATTTTTTCTTTTGACTCAGAAATAATTTTTGCGCAACTAACCTATATCAAAGAATAATAAACCCTTGTGTAAAATTTGCAGCGTTTTTACATTAGTACCTAATGGAAATTTTACTATTAACTTTTACCCAAAGTAGGACCTTGTGCTCATTCTTGTTAGCAATGGCAACGAGCTCCAGCGCCGCTAATCTTCTTCGTTTTGGTTTATTATTCTTGGAAACACCTATGTTTTTGCGACGGGGTTCGACGACTCTGATCGGGCTCAAAATTTGACATTATCCGTTTCAAGAGGTCTACATTCTAAATCCGAAATGTCCGTCCGCCGTCCGGGGTGTTTGGGCAGTAGGAATCTGAAATTTTGACAAAATACTCGGTTCACCATCTAGTTGTACCCGTAAGGCTTTCAGTCCGATCTCCCAAACCCGTGGGGCGCTATGGGGCTAAAATGGGGCTACTGGAGGGTATTTTTTGAAGGCTTTTAGCTGTGGGATCGAGTCAGGTGTCGTTTTCGAAGTATTTTTGGACGTAGAATCCATTTTTTGGGGGTCCCGGAACGATCCGCTTTCACTGTGGCGATCTACTGGGCTTACATGGGGCTAAAAATGGGATTTTTGAAGGATCCCAGGAGGTTAAATATTTTTCGAGTACCTAACAAATAAGTAAAGCATTTTTGAAGAAAAAATTTTTGAAACAAAAAAAAATCCAAAAAATTTTTTTTCATTGACAGAATTAAATTTCTGCACGAGTAACGTCTATCCAAGAATAATAAACCCTTGTGTAAAATTTGCAGCGTTTTTTCTGTGTTTGGTTGTGTATCATGTGTGTGAAATCGGCAATCATAATGGCTTCATGCAGCTGTGGAATACACCCACTGCTGCAGGCCCAATTGTTTTTCTGAAAGTTCGCTGTTGGTAATTGTGAAAGTTGCTTATGAAAGTGTAGGAGATTTTGAGGTTTATCGTGGGGAATTCAGAGATGAGCGAAGGTGATGCAGGGGGAGTGCTTGCCCAGCCTGCCAGCTCAGGATTCGCCCCTGTTCCTACTGTAGAACGACACTACATCTTTTCCAAATCAGGACTCAATCTGTTCAATTACCAAATACTTCATCACAAGGCCCAAACACTAACTGCCGATTATAGTGGAATTCTACTTCACCTAATCAGAAGTTTTGGCACGTGGCCCTTCTTCCTTAAACAAATACATCTGGTCATCCCACATATATTATAACACTCTGTAATAACTCACGTTGATTCGAAGCTCTGGAAGTCCTTTTTCAAACTGAATTCAACACGTTTCACGTTGGAATGTTAGTTGCTGACTGGCCCTTCGTGTGATTCAGAGGAGAGAACACCCCCAGGGCCACTCCCTCTTTCTACCTGAGCCCTACCTACCTCCTGTTGTCTGCACCACAATGCAATGCACCTCATGTCCTGAATGAGGTGGAGGGGAGTTCGACATTACACGCCCGGGCGTCGAGAAAACATACATTTCACGCCCGGAATGACTTTCCCCGGATTACGTTTCACGCCCCGATTTTTTTACCCTGTGTTACGTTACACTCCCGACGTTTGGACAAAATCACAAAAATCCCTTCCCACTTACAGGCTTTGGACTGACTGCAATCCAGTGCAGGCGTGGTTAAAAATTAAGTGTCGTGGATGTAGTCGAGGAACCGTTGGGAATCGGGTTTCTCACACAACCACTCACAAAATTCATCCCCTAATTCGTCTGGATTGCAAAACGGGAGCCCGAAAGCCCAATGAAGCCATCTGCCTTCCTCACTTCCATCCTTATACACTGATGACAAGCCGAGTGCTTGAATTTGCCTGTACCATGCCTGAGCCAGATGAAATCTGCATCCCACCAAACTCACCTCAGGCCAAACGCCCCGTACAGCTGTATGGATCGCTCGTTAGAAATCTGTTGCACATTTCGTTGGTCGGAATCGAGAGCCAAGTTTTTCCTCACATTTACTTACAATAATTGTAAGTTAAGCAATTATTGCTCGCAAACAACGCTCATAAATAACGGCTTTCTTGTCCGGCAGGAGACAAAATACCAGAGGGATGTAAAGTCCGTTAATATAGCCATGAAGTCATCTCAGTCGGGCAGAGCGTTTATTGATGACCCCGCTCGAACGAACAGGGAGTGTATCGTAGGATGCCCTTTCATACGTTCACTTCATCGGGCGTGTAATGACATACGCCCGTTGCCGTTGCCGCGGCCGCCGAGGGAGACGCGGCGCGGCGTCTCCTCGATTGCCGCAGAGGGAAGCAGTGTCATCCTGTGGGCGCTCAAGGAACTAATCTTCATCATACCACGAGGAAGTGCTGCCATCACTCGTGGGAAATTAGTAACAAACGGCCTTTCTCACATCGTGTGGACTTGTGCAGTTTTGAAAAAATAAAAATAAATAAAAAACGCTGCAAATTTTACACAAGGGTTTATTATTCTTTGATATACGTTACTTGTGCAGAAATTTAATTCTGTCAATGAAAAAATTAAAAAAAAATTTTTTTTGGATTTTTTTTTTCAAAAATGTTTATTTTCAATAATTCTTTATTTTTTACTCGAAAAATATTTAACATCCTAGGAGCCTTCAAAAATCCCATTTTTAGCCCCATGAAATCCCTAAAGATCGCCCCAGTGAAATCGGATCGTTCCGGGACCCCAAAAAATGGATTCTACGTCCAAAAATACATCGAAAACGACACCTAACTCGATCCCATAGCTAAAAGCCTTCAAAAACCCCCTCCCGTAGCCCCATTATAGCCCCATAGCGCCCCACGGGTTTGGGCGATCGGACTGAAAACCTTGCGGGCACAACTAGATGGTAAACCGAGTATTTTGTCAAAATTTCAGATTTTTAAAAAAATTCCTACTGCCCAAAACGGCCTGGACGGCGGACGGACATTTCGGATTTAGAATGTAAGTAGACCTCTTGAAACGGATAATGTCAAATTTTGAGCCCGATCGGAGTCGTCGACCCCCGTCGCGAAAACATAGGTGTATTATTCCAAGAATAATAAACCAAAAGAACAGATTACCAGCGTTCAGTGAAAGTTCGAGGACATGTTCACTTTTGATTGAGAACTGAAACCCCCAAATCACAGAAAGGACTTGTTCAATTTTGAAGGAAACGCCCGTGTTTGAGTCGCTATTACAATGGCAAAAATTAACTTTTGATGGAAACAGCTCTTGGTGATGGTGGAGCTCATGTTTCTTGACTGAAATTCGACAAAAACTCATTTCCAGCCAGAGGTGGACATGTTCAGTTTTGAAGACACCTCCTCGGATCAGTAAGGATTCAGAACGGGAAGGACGACTGAGCAAGCAGTTTTGTGTATTTCAAGTCAAATTTATAAACATTTTGAAAAAGTTCACTATGCTTCAGCAACAATGGTTGATGTTTCAAAGTGTTTTGATTGTGAGCCTCATAAACTGTTGCTGGCAAAATTACGATCGTACAAATTCTCCGCTGAAGCCGCAACCTTGATTAAGTCTTACTTACATAATAGAGGCCAAGCTGTTCGCGTAAATGGTACTGTTTCCAAATTATCACAAATCGGAGACTTATCCGTAGTTCAAGTTAGCGTTCTAGGACCCACTCTCTTCCTGATATTTCCAAATGACGTTCCTCAACATTCAAATAAAAGGACCGTCTCGCTAAAAATGATTCAAAAACGGAGGTGATGTATTTTGGATTAAGGGACTTATCGCTGGCAGTGAGTGTTGGTGACCCTCAGTCCGTTAAAATGTTGGGTGTTGTACTGGATCCGAAACTGAGTCGGAGGCCCCACTGTGAACAGCTGGCCGCGTCCTGAAATAGCGTTTCCTTCCTTTTGCGAAGACTTTCCGACAAGCTTCCTAAGACCGCCCTTCTTGCTGCCTACTATTCAGTTTTCAAAGTAGGGCTGGATATTGGAACCTTTGCTGGGGTCACTCGCCACACAGCGCCCTTGTATTCAGCAGGCAAAGGAGAGCTGTCAGAGCAATCAAGGGCCTAAGCTATCGGGAGGACCGAGAGATGCGTTTCCATGCCGCACAGTGGTCCAGAATTCAAATCTAGCTGGACAAAAAGCATGTTATCGACTTGGAAGTAACAACAAAGCCAGGTTCAAGCATGCATTCACAAAGGTCTAAACTAGCACAGACAGCCCCTCTTATCGCGCTCAGTCATGATATTGGCCTTATCTGGCCTCATCAAGAATTGCAAGATTTGTATCTTTCGATGCAGTCTGCATTGATCGTTCAACAAGTGATCACTGGTGCCGTTTTGAAGCCGTCTGAGCCCCTTGATCGTCATGGTCCGTTTAATTAGAGGTAAGTAGCGTATGATGCCATTTTCAAAATCTCAGAAAGTGCTTTCTGAACGTGCTCATAAGCTATCGAGATTTTAACACTTTTTTATGCCTTTTAACGTCTATATCTTTAGTGGCACCTCTTGGCCGTTTCTTTTGAGACCAAGGGCGTGTTGGTATGAACCCCAAGACTCCCATAAAACAAGAAAAGTTTGCACGAATTTGCACGTAATGGAAATATGGGCTTTTTTTGCAGATGGTCCAGAAATCGCATTTACGCGAAAAACTTTTTTTTTTCGTCTTGAAGGCGCTCGGGAATTTTCCATCAAGAAATATTGCTAGGGAAGCTTGGATGGACCACATACGTGACCGCAAGGAGCCTGGCAATGAATTTTCTTATGAGGAAAACAGCACTCTAAGGTCAACTTTAATTAGTTCACATAAATTATTGAAGAATAGATGGTTAGGGGCGAATAGGGTTGAGAACAATTTTTTAAATCGTCATTCTGATTGGCTAGAAGAGAACTGGAGAATGGAGGATGGACACTCTCGAGAAAATGAAAAAATTGAAGAGAAAAAGAAACGAACGAGAAGAAGAAGAAACGAGAAGAAAAAAATTTGAAGAAGAAATTTGAAATTTGAAAATGAAGAAAGAAAAAAAGAAAAAGAAAAGAAGATTTGGAAGAAGAAAGAGGAGAAGAATGATTTTGTTAAGCCTGGCTTTGGCACAACTAATGATGAAAATAGTGCTCGCCGTTTCTTCCAAAACTCTCATTTGTCCAGTACGATTACTGGAATAGATGAAGGACTGTTAAATCGATTTGGAGTAATATTGAAAGCGCTTAATTCAGGTTTTGCTATTGATGCCGAAAAATTCCACTCATATTGTTTTGAAACTGCCAAACTATATGTACAGTTGTACAACTGGTACCCGATGCCTGTGACCATGCACACGATTTTAATGCATGGGTACGAAATTATAAAATACTTTACTATTCCGATAGGAATGTTATCGGAGGATGCACAAGAGTCCAGACATAAAGATTTTCGATTCTACCGTGAGCATAATACCAGGAAGATTTCTCGTAAATCGGCTAACGTCGATCTTCTTAACGCGCTCTTAATATCTTCGGATCCTGTAGTATCTAGTATGAGGCTAAGAACTATGCCAGTAGGAAGAAAATCATGTTACAATAAAGATGTAATAGATTTGTTGGAACCCCTCGATTTCGTGGCTGAGGAAGATGATCATCTTGAAGAAGAATAATTTCAATTTTATTGTTTTGCTTTGTTCCTATTAAATAGGAATAAATTTTTGTTTCTATTAAATAGGAACAAAGCAAAACACAACTGCTGGAATAAATTTTATTCCAGCAGAGTTCTTTCTTTATTTGTTCAATGTTTAATTCCTTTCATTTTTTGCCTCAAGAGGTTATTTCAGAGTACAGCTAATTTCATTCATTAATTTTCCATTAGGTAAGTATGTAATTCCAGTTATCTATATCAATCGAGTATATAAAATTATTATTTTATTATCTTCGTTACTGATTTGTTTTATTAAGCACCTCCTCCCCCATTTTGTTTACGTTCAAAAGTACAACTCTAACTCTAACTCTAACAAACTCTAAAACTGAAGGGAACTTCATTTTATGACTAAATGGACCCGAAATTTGGAATCTACGCCCCAAACAACCCTTAGATACAAAATCTGGTCGAAAACGAACAGTTTTTGATTTTTGTCCAGCTAGATTTGAATTCCACTGTGTGCCGGCCCTGTACATCCTCGCATGCCTTACCTTTGTGCGGAAAAACATCAGCTCATCCCCCTCAGCCTCTCACACCCACAATTTCGGATACGAATAGAGAGCAACTGTTTTAGAAAAAGTATTGTTATATTAGCCAAATGGGCTGTAGCCTCAGGACGCCAACTGTATAATGTAACGACCCCACGCCATAGACATGTCTACGTATGGAAGAGTAGCTGTGAGCTCCTTAAAAGTGAAGGACGTCGAAATGATGCGCCTAATCAAACTAAGTGGTGGAAAACTACAGATTTCTTCGCCTTCAATTCATTAAACACATTCTTCATCAAGTTAATCCGGAGGGGGGTTATGAACAATTTTCATTTCTTTCGCCTTTAAAAACTTTTATTTCTTCAAAGCATCATGAACCACATTGACAATTCCTTCAAACAAATTCGTACATTTTTCTTTCACGGCTGCACACAACACAATTAGTTACAATGCTGTCGCATTTGAATCGCTAGAACATTTACCGACCATTTGACAACAACATTTACCAAAAAATCACGGAATCGGAAGGAATATTTATTCTGTGATGAAAAATAACGGATTGAATCACAACAAAATTTAATAATGGCTTTGGTGAGGGATAAGCCGTATGTTGCTTTTTCAGGGCATAATATGCCCTGAATATGAACCAAAATAATAAATTTTAATATTTTGGTTAAAAACAATGCCTCGGACCGCCTTTCGCTCGTCCCCAAGTATGGGGTTTAGGGCTCATCTGCCGGATTAATAGATAGAGCAGTAGTAGAGAGAGGCTTAATTATACATACAGAGGTAGAGAAAAGTTGAGTGGGGATGATTACCTTATAACAAGTTTCAATTATTATTCCCCTTTCCCGATGGTGTGTCCATCCTTCCGGTCGTGATTGAGAGTTATTTATGGGGTTGCACTGTCGTATCTGGCGTTCCCTATTTTAAGATAACACATATTATGTGGAATTTAGTTAAATAGTTTTGGGTAGGTGATTGGGTGGGGGTTATGTGGTGGTGAGGGATAAAGGGTTAGGGTGGTTTATTTTAAGTTGAACAATTACTTACGTTTTTTGCGGTGTTATTTTATTTACGTGGGTTAGGGGGGGGGTTAATCGGGAATGAATTTTTTATGAAAGGGGTTATTTGAACACGTTGTCTTAATTTGGAGGGGTGGGGAAAGTTTAAAAAAAATGTTGTGTGGGTTATTATAAGGTGTTGGGAGGTGATCATGTATGACACAAACCTATTAAACTGAAGTGAAAGAAAAACGGTTAGGAACTGGTATTTAGTGTGATATCTGTCAGCTGCTAATTAGGTGGGTAGTAGTTGTGGCGCGTTCTCTCGGTAGGGCATGGAGACGTGCCTAACCCACGTAAATAAAATAACACCGCAAAAAACGTAAGTAATAGTTCAACTTAAAATAACCACCCTAATCCTTTATCCCTCACCACCACATAACCCCCACCCAATCACCTACCCAAGACTATTCAACTAAATTCCACATATCTTAAAATAAGGAACGCCAGATAGGTACGACAGTTCAACCCTACAAATAAATCTTAATCACGACCAGAGGTATGGGCGCACCACCATGAAAGGGGAATAATTATTGAAACGTGTTTTAAGGTAATCATTCCCACTCAACTCTTCTCTACCTCTGTATGTGTTGTCTCTCTACTACTGCTCTATGAATTAATCCGCCAGATGGACAAACACCTGATGAGCCCTAAACCCCATACATGGGGACGGGCGAAATGCGCCTCGAGGTTCATTGAACAAAATTTAATGGAGGTTCTCCACCGAGTCGTGGTCTCTACATGAAAACATTAATCTAACTTGCGCTTAGATAACCCAGTAACAGCTTGCAACCTCCCAGAAAGGTCAGAAAGTGGCCAGTCATACAGCTTCTTACTCAGACGCAGAGTTCGCGGTTCCGATGAATAATTAATTTTTGTGGCTTGACAACAATTCAAATCGCACTGGAGTGGGCCGAAACTACTTTTCTCATATCCTGGAGTACTTACTCGGAAAAATAAAGATTGAAACACAGTTCAGAACCCAGTTGTTTTCTCAACCCAGATTGACAGCAGCATCATAGACACAATAGCAGCTACTGCTCTTGAAAGGTTTCTATCGAGTGTGGATCTTCTTATGTTTGATCAAATGAGACATTTGAATGCATCTGTACTCACAATGAATGCACTTAAAAGGCTTCTCTACTGTGTGTGTCATTTCATGTTTCTTCATGGAAGATGAATGACTGCATCTGTACTCACAGTATGTGCACTTGTAAGGCTTCTCGCCTGTATGCGTCCTTTCGTGACTCTTCAAGGAACCTGATTCACTGCATCTGTACTCACAACGACTACACTTGTAAGGCTTCTCTCCAGTGTGCGTCATTTCGTGACTCTTCAAGTGAGATAATAGTCTGGATCTGTAGTCACATTGACTGCACTTGTAAGGCTTCTCTCCAGTGTGCGTCATTTCGTGACTCTTCAAGTTAGATAATTGCCTGGATCTGTAGTCACAATACCTGCACTTGTAAGGCTTCTCTCCAGTGTGTGTCATTTTGTGAACTTTCAAGGTAGATTTATCACTACATCTGTACTCACAATATCTGCAGTTGTAAGGCTTCTCCCCAGTGTGCGTCATTTCGTGACTCTTCAAGGTAGATGTTTGAATGCATCTGTACTCACAATGAATGCACTTGTAAGGCTTATCTCCTGTGTGTGTCATTTCATGTTTCTTCATGTCAGATGAATGACTGCATCTGTACTCACAGTATGTGCACTTGTAAGGCTTCTCGCCTGTATGCGTCCTTTCGTGACTCTTCAAGGAACCTGATTCACTGCATCTATACTCACAATATCTGCACTTGTAAGGCTTCTCTCCAGTGTGTGTCATTTCGTGACTCTTCAAGTGAGATATTTGACTGCATCTGAACTCACAATATCTGCACTTGTAAGGCTTCTCTCCTGTGTGTGTCCTTTCGTGAACCTTCAAGGTAGATGTTTGAATGCATCTATACTCACAATATCTGCACTTGTAAGGCTTTTCTCCAGTATGCGTCATTTCGTGACTCTTCAAGGAACCTGATGAACTGCATCTGTACTCACAGTGACTGCACTTGAATAGCTTCTCCCTCATGTGAGCGTTCATATGAATGCGAAGTCTGCTTTTCAAATCGCACCCATAACCGCAGGTGTAACATGTGAATGACATACTTGAAGGAGTTTGGCTTCTTGTAGATCTTCTCCCAAGGCCAAGCAGGGTTGTCAAGCTGCCATTTCGTCGATTCACCTGTGGAAAATTTCACCGTGTTAATGAAAGTTTGAACCTCCTGGAAGTGTTTTAGTCAATCAAGTAGGTTATAGGGTGACCAGAGGTATAGTTTTAGGCAGTAGGTATCGGTCATAACTTTGACACTACTCCTAGGAAGGCCCTCTTTGAACTACTGTGTTCTGGGCAATCGGCCCCAGTAAGTAATATAATGTTACTGATGAATCGTTAAGGGAAAAATTATTTTAGGGGTTCGCATGGGGTGTCGTTTCTGGGGTGTTTTTGACGTAGAATTCATCTATGGAGGTCTAAAACTGTAAGGATAGATAGAGTCTACACGGTGGGGGTTTTGAATGTTTATATTTTTGATCGGCCTCGACTGTGACGACCTACCTGACTGGGTAAGGCAAGCTCTGGCCAACTCGGCTCTGCAAGAGGGCTGTGGAAAGTACAACAGAGCTGCAGCCCTGTTGGTCAAATATGCTGACATTTTTGCCCTAGCTAGGCGACTGACCTTTAGGGAAGTGCTGTATTGCAACTCACTCAGTTGACACTGGGGACAGTAGGCCCATTAAGCAAAACCCGAGACGGATCCCATTAAGACGGATTAATCTCAGCAGAAACATGTTGACGAAATGATGCTAGAGCAGGATTTGATAGAGCCATCTCAGAGCCCGTGGGCGTCCCCGATTGTGCTGGTGCCTAAAAAGGATGGGTAATTCTGCGTTGATTATCGTCGATTGATTGCAGTCACAAAGAAGGACGCCCTCATACGCCCTCCCTTGTATTCAGAGCGTGCTGGATGCCCTCAGTGGCCCCAAGTGGTTTTGTTGCCTGGCGTGGGTTAGGCGTCTCTTTGTGAATGACGTTCACTTCCCTTGAATATTGTGGGGTAGAGGACCCGGCAATGCGTACACAAGAGGCGCTTTGGAAGGAAAGGCCGGTTTTTTTTTTTTTTTTTTTTTTTTTGGAGTGGTGCTTTTAATACACGGTCTATTTTTCAGGTTTGGCTTTGAACCCTTCTTCAGGACGTAAAACCACGAGAGTAACATAGTACCTTCATAATATGAAGGTACTATGCTCCTCCGGAACAATAGTGGTATAAGTCCAAAAACAGCTGTTTTGAGTTATATATACCATTGGGTAGCTCGCGACGAGCTTAACATGGGGGTAATATTGGTTTAAGTATAGTTCAAAAATTACTCGGGAGAGAGCAGATGTTCCGGTATGTTTTCCATACTGATTACCGACATTTCGTTTGAAGAAGGTTGGTTCATCTCATATGAGCCGCTATCCGTCTGAAAAATCACGTACCTATTAACCTTATTTTTTTCACTTCAGTACTGGTATATTTCAAGAAGTACCGCTGTTCAACCAAGAAAATATCCTTTTTTTGTGAGCTTGCTGTGGCAGAACCGGATCATTTCAAAATGTAGGTACCACTATTATTCAAATATTAACGTGTGTCATCCCTTGTGTTTATCAGTACAGTAGTGGATCATGTCAAGATGTACCATCCATTTAGGCCCATTTCTTGGGATAAGAGTGGTACATAATTGAAATTTAATTAATTTTAATAGATGCACGTCGTGAATGAGAAGGGGGAGAAGAAGCTTTGGGAAAACCTGAAAGGTAGATAATGTTATAGTATTGTTCAATATGAAAGCCTGAGAACCATCGGATAATGGAAACGAAGCCCTCGTGTCTGCAACACGCGAACAAAGATGCGAAAAACCTTAAATTGCGATTTCCCAAAAGTAAGGTTTTTGGACTTATACTGGAGGAGCGTACAGTATCATGTGTGGTGATGTACCAGTATTTAGTCAATAGAGAGTTCCTAAAGCCACTGTTTGCCTACCGGTGATGAGTTACGGTCGACGTAACTCGAGATTTGGCGCATGCGCAGAAATAACGGTGATAACTTACCAGGGCCGTCCCTAGGTTTTTCGGGGCCCTAGGCAAACAGTTTCCGGAGGCCCATATATATATATAATGTATATTATACATCATTGAATGCAGTGGGAAAAAAGTAACATCCGGAACCAGAAACGATAATCACAATAAATTTTATCACTCTTCTATCACCCTAACTACCACCATTCCGTTCACTTTAGTTTTGGTTTATTATTCTTAGAATAATGCATAGGTCTATGTTTTCGTGAAGGAGGTCGACGACCAGGATCGGCATCAAAATTTGACATTATCCGTTTCAAGAGGTCTACCTACCTACATTCTAAATCCGAAATGTCTGTCCGCCGTCCGGCCGTTTTGGGCAGTAGAAATTTTTTTTTTAATCTGAAATTTTGACAAAATACTTGGTTTACCATCTAGTTGTGCCCGCAAGGTTTTCAGTCCGATCGCCCAAACCCGTGGGGCGCTATAATGGGGCTACGGGAGGGGGTTGTGAAGGCTTTTGGCTACGGGATAAAGTCAGGTGTCGTTTTCGAAGTATTTTTGGACGTAGAATCCATTTTTTTGGGGTCCCGCAACGATCCGATTTCACTGTGGCGATCTATAGGGCTTTCATGGGTCTAAAAATTGGATTTTTGAAGGATCCCAGAAGGTTAAATATTTTTCGAGTAAAAAATAAAGAATTCTTGAAGAAAAAAAAAATTCCACAAAAAAATTTTTTTTTAATATAAAAATCCAAAAAAAAAAATTAATTTTTTTCATTGACAGAATTAAATTTCTGTACAAATAACCTGTATAAAAGAATAATAAACCCTTGTGTAAAATTTGCAGCGTTTTTCCATCCGTGGCTGGGGGCCCCCGAGCGGATGAGTAATTTTCGCGATATGTTCTCTTTTTTTCCTGCCCTCTGCGGGGGGGGGCCCCCTGCACCCCGGGGCCCTAGGCGACCGCCTAGTCCGCCTGCCCCAAGCGACGGCACTGCAACTTACGTCCTTATGCCTAACGTCGGCCGTTATTGCCGTAAAGTTGGGAGGATTTGAATTCCGCCAATTATTATTACCTGAGGGAAAACGACAGATATTGGTATATTAAATATACCAATATCCGTCGTTGAAATCCGCTAATGCCTCGGATGTGTTGCTATTGAAATCCGCCAATGATCTCTATGGAGGTAGTTGAAGTCCACAAGTTAAAAGGTTTTAATGATTGCATTGAAGAATTTGAATTGAGCTCAAAGTTTACGCGGATGTTATATCTTGCGTCCGGAATATGGCTGAAACAGGCTCAGTCACAGTTCAGTTCACGATGAAGGTGGAGTGTATCGAAAATCAACGCGGGAACCCGTCTCTTGTTTAGAATGCAGCGGACAATGTGTACAGGAGAAATTAAATGGAGGTATGCACTGTAGGAATACTTTGTTTGGCAATTTCGTTCTAAAGTAATAATAAAGATAATAACAGAGGATAATTTCTGCGTAGGTGCTCGGTAAAATCATGCAATGCAGTGGCGAAAACTCTTGGACGAGAATACTCAGTGACTGAACACCGTTTGACGCATAATCACGAACCTCGCACTAAGAAGCAGCTCCACTTACTACAACTGAATCGCTGAGTGTAAAAACGGGACAAGTCCCAAAAATCAAATTTTACAGGAGACGCAAAAAACTTCCTACACACAGGAGGAATGAATTTAAAAATTAGGTAAATTCCCCACGTGATGTAGACTCCCGAGGGATATTTTACACCCAGTCGTCACTATGGTCGGCCATCAGGTATGGCCGTGGCAGTCACTTTTGAGCGATGGACGTGTCCTTTTCTTCCACTCAACCATGGAAATTGCAAAGTTGTGGGCTCTAATTTCATTAGTTACGATCAGATTGAAAAGAAAACAACATCATAATGACCCAGATTGTACTCTGGAATAATTTTTATTAACCAACGAATATTAAAGCAGAATTTAGAAAAAAAATTTCACGTGTGAGTGGCCCCCTAGCAAATCTCAAAGGCGTTTCCAATGCTTCAGAGCAGGGAGTTTCGCAACCAGAGGCCATAGAGATTTGAAAATGAGAGGGTCCATAAACATTTATAGTGTTGTTGGAAACTTGTTGAGGGTCAGTCAAATAAGACGAGATTTTTTGCCGACGTTTCAAGAGATATATTCTCCTATCATCAGGGCCTAATGAAATGAACAAAACACGAATGTAATGAACACTGTTTCGTATCTAATACACTTTGTATCGTATCATATAGTTTCATCAATTGTTAAATTCAAAGTATAAATTGGTGTTTTGTTCATTTCATTAGGCCCTGATGATAGGAGAATATATTTCTTGAAACGTCGGCAAAAAAATCTCGTCTTATTTGACTGACCCTCAACAAGTTTCCAACAACATTAATTGAAACGGTCAACATCAGCATCAACTATTAATCATGGCTGAGGTAGCATCCCCTTCCGTTCACATCCCAGGCTTCTTTCACTACATCCACGAACTCTATGGACCAAAAGCGGTCGACACCCTCAATGACTGGAAATCTCAACTTCAAAAACTTGCCTCACAAGAAAATCGTAGGATATTTTTACTTAGATGCCGTAGTAATAATGTTTTCCCCTCCTTCATAGATAACAATTGTAAATTCAATTTTGAATCCTCCCACCTTAAGTTAGAGGTAGATAGAGCAATACGCCGATTCAAATTAACTGTTCTTAACTTAGAGATAAAATCTGCTGCTATTAAAATATCACAATTAACCACCCAAATTAATAACTGCAAAACTCAAGCTTCACAATGTCTCCCTGCCCCACTTTTTAACTCAATTGAAACCCATTTTCGGACCAATTACAACAATTCTCATCACGCCATGAGAGACGTTCAAATTAATAAATTCAACAAAATCTATGATGAGCAAGTTTTTGATATAGTTGGCAACCCCGATTGGTTTATTAACATCTCCAATCTTCCTGTTCCCTATGAGGTTTCCAGCCTTTTGTCACTAGGTCCTAAGTTTTGTCTAGATATTTCGAATGTAAAGGAACTGCCAATTGATAAATTAATCTGTGACGTCGAATATTTCATTTCAACCAGTGTTCCTCAAGCAAATCAGAACTCCATCAGAGGTCAATGTGATAACGTAATTACGAACGAGGCCAATAGACTCAAAAACTGCCATTCAAAATTAGAAATTAATAAAAGATTTAACAAAGCCAAGAAATTCATAACAGACCACAGTGACGACATCGTCGTCACGAGGACTGATAAAACAAACCAGACCATTATTCTTGATAAATCCGACTATATTAGCAAAATACAAGATTTAGTTTCAGATACACTAACATATCATATACACTAACGTTATCCCCAAATTGCCTTTCCAGTTACCCTTTATTTTCAAATTCATGGATGACACAATAACAGCTATACCTCAAAATTCAGAACACATCATTCTATCAAAACTTAACAAATTTCACCCACGTCTAAATTTCACCATAGAAAGTGAAAATGAGTTCCAATCCATTCCATTCCTTGACACCCTCTTAATTAGAAACCCCAATGGAAATATTGAAACTGATTGGTACACTAAACCTCAAAATTCCGGTAGGATTATTCATTATAAATCAGCCCAACCATACAAACACAAAATCAATACCATCAAAAATATTTTAGATCGAATTGTCAAACTCAGCTCCCCCCAGTTTCACCAAAAAAAATCATGAACGTCTCCGTACTGTTCTTACTAAGAATGGCTATCCTAATTCTTTAATCAATAAAATCATTACCCAACATTCAGCTAGCCTCACTAGACCACAAAATTTACGACAACCCCGTAGGTATTGCTCTACCCCATATGTACGAGGGGTGTCGGAAAAACTTTCCAAGATTTTAGATTCTGATTCTGCGCAGCTTGCCTTTAAAAACAAAAAAACTGTAGGAACTCTTTTCACTAAAACCAAAGACCCCATCCCTCATCACCAACAGAACAATATAATTTACGACATCCCATGTCAACAAAATTGTCCCAAACGCTATATTGGCCATACTGCAAATTTCATGTCAAAGCGTATCAATACTCATGAAAAAGAGAGCTCTGGTCCAGTAAAACCCACGTCCACCGCCTTGACTATCCATTCTAGGGAGGCTGGACATAAATTTCAATTTAATAAAGCCAAGATCATTGGTAAAGAACCCATCCTTTTCAAGCGGGAGATGTTGGAAATGATCCATATTGAACGTAACAAACATCAAACAGTTAACTTCAGAACAGATGTCAATCACCTCAGTAAATGTTACTCTGACTTAATCCATAAAGGGAGACCGCCGACATGAAACCGTTAACGCCCAATTACCTGCTCACTGACCAACCCTCAAACCTTACAAAAAGTCGGCATCCTTTGAGTTCTGTTTACCACTTTCTAAAGAAAAAAAAAAAAAACAACCCCCACCATCGACGGGATTTATCGATATCTCCCCGGATGGCCAAAATCCCATCAATACCGTCCCGTGCGAAGATTATCGTAATCGTCCCGCGTATCGAAATCGTCCCGCAAGAATCCATGAAGTGTGTCAATATCGTCCCGTCGGACATAGGGCAAAAATGACTAAAACATAGTTTTCGCAAAAATTGTAAAATGTGTAAATTTACAAAAAATTGTAAACTTAATGCAATAACAAATCAATGCAATAATGTAGCAGTCTTAAAAAAGCAGCGCGCTGTGGCGCGTCTTGTCACTTTTCACACCAAAGTATTTAGGAAGTTCCATCGTGCAGTCTACCAAATTTCGCGCTAACGCGAGTCATGTACTCATAAGTTTCTATTTCACCATTAGCCTCTCGTGATATTGGACTGTCCACCCATTTACTTTTTCGTTTTGTTCGCGAGGACGGTGTGTGCAGTGCACCTGATTGAACAGACTGCAGCTGTAAATGTCAATTTGGTAAAGGAGGAGAGCTTCCACAAAAACGTATATGTTGGGCGTGTTATGTTGGGCGTGTATGTCGGTCAGTGAATTCTTGAAGTGTGCGTGAAAACTTTCACAAGCAGTTGTTTTTTTGTTTTTTAACATGGTACATGTTTTTACGGGCGTTCTCTGGATTGGAATGTGAGTACACCGCCCGGAAACCGTCGTGCCTTATAGGCGCCTAAACGGCTGAACGGATTTGAATGGGGTTTTTTTCTAACGATCTCGGGTGAGATTGCCCACAACATAGGCTATATTAAAATCCCGCGCGACGCGCGCAACCCTGCGAAATTTCGAAAAATAAGAGTTTTTGGGTGTGAGTAAACCTCCCCCCCCCTCCTAAACCGTCGTGCCTTATAGGCGCCTAAACGGCTGAACGGATTTGAATGGGTTTTTTTTCTAACGATCTCGGGTGAGACTGCCCACAACATAGGCTATATTAAAACCCAGCCCGACGCGCGCAACCCTGCGAAATTTCGAAATTTCGAAATTTTGTACCCGCGGAACATGGTTTTTCCTCTCCTCCTCCTAAACGGTAAGCGATAAAAATACGGCGATTTTTTCTATTGGTTTGGTGGACCGTTTAAGTATGTGTGGGAGCCGAAAATAGCTCCACACGGCAAAACAGTTCAGCAGCACTCCCAGCAGTCACAGGTGTCGACGTCAGAGTGTCAACGTCTATATAAACCTGAGACGGGCTCCACTCGAGGTTGTTGTCGATTGTTCGTGCTCGGGAAAACACCGTCGGATTGTCCCTGGATCTACAGAAAGGATTCACTTCGCTGATCAACAGAGGGATTTACTTCGTTGTGAGTACCACTACATCTGACTATTCCCGCACGTCAATTCCAATCAACCCGTTCGGAATAGCTCCCGAACGTACATTCCCTGGCCCGACCTCAGCCTCGCGAAAGACATTTCCGTCACCGATAACCGGGACTTTGTTAACGCGAAACCTTGAGAGGAAATTAGGTAGGTAGGATTTAACAGTAATAATGTGTACATTATTTATCGTCATAATATATTGATTGTTTGAGTGCTTCACTCATTTGGTTATTAATCCTACCTCCAACCAGGGAGTAAGACCGAGTCAACTATCTGCCGAATAATTCTCATTATTTGAGTCTTACAACAGAGGCATCATTCAAGTCTTACATCTGGTGGAGGCGCTTTAGATCCAATTTTCAACCCCCCATTAATTACCTTTTTTTTAAATTTTTTATCTCGTTAAATTTTTCTTTCCATACATTTTTCAAACTTCATTCCCCCCCCAATATTTTTATGTAATATTGTATACATTATATAGTATAATATTATTGTTGTCTAGAATAAGTTAAACGAATCAACAAGTGCGAGTCTAGGAAGTAGGACCCCTATCTTTCAGACAAACGAAGCTGATAAAATTCTTTTTTTATTTTGAAAGCGACCCGCACATCAAAGTACGTCTTGCCGTTGGTGTTCCTAATACGAACGGCAGGAGTTCAAGGGGAACCTTCAAGTTGCAAGATCGCAACGGGATCTCTCGATAAACTTTCATGTGCCTGGATTCGCGAAAGTAAATTATATATCAATAATTGATAATTATTAAGTCCTGTTAGCTCCGCTCGTACTTTAGGCAGGCCCCATCATTGCTAAGGCACGAATTGCAAAATTCGGTTGTTTCCCTAGCGAGAGAAAAAAGAATCTCAACTGGGACACAAGAGGGTAATATCACCTCGCCAAATTATTACACAGTTTGCAAGGCTCTGATTATATTTTTGGGGACCTCTACAGTCGAACCACCTAGGCAGGAGTTCGAAAGTTGACAGTCACCAGAAAACAAACAGAAAAGGCCTGATTTAAATTTTTTCCGTCTAAAACCCCCATCTTTTCAAACAGACTGTTTCGACGACACTAAAGGAAATTACTCGAACAATTTCTAAGGTATTACTGACCCAGTGACAGACTGATTCAAGGGTCGACTATCGCGAGACGTAACACGATCAACAGATCAAGTGAACTCACTGACTCACTGACTCACAGCCATCGCGTTTGGTCTCCTTTGATTCTACTCAGCTCACGTTCAACATAATCTCAGTACCTAACATTCCACAAACACATAAAAACCCAGACATTAAATAAACACAATCACTTAATACGCAATGCAGTAGGATGCAAAGTGTGTTTCTTTCATTAATCGACAGATTAATCCTCCGCTACGAAGACAAAAAAATAGGGCGATTCACCGCGCTAAATACTAATAAAATCGGGACAGGTAGCGCCCACGATCTCACAGAAGCTGCGATTGCTTTAAAAATCGTGTCAAGTGCAGATAGCAACAAAACAAGAGATTCAATTAGGAAAAAACTCAGTGAATGGTGGGAAAACCCCAATTTCAAGACACTTGAAAATTTAAATCAACTTTTACAATCATACAGTGCCCACATTGATCTAGAAACCGCATTAATCAGGTTAAAAGCAGTAGGATTACAAATTAACGAAACATCCTCAGTAAAATCCGAACTTCAGACACTTGCAGAATCCTTCCAAACATTGTTATCTACACAGGAATTCTCCTCGGATACAATGGCGGAAGTAGAATTAAAACTACAACCCCGTTACTACAACGGAGATATTAATGGGCCAGATACGATTCAATCATGGCTCCAACATTATGAAACGATATCAAAATCCAACAACTGGAGTGACGCAAAAATGCAGGCAATGTTACCAGTATTTTTAGTCGGTTCCGCCCAGGACTTTCACAACGTTGAAAAAAACTCCACTCAACATCCATCAACTTGGAAAGAGTGGAAGAAAAGGCTCTTAGATCGATTCTCCAAGGTGGATTATACAGAAAATCTACGAGCACAGCTGTATAGTCGAAAACAATTACAGAACGAGAGCCCTGTCGCATTCCTGGATGAACTCCGGGAAATGGCATTCAAAGTTGATCCAGGGTTCTCAGACGCGGAATTCCTACGAATTTTGAGACGAAGCATACAACCGAAATTCTTAGAAATGTGCGCAAGTGCCACCCGCTCATCAGTAGCAGAATTACGTGTCGCTTTACAGGGTGCAGAGACCTTAATTAACGACATAAAAATACAGACAGCAGAATTAGGACAAGACAAATTCGCCCAAGAAATAGCCCAACTAATAACTCAACTAAACGAAATGAAATTAGCCCATTCGCAAACAGAGAAAAAAAACGAAGAGCAAAAAGTCAATCAACAAAAAAGAAACAATTCCAATAATCGCAACCTTCGAGGCAGATCGTTCTACAGGAATTCGCGTGGGAGAAGCCACAGGGGAAACCCAAATTCGAACTACTGTGGCAACACTCATTACAACAGAGGGTCGTATCGCGGATTCCGAATCAATATCGCGGACGCGGATTTAGAAACCGAGGCCGTGGAAATCGCGGAATTTACACCCCCCACTGGTACGGGAATCAATTTAATAACTCATATCCCCCATTCCAAACTCAAAATCAAGCATATCAAATGGTTACAATGCCAGTCCCAGTAGGCTCAATCCAGCCACAACAAACTCCTTTCCAATTTCCCGCATTGCAATTTGTCCCACAAAATCCAAAAAACTAGTCGCCGAGGGCGGTCAGAACACTAATCGCCCTCCCAATATCAAAACCTTCGGCGTAGACAGTACCTGTAAAGAAATACTACAAAACAATAAACTCACACGGGTAAATCAACCTATTTTAACCGTAATCATCAACGGTAAGGAAGTAGAGGCTTGTATAGACACCGGGGCAAGCGTCTGTTGTTTGTCAATTGATTTAATTACTTCTGATAACGAAATAGTCAAGGATAATTTAGAAAAATTGTGGAGCGTAGACAGCAATCCGGTAACGATCACGGGCAAAGTAAACTTAAATCTGACAATTAAAAATTGCACAGGAAACTATCCACACACGTTCTACATAATAAAGACAATAGAACGACAGAAAGTATTATTAGGGACAGATTTTCTCAATAAATTTGGGACCATTCTCGATTACCAAACCAGAAAAATTCAGTTTCGACACCCCCAAGGTATCGCAGAATTCACAATTCATGAAGACATCTCACATTACCTCCAAAATTTAAACTTAACACAGATTAATGGAAGCACCGATCTATACAAATTCTTTTCAGGGTCAAAAACGACCCCACTGCAAGTTATTATCGAAACCTAATTCCTATCCTAAAGTTGGGAATATGCTTCCTCCAAAACCCTACAGCGCCTAATATGGATCTCAATTGAGTCAATGTTGACGGACGTTCTAAACTTAAAATAGTTGAACGTGCATCTTGAGGTATCGTGATCCCAACGTGTGAAACCTCTTTACCTAGGATAATCGCTTTTGACTGAAAAAACTTGCACTTGCTGACGCTCAGTCTGAGTGCATGTTCCCGTATGGCTTGAAATACTCTTTCCAAATTCTGTAATGACGATTGGAAATCGTCATCTGCTAGAAAGATGTCGTCAAAATAGTAGAAAAAATTTCGCTTGTGATTAGTTATATTCCTAAATGCATATTTCATTGATTGATGATATAGGACCGGAGAGACACTGAGTCCCTGTGGAACGGTGGTAAACTGTAGGTGTGGGAATCTTGAACAACCTGGATTGAAGGCTGTTATGGCTCGTGATTCTTTTGCTAACGGAATCTGGCCGTAAGCGTTTCTGAAGTCCATCGAATGGATGAATCGTTTGCCTGACATTTCTTGCAAAATTTCGTCTGTGTTGACCATTTGTATATTTTGGCGATGTAATTTTCTGTTTACCTGTCGATAATCGATCAAAACTCTATGTTCTAAAATTTGTTTGTTCCTTTTCGGTATCAGAAAAATTGGGGAATTTTATTCACTGGTAGATTCTTCTACGAGACCTGCGTCAATCATTTTTTGTATGTAACTGTCAATTAATGCTTGTTCTTGTGGATTCCTTCTAAATGGTTTTACGCGGACTGGTTCGGAGTCTTTCAATTGCAGTTTTACGGGTGGGACGTGTGAAATAGTGTATCCACCGGAACGACAGAAGATGTCGTTGTAGTTAATGAGTAACTCAATTAATTCATTGTGCTGTGCTACCGAAAGTTCTGAATTTATTTCAGGTTGTTCTCCCTCTATTGTGAATTGACGTCAATTCACAATAGAGGGAGAACAACCTGAAATAAATTCAGAACTTTCGGTAGCACAGCACAATGAATTAATTGAGTTACTCATTAACTACAACGACATCTTCTGTCGTTCCGGTGGATACACTATTTCACACGTCCCACCCGTAAAACTGCAATTGAAAGACTCCGAACCAGTCCGCGTAAAACCATTTAGAAGGAATCCACAAGAACAAGCATTAATTGACAGTTACATACAAAAAATGATTGACGCAGGTCTCGTAGAAGAATCTACCAGTGAATAAAATTCCCCAATTTTTCTGATACCGAAAAGGAACAAACAAATTTTAGAACATAGAGTTTTGATCGATTATCGACAGGTAAACAGAAAATTACATCGCCAAAATATACAAATGGTCAACACAGACGAAATTTTGCAAGAAATGTCAGGCAAACGATTCATCCATTCGATGGACTTCAGAAACGCTTACGGCCAGATTCCGTTAGCAAAAGAATCACGAGCCATAACAGCCTTCAATCCAGGTTGTTCAAGATTCCCACACCTACAGTTTACCACCGTTCCACAGGGACTCAGTGTCTCTCCGGTCCTATATCATCAATCAATGAAATATGCATTTAGGAATATAACTAATCACAAGCGAAATTTTTTCTACTATTTTGACGACATCTTTCTAGCAGATGACGATTTCCAATCGTCATTACAGAATTTGGAAAGAGTATTTCAAGCCATACGGGAACATGCACTCAGACTGAGCGTCAGCAAGTGCAAGTTTTTTCAGTCAAAAGCGATTATCCTAGGTAAAGAGGTTTCACACGTTGGGATCACGATACCTCAAGATGCACGTTCAACTATTTTAAGTTTAGAACGTCCGTCAACATTGACTCAATTGAGATCCATATTAGGCGCTGTAGGGTTTTGGAGGAAGCATATTCCCAACTTTACAACACTGTCTCATTGTCTCACAGAGGCAACGAAGGGCTTAAGTGGAAAACGGACACCCATAAACTGGACACAATAATGTGAACACGCATTCAATTCGCTGAAGCAGGCGATAGTATCGAGTAAGGCTTTACGGCCTTGGAACCCCAATTTACCCAATTTCATATTTTCCGACAGCTCCAAAATGGCAGCTGCAGGATTCCTCGCACAAAAGTGCCCTCAGGAGGGGTGTTTTGAAGGCTTTTAGCTATGGGATCGAGTTAGGTGTCGTTTTCGAAGTATTTTTGGACGTAGAATCCATTTTTGGGGGTCCCGGAACGATCCGATTTCACTGTGGCGTTCTATAGGGCTTTCATGGGGCTAAAAATGGGATTTTTGAAGGATCCCAAGAAGTTAAATATTTTTCGAGTAAAAATTAAAGAATTTTTGAAAAAACACATTTTTGAAAAAAAAATCCCCCCAAAAAATTTTTTTTGAAATATAAAAATCCAAAAAAAAATTTTTTTAATTTTTTTTATTGACCGAATTAAATGTCTGTACAAGTAATCTATATCACAGAATAATAAACCCTTGTGTAAAATTTGCAGCGTTTTCTATTTTTTCTTTTTGCTCGGAAAATACGAAAAAAAAAAAAAATTGAAAAAATACTATTTTACCTCCCGGTATCCTTCAAAAATCCCATTTGCAGCCCCATGAAAGCCCTATAGATCGCAACAGTGAAATCGGATCGTTGCGGGACCCCCAAAAATGGAATCTACGACCAAAAATACTTCGAAAACGACACCTAACTCGATCCCATAGCCAAAACCCTTCAAATAACCCCTCCAGTAGCCCCATAGCGCCCCACGTGTTTGGGCGATCGGGCTGAAAACCTTGCGGGCACAACTAGATGGTAAACCGAGAAGTTCGTCAAAATTTCAGATTAAAAAAAAAAAATCCTGCTGCCCAAAACGGCTCGGACGGCGGACGGACATTTCGGTTTTGGAATCTAGACCTCTTGAAACGGATAATGTCACATTTTGAGGCCGATCGGAGTCCGTCGCGATTACATAGGTGTATTATTCCAAGAATAATGAACCAAAATGGGAAAATCGGAGGTGAAAGATCGATTTTTCGATTCAATCAAAAATCCATTTGCATCCCTATTGCCAACCTCCATGATCTTCAAATGTGACCCATTTTCAATGGCTCAACACTACTGTGTCCGGAACCTCCCCATGTTCCCCTAAGTGGAAATAAACCATATAACTTGGCTGCTTACAATGCTTTTCCCTTCGCGAACAGCTATCGTGTTGCCATTGATGACCTTGGAGTCATACGACAGAGCTTTCCTCGCGTCGCTGCGCGTTGCATACTTGACAAACATCCAGTTCCCCGAAGTCGGGAATGAACTGTCCAGGACTGTACCAATCTGAAAACCAGGCTGCGATGTAGAAACAGAATCTGTTTCTGATACTGCGGCACAAATAATAAGCAATGAAGGTCATTTACCTGCGAGAAAAATGACAGAACTTGGGAAGTCGTAGAATGAGGGAAACCGAAGACTAACACCCAATGGTCCTCAGAGTCGTCATTTCGGGTTGTCTGATGAAGTTCAGTCCTGTACAAGGAAAAGCAAAATCCAGGATTGGTATTTATCGTAATATATTGATTAGGGTGTCCCTTATTTTTCAACTTCAATTATTAGGGGTTCTTACCCCCTCATTTTGTTCCATTGGACCCCTAAGAACCTCACTAAAAATTTGGTAGCCTTGGGACAACGCTAACACGTGCCGCATCACCACCTAAGTTGTATTATATGAGAACCTCCTAAGTGCCAGCTTATTACAAAACGCCAACATTTCTCCTGCGTCTCATTCTAGTCCGATTGAGTTCAAATTTTTACCCGTTGTTTTAGAAGGTATGATAAAGCTCTGGTAAAATTTTGAATTCGATCGGATAGAGATTACGGGCTGAACAAATGTTTGAATCATCTGAAACTGAGGTTTCCTGGTAAAAAACGGCTCTCGGAGATGCTGGTGCCACCCGACCTATTGATTGTAATCGCCAAACAATTAGCTCTCAATAATTGAGAATAATTATTCTTTCCTTGTCTTTGTTAAGGTTTTAATACATTTTATAATGATTTTATAAATATGATAGGAATGCGCCAGTACGGACTGTTTTTTGCTGCCCATCTGCTACTGAGAGCAGCTCTAGCCTACAGTGACGCGCCCCAACAGGACCTAAATTTTTCAAGTAGGAACACTGAAGGTTTACGAGCCGATAAAACCGTTTCCAAAGTAGCTATGTTTAATAAAGCGTTGTCAGCATTAAATGTGTTAGGTACCTCACCGATGAAGTACCTAGCAGACTGCTAGGCTAGCAGTCCTGGTTTTTTTTTTACGATTTAGTTGTGTACAATCATTTGGTATTATACCAAAGTGAAAATCATAGAGAACTTGAACAAAGAAAATCAACTGACCTGTGGAAAACGATACGTGAAGAATTTTATGGGTCACTATGGTAAGCCCAGTAATGTTCATCAAAATTAATAATACTTAGTGTTAAATTAAGTTTCACAGGAATTCATAGCATCTGTGATAGTCTACTCCATTTTACGCATCCCATAAACTCTCTGTTCACGAGAAATAGTTATGCAATGATTAGAAATAAGTTGAAATTGAAGTTCTTACTTCAATTCGTCTGAATTTCAATTTTTCAATTAAACGCACCAGTGGCCTCCAAAATGAGTAAAATATTTTATTAATCTGAAATAGTTACAGATCCAAAAACTCCAGAAATCTTGGAATCTAGAGATCCAGAAAATCCTGAAATCTGGAGACCCTGGAATCCGGAGATCTGGAAATCCAGAAAAAGATCCAGTAAAGCAGAAAATCCTGGAAGCTCGAAATACAGAGATCCCGAGATACAGTAACTCCAGAAATCCAGAGATTTAGAGATCGGGAGGTCACAAAACTCAGAGATCCAAAAATCAACAGAACCAGAGATCGTGGAATCCCGAGAGCTAGAACTCCAGAAATCCAGGAAAGATCCAGAGATCCAAAAACTCCAGAAATCTAAGAATCCAGAGATCCAGGGGGAGATAAGTAGGAGATGTATATTTTCCTCATTCCCCGAAATTAGGAGAATATTTTATTAATCTGAATCTAAATTACAGCAACGTTTGCGAGATTATATTCACGGCACATGTGTCACTCCAATGTGAAATTATTCGGTATTCTATTAGATTTTTAGACCTACAAAAGTTAAAAACGTGATTTTAGTCACCTGATTTTAAACATTTTTACTACCATGGACATAATTTTAAGACCAATAACTAATACATTGTTTTTTCAGAGATAAAGAGTTTTCGCTAACTATTGATTATACTTCCATGATATCGTGGGCAGAATTTCCAGTCGATTGATGAGCAGTTATTTGAATAGATCGCGTGGCTCCAGCCCCGAGGGCCGTTTTTTACCAGGAAACCTCAGTTTCAGATGATTCAAACATTTGTTCAGCCCGTAATCTCTATCCGATCGAGTTCAACATTTTACCAGAGCTTTATCAGACCTTCTAAAACAACGGGTAAAAATTTGAACTCAATCGGACTAGAACGAGATACAGGAGAAATGTTGGCGTTTTGTAATAAGCTGGCACTTAGGAGGTTCTTATATAATACAACTTTGGTGGTGATGCGGCACGTGTTAGCGTTGTCCCAGGGCTACCAAATTTTTAGTGAGGTTCTTAGGGGTCCAATGGAACAAAATGAGGGGGTAAGAGTTCCAGTTTTTGAAATTTTAAAAAAAAAGGCCATATAAGGGACACCCTAATATTGATAGACGAACACAATGTACTTACCTCTCCAGCGGCTGGTTTTCCTCAGTCTCCAAAACAGAGCTGTTCATTTCATCATACAGGGATAGCGTTGGAGGACCACTGACGGTGGTTTTGGTCACCCTGGAAATAGCAACTAGATTATGTAGGTACCTAAATGGATCTTTGTGAAAAGGAGAAACCTATCATTGGCTATCTGCCGTAAGATAGATTTGAGATCAGTTGGGGTATGACTACATTGTAGTCCAGTCACGAGGTTATTTTTCAATGCAAAGACTGGTGCAGAATTTTTCCTCAACGGGTTTATACGTTTTTTTAGGGTGCTGAACACGAATCCGAAGCTTCCCAACAAAATTTCTGGGACGCTCACCGTCAAAATCGCAAAAAACCTTGAAATGTCGGCACTTTTTTTTTTTGGTTTTTCACGGATAGCTTTGGAAGGGTGCGTTATTGGTGAAAATGTTCTAGATAGTAAATTAAAGAGCACAAAATTCTGCGTCGAATGAGTTAAAGTCAAAATTAACCCAGCCCTAAGGGCGCGACGGGCCGAGAGAGAATGTCGATTTTTGGAACTTTTCCGTTATACCCCCCCACGCGATTTTGGTTGGCTTTGGGTGCGTTAAAGCCATCGGGAGGGGTGTGAATGAAAGTCGAAATTGAGTGGGGGGGGGGGGGGGGGGGGCGGTATAACGGAAAAGTACCCGATTTTTTCCACCTTTGCGAAAAATCAACTTTGAATGCCTGCTGCTCAAAAATGGTAACTCTCGCGTTAAACTAATTGAATGGAAGTTGTAGAGCATCTAACGGCTGGGTCAATTTCAACTTTAAGGTACCTAGCTCATTCGACGCAGACTTTTGTGCTCTTTTCTTTACTATAATATACCTAGTAAAGAACATTATAATATATTATAGAACATTTTCACCTATAACAAAGTCTCAAAGTTATCCGTGAAAAACGAAAAAAAGTGCCGACATTTCAAGGTTTTTTGCGATTTTGACGGTGAGCGTCCCAGAAATTTTGTTGGGAAGCCACGGATTCGTGTTCAGCGCCCCGAAAAACATAAAAAACCGTTGTGAAAAATTCTTCGCCACTTCTTTCATCGTACATCCCTTCTGAGGCACCTGGTGACCGGACTAATGTACCAAGCTGAAGAAATAGTACCTTGAATAGTTGAGCCCGGTTTGAGAAAATTGCTGAGGGCTGGTAGGGCTCGCCATCGTCATCTCTACATCTTTGGGCGACGTCGTGTTATTACCAGCGAAGGAGAGACGAGACGAATCGGCCAGACTCGGAGCTTCCTGCTCTCCGAGAAGAAACCCAGGAAGATATCCAGACGAACTTCGGGTAGGAGTTCGCAAGTTATCCATTTTCAAAATCCTAGAAACAAAATACGCGTCGATTGATACAATGGACAGGTGGATCGGTCGCACGCCAACGCAACCTTCGATTTGTTGCGAGGAGTAAAAGAGACCGTTACATAGGTAAATAAACAGAGAAACATGAAGTTTAAATATTAAAGTACACACGGCCCTAATCTACTTTTTATCAAGAGGAGAGTAACTTGAAGTTACTAACTTCTTACCTACTAGGCAATCGCGACGGGTCTGGAGTGAGCAGTTTCTTGAAACTCGTTAATTATCACACTTCGTAAATAACTTTATATCGGAATATACCCAAGCGGGGGATTTTTAATATTAAATTTTAATGTTATATTTTAACAAAAAAATCCGTTGGCGATTTGCGAGCCAAGAAGGAAGACTTCTCGCGAAAGGTCCCGGAATTGAAAGCTGATAAGATTGTTGTTGTTGCTTTTAGGATTGTCTCCCATGGTGGTCACACAATAAAACCTTCCGGTGGCTTTCGTCATCATGTCGGTACTTATTAGATTCTGACCCAACTGTTAGGGTCACCTACCATTTAATAATGATTGATTCTGTAGTTGTTTAAAAATGTACAGTTTTTAATTGTTTTTCGAGTGCTGGGAAGGTAAATAGTTAACTAGGTAAAACCAATGAAAGGTAACCCATCAACCCATGTCATGTAGCCCTGCTCTGCCGTTTTTTTTTTTTGTTTTTTTTTTTTAATACAATGATTCAGTAAAATGCTACTCCCCATTGTAAGTCATACCTATACTTGTGCTGTGGGGAGGAGCAGTAACACCCTAAGACATCGTCATTTTTGGGGAAAATGAGTTACGGATACCGTTCAACGCTTCTTCCCGTGGCGAATCCATCAACCTAAGGGTTAAAAGAAACTCTGCAAAATTTTACACAAGGGTTTATTATTCTTTGATATAGGTTACTAAGTACAAGTCTTGTCCGAGTATTAAGTAATTCTGTGTCAACAAAAAATTTTGAAAAAGAAAAAAAAATTTTTTTCAATCCTAATCATTTTTTTACAAACTGAAAATATTAAATATTTTGACCTCAAATTTTGACCTCCTGGGATTTTTCTAAAATCCTATTTGTAGCCCCATTAAAGCCCTATAGAGCCTCACAGTGAAATCGGATCGTTCCGGGACCCCAAAAAATGGATTCTACGTCCGAAAATACTTCGAAAACGACACCTAACTCGATCCCATAGCCGAAAGCCTTAAAAAAAAACCCTCCCGTAGCCCCATAGCGCCCCACGGGTTTGGGCGATCGGACTGAAAATCTTGCGGGTACAACTAGATGGTAAACCGAGTATTTTGTCAAAATGTCAGATTTTTAAAAACATTCCTACTGCCCAAAACGACCCGGACGGCGGACGGATATTTCGGTTTTGGAATCTAGACCTCTTGAAACGGAGAACGTCAAATTTTGAGGCCGATCCTAGTCGTCGAGCTCCGTCGCGAAAACATAGGTGTATTATCCCAAGAATAATAAACCACACGGACAAGTAGCCTATATAAAAGAATAATAAACCCTTGTGTAAAAATTTGCAGCGTTTTTTAAAAAATTCCTACTGCCCAAAACGGCCTGGACGGCGGATGGCGTACGGCGTACGAACATTACGGTTTTGGAATCTAGACCACTTGAAACGGATAATGTCAAATTTTGAGGCCGATCGGAGTCGTCGACCCCCGTCGCGAAAACATAGGTGTATTATTCCACGAATATTAAACCAAAAGTGGCGTTGTATTACGCCTCTGTCACGGGAAAATAGTCATGAAGGCGTATTAGCAGTACCTAGTTTTATTGACATGTCCATTTCGGATTTAATTTTGATCGCATGACATGAAATACGTAGTATTTAATAAAGCTTCATGGACGAAAATCGTGTTCACCCCTCTCACCCTTTTGGCGGAGATAAATAGTGTGGGGGCCGAGAAATTGGCGGAAATCAATCAGGGGGGAGCCGAGTGATTGGCGGAGATCAACAACACCTTCACCGACGTCTTGGCGCCAACGCTTTTCAGCCAACTTTTTTGGTGGAACTCAATACCAGCCCGAAAATTCTTCCCCGTCCGTGAATATGAGAAAGCATGAAATATTGGTAATTTGAGAAAAGATAAGAGAAGAGAAATGCATGGAGATGAGAGTATGCTGTTGAATGCATGTATGATTCCGGTATGATGTTCGGAAAACGGTCAAAGAAATGTGACAACGTGATGACGAGGTATGACATTCGAGACAAATCGATTTTTTTCTGACAAAAAAATAAAGAAAAAAATTAAAAATGAAATAATTGAATTATTTCTACATATTATTCAAATTTTAAAGAGCGAATAAACAGAAATTAGGTTTAAATAAAAATTTCTTACAAAAAATTAAATAAGAATTTAAAAAATAAATAAATACCTACTTAGGTGTTAGGAATTAAATAACAACATTGATTATGTATGTTCGGGAATGAACTGATAGGAAAAAAATAGGTTGGTGGATACCACGGGTTTAAAGAAAATTGGAAAAGGAAATACCTTAATCCTGATGACTGAGCGGAGATCTCGGGCCCGAGGTGAAGTTCTCGTTGTGTTGAGGATACCTCGTAAGGAACGTAATCGATAAAGGAACTTCAATGGACGGAGTTTAAGGATAATTCTAGAAGGAGTAGGATCACTTCAAAATGGTTAATTTAAATATTTCGAGCACTATAAGAAAAAAAGGTGTTAGGCACAGCCATCAAAAAGTCAACGTGGTTTTTCAGTGTCGCTAGTAGACCCCGTCGCGCTGATTATCTCAGAGTGGCCATCTGAGGGATTTAATTGAGGCGGCTGATGACCCGGAGGGCGGAAATTTGTCCCTTCGGTTTCCGAACATTCTCCCCCAAATTTCCGACGATGAACTGGGGTTAAAGGTGGATGTCGCTGAGTGGAAGCGAAAGCATCCTAGGAGCAGACTGAGGGCATGTGCTGCGGCTCACACACACCGTCATGACTTGGAGCCTGTCGCGATTGCCCGGTTGGGCATCCAGAACAAGAAACTGGCGCGACCCTGTGGGGGGAGCGTTCTCCTTGGGAGCGAGCTCCTCCTCGTTCATGTCGTAGACTGCAATTTTCCTTCCTTCTATTAAACGGGGAGCCGCCTGAATGACGATGAAGAGAAGTACAGGAACACGTCGCGGGGACGACGCTTGACAGATGAGGGGCCCAGCCAAGGCTGGGCTAATGATGAAAGGGGACCACCCACTAGAAATGGGTGGAGGGGGCAAAGCGCTCTTGAAGGGTGCAACTGTGGCTTTAGAGGGTTGGCCATACAGAACGTAATGATGCATCACGAGCTTGATGAGGTTCCCAGGTTTTGGAATCCAAAACTGTAGGCGAACTGCCTCCGAAGACGCCGAAGATCCAGCATGGTGGCCTTGACGAAGAAAACTATGAATGCCCAAATTGGCACAAGACGAAACAGGTAAGAGGGTGCGATCCCTGTACTCGAAATTCAAAGTAACGTTAGTTGGACATCCTCTAACGAAGTGAGCCTCGCGGAATTCCGACGGGGTGGTGCATCCTGCACGCAGGTACTGCCTTTGTTTCGGAGGCATCCTGAAGACGTTGATGAATCGTCGAATAAGTGGAGTCACTCGTACGAAGTGTGAGCAGGAGGAATGAAGACCGGCGGAGAATTGACACCCAATCACCAAAGCGACGACGAGCCGGCGGGGCTGGAGCACCGGCAACCCAGCCAGGGGCGACTGTTCAGAACTTGGCCAACGAGGTGAAGTGTGCCATTCAGCTACGGACGATACTGCTGCGACTTCAATATCCATATAGGGTCCACCGTAACGTGGAGCAAACGATCCTAGTTGGCATTGGGCACTGCCAAGTGTTGAATCATTGATTCCGAGAAGAGCGCACTGGAATGGGCGCAAAGACTCACACGGCTTGTCTTATGAGAGAGGAACACTGAGAGCCTGGATCAATGACCCCTCGAAAGGAGTGGTAAGAGTCTAAGAGCGTGCTCCCCCTTTGCCCAAAGCCAACCACCGAAAATCCTGGAGTCCTGGAATTGGGGAGAGAACACTCTGCCGGGAGACGCAGCCCTGGATGACAGCAGTTCTGGCTAACGTCACAACAGGCAGAAGAAGGGCAATCCCCAGGTGGATGGTCCGACGGCAGCGAAGGAGTGGCAGAAATAAATTTGGGACATTCCCGTAGGGTAGGATTTCCTTGACAGAGAGGACAGGTGAGGCTGCAGCCATAATTGGAGAAAGCGGGCCTGGTTACTCCTTCTCCGGTCATGACGTCACTGGAACGCGCAGTAGACGCAAGAAACGAGGCTTCAAACGGTGTGCAGGCATTGGCCATTCCACGTAGAGTCAGTTCACAGAACATGTACTCAGACAATTTGGGTATCCCGAGATTCCTCCCCGTCACGGAGGAAAAACAACCCGGCAGAGGGTCAACTGCAAATTTCCCAGGCAGAAAGTGGAATACCAACGATCGTTCCAGGCAGCTGCTCGATAAGTATTCACCGTCCTCACGGTAATACGTGTGCAGGAATTGCTGCTCACGCTGTCGGTCCTCCGGAGCAACTGATGAGGATACGCTGGGTTCCTCCAACTCCCCGAAATGCTGGACCAGTTGGGGTAATTCCTGCAATGCCAAGAGGGAGACACCAGGGCGAGGGTCCAAAATGGTAGCACATCTACCGAGTACAGCAAACCCAAAGACAGTGGCCAGTAAGTAAGGACCACCCTCATGGATGGATACGGGGCTCCAGTGGTGACCTCAGGAAATAAATCTGCTCCGATGAGGAAAGAGATGGGACCTGGCTCCATGAATTTCTCATCACTCAGAGGATATGAGGAATAATCCTCCCACATGTGGGATTCAAGGCGTGTTTGAGGTAGAGGCGGGGTGATGGATGGAACTATGACGACTACAGTATCCAGAGGAGCTCCGCCGCAACGAGGAACGAACGAGACACTCAGTTGGCCCTTGATGTTAAGAAGCGCTGAATCATTAACTCCAGAGATGGATCCTCGGAATGGACGAGAGGACTTACTGAGTTTCCTGGCAGCCTGTTCCGTGATGAATGAAAATTGAGAACCTGGATCAAGAAGTCCTCTAAAGGTATGGGAGGTTCCATCGGCCGCTCGCACCTGCGCCACCACAGTACCCAATAGGACACTCACTTTTGGGCTCACATTAGTCCCCACAAACCCCAGAGCTCCGGGTTGGGGAGCAGCGCCCTCTGTGGGGAGATGCAGCTCGGGGTGGTGGCGCTTGTGGCAAACGTCGCATCGAGATGAGGAGGGACAGTCCGTAGTTCTGTGGTCCGACTGTAAACACAGCCTACAACTAGGGATGTTTGATACTTCTAAAGTATCGATACAGTATCGTATCGATACATCCAGACAGTATCTAAAAGTATCGATATGATACTTTCAATAAAGTATCGGTATCGAAGTATCGATACTTTTCAAAAACGCCTGCAAATTTTTAGTCAAGGGTTTATTATTCTTTGATATGGGTTACTTGTGCAAAAATTAATTCTGTCTCAATGAAAAATTTTTGAAAAAAAAAGGTTTTTCTTTTAATTTTTTTTTTGTACTCAGAAAATATTTGACCTCCTGAGATCCTTCAAAAATCTCTTTTGTAGCCCCATGAAAGCCCTTTACATCCCCACAGTGAAATTGGATCCATCTGGGACCCCCAAAATATACTCTACGTCCAAAAATACTTCGAAAACGACACCCAACTCGAACCCATAGCCAAACGCCTTTAAAAAAAACTTTCAATTGCCCCATTTTAGCCCCATAGCGTCCCACGGGTTTGGACGATCGGACTGAAAACCTTGCTCCAAGCCTCGGTGGGTAGGTACAGGTAGCAAAAAAGGGGAACATTCCCTCGTTTGGTGTAGCTGCGGCCACACTAATTTCTACTGTGATGAGTGAGTTGGGTTGGTTGGTTGGGCCAACATTTTGGTGGTCCGCCCTTGATCGAGGACGGCTGATTCTCCTGATATGAGAGCTGGTGCAGCTCCAGGAGGTGGTGGTAGGTACCTACATCAACTTTCTTCAATTGCTGGTCAAGTTAGAGGTACTGTCAACTACCGTAAGTTTTGAATCTGATGAAATGTGAGGGATAAAAAAAGTATCGGCGCCGATACCGGAAAAAAAGTATCGATACTACTATATGTATCGGGACAAAAAGTATCGATATGTATCGATACTTTTTGAAAAGTATCGATACTTTTAAGTATCGATACTTTTTCAACATCCCTACCTACAACCAACCACCAAAACGCCTGAGAAGATTCAACCTGTCCACCGGAGTAGCTGAAGTGAATTTGGGACAACCCCGGAGGGTGTGCTTTTCTTGACACAGGAAACAGATCTCCTTGCCAACAACATTAGGAGGGGCTACTCCCCCTCTGGCGGCGTCGTCGTCACTGGAGCGCGCCATGAACGTCTTGGAGTCCTTGCTGAAGTGAGTGGGGGACTTGACCTGCTTAGAGGGAGGCTTAGAGGTATCACTGTCGACCAAGTGGCTGTGTGTGATGTGGAGCACCCGGACTCTAGCCTGAACAAACTCCTGCAATTGGGAAAATAGCGGAAACCGCGTACCCACAATGGAGGTCTCGAACATTTCCCTAGTGGTGGGGTCCAAACCACGCAAAGCAAGCTCACAGAGCAAGTACTCGGACAGGTTGGGTATGTCAAGGTTTCTCAACGACGCAATGCTCTCTGTGACGGAGGATAAATAACCCTGTAGTGAGACAACAGTGGGTTTCCCAGGTGGAGGACGATATGACAAGAAACGATCCAAATAACTGCAGGCCAATCTTCTGGGGTCGTCGTAAACCCGCTCCAAAGCCATCCAGGCTTGAGCAAAATTTTCTCCCACCACCGCCACGTGTCTTATGACGTCATAGGCGGAACCTCCCAGATATCCAGTGAGGTAGTGGAATCGCTCGGAGTCGCTCAGCGACTCGTCATCTTTAATGAGGGAACAAAAAAGCTGCTTAAACGAATTCCACTTGGACAAATCCCCAGTAAAACGTTCGATGGAGATTTTGGGTAGAATAGCTTTATGGAGACCCGTCTGGAGAATTGACTGATTGGTGGCGGTTCGATTGGGGCTAGTCGATTGTCTGGGTGATTTAGTTTTAGTTTCAATTTGGAGTTGGAACGAATGTATTTCATAAAACAGGTTCCTAACCTCTCGATCGGCGGCTAACTCATCGGCTGACGGGTACGTGGGTACTAATCCTCCCTCTTCTGTATAATCAACAGCCTCATTAAATTTAGAGGTGTAATTTTCGAAGAGCTGATCGATCGTGGAAAACATTCCGGAAAATAACGAGCGGTCATTAATTGAAGTGAGGGCCGATTTTCCTTTCGTATGGATGTATTTAATTTCATCCCTAAGCTGTTTAATGGTGCGGGTGATTTTTATTAAGCCTCTAGACGTGTTCACCGAACTCACGTTCTCCTCGGGCATTACGTCGATTATGAGGACGACTCGGCGGAAAATCAAGTACCCAGCAGTTGGAACCGTGAAAGTAACAGTGACTAGAAGGCAGGAACTGTACTGGGGGAACTCGAACCCGTTTGCGAGGATTCCGATGACGGTGTGACTAGCTACCTATTATTTTGGAGACGGAGACTAGATGAATATTGACTAGATTAATGTTCGGCGAAACGTCACGGACAGGGAGAACTCAATATCACAGGCGAAAATAGTAGGACTAATATCACAGACAAAGGGCTGGTAACGAGTAGTGGACTGTAATTTCAAAGTTAGGTTTACCTATATCCGGCTCGATTGGATCAAATGTTCGGGAATGAACTGATAGGAAAAACGCTGCAAATTTTACACAAGGGTTTATTATTCTGTGATATTCGCGATTTACATTAAGCATGCGAACTCTGGTGGCGCTCGGAAGACTCACTCAAAAACGGCAAGTCACCCGCCTGCCCTATGTAATTTGAAGTGCCCAGCACCTAATTATTCAGTTTTCTTCCAATTATAGCCATGTCGAGGTACGAAAATTGGAAATTGAAGAAGAATAATTCACTAATTATTAGTTTGTTAAGAAATAAAGACGCAGTTCGAGGTTGATTTGGCAATTTCGCTAAAAGAAAAATAATCATTTGTGTGGATCTTGACGACGAATATGCAGGGGGGCATTTTGCTGTGTGTACGGGAGCAAAACAAGGGCAAAACAAGGATTTTTCTTATTCAGTTTAAAACAAGGGCAAAACAAGGATTTTTCTTATTCAGTTTCTTCCAGTTTAAAAATAAACCTAGTCAGGCAACGTTAACCCAACCAGCGAATTTTCTTTGAAAAGCCCTCAAGGGCTGGAAATTATAATCTGGGTGGCTAGTTGGTCAGTCTAGATTCCAAAACCTAAATGTCCTACCGTGCGCCGTCTGAGCCGTTTTTAGCAGTAGGCATTTCTTTGCCTACATACTCAAATTTTGACAACATACTTGGCTTACCATCTAGTTGTGCCCGCAAGGATTTCAGCCCGATCGCCCAAACACGTATGGGGCTACGGGAGGTTTTTTTTAAAGGGTTTTGGCTATGGGATCGATTTAGGTGTCGTTTTCGAAGTATTTTTGGACGTAGAATCCATTTTTGGGGTTCCCGGAACGATCTGATTTCACCGTGGGAATCTATGGCGCTACAAACAGGATTTTTTAAGTATCCCAGGGTGTACAGTATATACGGAGTATTTGTTTTTCGTAATTGCCATATAAACCTGTTATCCGAGAGTTGAGAATAGTTTCGTGATGATTAAAAACCTTTAGCGGCCGAAACGCAACCAAAATCGAGTGGGGAGGGGGGGATAACGGGAAAGTAACTCAGAGACCTCTTGATTTTGCAGCCTTGAGAACAATACATATTATTAAGTCAGGATCGAAGGAAGTAGGTTTTACAATGTGCCTCGTCAAAATGAGAACAAAGTCAGAGGTAAGAAAGGCCAGCTGGACAGGGAAGCCTCTTTTGGTTTATTATTCTTGGAATAATACACCTATGTTTTCGCGACGGGGGTCGACGACTCCGATCGGGCTCAAAATTTGACATTATCCGTTTCAAGTGGTCTACATTCTAAATCCGAAATGTCCGTACGCCGTCCGCCGTCCAGGCCGTTTTGGGCAGTAGGAATTTTTTTAAAAATCTGAAAATTCGGCAAAATACTTGGTTTACCATCTAGTTGTGCCCGCAAGGTTTTCAGTCCGATCGCCCAAACCCGTGGGGCGCTATGGGGCTATAATGGGGCTACGAGAGGGGGTTTTTGAAGGCTTTTGGCTATGGGATCGAGTTAGGTGTCGTTTTCGAAGTATTTTTGGACGTAGAATCCATTCTTTTGGGGTCCCGGAACGATCCGATTTCACTGTGCCGATCTATAGGGCTCTCATGGGGCTAAAAATGGGATTTTTGAAGGATCCCAGGATGTTAAATATTTTTCGAGTAAAAAATACGGAATTTAAAAAAAAAACACATTTTTGAACAAAAAAAATCCAAAAAAAAAATTTTTGAGATAAAAATCCAAAAAAAAAAATTTTTTTTTTAAATTTTTTCATTGACAGAATTAAATTTCTGCACAAGTAATGTATATCAAAGAATAATAAACCCTTGCGTAAAATTTGCAGCGTTTTTTCCCTTTTTTTGGTTTATTATTCTTGGAATAATACACCTATGTTTTCGCGACGCGGGTCGACGACTCCGATCGGGCTCAAAATTTGACATTATCCGTTTCAAGTGGTCTACATTCTAAATCCGAAATGTCCGTCCGCCGTCCAGGCCGTTTTGGGCAGTAGGAATTTTTTAAAAAATCTGAAATTTCGACAAAATACTTGGTTCACCATCTAGTTGTGCCCGCAAGGTTTTCAGTCCGATCGCCCAAACCCGTGGGGCGCTATGGGGCTATAATGGGGCTACGGGAGGGTTTTTTTTAAGGCTTTTAGCTATGGGATCGAGTTAGGTGTCGTTTTCGATGTATTTTTGGACGTAGAATCCATTTTTTGGGGTCCCGGAACGATCCGATTTCACTGGGGCGATGTTTAGGGCATTCGTGGGGCTAAAAATGGGATTTTTGAAGGATCCCAGGATGTTAAATATTTTTCGAGTAAAAATACAGAATTTTTGAAAAAACACATTTTTCAACAAAAAAATCCAAAAAAAAAATTTTTTTTGAGATAAAAATCCAAAAAAAAAATTTTTTTTAATTTTTTCATTGACAGAATTAAATTTCTGCACAAGTAACGTATATCAAAGAATAATAAACCCTTGTGTAAAATTTGCAGCGTTTTTAACATAACAGTTATGTTATAGTTACTATAAACCAAACAAGCTCTTGGACTGTAAATTCAGAACAACATTGGATCTTGGGGGAAAACGATTGAAATTGGAATTGATTATTGGGCTGGTAGGACCTCACCTGTTGCAATAACGTATAGGCCCCTTTACACGAGCAATTTTTCCCTGCAATAATTGCGTGCGAGAAGTGTTGCTCAGATTTAGTGTTGCTCGTGTAAATGTGACATGCAACAAAATGCAATTTCTCTCGCCCTGAAAAATTGCAAGCAATAATTGCCGAGTGTTGGCCAACAGTTTTGGGTCCACACACGCTCGGAAGGTGTTGCGTTGTGTTGGAAGTGAAGTCCGCGGGGTTCGGAAAATTGCTGCAATTTTTTATTGTACAACACAACGCAATTATTGCATCTCTACATGTTGATGCAACACGAGGCGATTTTTCACCGCAATTATTGCCTTGTGTTGCGTACAACTTTTCTAGTGCAATCTTTTCGAATTTGTGCAATTATTGCATATTGCTATTGCAATTTGTGCAAATTTATTTGTGCAGGTAAAAATTGCTCGTGTAAAGGCCCCTTAAGACGGCGACGACTTACTTACATTCCGCTGACGCTCCGGCCTTACATGTACAGTGGAATGATAAAATTTCCTCTCCGTTTATGCTGATTCTTCCTTCCACGACGTGCGAACCAATGCATAACTATTGGTGCAGACATCCTCTGGCAGTCGAACAACACACACAATTATGTGGCCAGCATTGATCACAGCCACCCACCTCGCAAAAATTCCGGAACTCGACATTACCATTGGCGTATTTGAATATATAACTAAGCCTAAGCATAACGTTAGGTAAATAGGAACGGGATTCCGTTACGGGAATCAGGGAAACGGGAATCAGGGAACCGAAAGGAAATAAGGAAAGGACGGATTATTATTTTGTCAGAACTGAGATAAGAGTGATAAGAGATTCCTTATTCTTCTTCTTCTTTTCCAATTATCTAGTAATCGATTTTTCATGCCAACATCGAGTTTAGGTGTACCAAAAAATAATTATGAGCGATTTTGTGAAGAAATCCTCCATATCGCCTCTTGAGATTGAGGCAGCTTGCCGGGAATGAACGGCCATTTTGGAAACGACTACAGCGCTCCAGTGTTAATGTAAATCGCGAATAGGTTACTTGTACAGACATTTAATTCTGTCAATAAAAAAAAATTAAAAAATTTTTTTTTGGATTTCTATATTTCAAAAAAAATTTTTGGGGGGGATTTTTTTTTCAAAAATGTGTTTTTTCAAAAATTCTTTAATTTTTACTCGAAAAATATTTAACTTCTTGGGATCCTTCAAAAATCCCATTTTTAGCCCCATGAAAGCCCTATAGAACGCCACAGTGAAATCGGATCGTTCCGGGACCCCCAAAAATGGATTCTACGTCCAAAAATACTTCGAAAACGACACCTAACTCGATCCCATAGCTAAAAGCCTTCAAAACACCCCTCCTGTAGCCCCCATTTTAGCCCCATAGCGCCCCACGGGTTTGGGCGATCGGACTGAAAACCTTGCGGGCACAACTAGATGGTAAACCAAGTATTTTGCCAAAATTTCAGATTTTTTAAAAAATTCCTACTGCCCAAAACGGCCCGGACGGCGGACGGCGTACGGCGGACGGACATTTCGGATTTTGAATGTAGACCTCTTGAAACGGATAATGTCAAATTTTGAGGCCGATCGGAGTCGTCGACCCGCGTCGCGAAAACATAGGTGTATTATTCCAAGAATAATAAACCAAAAATAGGTTTGTGGATACCACGGGTTTAAAGAAAATTGGAAAAGGAAATACCTTAATCCTGATGACTGAGCGGAGATCTCGGGCCTGAGGTGAAGTTCTCGTTGTGTTGAGGATACCTCGTAAGGAACGTAATCGATAAAGGAACTTCAATGGACGGAGTTTAAGGATAATTCTAGAAGGAGTAGGATCACTTCAAAATGGTTAATTTAAATAATATTAATATTTAAATATTATTTCGAGCACTATAAGAAAAAAAGGTGTTAGGCACAGCCATCAAAAAGTCAACGTGGTTTTTCAGTGTCGCTAGTTGACCCCGTCACTCGACGGTGGGTGTACACCCGCCGGGTTCCCCCTTCCGCCGCAGAGGAGCGCCTTTTCAGTGTGGGTCCGCTGACATGGCGCCCTGGCGATGTAATTAAACAAATATTCTGGGTCCACTGCAATTCAAATAAAATGGATTCTACGTCCAAAAATACGTCGCAGTAATACCATTGTTTTTTCGTATCACTTTTAACGGGGGGGGTGGGGGGGGGGGGCGCTAACATCTGTCAAGAATAAGGGTAGGTGGGGGCAAAGCCCTGCAATTTCCGGTTTTTCGACCATTGCAACCGATTTGAAGCAGATTTCCGCTAAATTTTATGCTTGAAATTTAGGTTAGGCTATTATCTATAACCCCTTGGAAACACAGTCATCTCCTGTCAATAGTAAAGGAGAAATTGAATATTTAAGAAAAAAAAATTTTGCAGGGCTTTGCCCCAACTAGGTAAATAATTTGCAGTGCAGGGTTTTGCCCCAACTAGGTAGAAATGGGTTTTAAAAAAATTCTATTGAACAAAAATGCTCAAATTAAGTTATTTCTTTATTTAAAAATTCCTTATTTCTTCATGATCGAAAAAAAAACCTGAACGGAGGGATAAAATCAAATGACGAGGGGACATGGCACAGTCCTCGCGTTCAACCACTCCAGCCAAATACACCGATTAATCGGTCCGATTTACCACCAAACTGGATTATCAGTAGTTTAATCTGTGATTATCGGTCATCAAAACATTGGCGGACATAAGTGACTGTAACAAGAAAATTACGTTCGCGCATGCGCCGAATTGATCGGTGATTCAATCATGATGAAACTTATAGGGGACCATCTAGGACTAAATTCACACTATTCCGGAAAATTTCACAGAAATCCGATAAAAGTTGGTGCAGTCATGGCTTTGGCAAGGAATGTGGACTGACAGATGCGCGGACGGACAAACACGGAACCAAAATTGTTCAGGAATCCCTGATCATCAAACCTGGCAATTATTGGCAATTGCTCCCCACTCTTTGGAAGTGATGTGCATCTATTTGATTGACATTAAATTATAAATGATGAAATTTTAAATTTACAATTCAACTTTTATGTCATTATTGAATCCACATGTTCCATACAATGCCAAAATACGTGCTGGTAGTGAATGGGGCAAAGACCTGCACTTGAGGGTTGCAGGGATTTGCCCCAAACAACCTGCAGGGACTTGCCCCAAATGGCATGTTTGGAAATTACTCTTTGATAAGGTTAGGAAAAGTGAGTTAAAGAAACGGTTCTCCCCTGACATTAAAGCTCAATTACAGTACTATTCATTGATGATTAGCTGATTAATTTGACGCTACCCTATCACACACAAAATTGACGTCAACTTTCCTGAAAATTACATACAAAAGGTGAAAAACAAACTTAACTCATTTTCTCAGCCTATTGCCCTCAGAGACGCCATTACTTTTGATGACAGACACCTGTTGCTGAACCTCAACTGCTGCCTGGTTGCCAGTTTCTCAATCACTTGTGAAGTACTGAAAAAGCCACTGCATAGCTTTGCCCCACGCAGGGCTTTGCCCCCACCTACCCAATATGCCAAGAAAAATAAACCAAAATCCGAAGAGCCCATTGATGCTACAGATATCATAGATGTAGGTGCCATGCAGTCGCGGGGGGTCCTAATTCTTAATTTTTTCGTATACCTAGGTGATTCGTTAATCATGCTGTGGCCGTACCAATTCATCCCAATCATGATATTACAGTGCCCAGGTTACAGGACCTATTAAATAGGTGGACGTCAAAATTTGTGGTAACGCGATAATAAGTGCGAATAACAATATCAACCCACCAAGAAAATTTCCGAAGAAGGAAAATAAGAACAGAACTTCCGGCATGCTGGAAAAGCCACTCCCCAGAGAAATGCAAAAATCAAAATGTCAGCAGTAGTCACCAGCAGAAGACTTGAAGAGGAATGAAAATGTATGTGCTTATAAGCACAGGTATACATTGGTAGTAGGTATACCTACTGAACGACTGAATGGAAGATGAAAATTATATGATATAACATCTATTCAACAATATCATAATATGATATGATATGATAGGATATGATATTATCATATCCATTCAACAATAAAAAAAAATTTTGATTCCACTGAAAACGGCTTATAACTTTTTTTGGTGAGTATTTTGTCAATAATTATAGGTACCTATGGATAAATCTGTGGTAACGTTGTAGACCTCAAATTTTGACGTCCACTTATTAAATGTTTTAAATTGGGATGAATTGGTACGGCCACACCACGATTAACGAATCACCTAGGTACCTACTTATACGAAAAAATTAAAAATTATGATATGACCCCCCGCAACTGCATTGCACCAACATCTATGCTATCTGTAGATTCCAATGAGCTCTTCGGGTTTTGGTTTATTTTTCTTGGCATATTATTCTTGTCGAAGGTCGATAATTTTGATCGGCCTCAAAATTTGTCATTATACGTTTCAAGATGTGTTGATTCCTAAAACGAAGTGTCCGTCCGCCGTCCAGACCGTTTTGGGCAGTCGGCATTTTAACCTGGAAACAGATTTCAGCTACCACCCCCTCACCCCCTCACCACCACAAACTCCCCCTACATTAAACAGGTTATATTTCCTTCTTATTCACGGTTACTTACTGTTAAAATATGTTCAAATAATAAGTTACAAATAAAGTCCATAGATTAAAATGTACTTAACTGCATTAAGAATTCTTCAGCTGACGAAGTAACTACTAGTAGTTACTTAGTATTGTTCGTTTTCATTAAATAAACAGATGAGTTTTGAATGTATAAAAGTTGCCTTGTTATTAATAATTTGCACCCTTCCAGGTTGCTCTATCAATGGTTTATCGTTGGAGGTTCTAATGATATTATCATTACAGTTTCACCAGTGATAAATCATTGAGTAGGTACCTAACCAATAATTATTATTGGTCAATGATAAATTAGCGAATAATTTTCAGTTAGTGATTATATCATTGGTGATGATTAAATAATATCATCACCAATGATATAATCACTTACTGAAAAAATCATTCGCCAATTTATCATTGACCAATAATAATTCAATGATTATATTGCACCAATAATTTAATCATTGCCAATGATAAAATCATTGCCAATGATAAAATCATTACCAATGATATAATCACTCAATGATAAAATCATTCGCCAATTTATCACTGACCAATGATTTTCGCTCAATGATTCTCAATGATATTTTTCTGTAAGGGTAGTAGGACTTCGGGAGTACCACTGCAAAAAAGGAGTACCATTACTCTATTTTCGTGTATCCAAAAACATGAGAGGACCCTAACTCGAAAAGTAGTACCTGTCCTCCCAAAAGGAGTACCTCTGGTCATCCTAATTAGAACGTAGTAGACGTGCTTCTATGATGCTCAGAGTCAATGACGATCAATAATTAGGAGAAAAATTCTGTTAATTTGTAATTTGTGAGAACCAAGAGCTATTTTCGTAATATTAATAATGAGTTTGGTTAGGGAGAGAGAACGACTCCTCTGCTGAATACTAAATTGTTTATTCAGGTAAACAATTATAGCGTGGGGACCGGTTTCGAGCAACTAAGCTCATCTACAGCCCTGACAAGAAAACCATTTGTCATTAGCATCAGAGGAAAAACCATAAAATTATATTAACAATGTAAACTCGAAATTATATTATACTGAAGGTATATGAACAAACACAAATGGTGAAAAATTATAACTGACGAAAACGGTCCAGAATGGTGGTACATAACTTGACAATAGTAAATTCGGAATATGGACCCACTGTTAAAATTGGCTCCATGACTGAGGGCCAGTGAACCATTTGAAAACCAGTTATGGTATACTACAGGTACTGAAAGGAGAATTGTTTATTATTCTAGTGGCAAAACATCTACTTGATATGTGATTAGTGACAAAGAGAAATTAGAGGTCAGAAAGTCAGAGATAATTTTAAAAATGGACCCATTTACCATTTAATTTACCATTTACCTAGTACCAATTAATAACCTTGTCAAATGGGTCCATTTTTAAAATTATCTCTGACTTTCTGACCTCTAATTTCTCTTTGTCACTAATCACATATCAAGTAGATGTTTTGCCACTAGAATAATAAACAATTCTCCTTTCAGTACCTGTAGTATACCATAACTGGTTTTCAAATGGTTCACTGGCCATCAGTCATGGAGCCAATTTTAACAGTGGGTCCATATTCCGAATTTACTATTGTCAAGTTATGTACCACCATTCTGGACCGTTTTCGTCAGTTATAATTTTTCACCATTTGTGTTTGTTCATATACCTTCAGTATAATATAATTTCGAGTTTACATTGTTAATATAATTTTATGGTTTTTCCACTGATGCTAATGACAAATGGTTTTCTTGTCAGGGCTGTAGATGAGCTTAGTTGCTCGAAACCGGTCCCCACGCTATAATTGTTTACCTGAATAAACAATTTAGTATTCAGCAGAGGAGTCGTTCTCTCTCCCGGGTCCCAGGAAACTGCCCGACCAGGAAACTGCCCGAATCGCCCTACCTGGAAATTCGGGGAGATCGGTGCCTCGTCTCAAATCTGTCCGAAAATCTGATCCTAAAAACTCCCCGAAAAGGTGGGACGAGGATTCTGCCAGAAAACTGAAAACACGCATGTGAATAGGGGATACTGCCCGAATCTATCCGAACTGGAAACTGACCGAAAGTGAACGAAAGTAAAAGGTCATAAACCCCTTTCAGGTACCTGCTTCCGAGGACCTGTCTTTCCGAGGAACAAACTTGACACTTTACAATGGCATTCCAGCGTCACTTGCTAGACCTGTTACAGACGTCTAATAGACGTCTACAGTAGACGAAAAATATTACCTACATAAGATCACAAAAGAAGAAACTGTAAATCTGGCTCTCAAAATGCAACTTTTCAGGAGAGGCGAAAACCTAAAAAGTAACTGTCTGGGCGTGTTTTGTTTTTCCATTGATTAGAGGGAGAAAGAAGGATGGCCAGAGTATGATGCAGGCGCCTTCTGGACTAATTTTTAATAATTACAATTGAAGTTGAAGGATTGTGCAGTATACCATTTCGTTCAGTATAATATACGTTATATTATAACGTAGTTTATTTTAAGAAGAAAAACTTTTAAAAAAAACCTAGAAACGGCTTGGGACAATTTTCGTCAACAGTTTTCGTGACGATTTTTTTTTTTTTTATGTGCCAAAGCAAAGACATAAAATGTCAAAAAAAAACCTGGTAATTCTCCGCTTCACGGAAAAACATTGGAATCATGGATATGTTTACTGTAAACTCGTCGTCACAAATTTTGGTGTCGTACTTGTCGAGTAGAAACAGTTTCTAGTAACCAACCGCCAAACTTCCTTACAGACCAATCATGTGATTATAGTTTTCGCGATTATGTTGCGTAACAAATTTTGGTGTCGTTAGGTGTCGTAACGCAAATTTTAGAATGACCCCCAGCCCAAAAACATATCCATATTAAAAATTTTATGGCGTAAGGAACTGACTGCCCCAAACACCAAGAAATGATGACAATGAGCAATGAGAATGTGTTGATTTTCGACCATCTTCAGATGTCCAGGAATTCGGGTGTTCTGCCCCACAGTGCGCCCGCATGAACAAATTTACGTTATTTCTAGTCGCATTGCACACTTTCTACAGGTAAATTGCGCGAATTTCCCTAAAGAGTTGATTACCTATTTCTTTCACTTGGCCGTAGTCAAAAATACTCTCAAAAAGAGGAAGTCGACCAGGTCCGAGAAAATTTTAGTCGTGGATGCTCCCATTGAACTGACCAGAGTTAGTCGCCCATACGCCGAACCTTTTCAGTACATTTCAAACGCTGCAAAATTTGAGATACATTTAATGTTACTCAAGGGTTCATTAACTTCTTCACAATTTATGCCAAAGAATATAGAGAAGAAACCCTTGTGCACACATTTGCAGCGTTTCATTCTTCTCTGTCCCTTGGGAAATAACTGTAAATGTTTTAGACACCTTTTCGTCACTATTCGGTCACAGTTAATTTTTACAGTTAGGTACCGATGCGCTCCCATCCAAGCGCCTCTCGTCTTCGGTTTGCGGAAAAAGTGCTCCCGGAACCAATATTCCCGATGTTACCCCATATTATGACAAAATCTCCGGTGGTGTGGAGTGTTATTTGCCAATGAAACTCTTTCAGGGCTGTGATTATGGGTTTTTACGGTGACATTTTGGAAAGAAAAAGGAAGAAAAACTCCCGGTTAAAACAAGCCATCCATTGAATTGAATAGACCTTCCTATGTAGAGATTCATTGAAGAGACCTTTCTGTTACTACGAAACCAAAACCGTAACTAAGAATTCGTAACTTGACACACTAGGTATCTAACGACCAAACTATGTCGTCGGGATCGGACGAATCGTCGACGACGGACTCCGTCGGACGGAGGTGATTTTGATAGCCTATAAACACCCCCAGAACTCGCTGTTCAGCCGTTCGGGCGTGATCCTGTGATACACACACGCACACACACACACAAACATGACGAAGAGATGAGCGCACCTTTCCATTTTTTGAGGGAAAGGTTGCGCTAAAAAAAAAAAAAAAAAAAAAAAAAAAAAGTCGAAGAGATGAGCGCACGCACCTTTCCATTTTTTGAGGGAAAGGTTGCACTAAAAACTCCGGAATACCGAAAAAAAAAAACACTGATTTGGAACAGGCGAATTAAAACTCCTGGGACCAGGATTGTAAGACAGGTTCCCAAGACTCGTTTTATTTTTGAACATAATAGATAGGAATATTTAATAGTCCCTAAGTAGTGGGTTCTTTTTGTTTTTACATGTCATGGTCAGGAAGAAAAATAAAAAATAAAATAAAAAATAATAAAAATAATAAATAAAAATTAAAACCAAGCCGTGGGGAGGGAACATCAGATTCTGAAGACATCCTCGAGGCTGTCAGATGCGTCCTGATCCAAGGACAAACCGTAAGCACAGCTCTCTGCGCTATCTATCGACCATTCAGCTTGCTACTTCTGCTGGGGAAGCTGTAGGTATGAGAAGATTCGGTAGGTATCTGGGTTTGACCCTAGACCGTAGGCTAACTTGGAACTACCACATCAAGAACACCGGAGAGCCATGAAAAAGCGAACCTTCCTTTGCTGGCCGTTGATGAACTGGAGATCCAAGTTGAGTTTGGAAAACAAGGAGCTCTTGTACATGGCCCTCATGTACAAGAGCTCCCCCCCTCATGAGACCTATACTATTATGGTCTTATGGCTGCGAGATTCGGGCACAGCATGTGCATGCATCCACACAACAGGTTCAACGACAACTGAACAAGATCATCCAATCCATAACAGGTTCCTCGTGGTAGGTAAGGAAGACCTTCAACACAAATCAGAACACAATTCACGAAACTGGTGGCGCAGTAATTACTTAATCTTAAGATAACGAATCCACCAGGCTTTGTAGCAAGACTGAAAAGAGGACATCGCTGACTAGTCAGCTCAACTAGTAAGCTTAATCAAATCACTACTCCAGCTTCCAATAGTAATCAAAACATCTCTAACAAACTTATTGTAACTTTAAGGATGGTATGGCTGCTATAAAATCTAAAGAGCTCATAGGAGCTAGAGGAGATCAATAAAATCTTTTGACTTATGATTTTTTTACTTTCTTGTCCATCAAAAATCACTGTCTACGCAACGCCTCTTTGTAACAGATTGTTTGCGTAGGGCATTTACTCTCTTTCCTTGATAATTATGGCATTTTTGAACCAAAATGATAGTGAGACAACTTACCCCATCCACTGAGACAACCTGCCCCAGCCCGGGGCAAAAAGTCTCACCTGGCCATTTTCCAAAAAACTTGAAATATTATGTTCTCGGCAAGTTAGTAAATTTTGGTTCCTGGGTTTTTAGATAGGGATTAAGTCTACAAACTTGTCAAAAAAAGAAAATCCGCGATGTCTCAATTAGGAAAAATGTTATCAACAAAAAAAAAAAAATTGAGACAACCTGCCCCGCTCTCCCCTACCTACTAAAATGTTTTGAACATAGCAGATACTCAAATGTGGTAAAATTAATGACTAATTTATGAGTTTTCGGCATTTTTTGAAGTTCAAAATTATTTTGAACTATTTTGTTAAGCTGTGATCTGCTGAAACTCCAATTTTGTATCATAATAATTATGATAATTGGTCATCACCAAATTATACATGAGTTCAGCACCAATTAGTTATGTTTTTATGTATTCGCGACGGTGGTCGACCTCAAAAAATTTGTCCCTACACGTTTCACATTATGAGTAGGTACGGAGATTCCAAAAAATGAAATTTCCGTCCATCGTATGGGCCGTTATGGCAGAAGGATGTGTTTTTTATTCTGAAATTCGACGTCGGTAATACCTACTCGGTTGACCATTTAGTTGCGCCGCGAGGTTTTCATCCCGAGCGTCCAAAAACCTGTGGGGCCAAAAAGGGGCTTAGGGTTTTTTTTTGTTGTGTGTGTGAAGATTTAGGCTATGATATTGAGTGGGGTGTCGTTTTCGAAGTATCGAAGTTCTTCCGGTTATCGCGTCAACACGCCTACGGTTCTCCCCCTTCACGATAGGTCAACGAGCATAGGTAAATACGAACAAATAGTTTTCAAGCCTCAACAATTTTCGCTTCTTTTGAGTAAAAACGACAACGCCCCTGGATAATAACCCCAGGGGAAAAGGTACAAAGGAAACCCAATTAGGGGCCCCTGCCGTCTCAACACTAATCCTCTTAGGTACCTGAAGCTCTTCACTTGAGGGTTGAGAAATTCGGGCACTTTTCAAATTCGAAACGGGGGTCTTTCATTCTGCCAGAATATTTTCGGTCAGTTTCCAGATTTCTGTTTTCGGACAGTTTCCTGGCCATACTTTCGGGGACTTTTTCGCCAACTCCCCAAACTCCCCGAATCGGTTTCTGGGCAGAAATTCGGGCAGTTTCCTGGTCTGGCAGTTTCCAAGTTCCCTCCCTAACCAAACTCATTGGATTAGACCTCTGCACCATCGGCAAACAACCACTTTGTAATATTAATAATATAATATTTCTTTTCCCCTTTGTTCGGGTCGTTGATAATTTTTTCGTCCACCGTTTAATATGGATCTTATTACCTGCCCCACTTGCAATTATGCGTTGGGATCAGAAGAGTCCGCGAATCCCGTCACATGTTCCAAATGTCATCTTTGTTACATACCATGCAGCATGTGCCAATATGAATTACTCTTATTAGGACCCAAATGGACCATTGGCGTAAGGGAGTACCCATGGAAGAAATAGTACTTCCTTATTCCATGGGAGTACCCTACCAATCACATCAACAACCGGCAGGACGCTGAGAACAACACTGAATGAGTGCCTTTATAATAATTATAATAGGTAATTATAATAATTATTATTATAATAGGTAATTATTACCTACATATATTTTGATACCAAGGTTGGGGGAACCTTGCTGTACGTGTTCAAGAAAAGGTATATTTTGACGCATGCACATATAGACGATCTCACGATGAGAAAGGTACCTATTATACCTCAGTAATAAGTAACAAGGTGACTTCGTTTTTAATTGGGGGACCCCTTCGCGATTTTCCTAGGGGACCCGTTCGCGAATTTTCTACGGGAGCCGATTGTACTTTTTTCGTCACCTCGGGACCCGTTTGGAGGTTGCCCGGCCGCATCAGTTCTGGGATCAATTTCAGCACTTCAGTCTTGCCAGCTCGAATGTCGCGTTTGGTTGGCGGCGATAAAAGCAACGGTTGTTCTGGAGCCTAGATACATATCAGAGATGTACCTGTATGCCAACCAAACGCGACATTCGTGCTGGCAAGGCTGAAGTGCTGAAATTGATCCCAGAACTGATGCGGGCGTTGGTGGCCCACACCAAAATCGCTCCTCAGAAGATTGAGAACGAATTCCTTCGCACCAGTGATGCCAACTCATAAAATCGAAACCTCGTACAAGGTCAGGGAAAAACTCGTATAATCCTCGTTCAGCCAACCTGAAAACTCGTACTAAAGCTCGTACATCCGAGGGGGCAACTGGCAGGTTCACAACACACGATTTGTGTGCGCGCGCTTTATCAAAGTTTTTGAATAATTAGTTCCCTAGGTAGGTAGGTAATAATAACTTAATTTTTTACAGGATTTTTACGGGAAAATAATAAATAGGCGAATCAGCATATTATGCTGATAATAGTACAAAAATAATTTCCAATTTCCACAGCCATTAGGTACTCAGTCTTTTCATTAGGTACTGATGGTAACATCATGTTGTTGAGTTTACATTTAAAAGGAAAAAGTTAAACAAGTTGAAGGGAAAAAGTTTTTTAAAACGTATTGTTCATGGGGTCGATATGAAAAAAAGCCAATTTAGGAAAACCTATAAATAAAACTCTTATTATTAAACCTAACTGTCTTAAAGTAGATAAAGCAATAATCCTCTTTAAATTAGGGATGTTTGATACTTCTAAAGTATCGATACAGTATCGTATCGATACATCCAGACAGTATCTAAAAGTATCGATACGACGTTGGCGCCGCCTATATTTAGAATTCGGTAAATTTGAACTCTAGAATATTACGGGCTAGGGATGGGAAATCGGTAAGAAGTATCGAGTTTTGGAATCGATTCAGAATCGGATGTTCCGAATCGATTTCCCAAAAAAATCGCCATAAAAGTATCGATTTTTTGGAAAATCGATTCAAAAATCGGTCTAACAAAAAAGTTTTTTTAATGAGTGATAACGGTAGATATATTTAATGTAGGATTCAAGAAAAAATCGTTAAAAAAATTTATTAAAAATTAAAATTGCATTAGTTTTCAAAAATTTTGATAATAAACATTAAATGTTAAATGTTAAACATTAAATCTGATTAAATTTTAATCAGACGAGTAATCATTTTCGCTGTCTGAAAAATGCTGCAAACTTTACACAAGGGTTTATTATTCTTTGATATAGGTTAGTTGTGCAAAAATTATTTCTGTCAATAAAAAATTTTGGAAAAAAATTTTTTTTTGGATTTTTTTCATAGAAAAAATTTTTTGGGATTTTTTTTTTCCAAAAGAATGGTTTTTTCAAAAATTCTTTATTTTTTACTTTAAACATATTTAACCTCCTGGGATCCTTCAAAAATCCCATTTTGAGCCCCATGAAAGCCCTGTAGATCGCCACAGTGAAATCGGATCGTTCCGGGACCCCCGAAAATGGATTCTACGTCCAAAAATACTTCGAAAACGACACCTAACTCGATCCCACAGCTAAAAGCCTTCGAAAAACCCCTCCCGTAGCCCCATTTTAGCCCCATGGCGCCCCACGGGTTTGGGCGATCGGACTGAAAACCTTGCGGGCACAACTAGATGGTAAACCAAGTATTTTGTCAAAATTTCAGATTTTAAAAAAAATTCCTACTGCCCAAAACGGCCTGGACGGCGGTCGGACTTTTCGGATTTAGAATTTAGACCTCTTGAAACGGATAATGTCAAATTTTGAGGCCGATCGGAGTCGTCGAGCCCCGTCGCGAAAACATAGGTGTATTATTCCAAGAATAATAAACCAAATGCCATGGCGGACGTCGCTGGTAACTAGTGAGTTTTAATGAGTTTGGTTAGGGAGAGAGAACGACTCCTCTGCTGAATACTAAATTGTTTATTCAGGTAAACAATTATAGCGTGGGGACCGGTTTCGAGCAACTAAGCTCATCTACAGCCCTGACAAGAAAACCATTTGTCATTAGCATCAGAGGAAAAACCATAAAATTATATTAACAATGTAAACTCGAAATTATATTATACTGAAGGTATATGAACAAACACAAATGGTGAAAAATTATAACTGACGAAAACGGTCCAGAATGGTGGTACATAACTTGACAATAGTAAATTCGGAATATGGACCCACTGTTAAAATTGGCTCCATGACTGATGGCCAGTGAACCATTTGAAAACCAGTTATGGTAGATGAGCGTACGGTTTAAACTCTGCTACCACCCAAATTTAACGGTATTTGGGAACCAATGAATGGGAAAACTGTGAACCAATAAAGAAAATTAATTCCTAAGCAGAACCTTCTCCCCAACCAAGCAGTGGGGTGTAAATTAATAAAACGTGTTAAAATTACCAAATGTACTCGCCGTATAAATTTGTAGGCTGACAATACATTGGATGGGTTACAAGCCCCAGAAGGGGGCCAAAATTTGTATGGGTTAAAATTACCCTTAATTATTCGATTCAACCTGATCTATGAATTGTCTCTTGAGACCGAAATGTAGACGGTGAATTGCAGAGAAGTAGATACAGTTGATTTAGGTCCTCGCAGAAGTGAATTCGTGTTGAGGAATTTTGGGAAGGATTGGGAATTTAGGAAAAGCGCTTATTGACCAACCTTTTTGGGTAGGTATGGCGGTTCTGGCGTTGCCGGCGAGGTTTGGTTGACGTCGGCGGTTGGCACGGCCGTCGCGTTCATGACGGACGTGTCGTGGGAGCCGATCCAGTTGTGGAAATCGGCGGATCCAAGGATGGAATTGATTCGACTGAATCATGTCGGTGGCTGACTTCGGTGTGGTGCATCGGCCGAAGTTAATTTACGTGGGGGTTGGCTGAACCCCACGGAGCCGCGGACGAGACCTTGCTCGTAAGGTGCTGTGTACGGACTCAAGATGCTGCGGCTGGAGCTCCTTAAGGCAGGTTAATTCGCTGACAGCCGACAGACGGCGTTAGTGTTGGTTGATTAGGTTCCAAATGGAGGGAAAATGAAGGGATTGTGGAAAGGAGGCAGGAGGGATTTTATCCCGATGAAGTTCAATTTTCACATTCACTGCACTCACTTGCACGCCTAAATTATTATTAACTTATTATTAATTTAACCCCATTAAAACTTCGGGAAATTTGTCTGTAATTAAATGCCCTTCTTAACATACGATACTTTCAATAAAGTATCGGTATCGAAGTATCGATACTTTTCAAAAACGCCTGCAAATTTTTAGTCAAGGGTTTATTATTCTTTGATATGGGTTACTTGTGCAAAAATTAATTCTGTCTCAATGAAAAATTTTTGAAAAAAGGTTTTTCTTTTAATTTTTTTTGGTTTATTATTCTTGGAATAATACACCTATGTTTTCGCGACGGGGGTCGACGACTCCGATCGGCCTCAAAATTTGACATTATCCGTTTCAAGAGGTCTACATTCTAAATCCGAAATATCCGTCCGCCGTCCGCCGTACGCCGTCCGCCGTCCAGGCCGTTTTGGGCAGTAGGAATTTTTTTAAAAATCTGAAATTTTGACAAAATACTCGGTTTACCATCTAGTTGTGCCCGCAAGGTTTTCAGCCCGATCGCCCAAACCCGTGGGGCGCTATGGGGCTAAAATGGGGCTACAGAAGGTGGTTTTTGAAGGCTTTTGGCTATGGGATCGAGTCAGGTGTCGTTTTCGAAGTATTTTTGGACGTAGAATCCATTTTTTTAGGTCCCGCAGCGATCCGATTTCACTGTTGCGATCTATAGGTCTTTCATGGGGCTAAAAATGGAATTTTTGGAGGATCCCAGGAGGTTAAATATTTTTTGAGTAAAGAATAAAGAATTTTTGAAAAAACAATTTTTTTTGAAAAAAAAATCCAAAAAAAAAAATTTTTTGAAAGAAAAAAATCCAAAAATTTTTTTTTTTCCAACTTTTTTTTTTGACACAGAAATAATTTTTGCGCAACTAACCTATATCAAAGAATAATAAACCCTTGTGTAAAATTTGCAGCGTTTTTTTTTTTTTACTCAGAAAATATTTGACCTCCTGAGATCCTTCAAAAATCCCTTTTGTAGCCCCATGAAAGCCCTTTACATCCCCACAGTGAAATTGGATCCTTCTGGGAATACTCTACGTCCAAAAATACTTCTAAAACGACACCCAACTCGAACCCATAGCCAAACGCCTTTAAAAAAAACTTTCAATTGCCCAATTTTAGCCCCATAGCGCCCCACGGGTTTGGACGATCGGACTGAAAACCTTGCCATAAGCCTCGGGGGGTAGGTACAGGTAGGAAAAAAGGGGAACATTCCCTCGTTTGGTGTAGCTGTGGCCACACTAATTTCTACTGTGATGAGTGAGTTGGGTTGGTTGGTTGGGCCAACATTTTGGTGGTCCGCCCTTGATCGAGGACGGCTGATTCTTCTGATATGAGAGCTGGTGCAGCTCCAGGAGGTGGTGGTAGGTACCTACATCAACTTTCTTCAATTGCTGGTCAAGTTAGAGGTACTGTCAACTACCTATATGCCGTAAGTTTTGAATCTGATGAAATGTGAGGGATAAAAAAAGTATCGGCGCCGATACCGGAAAAAAAGTATCGATACTACGATATGTATCGGGGACAAAAAGTATCGATATGTATCGATACTTTTTGAAAAGTATCGATACTTTTAAGTATCGATACTTTTTCAACATCCCTACTTTAAATCAAATTCAAAACTAGCACCCAAACCAGATATAAATATAGTCATTAAGGAAATAAAAATCAAAAAACCACAATCAAAAAACTTAACACCACAATCTGAAACCAGAGATCAAAAGGAGGTTAAAATACTAGGTAGGTACTGCATAAATCCACTTCAAAAGTAAATTAATGTAAGTTAGGTACCTACCATTCACAGAGAAACTTTGTAGATTTGTTTTGTCGTGGACGGGACAGAGAGGTGGACACAGTGATAGTGATACCCCTAGCAACCTGACTTTCACGCGATTGCTGTAACTTCTCAATTTCACAAAATATATTATTGAAAAAATATATAAATCCGAACAATGGGTGAATGATCGTACGAAACTCGTACTCGAGCAGAAAAACTCGTATAAATTTCGTACGATACTCGTACCTCGTATAGAGCCTAAATAACTCGTATGAATACGAGTTTCCTCGTACGAATGGTAACACTGCTTCGCACCAAGGATATTAGACTACAAGGTAGGGGTCGCGATATTAGAAAGTGGGAAATCCCAAAGGGGCGTGACGTCACTCGGTAACCACCGGGAGATATTCCAACTGCAGTCTTCCAGTGGTCAAGTTCGTTATAGTCCTTTTTTTCGTTGTCAAATTTCGTTTTATGTTGTTCGTGGTCAAGTTCGTTTTTTTTCCTTTTTCAATCCCTCCGCAATTATAATTTTTCGATCGCCGGTTTCCCTGCGGTTGGTTATTTGTGCTATTTTGGGTTGCAGTGACCATCAAGGAAAGCAAGTAGAACTCGGGATTCAACTGCTCCGTTTTCCGAAGGAGAAAGGTCTTCAAGAAAGATGGATTTTCTTGTGCAAGAGAGCCGATAGGTACTTGTCAAAAGCCCGGATTTGCTCGAAACACTTCGATGAAAATGACTGCGCTACCGAAAAAACTCAAGCCTGATGCCTCATTTATTTTTACCGATCGCTAAAACTAACCCAGCATGATCTTTATCTAGTCAGGATAAAGACCAGTTTACACATGATAATGGCTGTCGAAAAAGAGCGGAAAAACGAGATCATCGACGACAAATCGATGAATTGTTGAAAACCTCGCTCTTCCATTCTGATGTTCATTTGGAAATTGAACCCAAAAGTGAAGCCAGATCACTTCCTGATGGCATAGATGAACGGGCTCAGGAGGAGTTGTTTTTGTTGGCCGAAAATAAAAGGTTACGAGAGGAAAATGAGTTACTTCGGCAGCAACTATAGTTTATAAATGAAGCGAGAAGTGAAGTAACTTCACCTCTGTTCAAAACTGTTTTGCGATTGAATTAGTTCGCTCGAATTCTCGAGAAGAAATTTACAGCGTCACAACAGCAGTCGTTGGTGCAAGGAAGATGCAACCAGTGGACCAGAGATGACATTGCGAAGGCGATTACATTGAGATGTTCAATACAAATCACTCGCTTTTGTTAGAGATGTATTGGATTATCCTCTGCCCAGTGAAAGCACTATCAAGCGACGACATCCTGGCTTTATTGAGTTGAGTATTGACATCTTAAAAGCTCAGTCTCAAAAAAGAACTAAAAAAAAGAGAAAACTAAAAAAAAAAAAAAAAAAAAAAACACCCTGAGAAAGCAGCCCTATATGGAAGTTACTCGAAAGATTTTCCAACATCCTCCAAGAAAACATGGGTGGAAACCATATCCAGGGGTTGGCTTATGCGACCAAATGAGAGCTTCTTGAAGGATGTAAAGGCAGTGGAGAAGGAATTCATTAAAATTTAATACCATGTATGGTATTTAATAACATGGAATAGGAAACATCAACGTTGAAAACCCGCATCCAGGAGTGCAGCCCTCACATAGACGATTTTGTGGTTCTGTGTTTTGTCAGAACACGAACATTCATCAGAATGAAGAATTTAAACAGACAAGCCCGGGAGAAAAACACTCTTCAAAAAAACGATCCGCCAGTGAATACCGCCAGAACTTCAAGAAGATGAAAAAAAATCATCACTTAAAAATGAAACAACTAAGTAGGTACCTACCTACATACTTTCAAATGTTACAATCCAATCTAATCATTTTCTAAAGTCATGATGTGAGAATAAAATAAATAAAACTGATAATACATAAGTTGGAGTTGAATCAGACCCTTTAACAAGAAGTGAAACAGAAAATTCTGTGGTGTAGCATGGGAAAAGAAGGGCCGTGAGCGGACGGGTGGTTACCGAGCTACGTCATCACCTCAAGCGTCGCGGCTCGTGACCCCTACCTTGTAGTCTAATATCCTTGCTTCGCACCATCCAGCCAAGACCTGAAACCAGCGCTGAACTGAACAAGTGGAATATGAGATTCCAACCCAATCTAATCCAGAAAAAATCTTCATTGGTAACACCCCTATAGAGGTAGCTGTTGATGCAGAATCAGCTGATTTCATCAAAGCTGTAGATGGTGGAGGAAGAACCCGAAAAGATCCATAACTACCATAGAGTTACGATGGAGCAGTTTGATGCCCTTCTCATAATGATTGCGCCTAAAATTCAAGGGAGTCACTATGGTAGGGAGCTGATCCCAGCAGGCCTGAAACTCTCTCTAACGCTAAGGTAACATCGAAAAAGATTTCTAATTAAGTAAAACGTGACGAAAACCATTAGTGACTAATAAGGAACCAACGTTACATTTTTTTCTTTTAGATACCTCGCAGCTGAGGAAAGCATGGTTTCTCTTGCATACTCCTACCGTATTGGGATATCCACCACATCCAACATAGGTAATACTTACAAGAAACATGCTATTAGGGAGGCTCTCCACCCCATAGTGTCGAAGGTTCCAACAAGGGATGAGTGGGCAGCGATTGCCTCTGACTTCAGTAGGCTATAGGATTTCCCGAATTGTGTGGGCGCTATGGATGGGAAACATGTTGTTGTTCAGGTAAGCATCGTAAATAGTTAAGGAAAAGTTGACAAATATTATATTTGGTTAGGTAGATACAAATATGATATTTGGTTAGGTAGATACCTGTCGACGTAAACGAATGAAAAACTGATACATTTAAACGAATAAAAGTAAAATTTAATAAGACAAAGGATGTGTACGAAGTGGGGTTCCACACAGGAAGATGATGAAGTCCACAGAGTAGCCAGCGAAGCGGTGAACATCAGGGTTGCTAGATCTGCTCCTTCTTTCACTCCCTCCCACATTTGAAACCCAGATGATCGGATCTAGGAGGAAGACTTCGGTTGGAGAAGCCAGTTTGATGAAGTTCAGCTCCTCGTTGTTACGTATTGAAGGTTACGAGTTGTTACGGGTTAACTGCACATCGAAGCCAACGAATGTTAGCTATGACGAGCAGCCACTTACGAGTTGTTACGGTTTATTCATGTTACGGCTTAATTCAGATGAGCAACAAGCAAATTACGGAATAATAGTTTTAGGAAGTGGTTTAGTACCTAAATACATCTGCAAGTTGTCTATCAGTTTCTAGCCAATAAATTACAATGTGGATATTTTTAACCTCTTCACGCACATAATGATAATTTAACTAGATGCTTGAATGTAGTTGAATCTTCAGTTTCTGCCAATGTGATGGCTGAGCGATTGTCTTCAAACACTTGAGGGGTTACTTTGAGACTCAGTGTGTTGTTGCACATGTATCTGACGTTTGCTATAATTCACATTCAGCGGAAGAAGGACAACATGGTTTTGCCTTTTAGTGCGCCATGTGATCACATCGCCAAATAGAGTTATAATATAACCAGTCGTTGAGGTCCCTTTTTCATCATTCAGTCCCAACGAAGCATCTGAATAGCATTTTATGCTGTTGTTCTCTTCACCTGAGAACACCAGTCCAAATCGAGTGGCTCCCGCGAGATATCTCAATATTCTGAGAACAAGTTCCCAATCATAATCAGTGACGTCGGATTGTCGCCGGTTCAACGCAGGTTTTATTTTTGAGCGAAAAAATATCGCTCAAAAAATAATCATTATTTTCTGAGCAGAAAAATAAAACTCAAAAAATAATCATTATTTTCTGAGTGAAAAATAAAACTCAAATTTTGATTTTGAGCGATTCCCAAAAATAAAAATCACTCAATTTCAACCCCTGCTATATTTCCTAATGTTAACATACCTAATTTAGTTTAGGTCGTACGAGAAGAGTTTAAAACCTTCTATGCATAACTAAAGAAGAAGAAAAAGAAGTAAAGAAAAAATTATTCGGGGTTTTGCAGGAAAAAATACCTGAAAATGTAGCTGTAGGAACTCTTTCGATATTTCTTCTGACTGAATTTCTGACCATCAACTCTCCCAAGAGGTCTGCTGCATCTCTCTCTCTCCCCCCCCCCCCCCTCCTAGCCTAATAATGATAATAATTTAAATTCGTTCATCCAATGAATTTTCCTCACTTATTCAGTAACAGTTACCAATATAGTAACTATATTAATTAACTGTTAATAGTATCTTCTGTGGATTTACTAGAGTAAGCGGGCGCCCCCTGCCTCCAGACCATCAGAAGCCATCTATGGAGGGATTGAGGATCTATTTCCTCTGACAGGGCCCCCTCCAGCCACTGGTAGAAGCTTCTCGGTCTGAGCTGCCCATGAGAGGAGTGGGGGAAGACCTCCCTCCCACCCTCCCTGCCAACCACCACCAGGGGCCCACGTGACGTGACGTGGGCCACGTCATTCTCTCGTCTGCAGTTGAATCAGGAGTAACCCATGAAGAGCAGATATCTTAGGTTTGTTCCAGGTCTGACTGCGTCTGTCGACAGAACCCGACCGCACCCTACTCGAGCTCTCAACCTACGATCGACCTGGAACAGCAGTTTCTAAACTGCGCATGTCTCCGGCGATTTCTGTTAACATTCCGTCAAACCTGGAACAAACCTCTTGCTAGTTTGGTGTTGTAAACTCGTTCAGTGTACCGTTTTGATGCGCCCGATACTGTCACAGGTGTGTGGCCTTTCAGATCAGCCTACTGACCCAGGGTGTCCTAAACGCTGGCAAGCCTCCGCCGGCACGGACTACATCCGTTTCTGGCACCACCTCATACTCATGATCGACCAGATGAGCCAGAGCAACCAACTCGGACTCGACCATTCATTCGTCTTCGCACACGATGTTCAGCTCTGCTGGGCAACAGAGTCTGAACTAGCACACGACCTTGCCGTATAGCACTTGCGGCTGTGCTAAAGTAGAACCAAGCTTAGTGGGAACCATTGTCTGCCCATGGCTGCTATTCAGGTGCACCGACTTCTTCCTTCAATTTCCACTCAACTGTCCGATAGGGACGTGAGACACTACGTAACACTACGAGACTACATACGATACCTACACATCAACAACGCACTAAGTACTACACTGCTTATGTACGTGAGTGACTTCCAAGGGTTGTTGAAGGCGATCCCATTTTTCTTAAATACATAATTAACACATAACATTGGAAACGCCAGGTTAATCGCCCTGACGGATCCATGTCGACGTGAACCTGCGTAGCCCACGCCTTTTCTTAGATATCATTCAACAGCTTACCAGATCTTCTTGAATCCTGGCGATTATGATCTGACTAATTATACACAATTTGAGACGACATAAATGGGAATTAGGGGAGACCGTTGTACCTTGGAACACTTTTCAGTTTTTTGGAGATAGTGCCTGGAAATTCATCAATATTGCTCGGCTTTCGGATTCAATACCTTACAGCAGTCTTGACTAATAGTTCTGTGTGCCAAAAATTGTAATTCCTTGAAGCATAGGCGAAGCTATGAAGCAAAATCCGAAGGGACGTTTTTGTTCCAAGGTACAACAACACTCGTGTACCTTGGAACGCTTGGAATTTTCGAGAAAAAATGAAGAATATAGTGAACGACGACGTTTTTTCTCTTAGTAACAGCAGTAAAAAACACCTTGAAAACGTTAACAGAAGTAATAATTGTTCATCATCGTCTGAAATATCATTTTATCAGCATCTGAAGAAAAACCCTGAAAAGTTACATAATATGCTATAGAAACAAACAAAATGCTATAGAAACAATAGAAGATCACTCTGGGTTATAGAAAATTGATGAGTATGATGGCAAATTAAGTGTTTCAAGGTACACGAGGTACCAAACCTTCTAGCCACACATCTGTTCCAAGGTACGAGACCCTTTTGGTTTATTATTCTTGGAATAATACACCTATGTTTTCGCGACGCGGGTCGACGACTCCGATCGGCCTCAAAATTTGACATTATCCGTTTCAAGAGGTCTACATTCAAAATCCGAAATGTCCGTACGCCGTCCGCCGTCCGGGCCGTTTTGGGCAGTAGGAATTTTTTTAAAAATCTGAAATTTTGACAAAATACTTGGTTTACCATCTAGTTGTGCCCGCAAGGTTTTCAGTCCGATCGCCCAAACCCGTGGGGCGCTCTGGGGCTATAATGGGGCTACGGGAGGGGTTTTTTGAAGGCTTTTAGCTATGGGATCGAGTTAGGTGTCGTTTTCGAAGTATTTTTGGACGTAGAATCCATTTTTTGGGGTCCCGGAACGATCCGATTTCACTAGGGCGATCTTTAGGGCTTTCATGGGGCTAAAAATGGGATTTTTGAAGGATCCCAGGATGTTAAATATTTTTTGAGTTAAAAATAAAGAATTTTTGAAAAAACACATTTTTGAACAAAAAAATCCAAAAAAAATTTTTTTTTGGAATAAAAATCCAAAAAAAATTTTTTTTTTTAATTTTTTCATTGACAGAATTTAATTTCTGCACAAGTAACCTATATCAAAGAATAATAAACCCTTGTGTAAAATTTGCAGCGTTTTTGTTCCAAGGTACAACATGGTCTCCCATTTTGCAAAAACGGAAAATACCCAAATCTCACATTTCTCTCATTGAAATTGGTAAGAAATTTGGTTTCTATATAGCATATAGAACCACAACAGCTAACCATCGAACACTTATCTTCGAAAGCGTGGGATAAATGAGTCGAACTCATCGATCTCAAAAAGTTACTTTCTTATCACATTTGTAAATTCGACCCCCAGTCGTTTTCGTGCATTGATGAAACTACACTGATAAGTTATGCCTCCTCAGAGAAGAATTTAGGCGTAGAAAGATCTGCTGGATAGCAGCACCAGCCGGAGCTAATTCAAATGTTTCAAGGTACAACGTGATCAAGGTACAACGATCTCCCCTACTTCTTGTACTTTCATCAAAAGGACTTATACCCACAGAAAGAGTTTTACACCTTTTGTACTAAATTTTGGACATGCGACATAGTTCGTACTGACGTTGCTAAGATGACCAGCTCCAACAGCTGATTGGGTCTGTTCACACATGGAACTTGACACCGCAGTGGAGAGGTCACTTTCACAACAATTTATTTCATTGTGAGTTTGGTGTTTAGTTAACACAGTCGAACAAAATTGAGGACTTGGAACGCGAAATATCTTGACGTATTACCGACAAAAGTAAGAGCACATCATCACCAACTGATAGCAGAGAAGCCAACCCCCGTCATCAATTTTAATAAACCCTTGTGTAAAACTGTCGGTGTTACTCCGTAATCGGTGTTACAATATAACATAATATTATTATATGATATTATATTGATTAGCAGTGAAATGTGTAACATTATAAATAATATAAATGTACTATTATGGCGAAATTCATCGAAAAACATTGAATGACAAGTCTAAAACGCTAACATATTTTGGTAAGGGAGGTCAAAGAACAGTACAATTAACTGGAAAATAGTTTATTCATCCAATCAAATAAAATATATTCTTAGGAAATTCAGTTTATTTGTTCCGCAAACACATGTAACGTGGCATACTGTTTAGTACGATTAAAAAAACCTCAATAAATCCCTAAAACGAACTACTTGATGATATGAACGAGTTGAGCAATTTCATAAGGCGTGAAGATACCTAACCTGCATTGTGAATGATTCTTCAAGATGGGAGGCTTCGTAGAGGTAGGCGCTAGTCGTAATAAATAACACGTAGAGATGTAACCCTTTGTGACGTACCAACTAAAAATAATTTAACGGGCAAGTTGAGAACACTTCGTGATCACTCGTCTTTAGCCTCTCGACATTCTTCCCGCGGGCTGTTGGCCGGCCAGTCGCAGATCATTTGGTCCTGATTCCACACTGTGCCGGGTTTACAAGTGAACTCGACCCCTTTGTTGTAAACGCATTGGTAGTACTGAAAATGAAAATATCACTTTATAATTTGTAGAAGAGGAAGTTATGTGTGAAAGATGTCTTGAAAAATTCAGCTCGGCGAGCATATGAAGAGGAAATTTTCGGCTAGAATGCGTTTTGACTAAAATGGAAAAATGAGAATCAAGAATCTTTTCATATGCCAAAGCCAATAATGACAGAGGAAAAGTCGAAAGTTAGAAAATACAGAATACGCTGACTGGTTATAGAGCCGATTACCTATTATATTGAATGTTATAATGGGAATGACAAAGAAAATGGCATTAACTCAACTGCCGATACACAAAACAATGAATGGCCGTGCACACGTTAATAACTGACGATGGTTAAACCCAGTGGCGGCTCGTGCTACGTACATTAGGGGGTTAAGCTGTTGAACTTCAAAATCAAAATTTAATACCTACGTACTGCCGTATAACATACTCCTATTACCGAGTTAATACACACTCGAATGAAGTCGTAGTAGCTCTGCTGACCAGGAACCTTTAGCAAGAAGGCTTATTTTAAAAGAAAAATACAACTGACTCACTTTCCCCGGCCCTACATGCGGTTATTCGTCATTATCTCAGAAGCTAATGAAGGTACAGACCTCCGGTTGGTCCCAAATTAAAGCTAATTAAATGTACTAAAACTTCATCTCTTATGACTTTTTGGAAAGATGCATAATTCAGGCGATATTCAACAAACAAAAACACGTTTTCGTATTTGCACATTTTGGAAAAAATGGCCATTTTTCAACAACCTGTATCTCGGAAACTATTTACTGTAGTATTCGCATTCGAGAGGCGGGTCAAAGGGATGATGACATTACCCCGGGAGCGAGTATTATGCTGGTGCGATTATGCAACCACAGGTAGACACGAAGAATTGGATTTTACCAGGTTTAGCACAGCCAATACGTGAGTGCTAGGAATAGTAAGAATTCCTAAACGAGTGAAAGAGCCCCTACAACTCTGACCCCATGATATATCGGCCATTATGGTACTTTTCCGTTATCCCCCAAGACTTTCGCTACTGTTTCATCCCGCACGATGATTCTAGGTACCGGTAATGATCCCTTTTCACATTTTCATTAATGTAGCACAGATAGAACAAGTGAAGAGGCATCGGTGAATTCTTGGGAAAACATGGGGGAACTCTATTGAGTGGGGGGGGGGGGGGGCTACGTGCTTGCGCGGGTCGAATGTCTTCCCGATGAACCGGTTGATATTCTAATCTCTTCTCAAAGGTCAGGAGATAAGGACCAAAAATAATAATTACTAGGGCTCGGATCAGGGCATATTTGCATATTATGTTGGCGATATGCCCAAGCTACAAATATCCCAAATACACCTTTTCGAAGCGAATTTGGTGTTCCAAATTTAAATTTATAGAGCATATAAATGCATATTTCGGCACTTTCCTTTTTAAGAGCATACTAGATGCTCCGGCTCGCTTTGCTCGCCTACGCACCCAGCTGGGGGGCTCCCCTTAAGCAGACATAAGGCCTCGCTCCGCTCGGCCGAGCGCTTATTCGGACAGGGGGGCCTCGCTTCGCTCGGCCGGGGGGGTCTGCGACCCCCCCCCCTAAGGAGACTTAAACGGTCGGCAGAGACGATAGGAAAAATCGGCGTATTTTTACGACTTACCGTTTAGTCAGAGTAGGCGATCGACATACAGACACACCCACAGACAGACTGAAAATTAGTGGTATAGATTTGGGGTGTTTTTGGCAAAAAGTATATTTTTTTAAGGCAGGGAAACACCGGTACTTTTCCGTTATAACCCCCCCCCCCCCCCCCCCCCCCACTTTTGGTTGGCTTTGGGTGCCTTAAAGCCATCGGGAGGGGCTGGAAATCGAGTTCGGGGGGGTGGGGGTGGGGGTGTTATAACTGAAAAGGGCTCGAATTTGGGTGCCTTAAAGCCATCGGGAGGGGTGTTTATGAACACGAAATCGAGTGGGGGGGGGGGGGGGGGGGTATAAGTACCGAAACACCTCCAGGTGTTGTACCCAAAGATGATACATGTCACTTGTTTGGCCCACGCTCTTCATCGAGTAAGTATCAGAAGCGCTGAGAGATCAATCCCCGGGAGTGAACAACCTAATTTTGTCAGTAAAAAGAATTTTCGTCAAGGCACCTAGCCGAGTGAGGGCCTTCAAGCAAGAGAACCCCCATATCCCTCTGCCACGAGAGCCCATCCTGACTATATGGGGAACATGGATTTCTGCGGCATTATACTATGCTGACCACCTGCAAGCAGTAAAAAAAGTGAGTGTCCAAAGCAACCTCCTGCTGTTTTCCCTCATTCTACTCTAGTCTGTTCTATTCATCCTCTGCTCATTGGATTAGAAGGCAATGCTTCGTTTATACCTTCTTGAGTCTGGACCAATTGGTTAACTATGCATTAACCCATTTTCCTTATTTTTTCCAGGTGATCGATACATTTGACGAAAAAGATTCCCAATACATAGAAAAATCTAAAAATTACATGAAAGACAGCAATAGGTACCATCAAAGAGCTGGCCTTCGTTAAGGCTCACTTTTCGACAATCCCCCAGCTAATACTGGAATTAGAGTCCGCGGGGAAGGAGCTGACGGAAGTAGCTACTAGTACGCGTCATCGAGAAGTTTCAGAAAGAAGCCTCTTCCTATCCGGGGGACAGGAGAAGTCGTCCGCAACAAAGTCGAGTTCGTTCTTATTCGGAACCCTGGCTGGTCAACTGCAGTCGAGGTGGCAAAAGTGTTGAACGGCAACTCATCTGAAGCACTCCGAATTCACCCCTACATATATTGCATCTTGCAAGTATTTACCACTCGTTTCCGTAGACGTAGAGCGGTCTTTCTCACGTTTGAAACTGCTACTGAGTGACTTAAGAAAATCATTCAAGCCTGAGAATTTGGAAAAACATTTAGGTGTACAAGCCAATGTATTTACTGACTGATATATGCCTACGCGCTAAGAATGTAAATCCGAAAGAAAATAGTAATATAAGGTCAAAATAAATTGTACCTACATATGAGTGAGTTACCTATATTTCATCCTTCTCCCCATACTTTCTATATTGTTGCTGAGTCGGTGATGTAATTGCGCTTTGAAAAATGGAGGCCAAAAGCTATTTTTTACAGCATACATTACATTTTCAAGGGCATATCTATGGGTTTTTAGTGCATGTTTACGGGCATATCGGGGTGGTTTTCAGGGCATATTCGCGGATTTTATAGAGCATATCGATCCGAGCCCTAATAATTACAAAGGCAGGTCATACGTTCTTCGTTCAGTCTCAATGGAAGTGCCGATGAATGTATTCGACCTGTATGTGAAGTCCCGTGATTTAGACTTTTGTGTCCGTCGTGTATTGCGAAAGAGAGCTGGATATGAACCATAACACCACAGTTGATTGTAACAATTATATGCGTGAAGTTTGTGCCGAGACGCTGATTAAACAACATAAAAAAATCGGTGGGCTCCATGTCGAAATCGACGAAAGTTTGTTTGTTCGTCGGAAATATAATCGAGGCAGAATGTTAAACCAACAATGGGTGTTTGGGGGTATTTGTCGGGAAACTCGTGACTGCTTCTTGTGCACTGTAGAAGACCGCAAGGCAGAGACATTATTGCCTATTATCGTAGAGAAAATCGCCCCTGGTACAATTATTATTTCCGATTGTTGGCCAGCATATAATGTTAATCACAGTGAAAATTTTGTCGATCCTCTTTCCCAGAGCACACACAAGGAATTGAGCGCCTTTGGAAATCCGCAAAAATGCGCAATAAAAGACAATGCGGAACAACTACTTCGTTACGCGATACCTATTTGAGCGAATTCATGTGGAGGCAATCCAACTACAACACCGTTAACTTGTTTGAACAAATCCTCAACGACATCGGCAATTTCTAAAAACAAGGTTATTTCTTTTCCCGGTACTTTTCCGTTATAACCCCCCCCCCCCCCCCCACGCGATTTCGTGTTTCATACACACCCCTCCCGATGGCTTTAGGGCACCCAAAGCCAACCAAAATCGCGTGGGGGGGAGTTAACGGAAAAGTACTCTTTTCCCTTCTAAATTAAAAAAAAAAAATACAATTTCTTTTCACAGTTTAAAAATGTTACGAATTGTATGTAAATACCTTATCTAAGTAAAGGGAATGCCTAGAAACATCGTGCGGGATGGAACAGTAGCGAAAGTCTTGGGGAGGGGGTTGTATAACGGAAAAGTACCGGAGGCTCTGCTGGCGAAGCAACCGAAAGCAGGACCTGGTCGGACACTATTCCTTTCAATCTCCTAACCATGTAAATTACGATGATAACTTAGGCGACAGTACCTCAACATGTGAAAGCCATGAGAGACGATTATCCACCATCAAGCCCAGGAAGTTTACCGATTGATCCAGGGGCCTGTTTAGACCCAATTCCAGAGTCTGGGTTTTATTTTCGTTTAAAATTAATTCATTGGCCGAGCACCATCTTTCTATAATCTTTGATCTATTTAATGCCAAAGCTCACCACATGAAGATCCCCTCGCCAAGCTTGCTATATCATCAGCAAATAAAATAATTTTCTTCGAGTCTGGACACTGATAAGCCAAGTCATTGATAACACAGGTTTACAAAAAAAAAAGGTCAATCTCAGGCGCCGCAGAAAAAACCATCAAACTCTATGTTTTTTGGGGTGCTGAATCCGAATCCGACCCCCGTTTTTTCCGGTCACGTCCAAATTTTCGAGATATTGGCGATTTTTCGTTTTTTCGACCTTTTTCCGTTTTGAAAATCACAGCTAAACGTGCGGATGCCCAAAAATTCCACAAAAACTCTCTTCCACAAAACATAATAAGGGAGCTATGATTTTTCAAAGTTTCTACCCATTTTGGCCATGTCGTAGAACATGAACTCCTGGAGTCGGCAATGCAACTTGATCACAACAAAACTTTGTTCCGAGGAATATATTGGACTCGGAGGCATCAATTCAGACCTACTCAAAGATGGTTTTATTCATCAAGAACTCACGGAATTGCACTTGAAGCCCTGAAAAACAAGCGCCCAGAAACTTTGAAAAATCATAGCTCCCTTATTATGGAAGGTAAAGAATCACGGTTGGTCCCATTCGACGCAGAAACAATCTACCTACAAGACTTCGTTGGAAAATTTTTATTAACGGCCTTAGTTTTCACACTAGAAGGTAAAAAGGATCAAAAAACGTGTCTTTGGTTTTGAAAAAACCACGTTTTTTCAACATTTTTTGGCAAAAGCACACAATTTTCGTGGTTTTAGACACCAACTCATATATATTTTCGGAATCAGCGATAAATTTCCAGTAAGAAGAGAGTTTTTGTGGAATTTTTGGGCATCCGCACGTTTAGCTGTGATTTTCAAAACGGAAAAAGGTCGAAAAAACGAAAAATCGCCAATATCTCGAAAATTTGGACGTGACCGGAAAAAACGGGGGTCGGATTCGGATTCAGCAGCCCAAAAAACATAGAGTTTGATGGTTTTTTCTGCGGCGCCTGAGATTGACCTTTTTTTTTTAACCTGTGTAATCATAAGGAAAAAGCATGGACCTAGGATACTACCTTGTTTAACACCACAGGGTATAGCTAATTCCTGGGAAACACAACCATTGAAATAAACCACCTGCGACCACCCTTCAAGAAAGCTCTTGATGAACAAAATTGTTTTATAAGTAAAACTATAGTGGTCGAGTTTTTTTAGAAGCATGTCGTGCGGCACAAGACCAAATGCCTTCGACAAATCGAAGAGGCTGAGCGAGGTGAGCTGTTTACTCTCTAATGCGGAGTATAACTGAGAAATCAGGGAGATTGCAGCTGAGGAGGTACTTCGCCTTTGTGAAAGCCAGACTGCTGAGGATGGAGCACATCGAGGTCCCCCAAATGCCCTAAAATCCTCTGCAACATGACCCCCTCCAAAACCTACACAAAAGTGGGCATCTTAGAGACCGGACGAAAACCCTCATACTCTTGGGAACTCCCTTTCTTAGGGATGGGAGATATTACAGTCTTCTTCAAGCAGTGGGGGAACCGGCTATAGATGAAGCACTTATTAACGAGAAATGCCAGCGGCTCAATGGTGAAAATCGCCACTGACTTAAGCACGCGCGAGTTTATGCCCAAGAAGTACATAGCGTTGCTGTTTCTGAGAGCCACAACGGACGCGAAGACTTCTTCCACCGATGCTGGATGGAAAGCAAATTCTACAGGCACACTGGGAGCACGACTTAGAAACTCATCAAACTCCCGAGGCGACGAAGGGGAAGGACGCTGCTGGAAAACGCAAGCAAATGAGTCACTGAAGCCTGAGCTATTCAGATTAGAATTCTGATAAGTTTTTCTAGATTTGTAATTCAGTACCTCATTTATCACCTCCCAGCAAACCTTGTGTTTGTTTGAAGCTGAACTTATACGACTATCATTGGACTCGCGGGAAGCTCTAATCAATACGCTCCTAAACCTATTTCGACTCTCATTCGCTAAAAATTTGAAGCTAACTCCCTAAAATGGTGGTAACGGTCCCGCAGCTCCATGGATTCCCGAGTAAAGTGGTGGAATTTCGGCTGCCTCTTCTTTGAGGCCGGTTTAACCCGATGAGAAACCCAAGGACAGGCCACATCGAGGGCCGCCAATAGAATCCTCAGAAATTCCTCCGAAGATGCCTCCACGTCATTGGCCTCATAAACTGGGAACCAAGAAACCAATGACAACTGATGGTACAGTGAAAGGATGTTTTCAGGTCTCATACGTCTGAAAAGATTAATGACAGGTTTCGGAGGAGGGATAAACGAAATTCAACTCCTAATTGGGTCACTCAACCCCACATTGCTTACTGCGGCTATCTTAGGAAATCAAAAGAGAGCCCAACGACAACATGTCCGAATAGGATAGGTTGGTACACATGAGACCTGAGGCTCAAATACAGATGAGAAGTGAGCGGCAAAGAGCTCAGCTATGGCTTCTGGCTCAGACTCCCGGACTCCATCCAAGGTCATACTATTCGGTAGGGTATTTTCGCCTGAGCGGTAGTTGAAATAATTCCAAAATGCCTTTATAACCTCAGGAATAATTTCAAATAGAAACGCTAATTGTTTTTGGCGAATTCGGATTCCTGAGCGAATTCCACGTCTGATAAGCACGTTGAGCGCAATTTCCGACGCGCACATATCAGCACAACTGTCCGTACCTTCGTTGTTTAGAGTTTGCAGAATTCCAACGATCGGGAGGTTTCGACGGCGAGCGGGAGTGAAAACGAATTTTAGGGATTGGCTGTTGGCGCGCAGAATCGGGCGTGCGTCTGCTCTTGAATCATAGACACATAGAAGCTGGCCGCACGTGGGGTGGATGAGGTCTATCATGGTCTCCCAACTGGGGCGAGACACTTTCCAACGATTGGCTTTTAGGTATTTTCGAACCCACAGGGTCAGATTAGAATTCCGAAGATCAGGAGATTCTTAGGCATTTGAAATTTATACAAATCATCACGAACTATTATTCAAAGGCGAGGGAAGCGAGGCCCCCTCTGTCAGCATGCTAGTATGTATAATAATTATACATATAAAAATTATTTTTCACGCTGATCACGATTTTGGTGGCCATGCATTCCCTTTAACGGTCAAACAACTCACTTTGTTACATTCTTTGTGCGGTTTGTACGTTTCAGCCGGGCACTCTTCTCCATCAGGGTTCTCTGCGTTCTCTTCTTCGCCTGGTTGAGCAATTTCTTCCTGTTCTGTCGTCGAACTGGTCGGCTCCTGGGTGGTTGAGGTGCTGGGCGTCTCTGACGCCACGGGCGCCAATGTCGTCGTAGTCGTCGTAGTTGTCGTTGTACTCGTAGTTGGTTTCGGCTTCGTCGTCGGCTGGGGTCGTGTCGCTGTAGGCTGGGGCTTAGTCGTCACTGTGCTCGGTCTCGTCACTTTAGAAGGCATCGTCGGTTTGGTGCTCGGAGGTCGTGCCCATTCAGGCTGAAAACGTTAACGAGCTCATAATAATCATTTGTTTACCATATTGGCATATATGACATTTATTACCGTAATAACCAATTATTTGTTAACTGCCTAACTTCCATTCGTACATGGCGTGGGATATTAAATTAAGTGCTTAACTCCTCCTGTGCTTGAGACATTTGAAAAGCCTTCAAGCTAACGCTCACATAAGCGCCAAAACTACGCAACAATAGCTCATTTTGAGGAACAGAACCTTCTATCAGATAGACAATTTAGTTTTAGGAAGGGAATAGGAGTTGAGGAGGCACATTTTAACCAGAGACATCAACTCGCTGTTAGACCGTGGGAAAAAACGCTGCAAATTTTACACAAGGATTTTTATTCTTATATTAGGTAGGTAGGTTGTTAATTGTGCAAAAATTTAATTCTGTGTCATTAAAAGGATATTTTCAGCACAATGTTTGGACAGATGTGGGGAAAAAAGCGTCCAAAATTACTCGGCAAACGACACCTTATTTTACCTCCTGGAATCATTCAGAAATCCACTATGTAGAAAACCCCATAGATCCCCACGGTGAAAACGGATCGTTCTGTTACACCCAAAAATGAATTCTACGTCCACAAATGCTTTCAAAACGACACCTAACTCGATCCCATAGCCAAAAGCCTTAAAAAAAACCCCTTCCGTAGCCCCATTTTAGCCCCACTGCGCCCCACGAGTTTGGGCGATCGGGCTGAAAACTTTGCGGGTACAACGAGATGGTAAACCGAGTATTTTGTCAAAATTTCAGATTAAAAAAAAAAAAAATCGTACTGGCCAAAACGGCTCGGACATTTCGGATAGTAGGTAGGTTCGCTGTGATGACTCCTGTCCCAAAGAATATCGAGCCAATGGGCTTCTTGAAAAGGTCAGAATTCAGCATTTCTGACAACACATTCGGATTCAGCACCTTCAAGTATAGCAATATAGGCTCGCAGAGGATGAGCGCCTGTTCGATTTCAATGCTATTCGTAAAACTGTGTTGATTGTCAAGGAGCTGAAAGGAGCCCGTTCAGCATCGAGGTGGAACTGCTGCCATGTTTTTCCCCGGATTCTTTTGGATTCCATAAGTGAAATGTCCGTCCGCCGTCCGGGCCGTTTTGGGCAGTAGGCATTTTTTTTTTAAATCTGAAATTTTGACAAAATACTCCGTTTACCATTTAGTTGTGCCCGCAAGGTTTTCAGCCCGATCGCCCAAACCCGTGGGGCGCTTGGGGCTAAAATGGGGCTAAGGGAGGGTTTTTGAAGGCTTTTGGCTATGGGATCGAGTTAAATGTCGTTTTCGCAGTATTTTTTGACGTAGAATCCATTTTTGAGGGTCCCGGAACGATCCGATTTCACTGTGGGATCTATGGGACTTTCCTGGGGCTACAAATGGAATTTTTGAAGGATCCCAGGAGTTCGAATATTTTCCAAGTAAAAAAAAATTTCAAACATTTTGAAATTTTGTTGAAATTTTGAAAAAAAAAAAAAAATCAGACAGAATTAATTTTTGCAAAAGTAACCTATTTATTTCAAAGAATAATAAACCCTTGTGTAAAATTTGCAGCGTTTTTAATCTAGAGTACTTCTAAAAGTCAAACAAATTTTAAATTGATCTGAAAAAATGCAGCTTGGCGATTAGATAACGAGAAAAGTCTGAATACACCAAAACGTTCGCTTAAAATAGACCAAAAAAGTGTTCAAAAAATACGGGCTGGACAGGGTGTTGTCAAAGAGGGATTGAAGGTAACGGTGCTGAGGGGACATGATGTGCAGGCGGGACCCGAAAATCGAACGAAAATCCCTCCCCGGGGACCCCCCCCCCCTCCACGGAGTTTGAAAGGGGGGGAAGCGCAGCGAAATATTCCGAGAAAGAAAAATTAAAAAAAAAACCTCCTCACAGCTGAGGGGGCTTGCATGTAAAGGAGATAGGTGGGACAAACGTGGAGTCGGACCCCCCGCCTTAGCGCCACCAGACCATGAATCCCTGTTTCCCGAGGAATCTCTTTATGAGAACGCCCGCCCGAGGGCCCTCTATTATCCACTATTCTGAGCTCCAAAAGTCAAAAATAGGTCAAAAATAATCCTTTCTCACTTCCATCCTCTATTTCTTTGAGGAGAAAAAACTATTCATTATCGAAAAGCGAGTAGAAGGCGTCTAAGGCCAGGTGTGAGAAGTCGGGGGTTGGAAGGCTTTAGCACGAACGGATAAGGACAGATGAAAACAGTAGTAACTCTCGAGTCCGCTAGGAAGGCAGAGCGCTGTCGTCTGCCCCTTTCGCTACTACTCTGAATCGCGATTTTCCTATCTAACGACGATATTACTTATTTTGTTTTTGATCAGTCGGATTTTTCTGTGATGTAGCTGCCTGCCTATCTATTCCTACCTTCCCCCCCCCCCCCCCAATCTTGTGGTTTTTAATGTTACCAAAATAGTCGTTCTTGCGGTACGTAAGCTAAGGCCGGATAAAGTCTCCTAATTAATGATCATTAATGAATTTATTTTTGATGAGTTCTTACTAATAAATAATCAAAAATCAACTAAGACTGAATTATTTCGCCTAGATGTTGTGAAGGTGAAAATGTTGATGTAGGCCTATTCCAGAGATGCCTTACCTATATTGTTACTACCTACTCGTTTCAGTTAGGTACCAACATTCAAGGTACCTACATTCATCTCGCGAGCGCAATTTGATGAGAACGGTGGTGACAGCCTACCCTACGAGGTGTGATAAAACTTCAAAAAATGAACCTATACCTACCTATTCTTGAACATGTTTTCTCAATAAATAATATTCTATGGCTAACCTCGTTTGAGTAGCTTATTCCCATTTCTCGTTCTTGATAAGTGAGTGTTATTCAAGCGGTTTTCAGGAAAATGCTTGAGTGAAGCATCGTTTTTAAGAATTGATGAAAATAGGTTCCAGCCCGAAAGCACCCTATTTTGTTGGAAAATGGACGAAAAGGGTATTTTGGAAGAAGAAAATTCTCGTTTGATATATTATTCCATGTTAATTGGGACGCTGAATCGACTAGAACACGTCCTGGACCAATGATATAATATATCAGAATATTATTCTGTTGGGATATTAACCGTGAGCGCTTGCATCTTTCTGTCAATATGCACTACCTAATTAGGTGCCACGCAAATCGCTGCTATTTTCAGTTAATAATAAACCCATCTTCTGTAATAAACTTTGACTCAAACATGGAGTCAAAAATTCAGTCGGATGTTAACGAGGCAATCCTCACATAAGCCAGGAAAGGAGCTCGTATTGAGGCGGGAGTAGGTAGTATTGTCAGCCAGACGACAGCGCTCTGCCTTCCTAGCGGACTCGAGGGTTACTACTGTTTTCGTCTGTCCTTATCCGTTCGTATCTTTAGCCAGTAGGGGGTAGCAATCTATTTTATTACAATGCTCTAAGCAACGCCCCCAAACCGCACAGAGCTCTATGGTTCTGGGGTAATTCCATTGTACGAACCTGTATTGTTTTCCTGGAATAAACTTTACATTCATTCATATCAACTCACTCTAGGCGTTGTAGTAACTGTCGGTTTCGGCACTTTGTAGTCCTTCATGTTGTCCCAAAGTACTTTGATGAGCGGGTTTTTGGGGCCGCATTCCCCTTGGAAATCGTCCATGTCGATGGCCCACACCATAGCGCCAGCGTAACCTTTCGACCTGATCCAGTCCATTTTAATTTGAAGGCTAGTGGTGTTTTCGTAGCCCACCCATTGAGTGCCTGGAAAATAAAAAGAAGAATCGTGCGAAAACGTGAAAAAGATCTCGAAGAGATGAGTTACAATTTTTGAAAAAAGTAAAATCATCAATTGTACCAAACTAACCCTTGTAGGCGTATGGGCAGAACCCCTCGCTGTCCCACTTCTGCTCCCAGCCGCCTTTTTCCTTTTGCAACTCCATACAGATCTGACAACAAGTAAAACGTTTTGTTATGCATTTTTATTTCTGTAATTAAAAATTATTTTTTAATAAATAAAAAATAAATAAATAAAAAATCTGTAAAATGTTAAGACAGATGTGGGATCTCGAAAAAAATTGATTTTGCGTCCAAAGTTACTCGGAAACGACACCCACCTTATTTGAACTCCTGGGATTCTTCAAAAATCTCATTTGTAGCCCCATGAAAGCCGCACAGTGAAATCGGATCGTTCTGGGACTCCGAAAAATGGATTCTACGTCCACAAAATACTTCGAAAACGACACCTAACTCGGTCCCATAGCCGAAACCCTAAAAAAAACACTCCCGTACCCCCATTCGGGGCACAACTAGATGGTAAGCCGAGTATTTTGTCAAATTTTCAGATTAAAAAAAAATCCTACTGCCCAAAACGGCATGGACGGTGGACTGACATTTCGTTTTTGGAATCTAGACCTCTTGAAACGTAGGGGAGACCGTTGTACCTTGAAACGTTTGAACTAGACCCGGATGGTGCAGCTATCTAGAAGATCTTCCAACTTCTAAATTCTTCTCTGGGGAGCCATTACTCATCAGTGTAGTTTCACCAGTGCTCGAGATCGTTAGGTGGTTGAAGTTAAAAATGTTTTGAAAATGCAACTTTTTGAGTTCGTCTGGTTTCACCTGTTTCTCCCACGTTTTCGAAGGTAAGTGTTTGATGGTTAGCTGTTAAAGCTGTCTATGCTATCTATAAACTACGTTACATACCAATTTCAATGAGAAAAATGTGAGGTTTGGGTATTCTCTGTTTTTCTTAAATGGAAGGCCATGTTGTGCCTTGGAATAAAAGGTTCTTGGAATAGGGATCCGATTTCACTGCTGCAATCTATAGGGCTTTAATGGGGCTACAAATGAGATTTTCGATGGATCCTAGGAGGTCAAAAATTTTTCAAGTAAAAAACAAAAAAACTTTTTTTTTGAAATATAAAAATCCGAAAAAAATTTTTTTTCATTGACAGAATTAAATTTCTGCACAAGTAACCTATATCGAAGAATAATAAACCCTTGTGTAAAATTTGCAGCGTTTTTTCAAGAGCATTCACTCCGAACAACATTTGCAGTGGTTTCAGGTGCCTTGGAATATACCCTCTCAGCAGAGCTGCCTTCTACGATGACGATTTCCAACCAGCCTCCGTCACTGACCGTTCAAACCCAAATGGAACCAGCTCAGGATCAATAATTGATTACTGTAATTATTAATGCTCCATCATCAGCCATCTCACCTGCTCAGCAGCCAAGTAGCAGCCCAGTTGCTGGTCCATCTTCGGCCACAGATGCAGTCTCATGAGTTTTACAGCAAGGCAATGACGAGCACGTCTCCACTTCTGTCACTCCATCTCTTCCTCGCTCCATGCCCTCAACCCCTCATCCAAGCATGTCAAATAATCGAAGACTGACTCCTGAAGAGGTGTAGCCATTTCCTCGGAGGATTTCCTCGGCACCCCCTCGGAGGTGAAATTCGTTTTCCCTCCCGGAAAGTCATTAACTGCGAGAGCGGCTTAGAAAAATGTATTTCCCTCCCGATAGCCCGAGGTCGGCTAACGAAAACCTTAGGTTTCCTTCCCAGCGACTAGATGGTAAGCCGAGTATTTTGTCAAATTTTCAGATTAAAAAAAAATCCTACTGCCCAAAACGGCATGGACGGTGGACTGACATTTCGTTTTTGGAATCTAGACCTCTTGAAACGTAGGGGAGACCGTTGTACCTTGAAACGTTTGAACTAGACCCGGATGGTGCAGCTATCTAGAAGATCTTCCAACTTCTAAATTCTTCTCTGGGGAGCCATTACTCATCAGTGTAGTTTCACCAGTGCTCGAGATCGTTAGGTGGTTGAAGTTAAAAATGTTTTGAAAATGCAACTTTTTGAGTTCGTCTGGTTTCACCTGTTTCTCCCACGTTTTCGAAGGTAAGTGTTTGATGGTTAGCTGTTAAAGCTGTCTATGCTATCTATAAACTACGTTACATACCAATTTCAATGAGAAAAATGTGAGGTTTGGGTATTCTCTGTTTTTCTTAAATGGAAGGCCATGTTGTGCCTTGGAATAAAAGGTTCTTGGAATAGGGATCCGATTTCACTGCTGCAATCTATAGGGCTTTAATGGGGCTACAAATGAGATTTTCGATGGATCCTAGGAGGTCAAAAATTTTTCAAGTAAAAAACAAAAAAACTTTTTTTTTGAAATATAAAAATCCGAAAAAAATTTTTTTTCATTGACAGAATTAAATTTCTGCACAAGTAACCTATATCGAAGAATAATAAACCCTTGTGTAAAATTTGCAGCGTTTTTTCAAGAGCATTCACTCCGAACAACATTTGCAGTGGTTTCAGGTGCCTTGGAATATACCCTCTCAGCAGAGCTGCCTTCTACGATGACGATTTCCAACCAGCCTCCGTCACTGACCGTTCAAACCCAAATGGAACCAGCTCAGGATCAATAATTGATTACTGTAATTATTAATGCTCCATCATCAGCCATCTCACCTGCTCAGCAGCCAAGTAGCAGCCCAGTTGCTGGTCCATCTTCGGCCACAGATGCAGTCTCATGAGTTTTACAGCAAGGCAATGACGAGCACGTCTCCACTTCTGTCACTCCATCTCTTCCTCGCTCCATGCCCTCAACCCCTCATCCAAGCATGTCAAATAATCGAAGACTGACTCCTGAAGAGGTGTAGCCATTTCCTCGGAGGATTTCCTCGGCACCCCCTCGGAGGTGAAATTCGTTTTCCCTCCCGGAAAGTCATTAACTGCGAGAGCGGCTTAGAAAAATGTATTTCCCTCCCGATAGCCCGAGGTCGGCTAACGAAAACCTTAGGTTTCCTTCCCAGCGATGCTGGTAGTTGGTAGTAAGGTTTCTCTCGGCAGACAACTCTGCCCAGAGATATGGAGTGTTTCCAGCCTTAACACTGACATAGTTGGCCTGTAAACATTTCACGAATTTTGTAGCCCCACTGCTACGTTCAGGCTTTTCCGAACTCAAAACCCGAAAAGCTGGGGGCACATCAGCAGGTGGCAAGAAAATAATTGCGGGAAATTGGGGATGTGTTTCCTCCTTTCGTGGTAGATGCTTGCATACATTTTCTTCAAACCTGGCGTCTGGAAATTTTGAACATTTTTGAAAGGTACCTAACTGAATTTGGGTTTATTATTCTTGGAATAATACACCTATGTTTTCGCGACGGGGGTCGACGACTCCGATCGGCCTAAAAATTTGACATTATCCGTTTCAAGAGGTCTACATTCAAAATCCGAAGTGTCCGTCCGCCGTCCAGGCCGTTTGGGGCAGTAGGCATTTTTTTTAAAATCTGAAATTTTGACAAAATACCACCACCACCATCTAGTTTACCATCTAGTTATGCCCGCAAGGTTTTCAGTCCGATCGCCCAAACCCGTGGGGCGCTATGGGAGGGTTTTTTTTAAAGGCTTTTAGGTATGGGATCGAGTTAGGTGTCGTTTTCGAAGTATTTTTGGACGTAGAATCCATTTTTTTGGGTCCCGGAACGATCCGATTTCACTGTGGCGATCTGTATGGCTTTCATGGGGCTAAAAGTGGGATTTTTTAAGGATCCCAGGAGGTTAAATATTTTTCGAGTAAAAAATAAAGAATTATTGAAAAAACAAAAAAAAAATCCAAAAAAATTTTTTCTTTAAAAAAATCCAAATTTTTTTATTGACACAGAAATAATTTTTGCACAAGTAACCTATATCATGAATAATAAACCCTTGTGTAAAATTTGCAGCGTTTTTACCTCTTGATGGCGCCTCTGAAGGAGGTTCGTGCAAGGCCAAGTTCTGGACCAGTGAAGGGAGTTTGAGAGGTCCTTCACTACACCCATAATTTTGGAGTGCCCGGGGTGGGGTGATTCCCTCCAAGGTTTATTCCATTTCTGCCTGAAGGAAGCCATGGTTGCTTCCCCTTTTATAAAGATAACTAGGGGGATCAGACCCAATAGTATTTCCATTGTTGCTGTTGGTGTGCCATGCATTGCAACTCGGGAAAAAATACCAAATTTTTAGGCTGCCCAGCGACCACTTGTCCTGTTCATTTTGTTCCCGACCCGTTCACTTTTGAGCGGTAGCGGACCAGTTGGGATACTCCCGGTTGAACCTACCAAATTAGCAAAAATACGTTTATTCGCTCTGCTGTACAGTTGGAAATTCGGAGACACCACATTCACCGCTTCATCTTCGAATTATTGTTACAGAATAGAATCCCTTTTCGCAGCGAGATACAGCTACCAAGTTGGTTCAGAGCGAGGTCCATTTTAAGCATGAAAAAGTTTGTCAACTCACTTCGTAATAAGCCCAGAATCCTTTGGCCTGCGTGTAAGGGGCAGGGTCACCCCCTCCGGCCTCTTTGTTGATGTAAGTTCCCAAGCCGTGATTGTTGTTACCCTGGCTGAGAGTGAACGACCTTCCGTAGAATGGAACCCCCACGACGAGCTTGTCCGGAGAACAGCCGAAATCCACCCAAAGTTGGAGCCCGTCGTTCTACAAAATTTAAATGTTGAAAGCAATAGGCATTAAAAGTGATCTATGAAGAGGCCAGAGTGGCATCAACGTAAAAGTTAAACATGAGGTAGGTTCAACATTGCTATTCAACGAGAGTAACATACCACATTCAATTTTTCGTAGGCATATTGATCATGAGGCCTCTTGTACAGGGGACTGTGAACGTCGGCAAATCCCGCCCAATTTCCTCTTAGATCGTACGCCATCACGTGAATCGCATCTAAGTTCCTGAGAACAAATTCAATATTTATATTCATACAATTAATTATGTTTATATTTTATATTTAAGAAGAAGAATGCAACGCATTATCAAAATTATTTTTTAAGCCCTTGCATGAATATATATATATATTTTAAATGGGCTGACCCATATAACCACAAAAGTGAGGCAACTAGGGTCGTGCTTTTTTCGGCCAAAATTTCTCTTTTGGGCACTCCCTGGGATATAAAGGTCACAAATTTAAGTATTAAAAACCAAAAAAGCGCCGACATCGAAAAAAAATGTGTCCTAGTCTTTCTATGGCTCGTCTCTAAAATTTTTTTTTTTTCATCATAGTAATCATCGGGTGGAACGCCCTCTATGAAAATCTTCAAATTGCCGAAATATTCGGTCAACACTTGCCTAGAAACGGCGGAACAATTTCGTTTAATGTTCTGGCACATTCGAACAGAGAGGTGCCTCTTTGGGCCTTTTCATAAATTCAAACACGAACTCAGAACCCGGCAAATTATTTTTGAAGAGCGGCATGGATCTTCCCTACTTATTCTACCTTTAATGATGAGCCTCAAGTCAAACGACCCTATATAGTAACCCGATTCGGCCATTTCGGCTGGGGCGAAGTTTTGGGCACGGGCCTCCTCGAGCCCAGTTGCTCTGGGAGGTGATGGCCACGCTCGTCGGCCGGTGGCAGAAGGATTGGTCCGCCGAGTCCACTGGGAGACCCCACTTCTGAGTTCTTCCCATCAGAGGCTCGGAGAATGGAGATGACGTGGGTGGTCCTCGACCACAGGGCCAACCAGTTGCTGTCTGGGTACGGGGACTTCCCCCAAACCTCCACCGACTGGCGCTGGCCGACGATCCTGGCTGTGTGTGGTGCACAGACCCGGAGGGCTTGGCGAGGGACGTGCTTCGGAGCTGCCCGGCATTCGAGACAGAAAGGGCTGTCCTGGAGGCTGAGGTTTTCCCTGAAGGCTTGAGGGAGGACTGGATTACGTATGTCTCCAGCCCTTGCCGCTACAGGGCGATTGGAGGGGAGGTAGGTACGACAATCCATCTTATCATAGAATGGAACGATGGGACCACTCCCCCACTGTTCCAGAATGAAATCCCGCATTCTAAGCACTAACATTACCAACTCTAAGTCGCCCTTAGCCTCGAGTCCTCTGCAGCTACTCCTAATACCTACTCGCATAGTTCAGGAACGTGGTAGCCTTCGTTGAGACGGAATTTGGCCAGCGGAACGGCCATTGTTATCTCCCACCCTTTTTCTTCTGCGTCGAAGGCTCTTCTCAACTCTTCGACGAAATACAGGAATTTGTCTTTGTCTGAAAAGCTGCCGCCTCTGTCCGCAGCGCCGGGGTACTCCCAGTCCAAGTCGAACCCGTCGAACTCATATTTGTGCATGAAATCTGAAACCAAAGGATGAAAAATTTGAACTTGCGATTTGAGGGCGTCAGAGTGGTACCTCCTAACCATGGAACAAGGAAAAGTGAGTTTCAGTTCATAGGAGGTGGTCGGCTACCAGCCAAAGACTGCCGAGAGTAAAGCAATCTGTGCGTGTCACCTGAGAGTTCCGGCGGCAACAAGGCCCCAGCAGGAAACAGTGGGCCCTGAGAGGGACGACAGTTGGTCGAGCATTGACTCCCAATAGACACCCCCAGGGCATTTTTACTTGCTTGGGTCACACCCCATCATAAGTGTGGTTGAGCAGTTGCTCCCACCCTGGGTAGAGAATACTGTTCTTCCGTCCCATCACCGTATCCCCTTCCCTCCCTTGGTGACATTTTGCTCAGGGAAGCTGAGTCAGCGGGAGAGATCCCACGCCTGGATCTGCTGCCGAGGCCTCCTTCGTGGATATTTCAATCAACGAAGCTCCGGGGGCGTTTCCAGGTAAGACTGGACCAGTGGGTCAGGCCACCTCTGACGAAACTTGGTTCGAGGTAGCTGCAACCACTGACTCTGGAATAACTGCGGGCACTGAGCGAAACAATACCAAACACGACACTCCGTGTAGGGCATTGTCATCCTCACGGTTCCTTTTTTGAGATGATGCCTCTGCGGTGGATCCTATCCCATTACTGTGGCTGGATTCTCCCCCAGGTTCACAACAATTCTAGTGACTTCCTGGATGAAGGTATTTCCACACTCCCTTCTTCTTCCTCCAAAACACCGGCGGCGAAATCGTGGATTTACGCCTCAGGCTCTCCGAACACACAACACCTCAATTTAGGGGATCTAACTTACAAATTAGGTAAACAAAAACACGTAGGTACAAACCCTGCATCCGAAACTTGGCGTGTTCCCACAGAAACATTTTGACGGAGAGGAAAAATCGAGAGCCACATATTGCCCCTAAATTCGCCAACCTCGGTCACTGAAGGAATAGAACCTGATCAACACTGTCCATCTAATCATACAATAAAGAAACCGATGCCGAGCAATTGTTATGTGAGCGGTGCAGCCGAGAAGAAACAATCTCTTCAATCCAGGACCACTGTCACAAAAAGCAGAAACAGGCCGCTGAAAAGATGTACGCATCCTCATCCAAACTTCATGATGCAATAAACGTAGGAGACGGCGAGGTGGTAACCGTACCAAAATTTGACAGATGGCCGTTGGACAGCCCCAACGTTCGGGGAATCGTCCTCAAGGAAAGGAATGGGTTCTTCCGAGTGGGTACCGCGGCTGGCGTATTTATGTTCTGGAGACCAGCTTGCAACATTGAAGCAAATCGAAGAAAGAGAAGTTGCCGTACCGGCAATATTCCTCCTTTTCGCCCTCTCGTAGCTGGAATACGCTCGGTTCCAAAAAAAAAAGCGATACATATGTTAGGTGGATGCGGCGAGATAGTGGGAATCCATCTTATAAAAGACGATTTAAGACGAAGTAGTCTATTTCTACGATAAAAATATTAATATAACTTGTAGAGGCGTTTTGGTTTGGCGTCCATGAGCTCGCACTCGCCGAACCAATAGTGAGGTTCACGATGTAAGGACTCGCACCGACGGGAGGGCAGAAATTGAGGTGCGAGTTCAATACCAAAATCGTTGAAAGGCCAGCGGTCACTGCGATAGCAGCGGAACATGTGCTTTGTGTTCTCATCGATCTTCAGTTGTATCATGAGTTCGATCATAATCGCTGGTGGCTCCCAACGCGAAGGAAACATAATTTTTTATGAGGGGTTTAAATACGTTAAACAAAAACCACTTTCAGTTGGACAGAGATAAGTGTGTTCCTGTAGGGAGAAAAATAAGTGTAAAGCCTAAATAAAATGTGTTCGAGGTGAAATTACGACTGGTGATGAGCATACGCATGAACCTGCTGCAAATGTCAAAGATGATGCAGCGAAAATCGCAAACATTCAGGAAATCGGCCTCGTCACATGCTACAAAGAGGGGTAATCGGGAAAGGCGAGTACTACTGCGAACTTTTGCGGGTGCGAGTTGAAAACCGGGTGCGAGTACTACTTGTCTGAGGCGAGTGCGAGTTGGAGCGTCCGTCATAATGCGCCCGGTGGGTCGAGGAAAAGTGGAAGTTGGCCGGGACCGTTTACGTTATGCACCCCTAGCTGGTCAGTGGAATCCATCATTATGAACCCAGGTATAGAGTATCTTATACGAGATACTTATCGTAGATAACGCTTTTTTGACAACCTTTGCCAAATTCAAGCGGACATTTATCCAAAATTAAAGTCAACCCAAGATGAGGTGACCCATCGCTGTAAATGATTCAAAACGGAGGTGATGTATTTTGGATTAAGGGACTTATCGCTGGCAGTGAGTTTTGGTAACCCTCAGTCCGTTAAAATGTTGGGTGTTCTGGATCCGAAACTGAGTTGGAGGCCCCACTGTGAACACCTGGCCGCGTCCTTAAATAGCGATTCCTTCCCTTTGCGAAGACTTTCCGACAAGCTGCCGTTCTTGCTGCCTACTATTCAGTTTTTCAAAGTAGGGCAGGATATTGCATCCTTTGCTGGGGCCACTCGCCGCACAGCGCCCTTGTATTCAGCAGTCAACGGAGAGCTGTCAGAGCAATCAAGGGCCTAAGCTATCGGGAGGACTGCAGAGATGCTTTTCAGGAGTTGGGGGTAGTAACTAAGTAATACCTACTAACATTACCAGCCCTGTATATCCTCGCATGCCTTACCTTTGTGCGGAAAAACATCAGCTCACTCCCCTCAGCCTCACACACCCACAATACACGAAGTGCCAGTCAGCTTTCGTTGCCCCACTCACGTTTGTACGTCAGTAGAACTTCTACAGTGGGGAATAAAATTTTGTAATGCCCTACCAAAATCTGTCCGAGAAGAGCCTGTGTCAAAATTTAGAATCTCTTGTAAAACACTACTGTCACAAATGGTGCCGTACGCATTAGATGACTTTTTCCTCAACATCAATTCAGTGAAGCACCCGTAACGTGTACAAGCCCTTAACTCATTCAATTTACCATAAACATTCAATTCGGCCTAATTTTAATTAACATGTGACCATTGTCAAAAGCACACTGTGTAATACGGCAAATAAAACGCTTCTGATTCTGATTCCTATTTACCGGAGTAGTTAATAAATTTTCGTTGAAGTGTTTGGCATCACTGCCACTGCTAACGGGCTTACCAACTACGCTCCTGATGAACACGTCCCTCCTTTCTTTCATTGCGACGAGCTGGGAATATTTTTTCCCACCTTCTCCCCAACCCCCAACAGCCACCAGAGTTTTAATGTGAGGGAACTTCGTCCTGAGCTGAGTGAAGTTTTTGAACCCATTCTGCTCTACGTCCACCTGAAAGAAAGATTCAAATGAAGTTTTAGAAGTAGCCTGAAGAAATGACATTGTACTTGGACACGAAAAGAGTTGATTTGGATGTTAACCTCAGGGTCCAACACGAGGTATTCCCACGTCTTGTTGTCCACGCCAATGAAGGAATAGATGATGTGCGTGCACATGTCACCGGGGATGTCGTCAATCGTGTACCTTCCAATGCCGGGCCGGTAAATCGCCCAGTTGCTGAAGTAGCACACCACTCGAGCGTCATCTGCAAACAACGATTAGTCATGTCAGCGGAAAATTGTATCATACCATAAGGGGTGATTACTGTAGCTCCGTGCCAGCTGAAAAAGTCTGTGATTGAACATTTCTACACCATTTCCTAGCACTTATATGCCTGAACAAGCTTTCAAAAAGGCACTTATCCATTCTCAACAGATGTCCAGGATGTAAAATGCTGCAAAGTTTACACAAGGGTTTATTATTCTTAGATATAGAAAAAGTGTGGAAAAATTAACTCAAATATTTTTGAAAGAATTTAAATCAAATACAAAAAAAATCTACACATTGTTTAGACAGCTGCGAGACTTCGAAAAATGGATTACCTATGCGTTAAAAATTATTCTTATTTGACCTGCTGGGATCCTTCAACAATCCCATTTGTAGCCTCATGAAAGAAAGCCCCATAGATTCCCACGGTGAAATCGCATCGTTCCGGGACCCCCAAATATGGATTCTACGTCCAAAAATACTTCGAAAACGACACTTAATTCGACCCTACAGCCAAAAACGCTGCAAATTTTACACAAGGGTTTATTATTCTTTGATATAGGTTACTTATGCAGAAATTTAATTCTGTCAATGAAAAAAAAAATTTTTTTGGATTTTTATTTTTCAAAAAAATTATTTTTTGGATTTTTTTAAAATTTTTTGTTTGTTTTTTACTTGAAAAATATTTGACCTCCTGGGATCTTTAAAAAATCCCATTTGTAGCCCCTATAAATCGCAACAGTGAAATCGGATCGTTCCGGGACCCCCAAAAATGGATTCTACGTCCAAAAATGACTCGATCCCATAGCCAAAAGCCTTAAAAAAAAAACCCTTCCGTAGCCCCATTTTAGCCCCCCCACGAGTTTGGGCGATCGGGCTGAAAACCTTGCGGGCACAACTAGATGGTAAATCAAGTATTTCGTCACAATTTCAGATTCTTAAGAAAATTCCTGCTGCCCAAAACGGCTCGGACGGCGGACGGTCATTTCGGTTTTGGAATCTAACCTCTCGAAACGGATAATGTCCAATTTTGAGGCCGATCGGAGTCGTCGACCTCCGTCGCGAAAACAGGTGTATTATTCCATGAATAATTTTTTTATTTATTTATTAATAAACCAAAAAAGCCCTCTCGTACCCCCTTTTTAGCCCACAGATTTTCTTCCCTACAAGTCGCCAGGCCCGGGTGGTATCTACCCCATTCATCTTCAGAAGGGTCCAGCCCGACTGGTTGAGGCGCTTGTTAGGGTGTTAGGGGGCCATCCCATGGGCCAGTTCGGCTACATACCTACATACCTAGGAGATGGAGGGAAGTTAAGGTCGGCTTCATACCCAAATCGGGGAGAAGAGACCATTATCGCCCAAACGATGTTAGGCCGATAAGACTGACCTCCTTCCTGGTGCAGAGCATTGCACTGTGTGTCTTTATGGACATCGAAGGGGCGTTTATTTACACGAACTACGAGTCTGTATTGGAGGCTGCCCGCAAGCATGGGATCGACGAAACCACTCGTTGATGGATTGAGAAAATGCTACGGAGCAGAAAGATTTCAGCTAATCTGGCGGGAGAGAGCATGGTGGAAGAGGCGGCTAGGGGCTGCCCGCAGGGTGTTCTCTCTCCCCTGCTGTAGAACCTGGTCGCCAACAGCCAGCTAGAGGCGCTGGAGAATAGCGGAACCCCTTGTCAAGCCTACGCTGATGACTTTGTTATTATTGTTTCTTCTGGAACGAAAAACTTATCATATCTAGCAGGGAGGAATGGAAGAAAGGTCCACCGGGAGTGCAGTCTGGGGACATGAAATAGTACACAGACAGCATGGATGTGTAAGGGCGTTGGTCACTTGACTCCCGTCGAACGAAAGTGATGTTGGCGTGGCCGAGAGCATGATGACTCCCGGAGCCGACGGGGCAGATCAAAAACCGGGTACGGCAGGAGAACACTTGACTCCCGCAAAAATCTCTGTGGGCTTGCAAGACGGCGGACTTGACTCGGACTACAAAATATGCATGTGTACAAACGCATGTGAGTCCTTCAACGCCTCATTCAACCGGGAATTCAATCGCCCTCATCCCAACATCTACTTGACGGTTGAAGATCTTCTCAAAATCCAAGTGGACACATACGCGAAAATTAACACAGTCGACAAGGGCCACAATCACCAGCGCAAGCGAAACTATGCAAAGAAACAAGATTGGATGAACAGGTACATTGCAATTATTGCTATTGTTGTGTTTTAAAACAGCGAGACGGTTACCCCCTGAACAAATTTGTGGCAAAACTCGTCTTCAAACTCAGGCCACATTTTGAAGAGCCAACTCCCGCGGTCTGTGAAGAATGTTTTGTAAATCATCGATCTCACCAGTTTTGACCTCATGACGAGATGTGACTGATTAATATTCATCATAATATTATCAACCTCACCCAAAAATGTTTAAGCGGGAAGGAAAATTTGTATATGACACCGGGAGTCAAGTGTCTCGCCTGGTCTGTATTTTCCTTGGCTGGGAGTCAAGTGATGAACTCCCGTGTGTAATAGGGCCAGTGAGGGAACGTACAGCCCGCAGCTCAAATGGGAGAGCGCCAGCGGCCTGGGCAAGTGGGCCATATACCAGGCCGAGCTCTATGCCATAAAACCATGCATGCACGGCTGAGAGTGAGAGGAGGGCCCTCGAGAGAAGGCAGATCAAAAATATGGATATTTAATATTTAATATTCTCACATTATCTGAGAATAGCCAGTCTGCTAGCCTGAGTCAGATAGCCAAGCTGCTCTGAAATCAGTAGCGGGAACATCTACCAACTTAAAGCTGGTACTTGACTGACTGCTGGGAGTCCATCAAGCGTGTTGGGGCCACTAATGAGATTATTCTCAAAAGGGTCCCTGGCCAAGCTGGTATTCCAGGGAACGAGAAAGCAGACGCCTGGCCAGACAGGGCAAAGACCTTACAGGACCCGAACCCCCCTCCTTTTTTTAAATTTTTACAAAAATATTTTCCTATCAACACAGAATCGATTTTCACAAAATTAACCTAGGTCTAAGTATCAAAGAAAAAACCCTGTGTAAAATTGACAGCATTTTTAGTATGAAATGTAGGTAGTAGGTAGTGAAAGGATTCATTTGGAATGTAAAATCTAGTTTTACCCCTTTAGTAGCTCAGAAACGCCACATAGAGCAACTTTTTGATGTTTTCAGACTATTCTCGTCATTTAGGGGTCCCTACTCCTCTCAGCGGCGGTTACGGCTTTAAAATAGTAGAATATTAAATATTCAAAGGAAATTTTCATTTGAATACAAACGTCAGGTAGGTATAGTCGTGGGAGCAGAGTTCAGGGTCTGGGTCGTCATATAGCTCCTTCGGAACACGACTATCATAGCTCAAAAAAACGCAATTTTTCAGTAGAGCCGTTTAAAGTTTTGAACGAGTATTAAACTAAGTACATTGCAGCTTCCTGAGACAAGATTGAGAGACAGCTTCTTTTTCATGCATATCCTTAGGACCTCCGGGGTTCACCTCTATCTAAGTAACTCGATCACACCCTTAAATTAGAGCTTTCCTCCCTTTTCCCGAGATATGATAGTATTGCGAAGAATTATCTGTCACAGTGGCCAAAAAATGGACGAAGAGAGGAAAATGTTTGGTCATGACTATGATATCTCTGACAAAATAACAAAATAATCTCAAACATTTTGAGCATTTAATGCTGACAGAAGATTTGGGAAAGAGTATTCTATAACGAAAAGAATCAGTAGGTATTGTAGAAAATAAATTCGGTGAGAAACAACTCACCATTTCAGCAAGACTATCACAATAAATGCGAGTCTCTAAATTTTAGACATGTGACGGTCTTCTTCATTAGGTACTTCAAGATGAAGTGGGGAGATGTCATAGTTTCGCACAGCGCGTCCTGGAATGCCAGGATGAGTAGAAACGGTCTAGACATAATTTTCCCGACACTTTCAAGTCCATATATGCGGATTTAACACAAAACATGGAAATTTTGAGTCATGATCAGTAGTTTAATCTGTGGTCATGATAGTCTTGCACGGTGCAAGTTGCACCAAAGGAGCGATATTTGTCAGCTCCACCCGGACAGTTTCAAATAAGCGTTTGCACTTCCGATAACCGCTAAATACTCAAATTCCACACGATACCCTCCATCACCAAACAACCCAACATACAGTCCGCAGATCAAAAGAATAGTAGGAAAACTGAAGTTAACTGAAGGTCGCGAAAAGTGATTACAAAGTACTAGATAATTCGCACACCGGCCTCCCCAATCCGCGCAATCGCACTCCGTTATCGGTAATCGATGCGTTATGAGAAAGATCGATTGTTCGCTACGCGTTTCAATCGATGTTGCCTTAACTTCCAAAACCCGCCTCTTGAAACAATGGAGGGCGGTTTTTTCATTTTCTTTTTCAAATTCTTTGTTTTTTACTCGGAAAATATTTAACCCGCTGGGATCCTTCAAAAATCCCTATTTAACCCCATGAAAGCCCATAGATCGCCACAGTGAAATTGGATCGCTCCGGGACCCCCAAAAATGGATTTTACGTCCAAAAATACTTCGCAAACGACACCTGACTCGATCCCATAGCCTTCAAAAGCCCCCTTCTGTAGCCCCATTTTAGCCCCATAGCGCCCCACGGGTTTGGGCGATCGGACTGAAAACCTTGCGGGCACAACTAGATGGTAAACCAAGTATTTAGTCAAAATTTCAGATTTAAAAAAAAATCCTACTGCCCAAAACGGGCTGGACGGCGGACGGACATTTCGGATTTAGCATGTAGACCTCTTGAAACGGATAATGTCAAACTTTGAGCCCGATCGGAGTCGTCGACCCCCGTCGCGAAAACATAGGTGTATTATTCCAAGAATAATTAACCAAAATTCCTGGGTAGAACTAATTTCCCCTGAAAAAAACGCTGCAAATTTTACACAAGTGTTTATTATTCTTTGATATTGATATACGTTACTTGTGCAGAAATTTAATTCTGTCAATGAAAAAATTTTAAAAAAATTTTTTTTTGGATTTTTCTCAAAAAAATTTTTTTTTGATTTTAATGTTCAAAAATGCGTTTTTTCCAAAATTCTGTATTTTTTACTCGAAAAATATTTAACATCCTGGGATCCTTCAAAAATCCCATTTTTAGCCCCATGAAAGCCCTAAAGATCGCCCCAGTGAAATCGGATCGCTCCGGGACCCCAAAAAATGGATTCTACGTCCAAAAATACTTCGAAAACGACACCTAACTCGATTCCATAGCTAAAAGCCTTAAAAAAAAACCTCCCGTAGCCTCATTATAGCCCCATAGCGCCCCACGGGTTTGAGCGATCGGACTGAAAACCTTGCGGGCACAACTAGACGGTAAACCAAGTATTTTGTCAAAATTTCAGATTTAAAAAAAAATTCCTACTGCCCAAAACGGCCTGGACGGCGGACGGCGGACAGCGGACGGCGGACGGACATTTCGGATTTAGAATGTAGACCTCTTGAAACGGATAATGTCAAATTTTGAGCCCGATCGGAGTCGTCGACCCCCGTCGCGAAAACATAGGTGTATTATTCCAAGAATAATAAACCAAACGCTGCAAATTTTATACAAGGGTTTATTATTCTGTGATATAGGTTACGTGTACAGACATTTAATTCTGTCAATAAAAAAAAATTAAAAAATTTTTTTTTGGATTTTTATATTTAAAAAAAAATTTTTTGGGGGGATTTTTTTTTTTTCAAAAATGTGTTTTTTCAAAAATTCTTTAATTTTTAACTATTTAAATATTTAACTTCTTGGGATCCTTCAAAAATCCCATTTTTAGCCCCATGAAAGCCCTATAGAACGCCACAGTGAAATCGGATCGTTCCGGGACCCCCAAAAATGGATTCTACGTCCAAAAATACTTCGAAAACGACACCAAACTCGATCCCATAGCTAAAAGCCTTCAAAACACCCCTCCTGTAGCCCCATTTTAGCCCCATAGCGCCCCACGGGTTTGGGCGATCGGACTGAAAACCTTGCGGGCACAACTAGATGGTAAACCAAGTATTTTGCCAAAATTTCAGATTTTAAAAAAAATTCCTACTGCCCAAAACGGCCCGGACGGCGTACGGCGGACGGACATTTCGGATTTTGAATGTAGACAGACCTCTTGAAACGGATAATGTCAAATTTTGAGCTCGATCGGAGTCGTCGACCCGCGTCGCGAAAACATAGGTGTATTATTCCAAGAATAATAAACCAAAAGGTAATAATTACGCAATTCAATACACTATCATGACACTTGCCTCGCTTTTGATTTCCACTTCACCACAGTCGATCCTCTGCTCGCGCTTCGAGTGTCTGGACTTCTTCTGACGCCTTTTTGGACAGCCCCGAAATCCGACAACACCTCGCAGAAATAAACCGACGACGGAATATAATTTGGGGTCAAAAGGAAAATAGTAACTTCAAGGCGCCCCAGTCGAGTCGACATTTTGGTTTTGGAATGAAACCTCTTGATCAGAGAGGCTAGATGTGATTCGTTATTCACAGTGTATCCACATGGGAGCAGTTCAAAATAGGAAACCGCCTCACTGTCTGGCATAACATGGCCGTGACGATAATCGAAGGTGATGGAACATCGAAACGAAGATCGAACATCGAAACATTACCGATAAAAAAGTGCGGTTGCGCATGCGCGGATTGGGAGGCTGGTGTGCGAATAGTGTCTAGTTTACAAAGTTGCCAGCGTTGTTGACACGGTTGCCAACCTTTTTTCCTCAAAACCCCCTGACCTACACTAAAAACCCCCTAAAAAATCCCTAAATCCTTAATTATTTCCAGAATACATAGAACACTGAAGAAGTGATCGTAGGTAGGTACATGAGTTCTGGAACTGAGCACAAACCCCATGCATTCCTCACCCCCCCCCCCCCAAACCCTGCCAGCGAAAAAAAAACTGTCGACGTCAACTTTTGGAAGGTTTAACGTGATGGAACAGCCGTTCATTTACTGCGCATGCGCACGTAGGTTTCTCCCACTTCCTTCCATCTCCTTCCGTCTGTTGGAACAAACCTTATTAGAGATCACGGATACTAAAGTAGATAAGTACTGTCCACCGACGGAAAGAATGAACGCCGGGGTCTGGACAGATTTCTAGCCCTTTAACATAGCGTACCATCTTTTGTACAAACATCCGGCCGGCCGGCAAGGCCACAGACCTTCTCCAATTGTCAGGTAATGACTCATACCTCACTTGCTATAATGTTCCCCTTCATATTCACCGAGATAGAAACAACTTTCACCAGTCCTGATAGGTTTACTTACTCCACTTCAAGTCGTACAACTGCCAACATTGCTTCTTTGCTTCTGTGCTGTTCTTCTCCTCAAGATTAGTTTTTTTTTTTTTCTCTCAAATACCTTCTGGAAAATATCGTTCCCCGTTTCAAACGTTTGTATAAACGCGATAGACTCCCCTTGATTTTGATATTGGATTAGACTAGATTTTGACTCGGACTATTTAATTATCTAGATACTGAAAAGCAGATTTGCGCTTTTTTCACTGAGCAGTCGTACCAGAAGACATATTCATGGCCTCCTCATCATCTCGGAAAAAAGGTCAGACCATTCATAGTGAAGCTAGAAGAGTTATCGCCAGGGTGATAGACGAATGTGACCAAGAGAAAGCATTGAAACAGCTTACAATCGACGTATCGAAAGCAACTGAGCGTGCGGCACATTACACTGGGGTTTCGAAGCACACCATAACCAATATACGGAAGGAATCAAAGCAGTCTGAAGATGGTATCTTGCTTACTCCTGGAAAAAAGCGCCCTCGTAGTTCTCTTCTATTCACGGATTCGCTGGACAGTTTTGACCGCAGGGTTATAAGAGACACAATAGAACACTTCTATGTGATAGAAAAAGTTGTCCCTACGACCTCTAAATTGCTTCCGGTTCTGAGAGAAAAAATTGGTTTTCCATGGGGTGATGACTCGCTTCGCAAGATTTTGCGAGAGATGGGATTCAAGTGGAAGAAGACATAAAAAAAACGTGACGTCCTAGTGGAAAGGCCCGACATTGTAGGTTGGAGAGACAGATACCTTAAGGAAATTAAAAAACATAGAAATGAAGGGAAGACAGTTTATTATGTGGACGAAACATGGGTGGATTCAAACTTGACTTTCAACAAGTGCTGGAGGGCAGACGGAATAAGAGGGGTTTTATGTAATAGCAGTTCAAGTAACCGGCTGATTGTTGTCAGTATTGGTTCTGAAGACGGCTTCGTACCAAATGCTACGCTGATTTTTAAAGCAGGAACCACTTCAGGGGATTACCACGGACAGATGAATGGCGAAAATTTCGAAAAATGGATGAGGAATTCTGTATTGCCAAAGTTGAAACCTGCTAGTGTCGTCGTAATGGATAATGCCCCATACCACGGAATCCAAGTTGATAAACCTCCAACGAAATATTCCACGAAGCAAACAATGATAACTTGGTTGGAAAAACATGGTGTACCGTGCGATCCCTCTCTCAGAAAGCACACACTTTATGACATGGTGTTGAGGAAAAGCCCTCCAGAAAAGATCTTCAGAATTGATGAACTGTTGAAAAGTCAGGGGCACAAAGTTCTGAGGCTCCCTCCGTATATGTGCGAACTGAATCCGATAGAATTGGCTTGGGCAAAAATGAAGAGATTCATTAGAGTCAGGAATACAGCTGGAGATTTATAAGCGAAACGCCTTCAGGAACTCACAGTGCAAGCTGTAAGTGATGTTGATGAAATGGATTGGAGAGGTTACGTGGGCCACGTCAAGAAGGTTGAGGATGATTTCTGGCAAAAAGATGGTCTATTAGAAGACGCTGTCGACAGGATTATTGTATCACTAGAAGATGACATGGACGAATCGGATGAAACCAGCACCTCAGATGAAGAAGACGAAGAGTTTGCATACCCTTTGACGTAAAGAGAAACTGTTTCACTGCTTCGTTATTTCGATTTTTCTCTTCTCTCTCTTTTTTTTTTTTTTTTTTTTTTTGCATGCAAGTTTTATAAGACGACCCGAATTATTAGTGTATATTTTTTAGTATGTGCCAACTCATAAACCTATAGGTACTGTAAATAAAAGCTTGGTGTCTAGGGAATGCTGTCCCATCAAATTTTTTAATCCCACTGGATGGCCAACAATGAAATGGCATTTCGCACTTCATAGGGGGAGCGGGGGACAATGACATTAAATTACCACGTTTTACTGGAAGAGCACCAGCCGAAAAACTTGCATACAAAACAGCTGAAAAACTTTAAAAAAAGCTTCTTTTTTTCACATTTGAACTTCGTGCATTTTTTTTCACGAATTAGGACTAAACAAATTATATTATACGTCAGAAAGGTAGGGAATTCAACGTTCTTTATCAACTTTAATTTTACATGGTAATTTAGGGGACTTAGGGCCGTTCTAGTGACGTAGAACGGCCCTGACGTTTTCTACGGCCGAAAACACGAAAAAATATTAAAAGTCAAATAGGTCAAATTTCAAATAAATAAATTTGTCAAATGTTAAACAATAAATTTGGAAAAGTTGGGCAACAGTTTCTGACCCGCCGGGTTCTGTCGGCTATCTTATTCGAGACCCAGCTGGGTGTTTACCTGCGCAAGAAAAGGGGAAGTCGCGGAAATGGGGCTGGTGCACGAGTGACAACAAATCGGAAGGTTTCACGGGGCCAGGTTAGGTTGCTAGAAATTTCGATCCGAGCGGCAGAAGACCATTGTTTTGAATAGCGTACTGTGTTCTTTTCTCTTCTCTCCCTCCAAGACTATTTCTCCGACCGAAATTTCATTGCACCCACGCTTTTTAAAATTTAATCAGCTTTCACCTTAAAAGAAGAAAAGTAAGATCGGACCAACCGTTCCCGCGTTGTAGGCTAAAATGTGCAAAGAAACACGGTTTGTTCGAAATTCGCCACTTGTTTGCCGCGCCTGCCACTCCCTTATCAACGCTCAAATCAAAATTTCACACAGAAGAGCTGCGACGGGAAATTTATTTAGCTTTCACGAGAAAAAAAGAAATTTGGAATCGGACCAATAGTTCTTGAGATACAGCCGAAAACGTTCTGAAAAACGTGCTTCCGCTGTCTTCAGGTCATCAACTAAAATGTTCACATTTTGGAAAAAATGGCCTATTTTCAAAGTGCCGTAACTCTGAAACTAATTGACCTACACAGCTCCGGTTGGGCTTAAATTGGCTTTGATAAAATACTTTGAAAACGACACCTAACTCGATCCCATAGCTAAAAGCCTTCAAAAAAACCCTCCCATAGCCCCATTTTAGCCCCATAGCGGCCCACGGGTTTGGGCGATCGGACTGAAAACCTTGCGGGCACAACCAGATGGTAAACCGAGTATTTTGTCAAAATTTCAGATTTAAAACAAATCCTGCTGCCCAAAACGGCCCGGACGGCTTATACGGCTTATTACGGCTGACGGGCATTTCGGATTTGGAATGTAGACCTCTTGAAACGGGTAATGTAAAATTTTGAAGCCGATCGGAGTCGTCGACCTCCGTCGCGAAAACATAGGTGTACCTACCTACTATTCCAAGAATAATAAACCAAAACGGTTGGTGCTATCACGGAAAATCCGGGCTGATTGATCAGGGCCCAAGGCCCTGGTGTTTTTGAGTGCGTTCACACAGAAATAATCATCAACCTAAAATGCATGTTTTCGGGTGGGGACTCGTAAGTTGACTTTACGGTTATCCACAACTGAACCAAAACTCTAATCTTTCCTATCGGCTTTTTACTTGCCGCAATCCCGAAACAACGTGAAGTGCCTCTTCATCACTTCTTCTGACCCTATTACTTGGTCAACTCCAATAAGTTGGATTTGTAAGCAGTAGGTACTTTCTGTTTGCTCTTGTACAGAACCATTTCTCGTAACACTAGCTCACCACGTTCGGCAGATCTAACACGCTTGACGATCTGTGCTACTCATGTTTGGAATGGGCATGATTAATATACATACCTATATTATAGTGGCGACCAAAATAACATTTCTACTGACCTTCATCCTACTACTTAGCAAAATTTGCTTATTTAATTACGCTTCAGGTACGCACGAGAAGGTAAATAAGGCGAAACATACAAACGATATGTATCGTTCGAGATATTCGAGAAATGGACTAAGCAAAGTGATTGTACTACAATCACTTTGCTTAGTCCATTTCAGTACTCGAATATTTCACAATGAGTAAGGGAATGCTGATATACGGGACAAATAACCGCATCTCAAATAGGGAATCGTCAAGACACGGGACAAATTTTGTTTCATTTAATGAAGAAAGACGGTTGTTGCTATCATGGAAAATCCGGGCCCAGGGCCCTGGTGTTTTTGAGTGCGTTCACGCAGAAATAATCATCAATCTAAAATGCATCTTTTCGGATGGGGACTTGTAAGCTGACTTAGGCATTTTCTCGTAGCTCACCACGTTCGGCAGATCTAACACATTTCAGTACATAACCCAATAACTAAATACATTTCAAGCAATAACAACACTTACAGCTCACTGATGGCTGCTCCTGGAGCATAGGAGAATAACACGAATACACAAACTACACTGGACAGTACCCGAATTTTCTTTTTAACCCTTCCTGATGTCTATACGGCCGAAATAACCAAACGAATAAGGAAATACTACACGATTCCGCCATCTTGCACTTTGTTTTGCCGGCCATCTCTTTTGTTTACAAACTGTTTGTTGACATGTTGCTGTTATTACCACTATTTGTATTGTCCCCGAGCACTATCCCTATTGACGGGGTGGAAGTTGAACAAATGTTTTTGGGACAGGAATAAGGAGCGGTACCTTGAGGCCTCACGTTCATTCTTTTGATCGGTGGACAGTAATCTCAGAGATAATTTTTACCTTGGTCGTGAGAAATGGGGGGAAACTAGGGGAAAATTTCGTTGTAAATTTTGGAAAACGCTGCAAATTTTACGCAAGGGTTTATTATTCTTTGATATTGGTTACTTGTGCAGAAATTTAATTCGGCCAATGAAAAAAAATAGCCGTTTTGGAAAATCACTCCTCAAGACTTAGTATTCTATCACAATTTCAGATTTTGTGAAAATTCCTACTAAGTGGTTGTTTGCCGATAGTGCAGAGGTCTAATCCAATGAGTTGGTTAGGGAGAGAGAACGACTCCTCTGCTGAATACTAAATCGTTAGCGTGGGGACCGGTTTCGAGCAACTAAGCTCATCTACAGTCCTGACAAGAAAACCATTTGTCATTAGCATCAGAGAAAAACCATAAAATTATATTAACAATGTAAACTCTAAATTATATTATACTGAAGGTATATGAACAAGCACAAATGGTGAAAAGTATAACTGATGAAAACGGTCCAGAATGGTGGTAACTTGACAATAGTAATTTTGGAATATGGACCCACTGTTAAAATTGGCTCCATGACTGATGGCCAGTGAACCATTTGAAAACCAGTTAGGCTATACTACAGGTACTGAAAGGAGGATTGTTTATTATTCTAGAGGCAAAACAACTACTTGATATGTGAGTAGTGATTAGGAGAAATTAGAGGTAAGAAAGTCAGAGGTAATTTTAAAAATTGACCCATTTGACAAGGTTATTAATTGGTACTAGGAAAAATTGTTGGAATTATTCTTTTTTTTTAAACAATTGATAAGTAAAACTACAGAAAATGATGACATGCCTAGGTGACCTAGTTGACATGGCGAATTTTGAATTTATACAGAAGGTAAATTTGAATATGAAGGTTTATATTTAAACAATTAAAATCATCATCAATGTTAAAAACGTTTAAATTAAATGAATTTTTGAATCTATTTGAAGTTACTGTTGAATTTTTGAGAAGTTAAATTTTTATAAGAGTTAATTTTTCAGCAGCTTTCATACTGAGGTAAATTTGAACAAATGTTATTAACATTTACATGAGGTTGGGTGAAATAGAAATATCTAGATCTAGATATCATCGATGAGCGTACCAGAGTGACTTGAGGTAGGTTGTGCTTGTTCATATACCTTCAGTATAATATAATTTAGAGTTTACATTGTTAATATAATTTTATGGTTTTTCTCTGATGCTAATGACAAATGGTTTTCTTGTCAGGGCTGTAGATGAGCTTAGTTGCTCGAAACCGGTCCCCACGCTATAATTGTTTACCTGAACAAACAATTTAGTATTCAGCAGAGGAGTCGTTCTCTCTCCCTAACCAACTCATAAAATTCCTACTGCCCAAAACGGCCCGGACGGCGTACGGCGGGCGGACATTTCGGTTTTGGAATCTAGACCTGTTGAAACGGATAGGGTCAAATTTTAAGGAATCGTCGACCTCCGTCGCTATTAGGTACGTAGGTGTATTATTCCAAGAATAATAAACCAATATGTACCTAAATCTTACATGGAATGTCTTTCTAATCACGGTTTTTGGTTGTCTTGATTGTCAAAAATTTTTCAACAAAATGAAAAGACTTGGAAATCGGGGGAAAATATAATTTAAAAGTATCGATACTTTTAAATTATATTTTAGAGAAAAAATTTTTAGAGAAAAAAAAGGATTCTTTTTTGACATCCCTAGAAGACGCGGACAACGTGTTTATTGATTCTGTTCTTGTCGTTTGTAATACAAAGTTTGTATTTCAAACAAACTTTGCATTTATTATTTTGTTCTTTTGGTACCTACCTATTTGAACGTCTTCCGTGGCACGGAGAGGTGCTAAATGGCGAAAAAAAAGTTTGATAAGTCATCAACATTTTAGAAAAGTTTGATAAAGTTATCAACAATCATTATTATTGTTGAACTTTGAATAGAGTGGGAACGGAACGTGCGAAATGTCATACCTTCAAAACGCATCTACTGGCTCTCCAACGAAGTTTGGCCGATTTAAATTTCACAGGTTTGGTGAACCCTTCTTCATACTTCAATTAGCTAGTGGTGAAGATTTAATAAGTAATTGTTGTACCGAAACGATGGAGGGGCTTAAGTTTTGAAAGCGCCAGCAACGCAACCTGCGCGCTCAAGAGAGTTGACATCAGTTCATTACTAGTTGTAGACATCTGTGACGATGTTACGGTGATTCGTCACTGAGCCTGACAAAGGAGTTAACAGATTCAGAAAGCTCGGCGAAAGTGTAATCGACCGTACTACCTATTTCCCATAATCCCGCCATCAAAGGACGAGATTCACGGAGAGCTGAGATTCTCGGATGGGTCCGCTGACAGGAGAGATGATTATGAATATCAAGGACGATTTTGAAATCGTTCAACTGTAGGTTAAGTGTAGATTTCATAAACTCTCGAGAAAGCCCTACAGACCTCCATTACGGTGTAGGATAGGTCTGAGGCCCCCTTGAATGAACTCTACGCCCGAAAATACTTCAAAAACGACGCCCCACTCGTCACCCTCCCCTATATTGTTAAAAAAAAAAAAAAAAAAAAACGCTGAAAATTCCCCAAAAGGGTTTATTGTTCTTTGATATAGGTTAATTGTGCAAAAATCAATTCTGTGTCATTGAGAAAATATTTTTGAAAAAATAAAATGAAATAAAATGAAATGACCCCTTAAATGGGTTCTACGTCCGAAAATACTTCAAAAACGACACCAACTCGACCCCATAGCCGAAATCATTCCAAAACCCCTCCCATAGCCCCATAGCGCGATGAAGGGTCTGTCCTTTAGGGTTTCTTAGCGGACAACAACAAAATGACAAAATACTCAGTTCTGTATTTACTTGTGCATGTAAAGGTTTCAGCCAGATCATTCAAACCTGTGAGGCTTTGTGGGGCTAAAAATGGACTACGGAAGGGGTTTTCGATGTTTTCGGCTATGACATCGAGTGCGGCGTCGTTTTCCACGTATTTTTGGACGTTGAATCCATTTATGAGGGTTTCACCTCTGTCCAAACACTGTACAGAAATTAAGTGTTCTTTAAAAATTTCTAATTAAACTAGAAATTGATCATGCGAAAAATGAATTTAATAAAAAAATGTTATTTTTAAACAATTTTTGTTTAAAATTAATTTTGTATGTTTAAATGCATTTTTACTTATAATTCATTTTTAAACAAATTTTGTTTAAAAATAATTTTTTATCATCCTATTCATTTTTGCATTTTTTAAATGTAGGTACTTATACCAAGTAATTAAAAAAAAAACAAACCAAAAACCCCCGAGTAAATCAACTCCTGTTGTTTTTTCCCTTGTGTAAAATTTTCAGCGTTTTTTTTTTTTCCTCCATTTAATTTTGCTCTAAATTAAATTATTTACAAGATAAGTATCATAGTAGTTTCATGTCTGTATAATTGACGTGGTACTCACTTGATGAGGCGAAAGTGGCGAAGGACGCGAAGACGATGAGCGTTGAAGCGGCGAACTTCAACATTTCGACTGTCCAAAGTTAGACTGGGAGAATGTTCAGACCTGCAAGTAGGGAGCAGAGTGCACAATGGGGCTTGTAGAGGTACTGTTACGCCCTGGGAATATCTTAACACCTGGGGGAAATGAAGAGGTGGGATATCTTCTGTTCTGGCTATAGAGAGCGGAAGAGACTGAAAAAGAATTCTGATTAGCCTGAAGGGGTCTTCCCATGTACCAACGGCCACTGCCAAGGCTTTGTAGACAATAGTGGGCCACTGCCCTGCGTCCACCGGCTGCCGCATTGCCCGAAATCTTGGCAGTCGTCTCGCTAATGAAAATTACTTCCTCGGACAAAAGCGTGAACGGCTGAAATGTCCATTGAATTGGAAATCACGCTGTCGGACTTGGTAATCGTTTCAAGTTATTTTGATGAACTGCGCAACGTTTTGTCTAAAAATTCCTGAATGAAGGTTATGGGGCAACGTCACTGTGGCGACATGCAGCTGTATAAAATTTACTCTGCATATTTGTTAGAAAGGGTTTCAGGGTTCCAGTGACTAAAACATGCAAAAGTGTTCTCAGGGTTTGAATCAAATCGGTCGCATCTGGAAATTGTCGATTGTTTGGCCTAAAAATTAGGCCGAATTATTCGGTTTCAAAATTTCTTTGAGTGCATCAAACCTAATACGCGGGCTCCTGAAAGGTTTTTTTTTTTTCTGAAAAGTTCATACTTCAAAATTACGAAAAAGGGTCAAACGATCCACGATTACCTACTTATAGTGCCATATAGAAAAAAAATCAATTCTAGGGCCTGAGAACGGGATGTGAAGTTCCAATAATTGGAGCAATTATTGTCATCAGATGACAATATCAAAACACAGATTCTGTGTTTTGATATCAAAACACAGATTCTGTGTTTTGATATCAAAACAATATTGATCTGAATGATGCAAGTCTGTCAACCTAGCTGCTAGGTCATTTCGTCGAATTTCTTTCAAGATTTTGTTTTTTTACGTTCGTCCTAGATTTGATTTCTGGAATCGATTCTGTTAGGACTTTAACGCCAAGGGCGGACCACAATAATTGACTAACACAACACAAACACAAACGTAAATAACACGTTGTACCCACCCTGGCAGCCGAACGGACTTCAGTGGAGGCTCACTACGTTCGTCAGAGGAGGAGCTCGAAACGGATGAAACAGAAACGGCCCCTGAAGTTCGCACTAGCAGTTGACAACCGGCACTCAACTCCTACAAACTGATCACCTTTGAACAGGTCCCTGTCGTTATATGGCTCGGATACCGTGACGAATAAATCTGGGTTAACGACGCCCCAACCGAAGAAATCTCTTTTAAAATCACTCAAAAATGGGATCAACTGTCAATCTCGTGCGGAAGTTTTTGCATTTCTATCTATTCAACGGAGTATTCGCTATTTTCGTGACCTAGTAAAGCCTCAATAGACTCCTTAATAGAAATATGAACTTTCAGCTTTTGTTACACCGAATATTCGTATAATCCACAAAATTCGTGGGGCGCTACGGTGCTAAAATGGGGCTACGGGAGGGTTTTTGAAGGGTTTCGGCTATGGGGTTGAGTTAGGTGTCGTTTTGAAGTATATTTGGACGTTTGGGGTCGCAGAACGATCCGATTTCACCGTCACAATAAATGGGGCTTTCATGGGGCTACTAATGGGGGGTTAGAAGGTTCCCAGGAGGTCAGATCAAGTGTCGTTTTCCGAGTATTGTTTAACGCAAAATCCAATTTTTCGAGGTCCCACATCAGTCCAAACGTTGTGCAGATTTATTAAATTTTTTTAATTTTTTCAAAAAAATTTTTTTAATGACAGGTGGGTATAATTAAATTTTGTACAATTACTTAACAAAGAATAATAAACCCTTGTGTAAAATGTGCAGCGTTTTTCCAGATGGAGGCTGAATGTGCTAGACGCAATGGACTGTAACAACAAGAACTCAATACACCGAGCACTATCTTTCGAAACAACAAAATTGTCCAGGAAACCCCTGAGTCTGCCCTCCAGGCTCAACCTGAATCTACCTTACAATGTACCATGTGATGGTAGTTTACTTGGATTATGATTTCATCTTGTGGTGCGGAGTTGAAAACCAGGGGAAATGTTAACTGGGCAAATCGGATTAAAAATTCCAGCCCCTCGTAGTAAACTGAGCGAAGCGGTTCGGAGGCAGACTAACCCTCTCATGTAAACTGGGCGAAGTAGGTTCTCACCCCTAGTAGTAAACTGAGCGAAGATCATTGAAAGTACGAAACAGAGATCACTCACAGGCGTGCGTTGTGAAAGTAAGGTCCGAACTGGGTGAAGCCCACATGTGTGGAGGAAATCTGGATTTTACGGAAACGTACGTATCATGTAAGCTAAGAAATTTAGTAAGTACCTTCCACCATGAGGTTTCATTGATTTTATTTCATTTTAGCAGCATTCAACGTGAACAGGCTACAGGAACATAAGCTCATAAAAGGTTTTCAGGCACTTCCCTAAGTCAGTGTTTTTCTTATAATCATTGGCCTAGTGCTTGGATTTTCCTCCACCATGCTTGGCCCAAATGGAAACGGCATGCTAACAGAGAGGTTGAAGGCCATGCAGCAAGGCAAGCACGTCGCAATCCAGCCTCTAAGTCGGTGACGAAGACTTGTGGTTGAAGAACCAGAGAATGGTGACTACATATGTCGCGAAGTACGTGAAAAGCTTCTGCATATTATGTCTCATACGTCTTATTTTTCAACAAAAAGTACCTACACCAGCGCAATGTAATGACCGCCATAGTAACCATAAATGGTTAAGAGCTGGTAAAAAAACTTCGGGCAATATTGATACGTTCCATCAATGTACAGGGTGGTCGAGGTAACTCAGTTTGCAGGTTCGTCAGGCACGAAAACACCACGAGCTCACTTTCGGAGTCATTAATAAGTAGGAATTCCTCGTTCCTGACGGTCTTCAGACTGAAGACTTCAGTGTCAGCGAGCGAAGAGCATCGTGAACTTCCTGCCGATCCTTAGGCAGCGTTGGTAGGGTTTTCCAGTAGAATTACACCCCGCTGACTAATAATTTCTCTGACGGACGACATTGCACAACAAAACAACTGGGCACTACTATCAGCACTACGCAGATCTCACAACTGGCTGTCGGAGAGGTTTCAATGCTCGCCTTCGCTCAGTTTACACCTTTGACTTGTTTACTTGTCGAGAGTCGTTCGCCCAGTTCACATCCAAAGATAATCTTTTAATCCTCGACCCCCAGCCGAGGGTCATTACTTTCGCCCAGCTTACATCCGCCCGAAAACCAAACTCCTCCAGTCCGAGAGATATTTAAAATTTTAAGCATGAACAGCGGAAGAGATTAAGTAACCAGAAAAGTATAAAATAAAACCAAACGTGAGGGAAAAATAAAAAATAAATAAAAAGTGGGAATAATACTATAAAATAATAATAATAATAATAATAATAATTTGGAAAAAATTGTAAGAAGATAATAAGATAATAATAATATTATTATTATATTATAATAATAATGATAATAATTTAAAAAACACTGAATACATGTATTTAGGTATAAATATGTGTAATTTATTTATAAATAAAATATGTACAGTACAGTTAAAATTTGAAATAATTTAATTTTAGTTTTGACTAGTCAATTATTGACTAGAATAATTATTATTCTAGTTTTCATTGGGCTTATTCGTAAAAACTACTTGCCACTAGTGAAAACTAGTACCTATTCACCGCTGGTTCAATTGAGTAAGTTAAAACTAGAATTCACTGATTTATTTGCCGTCGGATACTGTGAATTTGATTTGATAGTACTTAGTACTATCCAAGCTTGTATCCCTTCTCAATGCTAAATTTCACAAAAGTCTTCAAATTAGAGTCTCGATGAAAACATTTTCATTACTTGGGTTGATATCTACTCTATACCCACTAAATCTCTCGAAAATCTTTGATTTTGGGTTCCTATTCAATGAACAATTTATTTTTTGAGCATATTTTCCATGAGACTTCTGTCCGTACTTAAGCTCACTCTATGTAGGGTTAACAGATATACTCTTTTTATAGTATTTATACTCTTTTCTGCCTCATATTTCGGTGTACTATTCTTTTTTGTTTCTCCGCCAAATATACTCTTTTCTCTTTCCATAACTTTATAATAAGAAAAGGAAAAAAATCAATGGTGTACCCTCTTTAATTTATAATCTAAGAGGTAGGTCCATGGACAAGGTAGGCACTCAAGTAAAATGAAGAAGAAGAAGAAGAAGAAGAAGAAGATGATGAATAAAAGAGTAGGTAATTAAATCAAGGGTCATCATTGGTTTGGTTTATTATTGGTAGTGTTGACTAAATCTCTAAATTTTGTAATGTATTGCCATTTTTTTAAAGTTCAAATTCACCCAAATGTTATCTAAAGTTGTACAGTCTGGATGAATATACCTACCAAACTCTTATATCTCCTCTAAGAATTTACCTATTCTGACTTCACAAGGCTGTAACTTTTCTAGTTCAAAATCACCAAAATGTTACCTAAAGTAGTCTAACCTGGATGCGTACACCTACCTAACTTTTATATCTCCCCTAAGGATACCTAATGTGATTTAACAAGGCTGCAACAGTCGTTTTTAGACGACTTTTTTACGAAACTTTTGGTTGACTCATCTTGCCCCTGAGGTGGCATTTGACAAAAAAAAAAAAAAAAACTTTTACTCAAAATCGGTACTTTTAAATGTATTTTGAGGAAATGTAGTAAATAGAAATTGTAGGCGGATAGTCACAGTTTGAAACGACATACCTACGTACTTGGTATAAGTGCCACATCAAGCTGTATGCTCAAAAATTCAGCTTGAACGAATTTTGGTTCGTCTTGCCCCGGTCTCCCCTAGTGTTGAAAAAAACCTTACGAATTTGAATTTTCTCGTACTCACTTTGATGGGCATAAATGGTTCGAGTGATAGGTGTTACCTAGAGGTATTTTGTGTGATAACGATAGGTATTTATCATTTTTTTGCTGACTTTCTTCCTGAGTGATCTCAGGTGCTGCTCCTGCTCTTAAATGTGATCCCGGAAAAAAGGCTGCTTTAAGGTTAATTGTGCAAAAATTAATTCTGTGCCTATGAAAATATATTTTCAAATTAAAAAATATTTAGGACAAAAAAAATGTGTTCTGAACAATGTTAGGACAGGGACCTCGAAAAACGGGTTTGCTCCTTCAATTACTCGAAAAACGACACCTTTTTGAGATCCTGGGATTCTTCAAAAATCTCAAATGAGCCCCAATGTAGCCCCATGAAAGCCGCACAGTGAAATCGGATCGTTCCGGGACCCCCAAAAATGGAATCTACGTCCACAATATACTTCGAAAACGACACCTAACTCGATCTCATAGCCAAAAGCCTTTAAAAACCCCTCCCGTATACGGGGTATATATAGCCCCATTATAGCCCCATACCGTCCCACGGGTTTGGGCGATCGGGCACAACTAGATGGTAAGCCAAGTATTAAATACTTGGCTTACCATCTAGTTGTGCCCACAAAATTTTTGTGATTAAAAAAAAATCTACTGCCTTAAACGGCTCGGACGGCGGACGGATATTTGGTTTTTGGAATCTAGACCTCTTGAAACGAATAATGTCAAATTTGAGATCGATCAGAATGTTCGACCTTCGTCGCGATTACATAGGTGTATTATTCCCAGAATAATAACCAAAACTGGACCAAAAAAATGACTTCAGAAATAGGTATTAAATAACGTAAATCTTGCAAACAAGCAAGATGAATTCACGTTTTGGTGATAATGACCCTTCAAAGTTATTTCTTTTTGTCGTGGAATTAATGATTAATAATTACCAATTATTGTCGGATCATTTATATAAAAGAATAATAAACCCTTGGGTAAGATTTGAAGTGTTTTTGGAATTTACACTTTTCGAAACGTCTAAGGACAAATTTTAAGGTTGATGAAAATTGTTGACGTTGTGATAACATTGGTTGATTATTCATAGAATGACATTCCAAAACTGGTCATTTTTGATTAATCTACTGGATTTCTTGTTAACAAATTATAATTTGTTAATAATTATTAATAAATAAGGATACATAAAGAGAAATGTTCACTTACCGGTCTGGACGTCGGATGGATGTCGACTGAACGCAAGATCGGTCTGGTGGCTAAGGCGGGCGAAGAAAGCCGGTGCTTAGCAACGAGATGACGCTCGAGTGCAACTTTACCGACAGCTGGAGATGGTAAGGAGGTTGTTAGAAGACTGACCACCACAGTGAACACTACCCCGTACTAAGTCACTTAGGGCCAGTCTGGGTTGAACGCCCTGAAACCGGTTCGATCACCAGGATAACTGTTCCCGTCTCAGGATAACTGTCCTACAGCTTAAAGATCAAACTTTTTTTTGTATACAAATAAATAAAAGAAAAAACTGAGAGGGGGGGAAAAGAGGAGGTGATGGATCTCGCGGTCGTCTCCGGCGCCGTCGGAGGACTTGCCCAGACCTGCTCTCTGACAGTTCTGTTGACCCACTCACCTGAAATCCGTTCGCTCTCACGAGGTTTGTTGTCATCAGAGAGAGTACCCCCTGAAACGCCTGTACAAAAACCTCCAGATTTTTTCACGAAGGTCTATTTTCTTTTGTTTGTACTGTACAAAAGTAATTCTACCAATAAAAGTTCTGTATGTATACCTGTAATGTGTTAAGATAGTTAGGAGACACTCAAAAAGGATTTCAGGTTCAAAATAACTTGGCAAAACAATATCTCAATTGACCTCCTGACCACAGTTTTCTTTGGAAGGGGAATAATATACCTTCCCTTGAGTTAATATGTAACTTTTTCCCATTACCGGTGTCAGGTGTAACACTCGATCCTGGTCGCCCCAACCCGTGGGGCTACGGGAGGGTTTTTTTGAAGGTTTTCGGCTATGGGGTTGAGTTAGGTGTCGTTTTCGAAGTCTGTTTGGACGTAGACTCCATCTTTGGTGGTTACAGAACGATCCGATTTCACCTTGGGTATCTATGGGGCTTTCATGGGGCTACAAACGGGATTTTTGAAGGATCCCAGGAGGTCAAATATTTTTCGAGTAAAAAAATTTTGAAAAAAAAATTTGTTTTCTTAAAAAATTTAAAAAAGTAAGTGAAAAAAATCTGTACATCTGTCTGAACAATGTACTTTTTTCTTTTTTTCAAAATTTCTTTATTGACACAGAATTAATTTTCCCACAAATAACCAATTATACCAACATTAAATATATCAAAGAATAATAAACCCTTGTGTAAAATTTGCAGCGTTTTTTCACTAAACTTAGTGTAAAGTACCTACTTGTACTTCTAGAATACTTCGAAACTGACTTTACTAAAAACCTGACCTGTCGCACGTATCTTAAAGTCCACAGATTTGTAGGACTTGTGATGGGCGAAAGGAAACCTCAATTCGACGTCGTTCAGACTTTCAAAGGCCTGCGGCACGTCGAAAAGCATAATTCGTCATTCAATGAAATAAATTTTATTTCGCTTGGTAGTTTTCCAGTAGGTATCCCTCTCCTGATGTCCTAAGCGATGATTCAGTTCTCCCTGGGGAACATAAACACTTTCTTGTGGTCATCAAGTCCTCCTAGGTGGGTAACCTCGAAGAGCACATCTCGGGAGCTCGAATAATTAGCATGCAAATTCGACTCTGAAGCGAGCAAGAGACGTCATTTAGCTAATTGATGCGATAGTGATCGGCCAACCGGATAATTTACGCTCAAAAGCCCAATTCCACACAATTACACAAAGGTTTATTATTCTTTGATATAGGTTACTTGTACAAAAATTAAATCTGTCAATAAAAAATTGTTTTTTTTTTTTTCACTCGGAAAATATTTGACCTCCCGGGATCCTTCAAAAATCCTATTTGTAGCTCCATGGAAGCTCTACAGATCCCCACAGTGAGATCGGATCGTTCAGGGACCCCCAAAAATGGATTCTACGTCCAAAAATACTTCGAAACGACACCTGACTCGATCCCATAGTTTGCGCTATCGGGCTGAAAACCTTGCAGGCACAGCTCGGTGAACCGAGTATTTTGTCAAAATTTCAGATAAAAAAAAAAAGAAAAAAAAAAAAGAAGCCTACTGCCCAAAACGGCCAGGACGGCGGACGGCCATTTCGTTTTGGGAATCTAGACCTCTTGAAACGTGTGAGGTCAAATTTAGAGGTCGATTAGAATTTTCGATCTCCGTCGCGATTACATAGGTATACTATCCCAAGAATAATAAACCAAAACGGCCTCTCAACTCATAACTCACGGAGAAACAAACTACCACTCCAAATGAGGTAAAAAAACATTGCAAACTACATGAATAAATTCGTTTATTTACAGGACAAACTCCACGAATATACATAATGAAATCACATACTACCTACATTCTCAAGATCACGGAGGAAATCAATTATTAAAGAATTAAACCAACTCAATTGCCATGGATCGTTAGTAACAAAAAAGTGCATGTTGCGTTTGGAATCGTAATTTTCACCCTAAAAGTAGGTACCTAATGGTGTTCACAAGGTATATTGAATACGTTGGACAAAGGTTTCAAATTGAAAATATTTACTTAATTCTCGTCCACATTTGAAACCGAAGTCCAACTCACACTCACTACTTCAGTATTGGTTGCTCAACTGTGCGGTGAGAGTAGGTACCTACGGAATAGGTAGGTATCGAAACAAGATGGTGACAAAATAATTTATATCTGCACTAGTTTGAACAAATTCTGTAGCATGAGGCATTAGTAGATAAAACAATAGAGATTTCACACATCAATATAGCCAGTTTATATTTACTCGGGTTAGTTCAGTATCAGTTCCTTTTCTGTAGGGGAAGGGATACCATACCTATCTCTGGACGAGTAGGACCTACAGTTTTATTCGTATGGATGTAAATGCAAATGAGAAACGTTGGAAATTTAGCAAATTTCATCTCACCCTGGTTTCCAGATCAAATGTAGTGGAAAGATTCAAAATCACAATTTCGGAGGTACGGGTGGGTAAAATGGGATACCTCTCGAAAATGATAGAAATTGTAGGGTTATATTGGCGCCAGAAGGGTGAATATACCTAAAGGGGAAAGTTCCTCTACATTTGCGCCAATCTTTTTTTTTTTTTTTTAACAGAATGTGTTTTTACGGAGGTTATTTGGTTTGAAGTTGTTGGGCGTAAGGCGAGTAAGAAATATCCCGCCCACCGACCTGGCCACAGAGTAAAAGAGACCAGACCCTGATGGTAGCCCCCCTCCATCCGCCGAGAGCGACAACTCCTTCTAACTTCACCCCACCCCAACTCAATGTGGAAAATCCTTTTCAAAAAAATAGGTACCTAGGTACTACAGTCAACACCTAGGTTACCTACCTACTAGGTAGGTATTCACCGTCGTTTCCGAATGTTTTACGTACACCGCCAATACGAGCATTCCCTTTTTCAAAAGCAATTTTGGTTTATTATTCTCGGAATAATAAACCTATGTAATCGTGTCGGAAGTCGTCAATTCTGATCTGCCTCAAAATGTGACATTATCCGGTTCAAGAGGTCTAGATTCAAAAACCCGCCGTCCGGGCCGTTTTGGGCAGTAGGAATTAAAAAAAAAAAAAAAAAAAACAATGAGTGGTATAGATGAAATTTTGACAAATACTCAGTTTACCATCTAGTTGCGCCCGCAAGATTTTTCAACCCGATCGCCCAAACCCATGGGGCGCTATGGGGATAAAATGGGGCTACGGGAGGTTTTTTGAAGGTTTTCGGCTATGGTGTCGAGTTAGGTATCGTTTTCGAAGTATTTTTGGACGTAGAATCCATTTTTTTGGGGTCCGGAACGATTCGATTTCACCGTGGAGCTGTATTGGGCTCTTGTGAGCTACAAATGGGATTTCTGTAGGATCCCAGGAGGTCTAGTAGGTACTTTCCGAGGAATTTTGGACGCATAATCCATTTTTCGAGATCCCACATCTGTCCGAACAAAGTAGAGCATTTTTGGTTTATTATTATCGGAATAATACACCTATGTTTTCGCGACGGGGGTCGACGACTCCGATCGGCCTCAAAATTTGACATTATCCGTTTCAAGAGGTCTAGATTCCAAAACCGAAATGTCCGTCCGCCGTCCGCGCCGTTTTGGGCAGTAGGAAAGTTTGACAAAATACATGGTTTACCATCTAGTTGTGCCCGCAAGGTTTTCAGTCCGATCGCCCAAACCCGTGGGGCGCTATGGGGCTAAAATGGGGCTATGGAAGGGGTTTTTTGAAGGATCCCAGGAGGTTGAATATTTTTCGAGTAAAAAATAAAGAATTGTTGAAAAAAAAAATCCCCAAAATTTTTTTTTTAAATCCAAAAAAATTTTTTTTCAAACTTTTTTCTATTGACACAGAAATAATATTTGTACAATTAACCTATATCAAAGAATAATAAACCCTTGTATAAAATGTGCAGCGTTTTTTTCTTTGTTTTCAAATATATTTCAAAATTTTTTTTTTTTGACCTACCTACCGAACTAATTTTCGCACAAGTAACCTAGGTATATTAAAGAATAATAAACCCTCATGAAACGTTTAATGAGAAAATTTAATGTTGAGGCCGATAAACCCCGTCATAATATACCTATTATGTTGTCATATAATAAATGGTTGTCACAATGATAACCAACGATATTATTATGTTGGTTGTCATAACGCGACGGGGGTCAAAAAAGTTGATCGGCCTCAACATTAAATTTTGTCATTAAACGTTTCATGATTTGGATTTCAAAAAAAGATTTTTAACAAAATATGTACTCGGTTCTCTATCTAGTTGAGTCCAAAGGTCCGCTGACCTTGTATCGCCTTTTAAAATTAGGCGTTTCTGGGTCTGCTGACCCCGATGCTGCAATTTAACTCGACCCCGTACCTATAACTCTTCCAAAACGCTTCCACAGCCCCATTTGTAGCCCCACAGAGCCCCGCGGGTTTGTGTGATCCGACTGAAACCCTTGCAGGCACAACGCTCCTGATGCTGGACAGGGAAGGAAGTAAATCCTAAAAACAAGAAGCCTTGTTTTGTTTGTGTATTAGGGTAAATGACTGATTACTTTTAGGTAGGGGAGTGGGGGGCAAAAGTATCCAGGCACATTTTTTTAAAACCGGGAACAGTTTCGATGGAAATCAAGTAGGTAGTGCACTCCTCTAGGTCTTATTAGTTGACCTATGTAGTTTCGAGAGGACCAGTGCACCCTCGTCTCCGGAGTAAATGAGGTAAGTGTGTTTTTGGCATGTTTGATGTTATTTTTTGGAAGTATTCAGCGCACATTTAAACCTAAGAGAGAATAAGTTCGATTTTTTTGGCGTATTTTCCCTATGTTGTGCATTAAATCAGCTGCAACATGCTTCAACTCCCATCTCCCTAACCCGCCTACAACTGTCACAATCACACTTGAAGCAGAATGTGCCAAAATGGGGTAAAAGTTTCCAGTCGCCGGGGGGGCAAAATGTATTTAAATTTTACTTCTATTACTACATTAAATGTAGTAAATTTTGTGAACTGTGATGAGGTGGGCTTCGAGATTAGAAACCCACCTAGCTATAGTGCGAACCCAACCGTTACAAAAAAGTCGTAACCTTGGTAAAAATGATGTAACGTCAAAAACTGATGTTATTTTTTGTTTTCAGCAATTTGAAAAAATGAACCCTTTTTTACAAAACTTAGTCTTGATTTGGCCAGGATACCCACCTCAAAACTGATAAGTGGGGCAAAAGTTTCCAAACGGGTGTTTCGGAAAAATGGAAAATCCGCACTCTAAATGTTTTGGTAAATGAACCATTTTTTTACTGGATGAAGGGAAGATGTTAACCTACAATACAAGCCAATTTTCAAATCTAAAAAAATCTAAATCTTTAAACAACTTTTGCGCTTCTGATGATGGTATAATCAACCGAAACGCGTCTACAAGTTGTTATTTTATTCTATCGTGAAAACTACTTCGTCTGGAATCGTATTTTTTTAATTTATTATAAGCGTCAGAAAGAAGCGTTTTCTACTGGAAAAAACTAGTCGAAGGGGTCTGAAGCCAGGGGGGAGAGGCCCGGGGGGGGGGGGGCTAGCTACATTTATAAATGGCGCAAATGTAGGGATATTTTCCCCCATTTGACCTTAATCCGATTGGCGCAAACGTATGCCTCTTGCCTTCCCAAATTGGTGTAAACGTAGGTAGTAGTTTCTTAATTTGACTGGTGCAAGTCTATGGTCGCCAAATAGTACCTACATACTTATAGTGTGCCCTTATGGACCTTTCTTAGTTATCGGGAGGTAGGGTCAATCTTCAATCTACGAGCGTAGTTTTGCTCAGCTTATAAACAAAAACCAAGATGGTGAAGAAGGTAATTTCACAGCAAAAACTCAAAATATCGGAGGAAATAGAATTCTGAAAGAGGACAAACAGCAAAAGTAAATAATTTCCCCCAATGTTCACATTCCCCCTCGAAAAAATGGGGTAATTGTGAACAAGGAAATTTCACAGCAAAAAATCAATATATTGAAGGAAACAGGATGGAGTCTGGTAGAGGACAAACTAAAAAACAAATAATCTCGGAATTTTTGAACTTGAAACCGATCAAAACTACGTTCACAATTACCCTGTCCGCCCCTATACAGTATAGTAACAGATAAATTAACCATGGTCACCATATTCAGCCTGGAAAATGATCATATCTAGTGGAAAAAAAATCATTCCCCATTTCCAATACCTACTCGTAGGTAGCTGTAGGAAATGGGGAATGATTTTTTTTTAATCGATACAAAAACTGATACCCCCACATCATACGATTGTCCATCAAATATTTGAAACCGCACATCGTAAGAACTTAAAAATCTGTGCAGTTGTACGTTCGGAATTTGATAAAAGCAATATGAACAACGAGAACTGACTCACATGAGGTTTCAGCTGTGGTTACAGGCTACCCTTTTTCACTTTCACTTTTGTTTCTAATTATGAAACTCCGTAACACCATCAAACACACATTTTAAGATTTTAGTATATTTCTTTTGGGTTCGACCATTTAGCCAAATGCCACACTCAACTTGTAGTTTTTGAGATCTTCGTAAAGTTTCAGTTCTGAAACACTTACAGGAGGTGCACTATAATTGCATTATAAATAGAATGTTCAATTCAAAACTAGGGACTTTTTAGAACTTAACAATTCAAGAAGTGTTTCAGAAAAGTATTAAAATATCAATTCTTGTTTTCCGATTTTTTCGTCATATACTCGCTCAAACTAATTTCTGTTCTTTTTTTTCAAATTGTTAAAAAAAAAAGTTTGAAATCCCCTTGCTCTCCACTTCTGGAGCTTAGATACGCCTCAAGGAGCAACTTTTTCGTGTTTTCAGACTTTTCTCATAATCTACTTTAATTTACTGAGTCCAATTTCAGATTTTTCCAACTGCTAGAAATGCTCTAGAACAAAAATGACCCCTCCTCCTTTACTTGGGCTGGAGCTTTAATATAGTAGAACTAGGGGTCCTCCCTCTGTTGGCTAAAGCCAGCCAACCCCCGACCTCTCCCACCTGGCCAGTGACCACTTCTTCTCGCTGTTCGAAAAAAAAAATTTTTTTTTCTTAAAGAAATAGAGGCTGAGGGTTTATTGAAATTCTAATTTCAAATTTGGATTCAGCTTGAAAAAATGTAAGGGATACCGTCATCCTGTATTTGATTCCTGAATAATATAAAAGAGATGAGAAACAGTAAATTTTGATCACAGAAATAGGCCCAACGGCGTACTATGAGCTCCACAACCCTTTTAATCCCCCTCGCCACGCGTCGCCTATTTATTTCGCGCTAGCGTCCACGTCGTCCCTGCGTCGCACAGTGGTCTGAAACCCGAAAAACGTGATCGAAATCCATAGCGACTCAAATCTCTTAGTTTCTTCGACCAAAACGAATATATTTCATGTTTTTGAGTGCGCCGAATCCAAAAAATCATGGTAGGTACCATTCGGTTTTGAGCGTCACATATGGGCCAAAATTTCCTTTGAACAATGTTTATTCGCTCTTTGAGATATTTTTGCAATTTTTCGGTCGATATAAGAGTGGTCTTGAACGAAATAATATTTTCTTTATTGGGTATCACAATGTTAAACCCCGCTGGGCTTCTAAATCGAAAAATAAAAAGATCCATTTCAATTTTCAAAGAAATAAAATTATTGGAAATCAAATTATAGATACTATTACATTATTTTTGTTCGGTTTTGGAAAAGTATAGTTAAAACTATACTGAATAGAGATACATAAATACATCACATTTATCGTTTATCAAACATCACAATAACACCCCTTCCCATCGCTTGGTATTGACATCGTAATATTGTGCTCAAGGTCCGGGCTGCAGGTAGCTGCAGTTGGTCATGATTTCTCGTTTCTCCTGGCCCAGGACAACACTCCTAGGCCAATTCCAGAGTGACCTTTTGTGTACTATTTTTTTGAAACTTCACTTGAAGTTGGGACTTCCATTTTTTCGAGTGCCTACTAAATGGGCTCAAAGAGTGTATTTCATTAATGAATTTCGCGTGGTTCATATTTTTCTCGTGTACACAAAGGGTAGGACTAGAACCCCTAAAAATTTCATGATCCCAAAATTATTTCGAAAGAAGTTCCAGCTTGTCGAGTTATACCTTCACAAGCGATCAAAATAGAATGTACAAAACCCACAACTTCAACCTCTCATTAAACAAACTTGAAAAACGTTTTCAACCGAATAAATGGTGAATAAATGACCTCCAGGATGTTGGCAATGAACGCCAATGAGCCCCTGGTCCAACGGTCAACATTGATTTTTCCTATTTCGATCACGTTTTTTGAATTTCAGACCACTGTGCGTCGCCACAATGATGGGGAGATGGGGGTTATTGGAACCGCGTCGCTAAACTTCAAAGTTTGCGGAAATCGTCAACGGTTGACGGGATCCTATCAGAAATCTCTCCCGCCCCCATTCACCATTTTTTTCTCCCTATTTTGAGCTCCGCAGTTTCCTCAACTGTGCTGTCCAACAACAATATAAGGGTGCTTTGATGCAGGAGGGGAAGTGTAGGGGAAACCGCTGATCTTTGGCTGAAAGTTGGCCAAAGAAGGGGTACAAATAGATTTCTCCTTCCAAATGAATCCTTTCTCATCCTGTATTTCTTTAAGAAAAAAAATCATTACTTATCGAAAAGCAAGAAGAAGGGGTCTGAGGCTAGGTGGGAGAGGTCAGGGGTTGGCTGGCTTAAGACAGCAGGGGGGCCCCCTAGTATACTATATTAGGGCTCCAGCCCGAAGAGAACGAGGAAAATCATCTTTATACTAACGTACCTACTTCTACAAGTCGGGACAATTTTAAATTTGTATTGAAAAATTCTGCTGGGCGAATAGATAACTAGAAACATCTGAAAACATCAAAAAGTTGCTCTATGTGGCGTATCTGAGCTCTGAAAGTTGCCCAAAATTGGATGAAAATAAATTTTTCCTTCCAGATGAATCCCTTCACTTTCATCCTGAATAATTCACACCCCACACATTTTTTTAAAACTGTACTAAACTAAACTTTTTTTAAACTGTATCAAAGTTCGCGTCCAAGAGCCTTGGCCGAGTTTACCCTTTGGGGCGGGTTTATCTTCCTCTCTTGGCCCGGTTTACATACCTATAAGATTATCTCCCAAAGATTATAACAGGTAGCGTAGGTAGGTAGCGAGAACTTTGGCCCACCCTGCCCACTATTAGTTAAAAAAAAAAAAATCAATTTATTTCAGTTGTCTCATCAAGGGTAGGTATCTAGGAAAACTGGTGAATCAAAGAGTTTTCGGGCAAAGAGCACACGTTTCCTACAGTCTAGACTTGTAATCTCATCACTACCTACCTAACTGCCTCATCCAAGATCCCACAACACCAAAGTCAGACTGTAAAGTAAAGTGGGTTTTTCGTGTTAACCGACTTGGTTTTCTCAATTGACGCAGGAGTCGACCCCGCACTGTACTTGGATAAGCTTTAGAAATTCTAATTAGAAATTCTTGCTCCAGAGAAAGGATTCAGCTAAACTTGCTTTCAGAAGTGAATTGTCTGCCGACAATCTTGCCGACCTGTCTTGACAGGTATTACAACACATGTTTGACTTTTGGTCAAACATTGGTGTTCGTCCCAGCATTCGAACCAGGCTGATCAGTGCCCCGACTGATTTTTGACTGACGTCACTGACACCCTAGTCCACGGGGCCACCCTCTCCCCCTCAAAGTGAGACAGGAATGGTTCAATAACTCATCCCACACGCAAACAGACCTATTTTGAAGATAACTTGTAGGTACTTATTAAATGATAAGAGTGCATTCTGATTTTGACAAACGAACCAAAAAATGATAAATTTCTTTTACACTACAGGTCACAATATTTCTTTTCACAAAATTTCACGATTTCAAGATTTCAACGTTCAAGATTTCACTACATTTCTTGGGTGTCGTTCATAAGCGCCAAGTCGGTTTAATCCCCTTTAATAGCTCCGTTCATAAGCGCCAGGTCTGCTCGGGACACTCATTTGCGCCAATGAGTGACGCAAATGCGACACGATTTGCGCTTTAATAGCTCCGTTGATAAGCGCCAAGTCCTGGTCCGAGGCACATTTTGGCTGAGTTACATAAGCGCCAGTTGGAGGGAATGTGGGGGGAAAAAACAGGGAGAAAAGGAAAACAGTGAACGAGAGGGTAAAGGAGGCCAATCATATGTCACTGAAGCGAAGCTTCTCGAGGCCAGTTATTCGGTAGGATCCGCTCAGGAACCACAATTAATAATACGTCACTATTGCAACAGGACCTGGATGCCGTACGCCAATATACCGGGTAAAACGCAAATCCCTCCCAACCAATCCGAACTCACGTTCAGACGCACTACATCAGCTGAGTGTGAGCATGAACAGCACAAATCGGGGTGGACCTTTTGTTACATGTGTCAGCAAGAAGTGCTGTTAGACGACTGAACTTTCTACGTTTGCCTGAAGTTTTTTAGCCAACTCTTTACAAGGACTGTATAGTGTTATATGCAACCAGGGGGCCATCCCATGCTGGCTACGCCCCACCTGGCCTCAGACCCAACAAATCGTTTTCCCGTTGTGAGTAATTTTTTTTCTTAGAGATTTTTGTGTTGGTGTGGGGGGGGGGGGGGGTCCCCGTACGACACCCCTTAGCCCACCAACATCCCAAATCCCTGGCAACTGCTCCAGCCCCAATTTTTTCTACACTTTTGAAGCTCATGATATGAGCCACGTGGAGCAACATTTTGGTGGTTTCAGACTTTTCTCGCCAAACTGGACAAGGTATACGAACTTAAGGCCCAATATTCGAACCATACTACGTCGCGAATACAATACTTAAGGCGGGTAGGTATGTTGAAACAAGCAGTTGACATTACCAAGAAAACTATTAAATAATGAAATTTCGAGTCCTGCAAGCATCTATTTTCCTTTTTTTCCCCTCTTTTTGCCCAGGTGGCGCTTACGGGTCTTACAGCGGCGTGAAAACACTCAATGATTGTTCTGCGCCCAAAACTCTTTCTTGGCCCTAGGGCCCTATGAATCCAAAGTAGTTCATAAAAAGTAATAAATAACGTGATTATACAATAGCAATGTGAATTTATTGCACTTCTCGTTCATTTGGGAACCAAAACTGTTCCTTAGCTACTGGTCCATGAAACTAATGCTGTCTATTGAGTTTGTTTAAATTACACTAAAATAGGGCGAATAGTTAAGTACATTGATGATATTTTCCTGTATGGCACATTGAGTTTTAAATTACATCGATCTCAAGGTAAATCTATCTTCATAACCAGTAAAGGATTGAATAAATTGGCTCTTTGGCGGAACCCTAAATTTTCAAGTAACCTAACCAGGTCTCTTATCCCAAACGGATACCTAATTTGTAAAAATCGACAGTCGGAGAACATTCAACTTGTTCAAGGGGGTGCGAAATTAACTCGAACAATTGTTGTGAAATTTGTCTTTTGTCGAATGGATTTTGCTATTGTAATTGCACGTGTGGTTGATGCAGTTGTTGTTTGTTGTCTGCATGTACTGATGTTGCTGCCACGCCAACACGCCTGTCAGTAACTTGATGTACCTGAAACAGAGAATCACCTGCGGGTAAATAAGTATATTAAATACACAGAAATTTTCTGCGTTAACGGTCCGAGTGTTAAAACCTGCTATGAAAGAGCAATGACTCCAAATCGAGGGTCTCACGGCAACGCCCCACATCGTAATTTTTTGTGAAAATGAGTTATGTATACCGTTCGACGCGTCTTCTCGTGGTGAATCGATCAACCTTGATGGTTCAAATGAAAATCGATAGGGAGCATAGTAATCGTTGCTAAATACCCCATATCGTCTTGTCATCAGTAATACCCCACATTGTCATCTCTAGAGCTCGCTCAGCGAGTCTCGGAGTTAGTTGTGCGGTATTGCTTTTGTGGTTTTGGGGCTCATCGGAGAAAGACGATGTGGTGCGTTGCTGTGAGACCCGCGAAAAATGTGATATGGCGACCCAGGGGATTAGGTTACTCCGAAAATTGAGAGGGATGGAGTCAACGATTGAAATTTCAACGGAAGTCGATAGTATCACGGTTAGGGGTAGCAATCCCGCACGATTTTCAATCCCGCGGGATTATTAGGTAAAATAATTTATTTAAAAATCCGCAATTTCTTTACAAAAACGCTGCAAATTGAGGCGTTTAGTATCAAAACCAGCTGGTTCCATTTTTGAAAATTTTACAGGAGAGACGAAAAACGTCTGACGTCTATGCATCTTGATATAGATGAATGGATTAGGCATTTTTTTTTAAAGAATGGAGGGCTAAGATTGCTCTACAATACATTTCATTAGAAATAAGGCTTTGTAAAAATTTTAAATTCAAATTGAATCTTGGAACGAGCTGGTTTTGTTGTGATGCGGGTGGTTTTTTCCAAATTTCGACCTAGAAATCAGTGTTTTCAGCTGAAAAACTGCTATTTGTGCAGTGTGTTGCTTCCAAGAAGTATCCACTTGCTTTTTAAATATCACAGTCATGATAAAAATAGGTAGGTATTTTTTTGCACGAGAAGGGCATAAAATGGAACACATTCATTACAAAAAATGAGGATTTTAATTTTTTTAACTGACAATCGTTTTGTTCAATATTGGAATTCTAAAAAATAATTCTCGACAACAGCCAGGCGGGGATCACTCAACCGCAACCTGTTGCGCCACTAGCGGTGGGTTCATCTAAGCTTGGAACGAGCTGGGTTTGACGGGAACTTCGTTTTTGAGGCCGTTTTTCTATGGGAAGGAGCTGGATTTGGTGGAAACCGTTCTAGGGGGTTGCAAAACGGGCGTTGGACTTAGAAAAAAAAAAAGGAAAAGTGATTTTCGGAAATTTGTGGAACGAGCTGGTTTTGATACTGAACGCCTCAATTTTGCAAAGGGTTTATTATTCTTTGATAAAGGTTAATTGCGCAAAAATTATTTCTATATAGGAAGGGTAAGGGGGAAAAAGCAGGTTAGTCAACTCACCCTTGATTCGAGAAAAACGAAATTTTAGTTTCAAAACGCAATTACATCATAGGTCCTGGATCGAACCGTCCTGGGACCCCAAAAATGGATTCTACGTCCAAAAATACTTCGAAAACGACACCTAACTCTAAACCCTCCCGTAGCCTAGGGATGCTCAAAAATATAGATATATCGAAATTTTTCCGCCGATATATCGATATTTTTGGGCGATATTTTTTCCACCGATATATCGATATTATTTTTAAAATATCGGGAACCGATATTTTTGAGAGAGATCCGACATAAATCCGAACACCAGCTATAGAAATAGGAACAAAGAACGTGTAGGTAACTGTACTGAAAGTATTTCAAATCAAATACTATGTTTAATAGACCTCGGCTTTCAATTCATTTCCTAATCCCTTTACCGAATTGGTTCACAATCGCATGTGTGAAGAGTTAATAATGTACCTCATTAATGTTGGTGAGCAGATCCGCGCCATTCATTTTAGAGCAATGTACTGAATGTTTTGTCAGAACATTATAAACTCAGCAAACAAATTGTTTCTATGATTTTACAAATAATTACCTACTCATTACAGATTATTCGAAGAATTTATTTACTAGTAATCAAAAGTCGCGAAAGGCATGGATTTTTTAAAATTCGGACTAATTTCCGATATTTTTTTAACGATATAATATATTCGATATTATTCTACGATATATCCACCTAGTAAAACGATATTTTTTTTAAACTATCGATATATCGAATATCGATATTTTTCTTCAGTGTGGACATCCCTAGTACAGTGTGAACATGCCGGGCGTAGCCCCAGTTTAGCCCCATAGCGCCCCACGGGTTGGGGCGATCGGGCTGAAAACCTTGCGGGCACAACTCGAATCCTTTCAAAATTTCAGATTAAAAAAAATCACACTGCTCAAAACGGCTCGGACAGCGGGCGGACATTCTGTTTTTGGAATCAAGACATCCTGAAATGCATAATGACAAAATTTGATTTAATCTTGAGGCCGAACAGAATTTTCGACTCCGTCGCTATTGAATAGGTGTATTATTCCAAGAATAATCAACCAAAATGTATTTAAAAATATTTGAACAAATATCAGGAAATAAAAGCATTGAAGGGAGTGTGATGGAGAGCCGGGGTTTTAACCGATGGGTCCCGTTCCTCTCTAATGGGGGATTCATCGACATCCTCCCGAGGCAGTAAAAACATATCGATTCCCTCCGCCTAAGAATCGTCAATGTCCTCCCAGGCCTCGTTACCCTCCCTTTTAAATTTTTCGTTTCCCTCCGTTTAAGAACCATTGATATCCCGGGGATTCATCGACATCCTCCCGGGGCAGTAAAAACATATCGATTCCCTCCGCCTAAGAATCGTCAATGTCCTCCCAGGCCTCGTTACCCTCCCTTTTAAATTTTTCGTTTCCCTCCGTTTAAGAACCATTGATATCCTCCCACAGCAGGATTGGTTTAGTGGCCAGTGCAATTAAACGTCGAAGGTTGCAATAAATCCGACTTTAGTTTTGACTTTTGCATGTTGGTAGGAAGTTAGGTTTATTGAGAAAAGGAGCATGGCAATGTTCTGTGTTAATTCTGATGGTGAAGAAAGGGGTTAATCAACTCATCTTCATTAAAATTCATGCTTTAATCATATTTATTTCAAAAGGAGTCATCCAAAAAAAAAAAAAAAAAAAACACAACTTAAATAATTTTAAATTAAGTTGTGTTTTTTTGTTTGGATGAATCCTTTTGAAATAAATATGATTAAAGCATGAGTTTTAATGAAGATGAGTTGATATTTATTAAATATATAAAATTTCTTCTCCAATGAGACCAAGAGCTTCATCTTCCCTTGCCAGAAAAGGGCAGAGGTGGTATCACAAGTTGTGATTCACAACCAGCTCTTGGCATCTTTGGAGAAGAACCCACATCTCGTGGATGTGGCCGCCGTATTTCTCCAGCCGGATGCACCAAAAGAGACCATATGGTTAATTCTATATAGCCTCAGCAGGTGTCAAATGTTTTCTGGCCCTTTAAATGGTAGCAAAAATACTGCGAGGACTTCTGGCGGCAAATATACCTCGATTTTTTCGGACAGTTTCCAGTTTTTCACCTATTTATAACAGTTATAAATAGGTGAAAAACTGGAATGTTCAGTTTTCGAGTTATAATAGGTGAAATGAGTTACTGGACATGGCAGAGAACCATTAGTACAAAGTTGAAGAGGATATAATTCCGCGCGAATAACCCCTTACACATTGGAATCGGTTCAGCCGTTTAGCCACAATCAAGAGTCAAAAATAGGCCATTTTGTCCAACTTGGCTGAAAAATAGGATTCGCTCACGTTACGTGAGTCACGCATCAACCCGTGTAACAAATGAACGAGTAATGCAAATGAATTTGCACAAAATGTATGTTGTAGAGGGTCAAATTATGAGTCAAGGGAGCACCTGAAATAAAATTTTAAAAAAACGTGATACTAGTTGCACGAAACACGAGAATGAAACAGTTGCACCGTGGCATGGTGGGAGGGTGTCGATACAATGACGGCTGTTGAAGGGGAGGCTAGCGATAATCTTTGTACTCAGACTCCGGGCGGGCATAGAGTCCACGTAATCCCCTTTGGTGCGTTTGGGAGGGAAGTGATGGACGCCCCTCTAATGGTATCCCATGCCTCCCGGCTGCTTAAGGAGCAAGTATCCCATGCCTCCCATGTCCGATGCCTCCCATTCCCGATGTCTATATGTTTCAGCCCAGTTCGTTTAGCGTTATCCAGGGTGAACCGCGTGGAGGCGAACTGGCTCACACCCCTTTAATGTGTTACGCATGCTCCGTCAATATTCATGGATTGTCATGTTTTAAGTAAATGTTCGCTCGGTTAAGATTTATTCTTGGGTATTTTCAATAGGGATAATTTCTTTCCGAGACACCAGCTTCACAAACTCCCAGCGAGAAATCGGGGGTGGAGCGTTTCTTCGGAATGCAGCAATCTGGTCCCTGATGAACGCGAGCATTGGTGGCTCCTTTACCCGCCTCTCGCGTGAACGCAGGCTAGTTTCCGTGTCAAACTGCATGTGATTAAGGCTGGACCAAAACTTGAACATGTCAGGGTGATCGGCGTAAAAAAGTCGGTTGAACTTGCTGTGGAACGCCTCACAAGCATTAGTCGTCCTCGCCTTAAGATTAAGATTACCTTGCGGGACCCATCGGAGAGGATGGTCAGGTAGTAGCGGGAGGCATGAGATATATTTACTAATCCCTTCTGACTCGTCGGGACCCATCGGTTAGGCCACCATGTAGCCAATCTCTGCAGCTGGGAAACAGCCAACTTGCTGAAAGAAAGACCACCAGAGAAGGTGAATCGGTTAATAGTTTCTCTCACTCAAAGTTGATCGTAGGTGATTGCAGAAATAGGTAGCCTACCCAGCTGTATAGAACACGCTCTCTGACACCACACCGCAGCAAACTGGAGACAGCTCTTTCCTCTCAGATAGGTTAGATAGTCTCTGGATCTTAGATAGGATCGTAGATACCACAAGAATAGCAAAAATATTGTGAACAACAGCACATCAGGCACGAGGGGACTTATAAGAATCACAGGCAATGAGAAAGTGATTTACAGTGACAGTGAGGGTGTGTGTGAGTGTGTGCTGTGATTCATACCACAGAAAACGCGGATTTTTTTTTAAACAAGAGGAATCCCGCATTTGCAAGATTGGAAAAACATCACGGGATCCCGCCTTGCGGGATTGTGACCCCTGATGATTAGGCCTAATAGGGTAGGTTGTAGATTGTTTACGGGGTGGTTCAGGAAGGGGGTTTGAGATGGCCCCAGCACGGAAGGCTTCGAGCTTACTGTGCTTTGCCTGAACTCCCTGGTTCTAGTCCAAGATGTCTATTCTTCTGATAAGTGTCCGCGCGGAAATGTCCTGATGGGGGTGAGTTCCCCAAGGAGGGCAGATCTGCGGTGTGTGAGGGCAGGGCACTCAAAGATAATGTGGGTGATGGTTTCTTCATCCTCCTCACACAGCCTGCATAAGGATGATGATTGCGTGATCCTTATATTCAAGTGAAATCGCAGGGGGAGGGGGGGGGGCAGTTATCAAGCCTGCCAGCCATCTTAGTTCTCCGCATTTTAGCGTGGGTAGCTCATCAGCGTTTTTGGTGTTGCGTATCGCCACCATGCGCTTACTGTGAGCGTGACCTCTGGCCAGAGCGTCAGCGTGCACGTTGCCTGGTATGCCTCTATGCTCTGGCACTCACTCCAGGGAGACCCCTGTTGCGTTTCGCCAGGGAGTAATTGCACGCGGTCTTGTAGGTACCACTCTTGACGATATGGATGGAGCTGTTGAGGGCCCTATGAGGGTTTACCCCCATGTCCATGCTAGGATTAATGGCCCGCCGGAATTAGTTCCAACGGACAGGCGCACCGCCTTGGCGTCAGGCTCTCAGCTCAACTCAACTCAACATTTTATTTGTCCAAAAACACATTAATGTATAGACAATTGTCAGCGTAACATGTAAATAAAATACATTATAGCGTAACAGTAAAACATCATAGTGAAGGACATTTTGACCATCAATTAATAGGAAACAACTTAAACTTCTAAAAAACCCAATAAATTGTTTCAATTATATAAACAATAGGTAAGACTATGCTGACGGGAACCCATTGGCAACATCTGTTAAGAATTCTTCGAAATTGTAGGGAGCAAGATTTAGAAGGTATCTCTTTAACCGAGACCCAAGAAGATCGACTGGAGCACTTCGTGAGTCAAATGGAAGAGCATTATACAATTTAATGCCCCACCATGAGGTTCCGCTGCGCGTTTTCGTTAGCCGGAGACAGTGGCGGATCCAGAGGGGGGGCGCCCCCCCCCCCTCAACGAGAAATGTAATTTAATGTAATTACCGTTCCCTAATGCTACTCAAAATGGGTTGACTTTTGAATTTTTCCGAATGTGTGTCCTAAATCTCTATAAAAACCCTTAATAAATGCACTTTTGATATTTAGAATAGCAGCAATACTTGTGAAATGAAAAGGTGTCAAAGTGAGAATTTTCATTACCGAACCCTGAAACCTGTCATTACCGCCGCTCCCAAAAATTTAAAATTTGGATTTCGGGGCCTGAAAAGTGTTCTTGACCTCAAAACTTGGTTTGAAATTGTTGTGTGGTACCTCTAGAATACACATGAATTTTTTTGGATTTTTTTTGGAAAGGTTCACGAGCTCACGTTTCTGAGGGTCTATTTTTGCCCTTTTCCTGAGAATCGCCCATATATGAGATTTAAAATTTTATAATCGCCTAAATGTGAAGAGAAGTACTCAACATAAATTTGATTAAATGTCTGTGTGTTATGTGGTGTCTGCGCTGCGTTCATCACTGTGCCGAGAAAGTGTCAGGACGACAAGCGACTGGGGTATACTTAGTGAATCTATGGACTATAGAATATTGGGTGGTCGGAGGGGGGATGGCAGTTGGCAGCGCGCGGTAGCGCCAGCGGGACGGAGGCGCAACTTTTAATTTAAGTTAGAACCAATTGTGACAATTGTCTCAACCTGAGTTTTAATGAGATGATTGTTCACACATTAAATGTGTGAACAATTATCTCATTAAAACTCAGGTTTTTATGTAAAATAAATACATACTACAGAATACAATGTATTCTGTAGTACATGTCATGTTTATTAGTACTTTCCTACATACCGGGTGGCCTAAAATCTAATTTGAGTCAGAGTGGTAAAAAAACATACATTTACCTCGGAAAATGTAAAGGTGAGGTGAGATAAGCGAAGTTAAAATGTAATGTACTAAAATCTACTAATACGTAGGGATAAATATAGTCCAAATGCAACTATCCAAGCCCAAGGCTCAATCTTTGAAAATTTTCCCGGGGGGGGGGGGGGGGGGGGGGGGTCGCCCGGAACACTTTTTTGGTTTAGGGTATCTATCATTCAATCATTCCCCCCCCCCCCCCCCCCCCCCTCAGAAAAATTCTGGATCCGCCCTAGGCCGGAGATGTGGAAGATTACGGTTATGCCTACTGCGGGTAGGATAACCATGATCCGGAGCTCGGAACTTATCCATATTTCTTCTCATCTGGCATACGCATTCAAAGATGAAAGCGGCGGGGATAGTTAGAATTCCGAGGTCTTTGTCTACAATCTTCCCGGTAGCCCAAACCCGCCACAACTCGCACGGCTTTTCTTTGGCAGGCGAAGATTTTAGAGGAGGCGGGTGAGTGTCCCCAGCAGATGATGGCATAAACAGCCCCTGACTGGAAACAAGCATGGAAGGCAGCCAAAACACTCATTCAGGCGCCTCAGCAGAAATGTGCAACCGTTTAGGGCTGACTCCAGCAGAGAACTATGGGCCGTCCAACTTAGTTTGGGGTCAAGCATCACCCCCAGGAATCTAACTTCCTCCAGGTTATTGCTGACACTGGACAGATCTCTCAACCCAAACCTCATAACGTTGGTCTTAACAGCGTTCATCGACAGCTTGTTCATTTTGAACCAGTCGGAGACCACATGAAGCGCTGCAAGTTCGGAAACGTGGAGTGAGGCGAGAGTAGGGGCTTTTATGATTACAGAAGTATCATCCGCAAACAGCAATGTTTGTGAATCAGTGCATTGGGGCAGGTCATAAAAATCAGGAATAATATGATTCTGATGTTTTTCAGTATTTTTGATCTGTAGAGTCGATGAAGGCCAATTTAGTGAAGATAATATTTTTATTGTCTTCGGATAGGTCCATGGCCTGAACACAAACTAATCGTGTTTTAAGGCTTAATTAATACGCGGGGCTCGCCAAGGCGAAAAAACTCCAAAGGTGAAAACGCCGATTTTCAACTTTCCGCCCCTATGCTCTCCTCCAGACAGCTCGACGCGACAAAGCCAGTATGGTTCTTTGTTCAAATATATATCAGCTAAAGAATCAACATTAAACCGATCGGTCGGTTGCGTTTTTAATTTTTCGAATTTCCGCCACATTTTAGCGTCGTCGTCCCCCCCCCCCCCCCCCCCCTAATGTGCGTCGTTGGGCTAGACATTTGTCAATATTCAAATTGCCATTTACTGCTCATATTTTTGTAAGACATTATATTATTAATTAGGTAGGTAATATAAATTATTTATATTGTCATTTACCAGTACGAGCGCTGATATTTCACTTAATATCCAGGCCTCCCTCGCCGACAATTTGGTCAGGGAAGCTGAGGTATTATGTGAAATATCTAAAGATGCTCCAGCTATCCTGGACTCCTCTGGCGACACTTCGGTTGAGGAGTCCGGAGAAACTGGATCATCTCATATTGGGGATTCTGGTCAGTCCTCCCACGTTGACAGTTCAATTAGGGAAGCTGCAGCAGTCTCCCCAATGCAAACTGCGAACCTTGGAGTTGGCTACGACATATCGCCCAGAATCCTCCATGTTCCCACCCGGGCACTCTGCAATTACACAACACCTTGACATATCAAGCAAGCCTGTAATATGCGAGCAGCCCCATACTGTGGGTGGTAATGTTCCCTCACTCCCTTCCTGTTCCTCCAAAAACACTTAATATCTTTAAATTCTGGAATAGGAACACAAACGGATGTAGGTACATCACCAACATCCGTTCATGGGGGTGTACCCATACGCCTCCATACAATGTCAGTTTAACTGAAGGTAATCGTCAGGCGGTGGATCGATCGACTGTCTGAGAGTATACGGACATGAGCCCCCGTCTCAAGCTCTCTCTTGCCCCGTCGATCGCGATTACTTCGGCCTGGAAAACCGAGGCATTTTTCCCTAGTGGAGCGAATACTATAACGGTAGAGGGGCAACAGTTAACTGGGGCGGGTTCAAAAGGTTTCTGTAGAATTAGCAGAAGTCGTAATCTCCCCTTCTATTTAGAGCAGTGGATCCCAAACTGGGGGCAGGCACCTTCACAAAAAATTATAGGGTTTTAAGGTGACAGGGTCTCTCATCAGTCACAGGTGTTTGTTGATCATTTTTTGTGTTTTCTAACCAACGGAATAAATAGTGTAAGGAGTGCGCCTCCATGGGACTATGAGTTGCCACCCATATGGCATAGACTTCATTTCTCCACCTAACCACCTCATTAGATCTCAGGTGTTAGGTTGGTCTTGAAATTATAGTTCAGTTCAAGTTTGGTTGTGGAACCTGTTTACAAATTTTGTTACTCGCCGCCGAACATTAAATTTTGGTGTCAGAAGCGTTTCTCCTTCAACCCAACGCCATTTGAGGAGAGAAAGGATGGATGACGCAGAGTAACCCTGAATGGTTGGCCCAGGCGTTTGAAAGAGTGATGAGGAAGTATTTTGAAGAAAGAAGGGAGAACGCGGTCGAGCACGACCACCCGAGGTAACAGCTTGAAGCAAAGCTTCTCCGAACGGTTAAGGGTTGGGGTTGCTGAATTGGTAACTAACGCCAAAACTCTGGGAGCAAGATGCTACAGATTCGTTTCCACGACGACCGCTGAGGACGCTGAGGTCTCCATCACCGTGCTCCAGGGGCTGTTGGCGATGGTGGAGGCATAGGAGGCTCAAGGAGCGGAGGGTCCCTCTTCTTTTTAGGAGGGACGAGTGTTAAAAGTGCGCCTCCATGGGACTATGAGTTGCCACCCATATGGCATAGATCCCAGGTGTTAGGTTGATCTTGAAATTGTAGTTCCAGTTCAAGTTTGGTTGTGGATCCTAGTTGTGTATTTGTAACTCGCCGACATCTTATTTGACCTCCTGCGATTCTTCTAAAAATCCCATTTGTAACCCAAGAAAGTCCTTCAAATCCCCACGGTCACATCGGATCGTTCTGGGATCCCCAAAAATGGATTCTACGTTCAAAAATACTTCGATAACGACATATAACTCGACCCCATAGCAGAAAACCCCTCCCATAATTATCCCCATTTGAAATTATTCGTTTCAAGAGGTCTAGATTTCAAAAACGAAATGTACGTCCGCCGTCTGGGCCGTCCAAGCCGTTTTGGGCAGTAGGGACGTTTCCAGTACATATGAATTTTTTTTTAAATCTGAAATTTTGCCAAAATACTCGGTTTACCATCTAGTTTGCCAAAATACTCGGTTTACCATGTAGGTTTTCAGCATGATCACCCAAACTGCATGGGGCTCAGTGGGGCTACTGGAGGGGTTTTCTACAATGGGGTCGAGTTAGTTGTCGCTTTCGAAGTAAATTGGACGTAGAATCCATTTTTGGGGGTCCCAGAACGATCCGATTTCACTGTGGGAATCAATGGAGCTTTCATGGGGCTACAAATGGAATTTTTGAACGATTCCAGGTCAAATGAAGTGTCGTTTTCCAAATAATTTTGACGAGTAATTCATTATTCGAGGTCCCACATCTATCCAAACATGGTGCAGAAACATTGTTTGTTCAATTTTTTCAAAAAGAGCTATTTTCTGAATGACGCAGAATTAATTTTTGCATAATGTTTCTAAATCAGTGAATAATAAACCTTGTGTAAAATTTACATCGTTTTTAATTTTAAAAAGCTTTTAAGTTAGTTGCGGATGTCCTGCTTTTCTCAAAATGAATCTGGCTATCTGTGTTATTGAGCGACGGCTCAAATTCAAACCGCCCCGGATGACGTGAAGACAATTTTATTCCTCACTGATTTCAGATACGTTCAGGGTTGGATCAAGGAAAATGGTCGAGCCTCCCGGTCCCTTATCTAATTATTCATAATCAGCCAATTTCACGCACCTTATTGCCATCCTGAGGATCTCATTTTTCGACAACTTCTTGTCGGGCGGATGAGTCGGGACGAGTTTTCTAAGTTCGGTGAAGGCCCCGCTGACGTTCTGCTGCCGCCACCGCTCCCGGCTGTTGGTGAACATTTTCCGCGACGTGCCCGGCGGCCCTTCGTCGTCGGACTCGTCAGCGATGGAAATGTCGTCGGAAAACACATCGTCTTCCGAATCCTTTCCCTGCCGACCCTCCTCCCAGTCCATCCTTCCTACCACGGGCTGAAATTTGACAGTTTTTCTTTTAGTCCTTTGAGTAAATAAAGTTAGTTTGAAAGTCATGTCAATGTCTCGCCATGTCAATGTCAAAATTCACTCGCAAAAGAGTACGGTACCTAAGTATTTTTCTCATCCAAACCATGTTTTGGGACGGTCTGATAGCGTCGAAAATGCAATAGGTAGCCTACTTATCACATGTCGTAATGGCAATACTACTGCCGCAGTAGTCTATCCTCGAAAAACCTAAAATACCGCCGGGTACGTAATGATTATTGTATGTGTAAAATTTTTAACACTGTAAATCATAATATATTATATTCTGTACTGTACCCTCTGATGAAGCCGGCTAAAATTTAGGTAGTAATCTTTTAGTGTTTCTTAAAAAAAACCCCCCTCTGTTAAAACAAAAGAAGAAAATCATGTACAGTACATTAAATAAATTTTATTGTACTGGTTGAGGATGTCGGGAACCACTTTACATGAAACAGGAATTTACCATTAAAACTAGAGAATTTCGTACAAACATCGCGAAAACGGGAAGATTCAAGAAAACGAGACAAAGGAAGTTAGGAGCACAGATGTCTGGAGTACGTTTGTGTAGGGATGTGCGATACTTATCGATATGGGTAAAGTATCGGGTATTTCCTTTCGATACCGGGTACTTTTGGTATCGAATCCTGCCATTCGATACTACTACTGGTATCGATTATTTTTCCAGTATCGGAAAAAATACCCAAATGGAAACAGATGTACCTACTTAAAACTAAAATAACTTTACTTGAATCATTTATTTATAAATTTATAGGTAATTGAATCACAGGGAAGCTCTCTACCAATAAATTATATAGGAACACTCACACACATAAGTTATGTGACAACGTCTCGTCTGAGTCTGATGTTGTAGTTGTTACTGTGTGTACTATACCCTTCCTTGGTGCTATAACCTACACGAAAAGCGAGGAATCTACTCGCCACGCTCACCTGTGTCGGCCAACACCAAGGAGCTTAGAAGAAGAAGAAGAAGAAGTCTTCTTCTAAGCTCCTTGGCCAACACAGATACTAGAGAATCTCTAGTAGAGATTATCATTCAAACCTAGAGATGTAAGGTAGGTACCTACTTCAAAATGTATTGATACATGATATGTATCAATACATTTTGAAGTGATGATATTATCATGTATTGATACATATCACATCGACATTTTTGATAAAAAAGTATCAAAAAGTATTGGATCGATATTTTTCACAAAGTATCGATACTTTTATGAATCGGTACTTTTGGATACTTTTAAAAAATTTTTAATATTTATAATATTTTAGTTTAGTCCAATGCATTTAATGCATTGGACTAAACTAAAATATTATAACCATGGTTTAATTTTTTTTTCTATAAACATTCAAGCAGGGAGTTTTTACTGACGACAGCGACGCTAGACTCAGGCGGTGTTCTCAGATTGCTTATTGCTTCCGAGTCTGCGAAGCAGCGGAAGCCTTGTGTTCACTTTCGGGAGAAAAAAAATTTTTGTTGTCCGAATTTAAAATTTCCACTCGCATATTGCGTTTCATAGCCTACTGAACAAATTTGGTTCCGTGTCTGTCGGTCTGTGGGTCTGTCGGTCTGTGGGTCTGTCGGTCTGTCGGTCTGTCGGTCTGTCGGTCTGTGGGTCTGTCGGTCTGTCCGCATTTCCTTGTTACAGCCATAATTTCCACAATTTTGAATGAATTTAGCTCAAATTTTGAGGGATTATGCGGATCAGGCTCCTTGAGGTCCCATACGAATTTCAGCACAATTGAATCAGCGGTACGCTCTGCGCATGCGCTAACGTGAAATTCTTGAAACAGGCATAACTTTCTCAATTTTGATCGGATTTCAATCAAATTTTCAGGAATTGTGTGCCTATAGCTCTAGATGGCCCCCTGTCAGTTTCATCACGATTGAATCAGCGGTACGCTCAGCGCATGCGCGAACGTAATTTCCTTGCCACAGCCATAACTCCTACAATTTTGATCGGATTTCAATCAAATTTTCAGGAATTGTGTGGGTATAGCCCTAGATGGTTCCCTATCAGTTTCATCATGATTGAATCAGTGGTACTCCCTGCGCATGCGCGAACGTAATTTTCTTGTTACAGTTGTTACGTTCATTTTGAACTTGGCACGAGGAAGCTCATGTGCCATTGCCTTGGCAGTGTATTTTCATTTATCACAATCGACCTCGTGGATGATTAGGTAAATAATTTTCGACCAAACTTATTACTGAATTTTGAGAAAAGGAACAAATCGGTTGTCACCTAAATATGTTGACAAATTGTGTTTTCTGAGAGGCACAGATGACGAATGGTGGTAGAATTATATTTTATATACAATATTTTCTTTATTAAATGAATATAATATCATTCTTCTTCTTCTGACTCTTTGAAGTAACAATAATGATAATAATAATAATAAATAATAATAATGATAATCCAGGATTCGATTTTCAAACTGCCCCTATTCAATACAGAAATTTTCTTTTCTCTTAATAAAAGTACCCATATGATCCAATACTTGTAGGTATCGAATACTTGCTTCCGCTACATCGATAGTATTGCATACTTTTTTCGATACTAGTATCGGGTACTGGTATCGGGTATTGTATAGTATCGCACATCCCTACGTTTGTGGAGCAGACGCTAGCGCGCTCTGTCGCCGCTTTGTGAAACTACATTTCCTTCTCTTTAGGGGTTTCCCGCTCGAGTTCGAACTGACGATACCTACACTGATTATACACCTACCCTGTAGTACACTCATTAGAATAGGTGTTAGTTAACTCCTAAATTATTAAAAAAAAAAAGTGAGGTAGAATCAACTAACGAAGGAGGATCACGACCACGGTTGATTCTCCCCCATATGCAATAATATTCTACAATTGTTGATCCTGCCCACTAGTGTTTATCAACTAAAAACTTAATTTAATGGTGAAATATAATATATATTCATAATTGTATTATTGTTAAATATAATATATTTCACCCTTAAATTAAGTTTTTAGTTGATAAACACTAGTGGGCAGGATCAACAATAATTGTAGAATATTATATACTCGTGTTACTCGTTTAATCGGCTAATAGTCAACTGGAGGAAAACCTCAATCTTTTAAAACTCGTGAAAGCACAGGTAGGTATATAATATATACTAGGTATATAAAATAGGTATATAAAATATTATTTTTTCGAGTTGGAAAATTTGAATTCTTGTTAGGGCTGTAGATGAGTATAACTGCTCGAAACTGGTCCCCACACTACAATTGTTTATTTTAATTAGCAATTTAGCTTTCAGCAGAGGAGTCGTTTTCTCTCCCTAGCCACGTCATTGAATTTATTTTTCCTTTTTGGCGACGAGACGCTTTGGCATTGACTGAGAGCTGGTAAACGTTGTGATTCACAACTTGTGAAGGAGCATTTTATTTTCTCATATGTATGGAGGTCACTTATTTTCACTATTGAGTGGCGATTCGAGGCCAAAAATTCATAATTGTATGTGGTTGATACTGCCTCACTGGCAGAAACTGCCCCACTCTCCCCTATTATTAAATAATACAAGGAACTAGGTATTAATTTTATTTTTTATTTTTCAAAACATTCCTGTTCCAATTTATTTTTCCTGGGGAAGTAACCCACTTTTGAATAATATTCAAAAGTATATTATGCTTATGAAAAACAGCAACCTTTTACATACAAACTTCTTTCTAAAATGTTGTGACCATTTTTGGTTGATTATTATTGGCATAATAAGTAATTGCGACAGATATCGAAAATTCTGATCTACCTGAAAATTTGATGTTATACATTTCCGAACCGTTTTGAGCTGAGGGATTTTTTTTCTTAAATCTGTAATTTCGAAAAAATACTCGGTTTTCCATCTAATTGTGCCCGCAAGGTTTTTAGTCCGATCGCCCAAACCCGTGGGGCGCTATGGGGCTATGGGACTGGGTTTCCGAAGGTTTTTGGCTATTGGGCGAGTTAGGTGTCGTTTTCGAAGAACTTTTGGACGAAGAATCCATTTTTTGAGGTCCCACATTTGTCCAAACATTGTACAGACAAAATTATTAATTTTTTCAAAAATATCATTTTAATGACACAGAATTAATTTTTGCACAATTTACATAGGCATATTAGGCATATCAAAGAATAATAAACCCTTACTTAAAATTAAATAAATAAATAGTTATAAGGGTTGTTGAGGGTCGGTCAATGAACAACCCTTATAACTATCTATTTGACGGTCAACAATACCCCACACCGAATAAATAAATAAATTTTTCAAGCATTTTCACCCAAATGAAGTATGAGAACTTAAGCCACAAATAACTGAAATCAGGAGAAGAATACCATGATGTCATGCATTATAATATAATAATATTATAATTAATGTATTATATTATAATACATAATATTATTATGTACATCCTCAGAAGCAAGAAGTTCTTGAAAATACATTTGTCTATAGTAAGAAGAATTTCAGTAAAACGTAATCGATGCTTCAACCATAAATATGCCGTAAAAAGGAATGTCTCGTCAGTTCGAATTCAAGCGGGAAACCCCGAAAGAGAAGGAAATTTAAGGTCTGACTGCGTCTGTCGACAGAAGTTGGACAGCTGTCGACAGAACCCGACCGCACTTACTCGAGCTGTCAGTTTCCGTCCAACCTACGATCGACCTGGAACACCAGATCTTAAACTGCGCATGTCTCCGGCGATTTCTGTTAAAATACCGTCAAACCTGGAACAAACCTTTAGTTTCACAAAGCGACGCAAGGTCGCGCTAGCGTCTGCTCCACAAACGTACTCCAAACACTCCGCAGGTTTGCCAAATGAAGGGTAGGTAGGGTACAGGGAAAAAACAAGGTAGTCCATAAACTCCGATTTTTCGTTCATCAGCGCACTCTGTTGGTCTTGACGAGTAGAGCTGCAAAAACGCTGATTCACGAGGGTAAAATATTTTTTGATATAGGTAGGTAGGTGAATTGTGAAAAAATAATTTCTGTGTCATGGGGAAAATATTTTTGAAAAACGCTGCAAATTTTCCACAAGGGTTTATTATTCTTTGATATAGATTAATCGTGTAAAAACTAAATCTGTGTCATTGAGAAAATATTTTTGAAAACCTAAAAAAAAAAAAAAAAAAAAAGGAATGGAATACAAATTTTGTATCCCCATGAAATCTTCATAGATCCTCACGGTGAAATAGAACTTGATGGAAAACGAGTATTAAATAAAATTTTTATCAAAATTTCAGATAAAAAAAAAAAAAAATCCTACTGCCTAAAACGGCTAGGAAGGCAGACGGATTTTTTTTTTTTTCAGGAACTTATCTTGAAACGTACTATGTCAAATTTTGAGGCCGATCAGAATTTTCGATCACTGTCGCGATTACGATGATGTTTTATTCCAAGAATAATAAACCGAAACCAGTAAAAATCTGCTGAGTTGGCAACAATGCTCCCCAATCGACTGAAGCCGTTCGGCAACACTGCCGACAGCACTTCCCGAAGCAAGCCGCGTCAGCGATAAGAATCTTATCATAAAATTATTAACGCCGCAAGTGCGAAATCAGCGAAATGTCAGGTGAGATGTTTCTGTTGATTGTATTCCTATCATGCTGAAGCGTAATATTATTACGAAATTATTCGTCCACAATTTTCAGTGTTCTTCAAGTTTGGCCCGAATGAAACCACTTCACGGCCCGCTGTTGCCTTCCCGAATGAAACCATTTCACCCTCTAAACTTACCATTCAAACTATCGATTGAATATCTCTTCATATTATTAGCTTTAACTTTAATTGTGTATTGTTTGTTGATAACTCGGGAAATTAGTGTCGTTATATTCCTCACACGGGATGTGACCATTCATTTTCTTTGCAAGCCTTCGCGTCGGTCCACATTTGGCTTGATTGTCTGTTGTTAGCTTTGGGTCTTTGATTTCTGTTGAGTATAGTTGTTCGTTATTTTCCTGTTCCGCGAGAAGTGAAGGTACGGATTTGATGAATTTCCCAAAACGTGTTCTTGTCCTTCGGCTCAAACTCCGAACTCCGGTCGTCAGATTTACCTACAACAAACGACGATTCTCTTTCGGCTCCAGTCTCTTGCATTTCGAAGTTCGGGTCATAGAATCCATTTTTTGGGGTCCCAGAACCTAGTCCAGCCAATAACGGGCCCCGTTCAACGGTGTTTACACGGACGGTGTTTCGTGAAAACCCGCCGGTTTACACTGCCGGTTCTCAGTTCCGAGAAACCCACCCCTCCACCTATAGGGGGTACAGGGACCAGTTACTGACTGCCTCAACTTCAAAGTTGAATGAAAGAGGTCTTTATTTTGGTTTATTATTCTTGGAATAATCCACCTATGTAATCGCGACGGAGGTCGACGACTCCGGTCGGCCTCAAAATTTGACATTATCCGTTTCAAGAGGTCTAGATTCCAAAACCGAAATGTCCGTCCGCCGTCCGGGCCGTTTTGGGCACTTTTATCGATAGGAAACCGCATTTGAGTCCAGAGGGACTATCAGCGGGCCCCCCGAAGGGAGCTCCACCAGGCGGGGTCTGCCGTTTTGGGCAGTAGGAATTTTTTTTAAATCAGAAATTTTGAAAAAATGCTCGGTTTACCATCTAGTTTTGCCCGCAAGGTTTTCAGCCCGATCGCCCAAACCCGTGGGGCGCTATGGGGCTAAAATGGGGATACGGGAGGTTTTTTTTTTAAAAAAAAAGGCTTTTGGCTATGGGATCGAGTTCGGTGTCGTTTTCGAAGTATTCTTCTCAATTCTCAATTCTCTTTATTTGCAGTTATCTCTTTGTACAGACATTGCAATTGTCAGTAAATACTACAACTAATTTTCGAAACATCGTTATAAATGAAGAATCATGTCAATCTTGGACGTAGAATCCATTTTCGGGGGTGCCGGAACGATCCAATTTCACTGTGGCGATCTATAGGGCTTTCATGGGGCTAAAAATGGGATTTTTTTTTCTTATAGTATAGGAGATATATTATAATATATATATCTTATCTATATCTATAAAAATTAATCAGTATTTTGTTGCTGATCGCATAACTTGAGAACGGCTGGACCGATTTGGCTAATTTTGGTCTTGAATTATTTGTGGAAGTTCAGAGAAGGTTTATATATAATATAATATAATAATATAATATAATAATGGAAAACCGCTATATTCCGCCGAAATTCCTCTCAAATTAATTCGACGATTCAAATGACGGGAAATGTTAAAAATCCGTACACTGTTAAAATCTCTCCTGTTGAAACATTCAGTATGGGATGTGTGGGATGTATGGGATGGTGTGTGGGATGTATGGGATGTGTGGGATGTATGGGACGTGTGGCATGTATGGGATGTATGGGATGGTGTGCGGGATGTATGGGATGGTGTGTGGGATGTATGGTATGTATGGGATGTGTGGGATGTATGGGATGTATGGGATGGTGTGTCGGATGTATGGGATGGTGTGTGGGATGTATGGGATGTATGGGATGTATGGGATGTGTGGGATGTATGGGATGATGTGTGGGATGTATGGGATGATGTATGGGATGTGTGGGATGTATGGGATGGTGTGTGGGATGTATGGGATGTGTGGGATGTATGGGATGTGTGGGATGTATGGGATGGTGTGTGGGATGTGTGGGATGGTGTGTGGTATGTGCCCGATGTATGGGATGTGTGGGATGTATGGGATGTGTGGGATGTATGGGATGGTGTGTGGGATGTATGGGATGGTGTGTGGGATGTATGGGCTGCATATAATTGGTGATAGACGGGAATTTGATAGGTACTTCACTACGACAAACCAACAAGCGTTGTTACTATGAAAAATTAAGTTGACGGGTTGCCACGGGTGCATCATCGATAGGTGATGGGCGGGAATTTGATGTTTCGTGCGACGCACGGGTGTCCCAGCTATGAAATAATGAATTTTCAAAATCTTTAGAAGTGCAGCGAAGCGCGCCAGGTCAGCTAGTACTATATAAATATAGCCCAGTACGATAGTAGGGGAGTGTTGGGGATTCGGTGGATCTTGAACTCTTGACTGCTCCTCATCAACATCATCGTTACTATTTCATCGTATTTCATTTCCAAGGTCGTACTGAGCCATTCCGGAAGTAGGAAAATCGGATGTCACATCCTGCCAATCACATGATCCCATGAGCGCAGGGGTCTATCTGTTGATATTCAACCCCAGAGGACGGTTTGCTTCAAGAAGCCATAATATGTACTTACATATTATGTAAGCCTGCTCAGTGAGGCGTAGGTTGAGCTTGATGGTGTTGGGTGGTAATCGTCTCAGAATGCCTATGTTGTAGCAATCATTGAATTCTAGGCCATGTCCCCGGGCATGAACATCAACAGACAGACCCAGGAGCGATCAATGGTCTGACACAGGAGCGATGGTTGTTAACTCATGTTAAGAGGTGTCCATGATTTACTTACATAGTTGGCTGGACAAAGTTTAGAATTGATTCTATAAATAACTTTAGATGTGGTCCGTTGCGCGTTGCCCACAACTGGGTGTGTGAATGGGAGTGTTAGGGGAGGTGAAGGACTCCTCACTTCCCCTCACTATCTCATTCATCTTGCATCTATTACTAACGCACGGAAACAAACCCGGAGGACCCGGTGGAGCAGAGGATGGGGGCCTCTTTCCAGATAGGAGATTGCCCAGGTTCTTGGGTTTTCGGTGCGCAACAGTAAATGGGGTCGGAAAGATATGTACAAGCCGTTTCTGGATGGGACAAAAGGATGTTATGGAGTTCCCGCAAAATCCCCCAGAATTTTTCCACACCTGGGAAGTACGTTGTCAACAGGAAAGGACCTCTCCGCTCAGCCCTCCCCTGTGGTAGGTAACCGACGCGGGCACGATTCTCCGCCGTAAAAGCTGCCCAGGATATACCCTCTCAGAGAGCCTGGTTCGAAAACCCTCAATGTAGTTCACCAAGTCAGCAGGTTCGCTGCATACCCGATGTCCTCTTATTGGCAGCGAGCGAGGGATTGACCTCTAAATGTGTGGTGGATGGCAACTAGTGTAATGAACATAGTTCTGTGCATTGGATGGTTTCACATGGACACCTGTTGTGATGTGACCATTCGATATAGATACCTCAACATCAATAAAAGTGACCCTCTCGGCTGAAGATGAATGCGGAGAGGTCACAGAGAACAACTAGTTCTTGTCATTCATCATCTCCTCTAACTCCTCTGACTCCAAGCCGTGCGGCAAGACAACAAAAATGTCATCAAGAAAACATTTCCATAGAAGGGGTTTTAACCGTCTCGAGGAGAGAAAATCCTGCTCCAGGGCTGCCATGAACAAGTTAGCATAGCTTGGAGCGAAACGTGTGCCCATCGCCGTACCTTGGGTTTGCAGGAAGTATTCGCCATCAAACTGAAAGTAGTTGTGGGAGAGACGCCTCAACGATGAAGTCAGTGGAAGAGGACTGACCAGTAGGGCGCTGATCCAAAAAACGGAGAAGAGCCGCCAGGGCCCTCCTGGTGAGGAATAGATGTATACCGAGAGTTCACGTCGATTGTGACCAGTATACGCGGATGTCAGGGGTTGGATGGCATTTGAAAACCTCTTAAAATTTCAAGGAAATGGAAAGAATCTTTGAGGAAAGAGGGTTGCGCTGAAGCCAAGGTTTTAGGACATTTTAGGACAATCTACATATGCAGACAAAGGTTCAGTTAGGCAATCATAGCTCGATACAATTGGTCTTCTTGGAGGAAGAGTGTCGGGAAGAGAATATGGTTTGTGAATTTTCATAAGAAGATAGAATTCTTAATATATTTAATATATTTGTGTAGAAGAATAGCCGACGAGCCAAACCCTCCCTCCGTTCATTACCATCCTGAAATCATATCGAACTCGAAGGTACCAAAAGTGCAACTTTGTGCAGAAAGATTTGGGCACAGAGCATGCTGTGCCTGGCTCAGGTCAACCTTCTTAGACTAAAGACAGAGTGTCTTATGTCCAAATGTTTTAAACTCTACGTGAAGTTAGCATTTCTCTCTTTTTTTTGAGCGCCCACGACGTTTCAACTAAAAACTCCACTTCTGTGAATTTTGAACTCCTTTTATTTTTTACGTGTCGAAGGTAGGTTGACGACTGTTGAAATTTTCATGATCCTATGATTTTGCCGTATTAAGTTATAGATTTTAAAAATCGAGCAAACGACGAAATCGCGCTTATTAAAAACCTTCACTTTCTCCTCTCTCCCACTTGTGAGACTTTTTAACCAAATTAATGGAAGATAAATGAGCTCCAAGATGTTGGGAATGAACTTCGATAAGTCCTGAGTCCCGAGTTGAACATTGGTTGTGGTTTATTATTGTTGGAATATTACTCCTATGTAATGCGACGAAGGTCGACAATAATTATTCTGATCGGCCTGAAAATTGGACATTATCCGTTTCATGACACGTAGATTCCAATAACGAAATGTTTGTCTGCCGTACGCCGTCCGCCGTCTGTGCCGTTTTGAGCATTATAAATTTTATTAAAAATCTGAAATTTTGACAAAATACTCGGTTTACCATATAGTTGTGTCCGCAAGCTTTTCAGCACAATCGCCCGAACCTGGGGGCCCGAGGGCTAAAAAGGGGCTAAGGCTGGGGTTTCTGAAGTTTAGAGTGTCGATTTTGATTGGCCTCAAAATTTGCCTTTATACGTTTCAAGATGTATAGGATCCAGTCACCAGGTGCCTCAGAAGGGATGTTCGATGCAAAGAATGGTGAAGAATTTTTCTCAACGCTTTTATATGCGCCCTTACGGGTGGATCAATTCTACCTTTAAGATAGCTCATTCGACGCAGAATTTAGTGCTCTTTAATTTACAATATAGAACATTTTCACCTATAACGCACCCTTTCAAAGTTATCCATGAAAAACCAAAAAAAGTGCCGAAATTACGAGGTTTTTTGCGATTTTGGCTGTGAGCGTCCCAAACATTTTTGTTGGGAAGCTTCGGATTCGTGTTCAGCACCCCAAAAAACATATAAAACCGTTGAGAAAAATTGTACATCACTCTTTGCATCGAAAAATCACCTGGTGACAATATCGTCTGCATCTCTCGAATCAACCAGTATCCAACGAGATGTCAATCCTTGTTGAAATAATCCAAAAAACGCTGCAAATTTTACACTAGGGTTTATTATTCTTTGATATAGGTTACTAGTGCGAAAATTAATTCTGTGTCAGTAAAAATGTTGAAAATACAAAAATTTCTACATTTTTTCTAAAAAACAATTATTTTTTTTAATCGAAAAATATTTGACCTCTTGGTATCCTTCAAAATCCCATTCTTAGCCCATAAAAGCCCTATAGATCCCCACAGTGAAATCGGATCGTTCAGCGACCCCCCAAAATGGATTCTACGTCCAAAAATACCTCGAAAACGACACCTAACACGATCCCATAGCCGAAAGCCTTCAAAAAACCCCTCCCGTAGCCCCATTATAGCCCCAGAGCGCCCCACGGGTTTGGGCGATCGGACTGAAAACCTTGTGGGCACAACTAGATGGTAAACCAAGTATTTTGTCAAAATTTCAGATTTAAAAAAAAATTCCTACTGCCCAAAACGGCCCGGACGGCGCACAGTGGGCTAGATCGCATAATTAGGTGGAAAAAACCCCATTTTGAAAGTTACCAGAATGCGATTCTAATAGGTGGGTTTCATAGAGGTTTTGTTTGCGAACTCTGCCCTGGAAGGGGGGGCGCCAATGTTTACACCGAGAGGCGTGAAACTATCGGAATACTCGATTTATCTCTTTTCTCACTTCATAATGTGTTTGTCTGCTGTGGTGTCCAGTTGCTCTTCTGAATTAATTTGACGATGGAGAGTTCCACCTAAGGTAGGTAGAAAACATCCTTCAAAGTCGACATTTGATTAATTTCAATTTTTTTGCTGTTCCTGCTACAAAAACTATGAAAAAGTCGATTAAATTAGCTTTAAAATAGTATTACTAAAATCGCAGGTAATTGCAGGTTTTGCGCTCCTTGAATATGTGATCTACTCGAGTTCTATTCGAGAAATATGAAAAAAACGGGCCGTTAGCACCCCGCGATAAAACTCAATGTTGATGTCGAGTTTCTTGGAATATCTCATATTTTATGACAATTTTTGACACAAAAACGAGTATAATTCATGAAATGTTAACTTTATCAAGTGGAGGGCAGTCTAAATCGACTCAGTACTTGAAAATACATTGAAAAACGCTGCAAATTTTACACAAGGTTTATTATTCTTTGATATACGTTACTTGTGCAGAAATTTAATTCTGTCAATGAAAAAAAAAAATTTTTTTTTTTTTGGATTTTTTGTTCAAAAATGTGTCTTTTTCAAAAATGCTGTATTTTTTACTCGAAAAATATTTAACATCCTGGGATCCTTCAAAAATCCCATTTTTAGCCCCACGAATGCCCTAAAGATCGCCCTAGTGAAATCGGATCGTTGCGGGACCCCAAAAAATGGATTCTACGTCCAAAAATACTTCGAAAACGACACCTAACTCGATCCCATAGCTAAAAGCCTTCAAAAAACCCCTCCCGTAGCCCCATTATAGCCCCATAGCGCCCCACGGGTTTGGCCGATCGGACTGAAAACCTTGCGGGCACAACTAGATGGTAAACCAAGTATTTTGCCGAAATTTCAGATTTTTTAAAAAATTCCTACTGCCCAAAACGGCCTGGACGGCGTACGGCGGACGGCGTACGGCGGACGGCGGACGGACATTTCGGATTTAGAATGTAGACCTCTTGAAACGGATAATGTCAAATTTTGAGCCCGATCGGAGTCGTCGACCCCCGTCGCGAAAACATAGGTGTATTATTCCAAGAATAATAAACCAAAAGCGATTTTTAGCCAATACGATACTTATTTTGAGTTTTTTCCACCTAATTATGCGATCTAGCCCACTGTGCGGCGGAGGGACATTTCGGGTTTGAATGTAGACTTCTTGAAACGGATAATGTCAAGTTTTGAGGAATAATGTCAAGTTTTTTATAATAATGCACCTGTGCATTATTCCAAGATAAATAAACCAAAATCTGTTGAGGAATATCGACAAGGGCTGATTTCACGCCTTCATTTTGGTTTATTATTCTTGAAATAATACAACTATGTTTTCGCGACGGGGGTCGACGACTCCGATCGGCCTCAAAATTTGACATTATCCGTTTCAAGAGGTCTATATTCCAAAACCGAAATGTCCTTCCACCGTCCGGGCCGTTTTGGGCTGTAGGAATTTTTTTAAAAATCTGAAATTTTGACAAAATACTCGGTTTACCATTTAGTTGTGCCCGCAAAGTTTTCAGCCCGATCGCCCAAACCCGTGGGGCGCTATGGGGCTAAAATGGGGCTACAGAAGGGGGTTTTTGAAGGCTTTCGGCTATGGGATCGAGTCAGGTGTCGTTTTCGAAGTATTTTTGGACGTAGAATCCATTTTTTGGGTCCCGCAGCGATCCGATTTCACTGTTGCGATCTATAGGGCTTTCATGGGGCTACAAATGGGATTTTTGAAAGATCCCAGGAGGTCAAATATTTTTCAAGTAAAAAACAAAACATAATTTGAAAAAACATTTTTTGAAAAAACAGAATCAAAAAAATCTTTTCTGAAAAAAATTTTAAAATTTTTTTTTCATTAACACAATTAAATTTCTGCACAAGTAACTTATATCAAAGAATAATAACCCTTGTGTAACATTTGCAGCGTTTTTGAAGGCAGTTCGTTACACCCTACGGTACATAATTGGATATTTTTACGATTAGTGTTATTTTGACGACTTTTATGACTATAATATAGTCATAGTAGTCGTCCGGTGTGGCGTTGGGTAAACTACCGTTTCCCTCGATCAGCGAAGTTAAGCAACGTCGGGCGTGGTTAGTACTTGGATGGGTGACCGCGTGAGGAGCGGGGTCACCGATACAAGTATTTTCTGCGTTCAATCGGACGGCGAACTCCTCCCAACCCAGGGGGACGAGGCAATGGAGAGCCATGAGCGCAATCGTCAGACAAGTTCCGATCCTCCTTGAGAGGACGGCTGACGACGTCCGCGACGGCAGCAGCCAGTCGGACGAAAATTCAGGGTGAAATTCCCTTGTTTCGTTTCGTTCGTTTTCGTTTAGTCATAGTATAGTTATATTATAACGTATGACTTATATGACGATATAACCCTGAAACGACCGGTGCAGCTGATATGGCACAGGGCTTCGGTGTATTTGATCCTTGATGCAGAGAGCAGTGCAGTTGATTATACCCCGTAAAAGCGTGTTCCTTGCCAAATTTAAATAAGTACAACCTTATGATTATGGGGATTATTTAATTTTCAGGAGGTCCTAAAGGGGACTGGAAGTGTCCTGTCGACGCAGGCAATTTCGCCTTCACAAGCCGAAAGTGCAAGTGCAAAACTGAGAAACCTTCAGGTATGTTCCAACCTTTCCCTCGTTTGATATTAGATCAGATATTGTAATAACCTTTGGAATAATCGTGAGGCGGTGTTTTGAGCAGGTGGAGAGGGCAATGACGAAAAACCTCGCGAGAGGTACATCCCTCCCGACCCGACTAAAGATGAAAAAGAGATCGGGAGTGAAATTTCTCGCGAGATTTCTCCCGAGAACTTTGAGAAGTACAGCAATATCCCGATTGAGGTAAGCGTCTTTGTCAAATCTAAATGAATTGGTTGTGTAGTCGTCAATTAAAGATTTTAAAATTCTTTCCATCTTCAGGTTTCTGGTGTAAATCTCGTTCCTCATGCGGAAACTTTTGAACAATTTGGGCTCGGAGACATTGTTTACAAGACCATTGAAGAATCCGGCTACAGGAAGCCAACACCCGTGCAAAAACACGCTATACCGATTATCATGGCGGGCCGGGATCTCATAGCCTGTGCGCAAACTGGGTCAGGAAAAACGGTATGAGAGAACCTAATTGAATGGGTAATGCATTGAGAACCTAATTGAGAATAACTTGAATCATTTAACATATCCCTTTTTTTTAGGCTGCTTTCTTGGTCCCCATCATCAATTCTCTGTTAGAGCATCCGACGGAGTTGATCGAGAGCGAAATGTACGCTGTACCCCAAGTGATAATTTTGAGCCCAACCAAGATGCTCGCCATCGAAACATACATCGAAGCGCATAAATTGGCGGCACGTCAGTTGAAAATCAATATTGCTTTTGGAAAGACTGCCTCCGTCTCTTTCCTTCTGGCCAAGGTTCTTATGGTGAGTTGATTTTCCTGCCCTATCTCGCGTTGAATTGTTGGTGAATGTGCTCGTGAGTTTCCATAGCTTCGCTATGTCGTTGAAAAAGGGGCAGTGCAATCGATTCCGGGCGCACAATGGCCAATTTTCCGGATCTAGGTGGGCAAAATTCGCAAATGGGCCTTTACTTTAGGAAATTTAACGCTGATTTAGAATATACCATGTATGAGTGGTAAAATGACTCAATTTTTCAACTGAAAAAACAGGGTTTTCATCAATTTTTGATAGTCTTTCAGTTTTAAGTTTGCTATTTCCAATTCCCTGGAGGGATTTGATTTTTTTGCACACGAAATTTATCATAATATTTACCATATTATGGTCAACTCGATCCTGCTTTCGAACGCTCAGCCGTTGCTTTACAAATTGTTTCCTTTCAACTTCAACCATATCCCAGGCAAATTAGACCAAAAAAATACCATGCCGGCTAATAAATAGTGCTAAGCTGGAAATGATCTTAAACCACTTTGGGCATTCCAAAGAAGAGTAATACGAGTTTGCGACGGTTTCTGAGTACGGCATAACTCGTGGGAGCTGAAAACATGCGAAATGTTGGCACTTTTTTTTCAGTTTTTTGCTTATTACTCAGAATCGGTTTGTTCTACGGAAAACCTCGCCACATACTAAATTAAAGAGCATCAAATTCCCCGTCGAATGACCTGTGGAACGTCAAATTCGGCTCAGCTACATAGTCACAATCGATGGTCAAAAATCGTCAATGTTTACCAACTTGGCAAAAAGGTGGGTTACGCTCATGTTCAAACGTCTGCTATCAAAAACGGCAACTCTAATCAAAAGACTCCATAGAATGAAAGTTGTAGGGCATCAAATTCCGCGTAATGAGAGCTCCTAAATTTTAAAATTCGCTCATTCCTACGCAGAGATACGCGCAAAGTTCAAAAGTAGTCCTAACACTGAAATTTCGCGAAGAGGCTCTTTTTGAAATTACACGACTGTTGAATCATATATGTTCGTCTAGTTATTCGAATTTAGAGGCAATTTCGTCATATTGCTAAGACAGAAAACGAAATACATACTATGGCTGTCCAAGATGATATTTAATAAAGGGTTTCAAACAAGAAAAACGTGAAAACTGCATCACACAAAAAACTGTATAGTGAAAATAGAAATTTGATGCCCTTCAACTTTCATTCCATGGAATTTTTTGATTTGAGAAGCCGTTTTCTCATCGCAGACGTTTGAACATGAGCGTAACCCACCTTTTTGCCAAGTTGGTAAACATTGACGATTTTTGGCCATCGATTGTGACGATGTAGCTGAGCCGAATTTGACGTTCCACAGGGGCATTCGACGGGGAATTTAATGCTCTTTAATTTAGTATATGGTGAAGTCTTCCGTAGAACAAACCGATTCTGAGTAATAAGCAAAAAACTGAAAAAAAGTGCCAACATTTCGCATGTTTTCAGCTCCAACAAGTTACGCCGTACTCAGAAACAGTCGCAAACTCTCTTTACTCTTATTTGGGATGCTCAAAGTGGTTTAAGATCATTTCCAGCTTAGCAATATTTATTAGCCAGCAAAAGTCTAATTTGCCTGGGCTACCAGTAAACCTGCGAAACATTATCGAAATGTGTCACAGAGAAGGTAGCAACTTTTAATATTCTTCATTACTGAACACATTAACATTTCGGGCGTAACACGTTAGGGGGAATCGGGCCTGCGGGAAGAGAAAAGAACACGATGGGGGTAACAACAAACAGCACGCTAGGAGGCAAGGTCGAATTCCGGTCAGTTTCCGCCGGTTCTCGTGTCAAGTTCAAGTGCGTTAGGCATGGATGCGTAAATATCTCGTAAATTCGAAAGTTGACGCGGCTTATTATGTCCACACGAATTATATCGAAGAAGGACTGCCGTTTCAACCCCTCTGTTTGGGCACAACCCCCTTCCTTAGGAAGCCCCACAACGACGAATGGAGCCGAGTCCTTCCACTCGGACTTCAATAAGCAGTTTTATTTTAAGCACCCGAACATTCACGTCATAATGAAGGTGCTGGCCAAAAATCAGACAGAGAGCATGCTGAAAATCCATAGCTTGAAAGCTGGCTCCACTAACCCGACGAGGAAAGACCAGAAGGAGCACGTAGACTTTCTACTGAGCGCATGGGAGATTCTAGGAGGTAACATGCCAAAGCGCATAAGGCACAAAATGGAGAAAATTGAGTTAAGGTTAGTTTCTGGGTCTGTTCCGTCATTAAAATAGCTTGGAATAGTCAAACATCATAAGTTCCCGTAAAAACCAATGGAAATGTAGGCAGTTCTGAGCAAAATCGCACAGGTCCGATGCGGGGTGCGAGGCAAAGAGACACAAGTCCAATTCAACCAATCTGATTCGAATAACGAGTCACGTGACCGAGGCAATAATTGCCTGAATTTAATTAATTGTTTATGTTTTGGTTTTGTTTTTGTTTATGTTTTGGGTTTTTGTTTTTGTTTGTTTTGGCTTGTTACCTTGGATTTGAATAAAGTTTGTTTTCTGTTGTTTTAATAATTCAGGAATTTTCTGGAATCTAACCAACTGATAAAAGAGCATTATTTTACCTAATGCTCTCAGGGAATTTAATTATAAAAACATGCAGCTTAAAAAAAAAAAAAAAAAATTGTGTGTCAGCTACTTGCTAAATGTGCTACCTGGGATCCACCAATGCACAGATCGTCGGTCAAAGGACAACAACTATCTGAAGGCGGTCTGCCGATACTTTACTTACGCTGGTTTTCAGTCGACGTCGCGGCGCACAGAGGGGCCGTCGACGATAAAAGGTGGCGGAAAATACTCAAGGTGACAGACTGATTGGTAAAGATGGGTTTAGCATAAAAAATACAAAATATAAATGTTTAGTTGTTTATAATAATTTTTTCATTAAAAAATAAAATTTAAAATAATAGTTTTCCTCTTTTTTCCATTTTGGTTTATTATAACGTAAGGTAGGTGCGGCGAAATAGTGGGAATCCATCCTATAAAAAGACGATTTCAGACGAAGTAGTCTATTTCCACGATTAATAAAGTAACAACTTGTAGACGCGTTTCGGTTTACTAAACCATCATCAGTACAATACAGAATTCTGTATTGTACTGATGATGGTTTAGTAAACCGAAACGCGTCTACAAGTAGTTACTTTATTAATCGTGGAAATAGACTACTTCGTCTGAAATCGTCTTTTTATTGGTTTATTATTCTTGGAATAATACACCTATGTTTTCGCGACGCGGGTCGACGACTCCGATCGGCCTCAAAATTTGACATTATCCGTTTCAAGAGGTCTACATTCAAAATCCGAAATGTCCGTCCGCCGTCCGGGCCGTTTTAGGCAGTAGGAATTTTTTTAAAAATCTGAAATTTTGGCAAAATACATGGTTTACCATCTAGTTGTGCCCGCAAGGTTTTCAGTCCGATCGCCCAAACCCGTGGGGCGCTATGGGGCTAAAATGGGGCTACAGGAGGGGTGTTTTGAAGGCTTTTAGCTATGCGATCGAGTTAGGTGTCGTTTTCGAAGTATTTTTGGACGTAGAATCCATTTTTGGGGGTCCCGGAACGATCCGATTTCACTGTGGCGTTCTATAGGGCTTTCATGGGGCTAAAAATGGGATTTTTGAAGGATCCCAAGAAGTTAAATATTTTTCGAGTAAAAATTAAAAATTTTTTGAAAAAACACATTTTTGAAAAAAAAATCCCCCAAAAAAATTTTTTTTGAAATATAAAAATCCAAAAAATATTTTTTTTAATTTTTTTTATTGACAGAATTAAATGTCTGTACAAGTAACCTATATCACAGAATAATAAACCCTTGTGTAAAATTTGCAGCGTTTTTTCATTGACAGAATTAAATTTCTGCACAAGTAACGTATATCAAAGAATAATAAACCCTTGTGTAAAATTTGCAGCGTTTTTTTTTATTGACAGAATTAAATGTCTGTACAAGTAACCTATATCACAGAATAATAAACCCTTGTGTAAAATTTGCAGCGTTTTTTGAATTTATCTCGAGGAAATTCTTAGAAAATGAACAACTTTATCTTCAGGATAATGGAATTTCCTCGTCATAAATATTAATTTTGACCGTCGTCGTCGTCGTCGTCGTCGTTGTCTATTGGAGGTGATTCCAACAGTTCTGATTACCTCAGGGTTGAGCTTTCGAGCATTGCGAGGAATGAGCCTGATGAGAGAGGAAACCACTGGATCTGAGCTTATCAGCAGATGGTTTAGGATGTCCTCTTTGGTTTTGACTCTCGATATTTTGCGTGAGTGACACTCTCTGAACCTTTTGAACTCCTTGTTCCTTGCTTCCTGAGCCCCTTCGCTCAACTGTCCTATTGGAAGCAAGGCATGATCAACTATTGCTGCACCATGAATTAAAACTTTGTGTACAGATGGTGTCATTGGATTTCAAGAGTATTTCTCAACATAGGATTTCGATGTTTCAAGAGAATAGTCTGAAAACTTTTCCGTGTTGATACGGTAGCCACTAGATAAAGTTTTAAGGATTACAAAAAAACCTCTTTAAAATAGCTTCGTCTATGCCTGTAATCTGTGAAGCTACATCCTCGTTATCAAAAAACCGCCTCGCGGTATTCCCATCGTTACTATTACCAAACCCTTGCTTGCCTTAGGTTTGTTCACGATGAGGCCAAGTTGAGATCTAAATTTAATTTGAATTTCGTTATTAGCCTCTTCCATCTTTTTCTTCTTTTCTTCACTATTTTTTGCAGTTCTTGATTGGAGCCGACAAGTGAGAGTGAGTGAAAATTCCAAAAACCGAATATAGGCGTGGAGGATTGACAGTCCGAAACTCAAATTGGATTGATTGACAGGAGTTTGTAAAGCCTTATTGATGTTTTTCAGATTGTTTGTAGTCAGGCCGCAAATCTAATATCTGTGTGGATTTGGTGTCAGTCACGGAGTCACGCAGACTTTACCATCTACCATTGTGCCATTGTGAATAGCAGCTAATGCCTAACGGTTATAACAGTTATGGAAGAAGCATTTATGCTCAATATCATCTCTCTCAGTAACTGAGTGAGATGATATTGTGCATAAATGCTTCTTCCATTCAGATTTATCGCAGAAGGCTGTAGACAGCGAATCTGAGCTTTAATATCATCTATCTCAGCTTTGGAAGATTCTACAGTTTCCTTGATGAATTTGAAGTCTTTTTTAATGTTTACCACAAGTGTACCTCGAACAATTCACGCCAAAGCGCGTTTTTGCCGTGGCACATTAGTACAAAAAGTGAAAAATCATGAGAAAGCGCACACATCCGCACGATCTGACTTTGGAATCACATTCTGGGGTCTCAAATGATCACACGCATAAAAAAAAAAATAATAATAATAATAAAATAAAATAAAATAAAAACACGAAGACACGTGTAGAAACCTACTATTTTACGGTGTGGTTTTTGCCGACGGTGCAGAGGTCTAATCATTTCTCACCCTAACCACCTCACCTACTATTTTTTATCGATTTTCTGATTTTTACAGCATTTTTGATTTGTATAATCGATAAGAGCCAATTTAATGATGAGAATATTTGTAATGTCTTCGTATGGACCGCCTGAATACAAATCAGTAGTGGTAGGCATAATTAATACTTGGGGCCCGCCAGGGCGAGAAAAATGTAGTGGTGAAAATGGCCAACTCCAACTTTACGCCCATCTGCTCTCCTCCAGATAGCTCGAAGCGACAAAACCAATATTGTTCTTTGTTCATATATATATATATATATATATATATCAGCTAAAGAATTAACATCAAACCGATCGGTCAGATGCGTTTTTAATTTTTCGAATTTCCGCCACCTTTTAGCGTCATCGGCCCCTCTGTGCGGCGTTGGGAAATGGTCAGGTCAGTAGACAGTCGGCAAAGCGGACATGCCGACCTTCGCGACGACGATCACCCATCGTTGGCTCGACGTATGTGTGCTACATGAGCCTTCACTCTATCTGCACCTGGGCAGTTGCGCGACGTAATGCCTTGATGGCTTCACAAAGCTCCTCACTCGTCCATGGTTGGTTTCTTGTGGGTTGGCTCTAGGACTTTCCCAGATCGGAGGGAATGTTACCGTGATGTAGATCACTGAAAGATTTCTCCTTTTGTTCTGTTAATTCGTGCCAGATCCCTTACAGTGTCCTTCACATTGTTTAAGCCCTTCAGCAACACCCAGCATTCGTCAACTGTCAGCAAACATACCTAACCATGATAATATGTAAATCGAACATTGAAAACAACATCGAAACTTGAAACCAGTAAAAAATCCAAAGCTCTGTCCCTTTACCCTCGATGGATATTAACTAAATTTTTGAGGGTTTCAGGAAGGATGCCATATTTTGGTTGCCACACCTGGTCGAATAAACGCCTTCGTCCTTCAGGGCTGCATATCATTCTCGTCTTTGAGGTTCATCGTGCTGGACGAAGCAGATCTTATGTTGGAATTGGGATGTTGGCCACACGTGGAGAACATCCTCAATCATGTACCTAAGGTAAATATTTGAACAAACAAAAAAGTGCAAATTTTACAAAATGGTTTATTATTCTTTGGTATAGGATAATTGTGCAAAACTTAGTTCTGTGTCATTAAGAAAATATTTTTTAAAAAAGTTTTTTGAAAATATTTGAAAAAAAAAGAAAAAAAAAAGGGTACATTGTTTGACAGATATGGGACCTCGAAAAATGGATTATGCGTCAAAAATTACTCGAAAAGGACACCTTATCTGACCTCCTGGGATCCTTCAAAAATCCCATTTTTTGCCCCATGAAAGCCCTATAGAAACCAGGAAACGCAGTGAAATCGGATCGTTCCGGGACCCCCAAAAAAAAGATTCTTCGTCCAAAAATACTTCGAAAACGACACCTAACTCGATCCCACAGCCAAAAGCCTTAAAAAAAACCTCCCATAGCCCAACTTTAGCCCCATAGCGCACCACGGGTTTGAGCGATCGGACTGAAAACCTTGCGGGCACAATTAGAGATGGTAAACCAAGTATTTTGTCAAAATTTCAGATTAAAAAAAAAAAAAAAAAATCCTACTGCCCTAAACGGCCCGAACGGCGGACGGACATTTTGGATTTAGAATGTAGACCTTTTGAAACGGATAATGTCAAATTTTGAGGCCGATCCCAGTCGTCGACCTCCATCGCGTATTATTCCAAGAATAATAAACCAAAAAACCGCCTACTGCCCAAAACGGCTTGGACAGACATTTCGTTTTGGTTTATTATTCTTGGAATACCCCACCCCTTGGAGGTCCCACATCCGTCCAAACATCGTACAGAAAAATAATTTTTTAATATATTTTTTCAACAATTTTTTCTTAATGATACAGAATTAATTGTTGCGTAATTACTCAACAAAGGAATAATAAACCCTTGTGTAAAATTTGCAGCACTTTGGTATCTTGAAACGAATGATGTCAAATTTTGAGGCCGATCAGAATTTTCTACCTCCGTCACGATTTAGTTACGTAGGTGTATTATTCCAAGAATAATAAACCAAAATGCGATGAGGATCACTCTTGCTTATACTAATGACAATCCCTTATGTTTAAGGGGGACCATCAAACGTTGGTGTTCGGTGCGACCATCCCGAATGTAACTCAACGTTCGGTCAGCCAATATTTGGGTGACTATTTGTTTTTGGCTGTGGGGATCGTCGGTGGAGCCTGTACGGACGTGGAGCTGGTGTTCTACGAGATGTCCAAATCCAACAAGAAGAAAAAGCTGATGGAAATTCTCAACCAGACTCCAGGTGCGATTGCGTTGCTGCTATCTTTAGTCCTCGACGTCAGGTTTTCCTTGGATGTATTCATTTGTTACGATTTTTTTCCAGCCAGTGAATTGACTTTGGTGTTCGTCGACCATATGAGGACCGCCAATTTTTTGGTGGCCTATCTGTCGGAAATCCAAATCCCAACCACGAGCATCGACGCTTACCAATTCGAATGGGAGTCTCTGAAAGCTCTGAAAGAGTTCTGGTCCAGGGAGAAGCCCACTCTGATAGTCGCAGGCCATGCAAGTCGTGGCCTTGGTAAGTTGGATATACCGTGTCCCTAATGGGTTCCAGTCGCAGGCCTTGCAAGTCGTGGCTTTGGTAAGTTGGATATACCGTGTCCCTAATGGGTTCCAGAACCGCGTCTTGATATCCCCCCCCCCCCCCCCCCAAAGAGAAGAAAAAAGTACTTCACGTCAGGATACGAGAAAAGTGGGCTTTGGGCCTCCAGTGCAATTTGAATTTTTGGCGAGCCACCAACAATTAATTTTTGGACGGAACCGCAAACTTTGCTTCCGTGTAGAAAGCTGTGAGATTGGCCACTCACTGACCAACGAAAAATCGGACGGGAGGCTGCAAGCTCACGAGCAGGTTATCTACGCGCAGAGGTGTGGGGGTTGAGGGGGGTCAAAAATCGATTTTGAGTTCTAAGCATTTTCAAAACTAGACTATTTTCTGAATAAGAATACAGTAATCCCTCATTATCCGCGGGTTTCGATTATCCACGGTTTTTGCCCTGTGCCCTTGAACCTTGAAGAATCATTTTGTTTGTCATCACATGTTTGACTTTTGAACGTTGTTGCCATCATCAGATTCTGTAGTCATGAGTTATCGTCGTGTCAGTCAGTTTTGTCACCTCAGTCAAACGATTATGTATAAAATCGAGAAAAGAAAACGTGTTGTGCTCACTTTAGTTGCGAAAATGAAAATTTTAGACGCGCTGAAAATTGAGAGAGTTGCTTTGGTCGCAAGGAAGTTCGGAGATCAGGAAAAACGAGGAGAAAATTAGAGTTAGTGTGAAGGAAAGCGGACTCCTCTGTGCCAAAACTGCCTCTTTTTCTCGTGATGTGGTGGTAGAAAAAACTGAAAAGGCATTGAACGTATGGATAGAGGATCAAACCAGGAAGCGAGTGTCCCTGAATTCCCAAATCATCCGTGAAAAGGCCAAACCGTTTCACAAGTATTTTGCCTCTTTAGGGGAAAGTATTGCACACAGAACTGTTGAAAAACCTGGCTCAAAGAAAGGGTTGATGTAGCGGGCTGACTAAAATGCGCCTGGTTCGTCAGACGGTCCGCCGTCCTCTTCAAGGTTGATTGGCACACAACAAAACGCGTAAAGAAAAAGTTGGTTAATTATTCTAGGTTTACCTAGGATTCTTCTAGTTCATTCTTCTAGGATTGGGTGTACGCCGAAAGCCGGTCAGCTTCTTTGACGATGTTGAGTCGGCGCTGGAAGGATTCTCAACTTTCTTCCACAGTTGTGAAGGAATTTGATAGGCCGATTTCCCATAGTATAATTTCCTCACTCGCCCCATTATTACAACGACAAAAATGCACGAAATTTCAGAAAATGACACGATTTTACACCGTAAAACATCGTCACAAATCCGACGTAAAATTATCGTTCTTTCAAAACCAAAACAAACTCTTTTTGCTGTTCTTCCTACTTATTCTTCTCGACTTTCTCTTTTATTGTTACTCAGAGTTACCAGAACAAGGGATGGACACAATGTGTTCCATCTTCCTGTCAAAATGATCGCTTTTCTACTCCACCAAATAAAACGAACGTGAGATGGATGAGCGGTTCGCGCTCAAGCTTTGATCGCGTTTTTCTCGGAACGACGTTTTTCGCACATAATATGCTCACTAGAACCAGAGAAAAGTGAGGCAATGCTGCGATATTATCGGATTGTTATTTTTTATTTTTTTGTTTAATTATTTCGAGGAAGAGTTAATAGTAAAAATTCGAGATTGTAGGTATCGGTTTTGTGTGTGTGTGTGTGTGTGGCAGCTGCTAGAGCTCATTAGAGCTACAGCAGCCCCCCCCCCCCTTTTGGGGGAGCGCCACGACAGGAGCAGCCGGAAGGGAAGGGGAAATGGTTGATGAGAGGGGGTTGATGGGGTTTGCACCCCGGGTACGACTATTGGGAGTCAATTAGTGATGGGAGAAGTCGCTCCCTAAAAGGACTGGGACTGGATTCGCTCACTCCCAAGAAAGAGCGACTCCTTTTGACTCACTCACTCCTTCGCTCCCCCCCCCCCCCCCCCGCCCCCCGCCGGCCATTTTCCCAGTTTGGTCAATAACTCAACTCCTAACAGACCAGTCCCTCTCCCCCCTCAATCACTCGTTTCGCTCTTTCGCTCAGTTTGGGCCAACAGGGTAAGTCTTGTCAACTCCTTTCCAACTCTTAACACGCCCTACCTGCCTGTCCAACTCCCCTCTTTATCAAAAATCGTCTCTTCTCGCTCTTTCGCTCGTTTTGGGGCAATAGGGATCATTGTTGACAACTCTTACAACTCCCAAAATACCTGCCAGTCCCACTTCCCCCCTCGATCACTAATTGTCTCGTTTCGCTCTTTAACTCAGTTTGGGCCAATAGGGTTCATTGTTGACAACTCCTTCCCAACTCCTGACACGCCTACCTGCCTGTCCAACTCGCCCCTCAATCACTAATTGTCTCGTTTCGCTCTTTCGCTCAGTTTGGACCAATAGAATTCATTATTTTCAACTCCTTCCCAACTCCTGACACGCCTACCTGTCCGTCCAACTCCCCTCTTTATCAAAAATCGTCTCTTTTCGCTCTTTCGCTCCTTTTGGACGATTCCATTCCCCCTCTGTCAAAAATCGTCTCTTCATTTCCGACCAAGGTGGAGCACCGCAACTTTCAAACAACTTTTCGGAAAGCCTTTCAATTTGTAATAATAATTATTATAACTAGGTTTTTTACCAACAATAATAATAATTACAATTATTTTAACCTTCAATTATTGAAGGTTAAAATAATTGTAATTATTATTATTGTTGGTAAAAAAACTTAGTAGAGCCAATAGGAGGAAAAATTGTTTTCCTGTAGGAATACCTACGAAAAACCTAATAAAAATCAGATGAGGAAATGAAATAAAGATGATATGCTTGAAGAAATGTATTTAAAAATATGTAAACAAAAAATAAGGTTGATTCAATGTGCGAGGGGTAAGAAACTGGGACTGGGAGTTGTTGAGTTGGGAGTTAGCAAGAGCGAGATGTGTTTAAGTCTGTTGACTCTGAAACGAATACTACAACTAGATTCTCATTTTCCATCTCCAACTCCCCTCTACCGTCGCAGGTATTATTATTATCTTAACGAAGCGGCACCAAGAAAGGGTCAAGCGATACCCTCCATTGTGATGCTGGGGATAGCGCTTGGCCCTTTTTACCTGTTGCGGTATGACGAACCCCGGGTTCGTTGAACCAGGAGTCATTCTCTGAACTACCGCTCCTCTAAGGGAGCGATTTGGTGAACGAACTCCCTGAAAAGAATCGCTCCTTAGGAGTCGCTCACTCTTTCGCTCCCCATCACTAGAGTCAATACTCGACCAGCTGTCGTCCCCCTCAGAGCCCTGTCGGGGAACACCTCAGCTTCCAGGACAACCCTTTCCGTCCCAAAAGCCGGGCAGCTCCAAGCACGTGCCTCGTTGAGCCCTCTGGTACTGTGCACCACACACAGCCAGGATCGTCGGCCAGCGCCAGTCAGAGGAGGTTTGCGGGGAAGTCCCCATGACCAGACAGCAGTGGTTGGCCCTGTGGTCGAGGACCACCCACGTCATCTCCATTCGCTGAGCTTTGATTGGAAGAACTCAAAAGTGGGTCTCCCAGTGGACTCGGGGGCCCAATCCTCCTGCCACCGACCGACGAGCGTGGCCATCACCTCCCGGTGCAGCTGGACTCGAGGAGGCTCGGGCTCGTAACTTCGCCCCAGCTGTTGAAAGGGAAGCCACTTCCGAATCTTATAGGCAGCGTAGCGGCGGGCAGCCTTGGATTCTATGGGTAACACCCCAGCGAGGACTCGCACCACCGCCCCTGACGCAGTCCTATTATAGATAGATTACCTGGTCCTATAATAGGACCAGGTAATCTTTATCATGGCTATCCTCTGAGCTGACCTTAACATCTAAGGCTCGGTCCCTTAAGAAGGGCATATACTCCCCCGAAGGCATAAAGGAGGATCCCCAGGAGAAGGCCCCTGTATATAAACAGGAGGTCACCCGTCCTGAGGCCCCAATCACTCCAAATTCAAACCAAACCAAATTCCCCCCACGGGTTCGGGGGGTATATATGTCGATTCTATAAGTACTTGAGTAGTTGGAAACGAAGTTTCAGATTTTTTGGACCACTTCACTACCCTACGTTTTACAGGAATCATTAAAAAACGTGGTAAAAATACGTTTTTTTTTTCTAAGTCGAACTATGTAAGTTATTTGAATTCAGTTGATTCTGGAATTTTTTTCACGTTTTCCCCATTTTATAATCTCATTTCTAGATGTATATAGAAGGGCTCTATGCTGAAAAAAAGTTATTTTGGGTCCATCAGTCGTAAGGGCTAACAATTTTTTTTTTTTTGAAAAATGCTGTTTTTAGTGTGAAAATCAGCTGTAAAGTTAGAAGCACAACTAAGCACAAGAAACGGAAGTAATGGGTGTATTCCTGATGGTTTATAGAAGAGAATTATGGAGGAATTGGATCCAAGTTCGTCCAAGTCTGCCTTCAGGGGATTTATAAAGTTGTTGAGGTGGCGTTTTTTGAGTATTTTTGACGAGCTAAAACAGAGCGTTGTCAGTGATATCAAGTTAATAATGTTAATTAATAATATAAAATGGTTTCGGTCGTCAGTTTGTAATTGAGTTGTGTACTGATGTGCAAAATGAATCGTAAATTGAAAAAGAAGCGATTTTCGGATTTTTTACGCGGAAGAAAAATGATCAAAGTTACTTAATAAAGTCACCGATAAAATGAAATACGTACCATTCCTAGTATACCAACAACTGTTGGTGGTATACTAGGTGTGGTACCTATAAAGACAATACATACGTACCTATAAAAAAAATACCTACACAGTACTGTTGAGCTCATTAGACAATTAGGTCGGCAGGAATTATCATGATGAAAGCATGCCGAGATAAGAACCACTGTCTCAATGCTGACATCGCTATTTTATTTTGACTCCTCTTATTTTGAGTGTCTTCTCACTTCTAAACTCACTTTCAGTATGATTTTTGCACTCGGCCCGCAGACGTTAGTTATTCGGAAGAAATGCTTAGGACATACCGCGAGTTGCTAAATTTTATTCAAACTTCCACTGGCACCGCGGAGTTGCTTTTGGTTTATTATTCTTGGAATAATACACCTATGTTTTCGCGACGGAGGTCGACGACTCCGATCGGGCTCAAAATTTGACATTATCCGTTTCAAGTGGTCTACATTCTAAATCCGAAATGTCCGTCCACCGTACGCCGTACGCCGTCCAGGCCGTTTTGGGCAGTAGGAATATTTTTAAAAATCTGAAATTTCGACAAAATACTTGGTTTACCATCTAGTTGTGCCCGCAAGGTTTTCAGTCCGATCGCCCAAACCCGTGGGGCGCTAAGGGGCTATAATGGGGCTACGGGAGGGGTTTTTTGAAGGCTTTTAGCTATGGGATCGAGTTAGGTCTCGTTTACGAAGTATTTTTGGACGTAGAATCCATTTTTTGGGGTCCCGGAACGATCCGATTTCACTGGGGCGATGTTTAGGACATTCGTGGGGCTAAAAATGGGATTTTTGAAGGATCCCAGGATGTTAAATATTTTTCGAGTAAAAAATACAGAGTTTTTGAAAAAACACATTTTTGAACCAAAAAATCCAAAAAAAAAATTTTTTGAGATAAAAATCAAAAAAAAAATTTTTTTTTTTAAATTTTTTCATTGACAGAATCAAATTTCTGCACAAGTAACGTATATCAAAGAATAATAAACCCTTGTGTAAAATTTGCAGCGTTTTTCGTATATAAAATCCAACTCATGAATAGAAGAAATGATTCAATTTTGGTTTATTATTCTTGGAATAATACACCTATGTTTTCGCGACGGGGGTCGACGACTCCGATCGGCCTCAAAATTTGACATTATCCGTTTCAAGAGGTCTACATTCAAAATCCGAAATGTCTGTCCGCCGTCCGCCGTCCAGGCCGTTTTGGGCAGTAGGAATTTTTTTAAAAATCTGAAATTTTGGCAAAATACTTGGTTTACCATCTAGTTGTGCCCGCAAGGTTTTCAGTCCGATCGCCCAAACCCGTGGGGCGCTATGGGGCTATAATGGGGCTACGGGTGGGGTTTTTTGAAGGCTGTGGGGTATGGGATCGAGTTAGGTGTCGTTTTCGAAGTATTTTTGGACGTAGAATCCATTTTTGGGGGTCCCGGAACGATCCGATTTCACTGTCGCGATCTATAGGGCTTTCATGGGGCTAAAAATTGGATTTTTGAAGAATCCTAGGAGGTTAAATGTTTTTTGAGTAAAAAATACATAATTTTTGAAAAGAACATGTTTGAAAAAAAAAATCCCCCCAAAAAAATTTTTTTTTGAAATATAAAAATCCAAAAAAAAATTTTTTAATTTTTTTCATTGACAGAATTAAATTTCTGTACAAGTAACCTATATCAAAGAATAATAAACCCTTGTGTAAAATTTGCAGCGTTTTTTTATATGTTGTTGTGTAAGTTTCCTTGCTTAGGTTTTTTTTTAGGTTCGGTCAATAAATGAAAGTCTTGTTTCCCGACGTTTCGGCCGTTTATTCAGCCATTTTCAAGGGCTACAACAGATGACAACAAATAATAACTACGACTATAAAGGCTACTGACAGGAAATAATGAAATGGTTTTTTTCTTTTGCCTAAGTGCCTACAGAAACGAGTTTATGAGTAGTAGCTACAAAAAATCCTAACTAATTATACTTAAATTCACCAAAATAGATAGGTACTCTCATTTAGAGGACAGCTTCATCCACTACCATAACACCTGATACGTTTGGAATTCACTGTACTGACTGGTTAGGAAGAAGAAAAGTCAACTCCATTGGAGTGCTGGGTGGGAGAGGGGTTGTTGCAGGTAGTAAAGGGGCCTGCTGACTTGAATTTGTGGTTTTTAATGAGCTAAGGGGAATGACCCTGTGGAGTGGATGATGTCGCTATAACCGGTGGTTGTCAAAAGCGCGAGGTGGTCCAAAAACACCTTGAATTTTTAGTGTCGAAAGCGCGAATCCGAAAGGAAATATTAGGTCCATAAGCGCCACTGCTAAATGTGTCAAAAGCGCGAGCTGGAACCGTTACTATTACTTACATACCTACTCACTCGTAGATACTGTTACTCTTACCAACTACTTACCTTACTTTTAAACCCTAGTGTAAAATTTGCTATAACATTTACTGAGTTTTTGTACATCTGATCTCTTATTAATCACATTTTCCTTGTTTCTCTCTATGGAAAGCATTTCTTTAATCTCTCTTTTTATTGATTTTTCTCAAGCCAATTATTTTTGTATTTTCAAATTCGAATTTGTGACCCTGCCTTGCATGTTTTCTCAGAGCTGTACAATCTACAGAATTAGGTTGTTTTTCCAAAGTGTCAATGCTGTGTTTGTGGTGGTACAATCTGGTTTTTAGATGGGAGTGGGTTTGACCAATGTAAGATTTTCCACATTCACAGGGAATCTGGTGTACTAAATCAGATTTAATTGTTTTTGGCACTGGATCCTTTGTGTTTGTAAACAGGCTATTTAGTGTGTTGTAACTTTTGAATGCTATTTTTGCGGTGTCACTGCATTTGGTGAGGGTTTTCTGCAGTTTCTCAGATAGACCTCTGATATATGGGAGAGAATAATACTTGTGAGGGCTTGGGGATGCGTTTGAATTATCTAAATTTCGTCCTGAGGTTCTTTTCAATAGGGAACATATGAGTTTATGTCGAAACCCATTTAGTAGGAGAACATCAACTATTTTGTTTTCAGATTCTTTGAGAAATTTTTTGGAGGTGAGGTATCTAGCTCGGTTAATTAAATTCACTGCAAAGTTGATTTTCTGGTGATGGGGGCAGTCACTCTGAAAATTGACATATCTGCCTTTATTCTGCGGTTTTGGCCACCATTTTGTGGACAGCTCGCCATCAGAGGATCTGATGACTTGCACATCTAGAAAGGAAATGGACCGTTCTGAATTTTCGGTCTCTGAGGTGAATTGCAGTCTGTCATGAAATCTGTTGAATTTTGATAAAATTATATGGAGGGAATTAGTGGGTACAGCCAGCAGTAGGTCATCAACGAATTTAAATATAAAAGGTAACCTGAAAGGGAGTGTGGGTATTACTTTATCCAAGAGATGGTTCAAACAAATATCGCCTAGAATTGGTGCAATTGGTGAACCCATGGGGCACCCATATTTTTGCTCATAAATGTTATTGTTGAATTGGAATGACCTCTCCTGCGTGCAGAGCTTCAGCAATTTGAGAAAGTGAGTTTTAGGAATTTTGGTGTGGATTTTTATTTCATCCCATCTCTTCATGATGATACCAATTATCATGTCAATGGGGAGATTAGTGAACAAAGATGCTGCATCCAGGCTGATCAGATGATGATTTAGGGGAAGCCTAATCTGGGATATTTTATTTTTGAATACAAATGAATCTTTTACATTGTACCGGTCACTAGTAATATTTTTGAGAATCTGAGCCAAAAATTTCGAAGTTTCATATGTAGGGGCTGAGGTGTTGACCACAATGGGTCTTATGGGGTTACCTTCCTTGTGGTTTTTGACAAGGCCATACATTTTTGGGATCACACTGTTGTGGGTGCTGAGGCGGGTTGCTGTGAAATGGTCAATGTATTTTTGCTTTTTCAAGGAAACCAAGGTGTCATTGAGTTCTTTTTCCACTCTTTTCGTGGGGTCACGTTTTGTCATACTATATGTTTCTTTGACCGCCAGCATAGATTCCAATTTTTCTGTCAATTCTGATCTCATGATAGCAACCGTTTGATTTGTCTTGTCTGTCTTAGTGATGACCAGGTCTGGGTTCTGTCTAAGAAAGGACCGTGTTTTCTGGGCTAGTTTCTGAATTTCTGATTGTTTATTTTGCAGTTTCTGCTTGATAATATGATTGGTAATGATATTTACGCATTTTCCCCCGATGGAGTCACCCTTTTCTTCTTCCTGCACATTCTGAGCCAAAAAATACTCTACGTCACTAATGATCTGATCTATGGGGATGTCTCTATCCCATGATGGAATCACAAACTTCGGCCCAACTGAGAGGAATTGCTGAATATCAGCGGGAATACGAATTTGGGTCAGGTTTACAAACCATTCAGTTCTACCTACCTGCCCTGTCTGACTAGTGAGTTGGATGACAGATTTAGAGAACTTTGCAATATAGTGGGCTTTTTTCTTCACATGATCTGTTGTAAAATGAGAGTGGGTGTTTTCTTTGAAAAGGAGCAAATCATGAGGACTCATCAGGTCAGCTAATTTATCGATATTGAGATGAATATCTGCCTCAATATCCTTGATCTTATCTATGCAGCTCTTAATCTCTAAGTTCAGCAGTGAACATTAAATGTTCACTGCTGAACTTATTTTTGTACGTATGAGAGGTTTTGTTGAATTCTTCCTTAAACTTATTTCCAATATTACATGCAGTAGGTACGCTGTTCAGAACAGTAGCTATGTGAGGAGGAAATATTTCAGTGGAGCGGCATCTCAGTAGATATATGCGCTGATTGACTGCGGTGGCCAGCTTTTCATTGAGGCGAATGATAGCTTTCATTCTCCCACAAGTTCGTAGACTATATTTGGAGCGGATTTCGTTGAATATGAATGACATATATATTACATATTATTAATTGTCTAATGAGCATGTTATATTATAACATGAGTCAGTTTTTTACTCTTTTCCCGATTGTTGAATAAAGGTTGTTGTTGTCGTAAAAAAGAAAAAAAAAAAGCTGCAAATTTTACACAAGGGTTTATTATTCTGTGATATAGGTTACTTGTACAGACATTTAATTCTGTCAATAAAAAAAATTAAAAAAATTTTTTTTTGGATTTTTATATTTCAAAAAAAATTTTTTGGGGGGATTTTTTTTTTTCAAAAATGTGTTTTTTCAAAAATTCTTTAATTTTTACTCGAAAAATATTTAACTTCTTGGGATCCTTCAAAAATCCCATTTTTAGCCCCATGAAAGCCCTATAGAACGCCACAGTGAAATCAGATCGTTCCGGGACCCCCAAAAATGGATTCTACGTCCAAAAATACTTCGAAAACGACTCCTAACTCGATCCCATAGCTAAAAGCCTTCAAAACACCCCTCCTGTAGCCCCATTTTAGCCCCATAGCGCCCCACGGGTTTGGGCGATCGGACTGAAAACCTTGCGGGCACAACTAGATGGTAAACCAAGTATTTTGCCAAAATTTCAGATTTTTAAAAAAATTCCTACTGCCCAAAACGGCCCGGACGGCGGACGGCGGACGGACATTTCGGATTTTGAATATAGACCTCTTGAAACGGATAATGTCAAATTTTGAGGCCGATCGGAGTCGTCGACCCGCGTCGCGAAAACATAGGTGTATTATTCCAAGAATAATAAACCAAAATATCATAAAATTATGATACAATAATTTTATGTTATATATACTTATGTATAGCTAAAATGATATTTTAACTCCTCTTTTAGAGGATTTACTAAGCTTTTTGGAACTGCAGATGTCAAGCGGCAGAATCTTACACCTAAAAGTGGGTGTAAATCCATTCCTTCAATTCTTATCAAAAAACGCTGCAAATTTTACACAAGGGTTTATTATTCTTTGATATACGTTACTTGTGCAAAAATTTAATTCTGTCAATGAAAAAATTAAAAAAAAAATTTTTTTTTGAATTTTTATCTCAAAAAAATTTTTTTTTTTGGATTTTTTTGTTCAAAAATGTGTTTTTTCAAAAATTCTGTATTTTTTACTCGAAAAATATTTAACATCCTGGGTTCCTTCAAAAATCACATTTTTAGCCCCACGAATGCCCTAAAGATCGCCCCAGTGAAATCGGATCGTTTCGGGACCCCAAAAAATGGATTCTACGTCCAAAAATACTTCGAAAACGACACCTAACTCGATCACATAGCTAAAAGCCTTCAAAAAACCCCTCCCGTAGCCCCATTATAGCCCCATAGCGCCCCACGGGTTTGGGCGATCGGACTGAAAACCTTGCGGGCACAACTAGATGGTAAACCAAGTATTTTGTCGAAATTTCAGATTTTTTAAAAATTTCCTACTGCCCAAAACGGCCTGTACGGCGGACGGAGGACGGCGGACGGCGTACGGCGGACGGCGGACGGACATTTCGGATTTAGAATGTAGACCTCTTGAAACGGATAATGTCAAATTTTGAGCCCGATCGGAGTCGTCGACCTCCGTCGCGAAAACATAGGTGTATTATTCCAAGAATAATAAACCAAAACGGACTAGACCATTCGATTCTACGCACAAAAATACGTCTAGAACAACCCTGAATTTTGGTTTATTATTCTTGGAATAATACACCTATGTTTTCGCGACGCGGGTCGACGACTCCGATCGGGCTCAAAATTTGACATTATCCGTTTCAAGTGGTCTACATTCAAAATCCGAAATGTCCGTCCGCCGTACGCCGTACGCCGTCCGCCGTCCAGGCCGTTTTGGGCAGTAGGAATTTTTTTAAAAATCTGAAATTTTGACAAAATACTCGGTTTACCATCTAGTTGTGCCCGCAAGGTTTTCAGCCCGATCGCCCAAACCCGTGGGGCGCTCTGGGGCTAAAATGGGGCTACAGAAGGTGGTTTTTGAAGGCTTTTGGCTATGGGATCGAGTCAGGTGTCGTTTTCGAAGTATTTTTGGACGTAGAATCCATTTTTTGGGGTCCCGGAATGATCCGATTTCACTGTGGCGATCTATAGGGCTTTCATGGAGCTAAAAATGGGATTTTTGATGGATCCCAAGAAGTTAAATATCTTTCGAGTAAAAATTAAAGAATTTTTGAAAAAACACATTTTTGAAAAAAAATCGCCTCAAAAAATTTTTTTTGAAATATAAAAATCCAAAAAAGTTTTTTTAAAATTTTTTTTATTGACAGAATTAAATTTCTGTACAAGTAACCTATATCAAAGAATAATAAACCCTTGTGTAAAATTTGCAGCGTTTTTAATGTGAATATTAGCGGGGAGGGTGACCATGTCCCTCAAAAAGACCAAATGAGCTCCTTTAATGATTTTTTAAAATGTTTTTCCTGCAAAGGTCGTGCTTCAAAAGTTACGAAAACGGGTCCATATTGCAGAAAACCCGTTTCAATTATTTATAGGGCCTTAGGAAAAATATGATATTTGAATTCCGAGGTCTGGAGAGGGTACATGACGTGGGCTGCTTCGTCGTCTTTTGATTGGCCGGGAGATCCCCCTCTCTCTCATCTACGCAAGTCAGCCAACTTTGCTACGCGAAAAGTCGACCCCAAAAATCGAAAATCGGGTTAATCATCATAGACGGTCATTCGAAAATTGAGCATCGACGTTATTATCAAAGAAGGTTATTCAAAAATCGACCCGGGCCGAGTGTTTTTATTCCGATTCTGTTCAGATTTATTATTTAGCGCTCTGGCGGCTCAGTGCCCAACTATTCGACGCCCAGCCTGGTGAGGTGTGACGTCAAATTTGCCCGGCGTTCATTTCAAAATCTCTAACATTTCGAAAACAGCACTGCACGTACCTATACGGATATTCGAACTAAAAACGCTGCAAATTTTACACAAGGGTTTATTATTCTGTGATAAAGGTTACTTGTACAGACATTTAATTCTGTCAATAAAAAAAATTAAAAAATTTTTTTTTTGGATTTTTATATTTCAAAAAAAATTTTTGGGGGGATTTTTTTTTTCAAAAATTCTTTAATTTTTACTCGAAAAATATTTAACTTCTTGGGATCCTTCAAAAATCCCATTTTTAGCCCCATGAAAGCCCTATAGAACGCCACATTGAAATCGGATCGTTCCGGGACCCCCAAAAATGGATTCTACGTCCAAAAATACTTCGAAAACGACACCTAACTCGATCCCATAGCTAAAAGCCTTCAAAACACCCCTCCTGTAGCCCCATTTTAGCCCCATAGCGCCCCACGGGTTTGGGCGATCGGACTGAAAACCTTGCGGGCACAACTAGATGGTAAACCAAGTATTTTGCCGAAATTTCAGATTTTTAAAAAAATTCCTACTGCCCAAAACGGCCCGGACGGCGGACGGCGGACGGACATTTCGGATTTTGAATGTAGACCTCTTGAAACGGATAATGTCAAATTTTGAGGCCGATCGGAGTCGTCGACCCGCGTCGCGAAAACATAGGTGTATTATTCCAAGAATAATAAACCTAAAGGTTTTGTTGCTATCAAGTTGCCGCAATTGCCGTCTCAAGGATTCCATCTTCAACGATATAGCCAAAATGGGTAAACACTTTGAAATACATATCATAGCTCCCTTATTATGGAAGGTACAGAATCGCGGTAAGTAGGTCTCATTCGACGAAGGAAAAATCTACCTACAAAGTTTCGTTAGAATAAAATTTTTAACGGCCATAGTTTCTACGCTAGAAGATTAAATCCAAACCAAAAATTGTGACTGGTTTTGAAAAAAAAAAAAAAAAAACCCAAAAAAAAAACGCTGCAAATTTTACACAAGGGTTTATTATTCTTTGATATTTATTACTTGTGCAGAAATTTAATTCTGTCAATGAAAAAATTCAAAAAAAATTTTTTTTTTGATTTTTATCTCAAAAAAATTTTTTTTAGGATTTTTTTGTTCAAAAATGTGTTTTTTTCCAAAATTCCGTATTTTTTACTCGGAAAATATTTAACATCCTGGGATCCTTCAAAAATCCCATTTTTAGCCCCATGAGAGCCCTATAGATCGGCACAGTGAAATCGGATCGTTCCGGGACCCCAAAAAATGGATTCTACGTCCAAAAATACTTCGAAAACGACACCTAACTCGATCCCATGGCTAAAAGCCTTCAAAAAACCCCTCCCGTAGCCCCATTATAGCCCCATAGCGCCCCACGGGTTTGGGCGATCGGACTGAAAACCTTGCGGGCACAACTAGATGGTAAACCAAGTATTTTGCCGAAATTTCAGATTTTTAAAAAAATTCCTACTGCCCAAAACGGCCTGGACGGCGGACGGCGTACGGCGTACGGCGGACGGACATTTCGGATTTAGAATGTAGACCACTTGAAACGGATAATGTCAAATTTTGAGCCCGATCGGAGTCGTCGACCCCCGTCGCGAAAACATAGGTGTATTATTCCAAGAATAATAAACCAAAACCGACGTTTTTCTGGCGTTATTCTGGAAAATCCACATATTTCTCTGGTTTTAGACCCTAAGTCATTCATACATTCGTAATTAGCGTTAAATTTTCAATAAGAGGCGTATTTTTCAGAATTTTCAATCCCGAAATGACAAAAAAAAACGCTGCAAATTTTACACAAGGGTTTATTATTCTTTGATATAGGTTACTTGTACAGAAATTTAATTCTGTCAATAAAAAAAAATTAAAAAAAATTTTTTTTTGGATTTTTATATTTCAAAAAAAATTTTTTGATGCGATTTTTTTTCAAAAATGTGTTTTTTCAAAAATTCTTTAATTTTTACTCGAAAGATATTTAACTTCTTGGGATCCTTCAAAAATCCCATTTTGGTTTATTATTCTTGGAATAATACACCTATGTTTTCGCGACAGAGGTCGACGACTCCGATCGGGCTCAAAATTTGACATTATCCGTTTCAAGTGGTCTACATTCTAAATCCGAAATGTCCGTCCGCCGTACGCCGTACGCCGTACGCCGTACGCCGTACGCCGTCCGCCGTCCAGGCCGTTTTGGGCAGTAGGAAATTTTTAAAAAATCTGAAATTTCGACAAAATACTTGGTTTACCATCTAGTTGTGCCCGCAAGGTTTTCAGTCCGATCGCCCAAACCCGTGGGGCGCTATGGGGCTATTATGGGGCTACGGGAGGGGTTTTTTGAAGGCTTTTAGCTATGGGATCGAGTTAGGTGTCGTTTTCGAAGTATTTTTGGACGTAGAATCCATTTTTTGGGGTCCCGGAACGATCCGATTTCACTGGGGCGATGTTTAGGGCATTCGTGGGGCTAAAAATGGGATTTTTGAAGGATCCCAGGATGTTAAATATTTTTCGAGTAAAAAATACGGAATTTTGGAAAAAAACACATTTTTGAACAAAAAAATCCAAAAAAAATTTTTTTTGAAATAAAAATCCAAAAAAATTTTTTTTTTTTTAATTTTTTCATTCATAGAATTAAATTTCTGTACAAGTAACGTATATCAAAGAATAATAAACCCTTGTGTAAAATTTGCAGCGTTTGATATTAATGGTTGGAGTATGTGGCTAACACAACGGCGACCCTGGTCATACCACCGGCGTTCAATGGATTTAACACCAGACCTTGGCTGGCACCAAAGAATTTTGAGCAGCTTCCATACACTACTAAAACGTCTAAAACCCTGCCTGTTTAAGAAAGAAGCAAGGAACTATTCGGAAAATTTGCGAAATGTAAGAACGGTCCAGCAACTATTGTAATGAGCTCGCATGCTCACCTACTATAAATTTCAACTATGTACCTTAACGAGCGTGGCAACTTCTGTTGAGCGTGTTGACCAGTTATTACAGAAATAGTAGGGATCTGCTGTTTAATGCCGTCTCTGAACGGGAAATGTGAGAGGTTTTCCACAGCAAAATACTCTCGGTGGTTTGCCATTGCCTTCCCAGAGGTGATTATCAGTATAAGGATACGGGATCGAACCAGTAACCTTTGACTCCAGCGATCCGACTCTCAAACTACTGAGCCACTGATCCCATAACTAAAAACTCTAAATTTCTAGCAGCGTGAGGGCAGGTCACACCCAAATACAATCGCGGGAGTGGGGTACCTATCAGAAAGTCCAAGGGTATGTACAGGTAATTCGCAAATCTCCTAAATGATCGCCTTAAGGAGAAAGGATTCTTTCCTTCTGCTTGCGTCCCCAGTACCGAGTCAGAATCATCTGAAAATGCTTCAAGGAAGACGAATCTGCAGATATTTCACGTTCCTCATTTCCGAAAATTTCCAATGTAATTTTTAGATAAATTTTAAAGGCTAAATAGCCTTTTAGTATACAGTTTCACATTACCCTAACTATTTTTTAGCTCCATGAAAGCCCTATAGATCGCCACAGTGAAATCGGATCGTTCTGGGACCCCAAAAAATGGATTCTACGTCCAAAAATACTTCGAAAACGACACCTGACTCGATCCCATAGCCAAAAGCCTTCAAAAACCACCTTCTGTAGCCCCATTTTAGCCCCAGAGCGCCCCACGGGTTTGGGCGATCGGGCTGAAAACCTTGCGGGCACAACTAGATGGTAAACCGAGTATTTTGTCAAAATTTCAGATTTTTAAAAAAATTCCTACTGCCCAAAACGGCCTGGACGGCGGACGGCGTACGGCGTACGGCGGACGGACATTTCGGATTTTGAATGTAGACCACTTGAAACGGATAATGTCAAATTTTGAGCCCGATCGGAGTCGTCGACTCGCGTCGCGAAAGCATAGGTGTATTATTCCAAGAATAATAAACCAAAATTGGGTTGTATTTGGGTTTTAAAGGGTGCTGAATCCGAATATGTTGTCAGAAATGCTGAATTCTGACCTTTTCAAGAAGCCCATTCCCCAATCACTCCGGCGATACGCGCTCAGCATGGGTGGTGACTCCCAGCCGCTCCTCAAACGTCACGGCGAGGTACTTTACAGATCGGGGATGGGCCACGGAGAGGCCCCCCAGCCTGACAGTGGGTGGCCGCATGTGCCTGCCCTGAGCAGCATCAGCTCCCTCTTGGCAGAGGAGAAGGTGAGCTTAGCCCCATGGTTCCAGCTCCGTGTTATCATGTAGACTAACTCATCAACAAAGAACCAATCGACCAACTGCGATTTCTAAATTTTTAATTTCTGTCACGTTTTGACCCGTTTAGCCCCACTGTGCCCACAGTTTTTGGTTTATTATTCTTGGAATAATACACCTATGTTTTCGCGACGGGGGTCGACGACTCCGAACGGGCTCAAAATTTGACATTATCCGTTTCAAGTGGTCTACATTCTAAATCCGAAATGTCCATCCGCCGTACGCCGTCCGCCGTCCAGGCCGTTATGGGCAGTAGGAAATTTTTAAAAAATCTGAAATTTCGACAAAATACTTGGTTTACCATTTAGTTGTGCCCGCAAGGTGTTCAGTCCGATCGCCCAAACCCGTGGGGCGCTATGGGGCTATAATGGGGTTACGGGAGGGGTTTTTTGAAGGCTTTTTGCTATGGAATCGAGTTAGGTGTCGTTTTCGAAGTATTTTTGGACGTAGAATCCATTTTTTGGGGTCCCGGAACGATCCGATTTCACTGGGGCGATCTTTAGGGAATTCGTGGGGCTAAAAATGGGATTTTTGAAGGATCCCAGGATGTTAAATATTTTTCGAGTAAAAAATACAGAATTTTTGAAAAAACAGATTTTTGAACAAAAAAATCCAAAAAAATTTTTTTTAAAATTTCTTCATTGACAGAATTAAATTTCTGCACAAGTAACCTATATCAAAGAATAATAAACCCTTGTGTAAAATTTGCAGCGTTTTTTATTGGATGGGACGGGCCGGTTTTTGCCATCATGACTTCCGGGCACGTCATCCATACCGTCATTTTGGTTTATTATTCTTGGAATAATACACCTATGTTTTCGCTACGGGGGTCGACGACTCCGATCGGCCTCAAAATTTGACATTATCCGTTTCAAGTGGTCTAGTTTCCAAAACCGAAATGTCCGTCCGCCGTCCAGGCCGTTTTGGGCAGTAGGAATTTTTTTAAAAATCTGAAATTTTGACAAAATACTCGGTTCACCATCTAGTTGTGCCCGCAAGGTTTTCAGTCCGATCGCTCAAACCCGTGGGGCGCTATGGGGCTAAAGTGGGGCTACAGAAAGGGGTTATTGAAGGCTTTTGGCTATGGTATCGAGTCAGGTGTCGTTTTCGAAGTATTTTTGGACGTAGAATCAATTTTTTGGGGTCCCGCAGCGATCCGATTTCACTGTTGCGATCTATAGGGCTTTCATGGGGCTAAAAATAGGATTTTTGAAGGATCCCAGGAGGTTAAATATTTTTTGAGTAAAGAATAAAGAATTTTTGAAAAAACATCCAAAAAAAAATTTTTTGAAAAAAAAAAATCCAAAGATTTTTTTTCCAACATTTTTTCTTTGACACAGAAATAATTTTTGCGCAACTAACCTATATCAAAGAATAATAAACCCTTGTGTAAAATTTGCAGCGTTTTTATATTTTCTATTGTCCCCAAATTTCATCCAAGGAGGATCTACGCACTTCCCTGCGTCGGGGAATAGAATAAAACTCAGCCTACCTCTAACAAATCCGGTTCTCGACAGTTCAAGTATGGCCGACACTCAGGAGGCCGTTCGATTCGATTATTTTCAGCACATCGAAAGCCTGTGACGTAACGAGAAACCCAACTATATCAAAGAATAATTTGTAACGTTTGTCCTTCTTCCCAATGTTCTTGTACTCTTCTGACTCACTGTCGTACGAGAAAGAATATTTTGCCACGATGTGGATAAGAAGTTTGTCCTCTTCGTGGGTGAACTTCATTGCACACTAAACCAAAACGTAAACAGAAAGATGCAATTTACGCCTTTTCCCCGCCTCTCTTGATGAGTAATGAGCAGGCTCAATTCTGTGATTTACAGTGAAAAATATAAAATCTCTATGCGGGTTTGCATATCCCAACCGCGAAGGCGTGCGGCTAGACTGCTCCCCCCTACCAGTCTGACCGCCGGCCGCCCGTCACCCTTGTAGTCCCATGTAACCGCTGAGACCGGCCGCGCCAGGGAAATCGGTTCCTTGTAACGACACAGAAGGAGTGGGGAGCGTCTAGTCGCGAGCCACCGCTAGACGCGTCAGGGAAATTCCACCAGAGAGGCTAACAACCGTACCGTTAACCGTACCTACATACTCACAAGCGGCTACGCTTTTTAATCGATTCTTATATTTTGCAGATATCAAAACCGTTGACCACGTCATCAACTTCGATTTGCCCTGGTCAATGGAGGAGTACGTTTCAAGGATCAGATGTACCTGTCCTGTTGGCAAGCGTGGGAAGGTGACGTCCTTCTTTGACTGCGATAAGGACGGGGCCCTCGCCAGTGATTTTGTTAACTTTCTGAAACGGGTTGGTGAATTATTCCTATATGGTGTTTGAGTTTCCTCGAATCTCTCTCTGATGGTGTTTGTTTTCCAGGGCGGCCATGACGTCCCTCCGTTTTTGGGCGATGCTGGTGGACGTGGAGTCTTTGGAGCTAGTGACATTCGCCAAGGCGATGTAAGTGTCCCGTTTAATTTATTTATTTATTCAAAACGGGACAAGCCCAGTTACAAAATCACGACGAACACACCACAGCGGAAATGAAATACAATTTTACGTAATATTTTGATATATATTATATTGTGAGGCGGCGAGTGAAAAATAACAACCAATTTCCGAACCTGAACTAAGGTTTCAAAAGCTGGTCCCAGTCTGGTTCAGGGTTTTTAAAGGCTTCGTCGTAAGCTCGCCAATTAAACTGCAACGTCCACTGCAATCAATTGGGAAGTAAATTGAACAGTTTTGTTTTCATTTGAGAGGCCTATCTGACAGGCTGTCAAAACCCGCTATTCTAGCTGATTTCCATCCATGTTTGGCTAAAAGTTAAAGTAGAGCAGTCTATGATATTTTGATTTGGGGCCACTCAGCAGCTGCATCAGACATTTTCGCCGTTAGATTTGTGGAAGCCTACATCGGAATAAATAATTAGCTATCCCTCTCGTTTACATATATTGTAAACAATATGAATATATATGCTACATTTGCAGCAATATCCTGCCTTGCCTCCAGAAATAGTAGTTCGTGGTGGGGGATAACTGCCGTCCCTTGCACCGTAAAAGACTTGTCTCTGGTTTCTCCTAGGTCCAAAGTGAGTTTATACCTAATTGAGCGGATAACAGGCGGTCATTAACCGAAAAAGTGAAAGGCGTAATTAGCCGTACAACCTGGAGAGTGGAGAGGAGGCATCGATCGTTGAATCGATTCGTCCCAGTAAACGTGAATGCCCGCTCCATGGCAGCGTTCCAATCCTCAATTATGTCAACAAAGTGGTGAAGATCTTATCTTACTTTCCAGAGCTGTCCAAGACTTGCTAAGCGCGCTCTGAGATGTCTAAGGGTTTCCAAAGCATGCCAATATAGTGCCAAGCTGGACAAGGTTTACCAAGATGATAACAAGCTCTCCAAACCTGTCCAAGGCTTGAAAAGTCGGTGACAAGCTGGCTAACGGTTTCCAAGGCTTGCCAAACTCGTCCCTAGCTGGATAAGGGTTTCCAAGGTTTACCAAGATGGCAAAAAGCTCTCCAAAACTGTCCACGGCTAGAAAAGTCAGTGACAAGGCGGCTAACTGTTTCCAAGGCTTGCCAAGATGGTTCCAAACATTCCACACCCATGGCTTGCAAAGTTGGTGGCAAGCTTGGGATGAATGCAGAACAAGAGACGTCGTCTGGGGCGTGGACACACCGAAAATGGGGTTAAAACACAAATTGCAAGTTCGTACGAATTTATGGAAAACTCCCAATTTTAATTTTCGACGGGAACCAGTGATCAGTTCCCATTGGTCAGCGATTTGCCATGTTGGCCACCATTAAATATAAAAAACTGTAGGATCGGATTGTAGTTATCTTGATTTTAAGTAATTATTACTTAAAATCATTTCGATTTAAATAATGTAATTATGTAATAAACTACTTGAAAGACTTTTGGTTTATTATTCTTGGAATAATACACCTATGTTTTCGCGACGGAGGTCGACGACTCCGATCGGCCTCAAAATTTGACATTATCCGTTTCAAGTGGTCTACATTCTAAATCCGAAATGTCCGTACGCCGTCCAGGCCGTTTTGGGCAGTAGGAATGTTTTTTAAAATCTGAAATTTTGACAAAATACTCGGTTTACCATCTAGTTGTGCCCGCAAGGTTTTCAGCCCGATCGCCCAAACCCGTGGGGCGCTATGGGGCTAAAATGGGGCTACAGAAGGCTTTTGGCTTTTGGTTTTTGAAGGCTTTTGGCTATGGGATCGAGTCAGGTGTCGTTTTCGAAGTATTTTTGGACGTAGAATCCATTTTTTGGGGTCCCGCAGCGATCCGATTTCACTGTTGCGATCTATAGGGCTTTGATGGGGCTAAAAATGGGATTTTTGAAGGATCCCAGGAGGTTAAATTTTTTCGAGTAAAGAATAAAGAATTTTTGAAAAAACAATTTTTTCGAAAAAAAAACAAAAAAAATTTTTTGAAAAAAAAAAAATCCAAAAATTTATTTTTCCAACATTTTTATCTTTTGACACAGAAATAATTTTTGCGCAACTAACCTATATCTAAGAATAATAAACCCATGTGTAAAATTTGCAGCGTTTTTTCTATTGGTTCGGGATCTCTTTTAAAAAGTCGGTGGGGGGTTGAGCCCCTCCTGAGATGCGCGCGAGTAGGCGCATTTGCGCCCAACTTTCTTATTTTAAATGAGAACCCCTAATTTTTTCCCGAATTCCGATTCCTCGGCCAATTTTACGTCCGATAAGCGCGTTGCGCGTATTTTTTTCGAATTCTTCGGTCGTTCACGGACCGATTGAGTTTGCGTTTCGTCTGTATCCTACCTAGAGATCCGAGTTTTAATACGAAATCCCGAAAAACGACTTCCGACGATGAGCGAATTTAGGCGGCGAGTTTTATTTGAACGATTTCAAGAGATTCGGCGCGCGTCTCGAGAGGTGGCTCGGGAGAGTTGCCAGGGACCTTAGAAAAGGGGGGGGGGGGGGGGGGGGGCAGTTTTGGGCAACGGTTCATTCTACGCTAATTTCCGATATATTCTGGTGTGTGGGAAGACGATTTCTCTCTCTGTTCCCCGGCCAATTTTATGCCCGTTAAATTTAGCGCATTGAGCGACTGTCACTTGGCCAAGCGAAGCGAGGCCCCCCCTGACTGATAAAGTGGCGAGGCCTTATGTCTGAGTACTAGTTGTACATTAAAAAATACTTTAATAGACGCTGAATTGTACAAAGTAGACGATTTTTACAATGTAAATTTTCCATCATAGCTTCATCTTCTTTAATCTCATGTTTTTGGTTTATTATTCTTGGAATAATACACCTATGTTTTCGCGACGCGGGTCGACGACTCCGATCGGGCTCAAAATTTGACATTATCCGTTTCAAGAGGTCTACATTATAAATCCGAAATGTCCGTCCGCCGTCCGCCGTACGCCGTCCGCCGTCCGCCGTACGCCGTCCGCCGTCCGCCGTCCAGGCCGTTTTGGGCAGTAGGAATTTTTTTAAAAATCTGAAATTTTGACAAAATACTTGGTTTACCATCTAGTTGTGCCCGCAAGGTTTTCAGTCCGATCGCCCAAACCCGTGGGGCGCTATGGGGCTATAATGGGGCTACGGGAGGGGTGTTTTGAAGGCTTTGAGCTATGGGATCGAGTTAGGTGTCGTTTTCGAAGTATTTTTGGACGTAGAATCCATTTTTTGGGGTCCCGGAACGATCCGATTTCACTGGGACGATCTTTAGGGCTTTCATGGGGCTAAAAGTGGGATTTTTGAAGGATCCCAGGATGTTAAATATTTTTCGAGTAAATAATAAAGGATTTTTGAAAAAGAAACATTTTTGAAAAAAAAAATTAATAAAAAAAATTTTTTTTTAGATTAAAACCCAAAAAATTATTTTTTTTTTAAATTTTTTCATTGACAGAATTAAATTTCTTCACAATTAACGTATATCAAAGAATAATAAACCCTTGTGTAAAATTTGCAGCGTTTTTTACATTAATTATAATTTTTGACGTATTTTTAGGTCGCTGCAAATAAAAACTTACCTATTTATTTATTTACGACTGAGCTTTTGTTTGCATCAAATAGCAACCTTCAGTTGGTTTCTGAGGTTATAAAGTGCAACTTTGCCAAATCCCAACAGATTGTCACGTCTGGCTCTCACAGTCTGTCCCAATAAGCAGTAAACGGTGGTAACACTGCTTGGCAACAAATTATCAGTGCTCCATCCAGCTTTACTCTGAGATTCCTTCTTCTTTGTGTCTGTTGTAGGGAAAACGGGATACTTACGTCGGCCGCGCCCCGTCAGATTTGGACTTCCCCATTTGATCCAAATAGAACATTCCAACGTTTTGTAAGTCATCAGTAGAAAAAGAAACCGCACCCAACTTCCATGAAATTCTAAATAAAACCTCATCACTCACGCAAGTGCGTCTGCATTCAAAAGACATCGATTTCACGAACAATTTGGTTTAGTTGAGTTATTGTATTTGGATAGTTGAAAATTACAATTCGCCCATTTGGTGTTTCTCTCATTTTGGGTTCCATTGTACTTATTTCGTCATTTGAACGTATTATCGAAAAAGCTGCTTGTAAGTTGTCGTACATTTTCAACTCTAGTTCGAACTTTTCCCATTTCACTGTTTTTTGGGCACTTAACAGAACTGTAACGACCCCCAAAATCGTGTCCAAGTGCCCAAACATTGTAAGTTTTAATAGGGAATGTTAGATTCTTGAGCCTTCTCGCCGTTTTGTGCAATGTGGGAGTTCAACCTGCTATCCCAGTTTGTAAATATGTAATGTATTGTTTTTTCTTTGTGATTGGAATTAGTGTAAAAAAAACATCATCCTATCATTTCTAGTTGTGATTTAAAATTTTAGACGATTTATTGGTTTTAAATGAAATACGTCGGTAGTTTATTGAAATCTTCGAAAAGGCGATGTGATAATTGCAGTTATACAGGGTGTGGTAGAGAAACTTGCTGATTTATAAGGGCCATCAAAGAAAAAGTACTTCACTTGTCGATTTAATTATTTTTTATCGTGTAGTACTCATTTTAAAGTTTTGTTTTAAGTGGTTTTGAATATTACATGGGGCAAATGGCGGGCTGTATCAGCGAAATCAGCTGTACTCTAGTTTTGAAGGTTTGCTCCACTCTTTTGAGCATATCGACGGGAATGTTGGCTATGGCTTGGCGGATTTTGTCCTTCAGGTGTTCCAGGGTTTGGTGTTGGTCAGTGAAAACGATGGATTTGAAATCTATACCACTAATTCTCACCTTGCCTGTTTCTATCTTACAGAGTATGTCCCAAGCCTTCTCCTCTGGAACAGTAAATGATAAAAATACGATTTTTTTCGACCATCTCGGTGAACCGTTTGGATACTAATAGGGGGGTTAAGTTTCCCCTAAGATGCGCGCGAATAGGCGCATTTGCGCCAAACTTTGTATTTAAAATGGGAAATTTGTTAGTAATTAAGATTCCCTGGCCAATTTTACGTCCAATAAGCGCATTGAGCACAATTTTCGATGCGCGCAAATCCTGTCTTTATGGTTTACAGTCTGATTGAGTCGGCGTTTCCACTGATCCAACACCATCCGAGCGAGCGAAGCAAGGACCCCCCCCCCCCCCCCCCCCCGTCTGAGAAAGTGGTTGTCCGAGCGAAGCGAGCCACCCCCCCACCAGGCCAATGAAATGGTCGGCCGGGCAAAGCGAGGCCCCCCTGTCAGAGAGCTAGTATCCCCATAAACAAATCGCAGGGAGCCAAATCGGGGGAGTGCACCAGCTACGGTAGGTCAACCCGCAAGGAGATGAGGTGCTTGTGGAAGTGTTCCTTCAGAAGTTCCATTGAAGTCATGCTGTGTGAGCAGTGGCTCCGTGCTGCTGAAACCGTACGTCTCCAAGTTCCATTTTTTCAAGTTTTGGAAGAAAAAACGCCAGAACGCCGAAGTTTTCTTGGGTTCTGCAAGTCCGTTGACCCCCTGGCCCTTTTCTTACCACACCGTTCCCTGAATGTCGTCACAAATGGAACAATCGATTGCCAGCCAAGAATGGGACCCACGAGAGGAATATTGAACCGATTTTGGAAGGCGACCACCACTAGAAAAGTAGGTCTCAAGTACGAACGCTGCTCCAGTCCAACATGATGACGACTGGTTTGGCAGGAAACCACTGAGGGTCAACACAAGCAAAACCGTAGTGCATCCCCCCGCGTCGGAGGAGGGACGTGTGGTTTAATCAGGAGAAACTGTTGTGTTTTGAAACTGCCACTTACCTAGGAGTACCTATCTTTGCGAAAAACAACTTGGGTCTGACAGCCAGGAGCCTGATCGCCAAGTGTGCAGAGGCCGTTGACAAGGTTTGGACCATTGCTGGCAGAGTCAGAGAACCGTCCTTTGCCTCTCAGCTCCAACTCTTCGATTCAAACGTGTCTTCGGCGCATTTATATTTCTCAGAGACCTGGGCATTGGCTCAGTGCGAGATTATTGAACGTGTCCAGGTGGACTTCTTGAAAAGAACTCTCGCCTGCCCCGAACACTCCCAGTCATCTGGTTAGGTTGGAGACGGGAAGAATGTCCCTAATCTATTCGGTCTTCAAACGATGCTACAACTGGTGGCTTTGTATTTTGAGAATGCCTCCCCATCGCCTTCCACTTATTTGCTACAAAAGACTAGTGTCGCTCTGCAACACCGGCGCAAGTATGAAATTTAACTGGGTTATGCACTTTAGGGGCCTCCTTGTCTGGCTGGGTGAGCATGGGCTCTGGGACTCGCAGGATTACACAGAGGCAAGGAGAAGAAAAAGTGATGTCTTCAGCTGAAGACAAAAGCCATCAAACTCCCGAATGGGCTATGGTCTAGAGACATCGAACTCGCCACAGAATCACACAGCTCGAATCTTCGGTCGCTGGTGCTCCTTCAATAGAACGGAGGCTTACCTGAAGAGAGATACCCAGCCATATAATATATATTATGGGGAACCTGGTGGCACAGACCCGTGCACCTGTACGACTGCATAACTTCTACTACATGAGCATATGAACATACCTCGTACCCGTTGACGGGTTATTTTCGGTTATGCACGGCAAATATGAGAGGCTTTCCTGGGCAAGATACTCTCGGTGGTTTGCCATTTCCTTCCGAGAGGAGATTATCAGTGTTCGGAAGATGTTTAGCGGCTGCTGGAATCGAGCCAGCAACCTTTGACTCGAGGGGATGGCAAATCCAGGTGGGTAACTACTGTAGACACGTATCTTATTCATTTTTTGGTTCTAATTTGAAACCTGGATTAGTCCAGTGAATGGAGAAGGACAAATCCTGTTAGTCCTGATTTTGGGGACAGGGTGGCCCTGTGGACCAGTGTGAAACGTCTGTTTACAATCAGTCGGGCCGCTGATCAGCCTGGTTCGAATCCGGGGATGAACACCTATGTTTGACCAAAAGTCAATCACGTGTTGCAATACCTGTCTTGTCGGCAGACAATTCACCTCTAAACGCAAGTTAATGTGAATCCTTCTATGGAGCAAGAATTTCTAAAGCTTTTTCAAGTACAGTGCGGGGTCGGCTCCTGCCCCAATTGTAGAAACCAGTTGGTTAACAAAAAAAAAAAAAAAAAAAAACGCGCTTCACTTTACTAGTCCTGATTTTGGTTTATTATTCGTGGAATAATACACCTTTTGGTTTATTATTCTTGGAATAATACACCTATGTTTTCGCGACGGGGGTCGACGACTCCGATCGGGCTCAAAATTTGACATCCGTTTCAAGAGGTCTACATTATAAATCCGAAATGTCCGTCCGCCGTCCAGGCCGTTTTGGGCAGTAGGAAATTTTTAAAAAATCTGAAATTTCGACAAAATACTTGGTTTACCATCTAGTTGTGCCCGCAAGGTTTTCAGTCCGATCGCCCAAACCCGTGGGGCGCTATGGGGCTATAATGGGGCTACGGGAGGGGTTTTTTGAAGGCTTTTAGCTATGGGATCGAGTTAGGTGTCGTTTTCGAAGTATTTTTGGACGTAGAATCCATTTTTGGGGGTCCCGGAACGATCCGATTTCACTGGGGCGATCTTTAGGGCATTCGTGGGGCTAAAAATGGGATTTTTGAAGGATCCCAGGATGTTAAATATTTTTCGAGTAAAAAATACAAAATTTTTGAAAAAACACATTTTTGAACAAAAAAATCCAAAAAAATTTTTTTTTGAGATAAAAATCAAAAAAAAAATTTTTTCATTGACAGAATTAAATTTCTGCACAAGTAACGTATATCAAAGAATAATAAACCCTTGTGTAAAATTTGCAGCGTTTTTAATCGTGTCAGAGGTCGAAAATTGTGACCGGCCTCAAAATTTGACATACCTATCAAGATGTGTTGATTTCAAAAATGAATGCCGTACGCCGTCCGGGCCGTTTTGGCAGTAGGTAGGAATTTTTTTTTTAAATATGAAATTTTGACAAAGTACTCGGTTTAGTTGTGCCCGATCGCCCAAACCCGTGGGGCTGTAAGGGGCTAAAATGGGGCTACGGGAGGGGTTTTTTTTAAGGCTTTTGGCAGCCAAAAGTCGTAGCCCTACGGGATCGAGTCAGGACCTGACTCGATCCCGTAGGAGCGTCCGGTCAAAAGCAAACATGTCGGTCAAATGTAACTACTCAGTAGACTGGAAAAATACTTTTTAAATGATCTAAAAATGATAACTGCACGGTCGAGTATTTTCATCCTTGCAGGCTACGCAGTTCTCCAAATTAGGTCATTCAAATTAGAAACAATTTTGAAACGAGGAAAATCGGGTTTTGAGAGTGGACATGTTTCGTTTTGACCAGATTGCCAGTGGTATGTTTGTTTTTGATTAAATCCTCTGCGGAGTTGTTCGCTTTTGATTGAACCTGTTGGAGTTGCTATCCTGAAACCTACTACTCAAAAAATTGAAAAATATCAATTTAGACGCTCACATCGTTTTTATCAAGAACTCTAAAATTGGTTGAGGTTAAAATACGTAAAAATGCGAGAGGCCCAATACATAAGTCGTGTATTTTACATCAATTAAATTTTAATTTGGTTAAAAATGAAACAATAAAATTAAATGTGTAGTCCACAGTCGTCTTCAAGGCAGTTACATTCCTGGCGTTGAAAATCGTCTTGCAACGCTGTTGATGGATCGTCAGGTGGTGATGAAGGTCCATCCACCAATTCAGCATACCACATTCGCCCAGGGAAGTTCTCGTCAGCTCGCCAATTTTCTCCAAAAAGATCCTTGAGAAGAGAAGCAACATCTCTTAGTTTTGCCTCGGCAATTCCGTGCTCCAAAGGTTGAACCTCAGCAGCAAACTCTGAAGCCACTGTACCTCTGATACCTCTCTTAAGTAGAGTCATAGGAGGCTTTGGATCTTCGAATCTATAAAACTGCTGGCTGATGACTGAAACGTAGCCCTTTTTACGGTCATTTTGTGAAATTTCAATTTTTTTTTTTACATCTTTAATTCCATCCAGATTTTTGTAAACTGCTGAGAGCGACTTGCTGTTCTTCAGTACCCAGTCTTTTCTGACAGACAAAAGTGCAAAGTACATCGAGACACTCAGTCGGGGAGAAATCCCGAGATGTGATTGGCTCGTTGGACATGTTTGCTTTTGACTGAACCGCAGGCGGTGAACTGTTTGCTTTTGTTCAGACCTCGAGTTTTCTGTCATCGTTTAATATAGGAAATGTTCGTATTTGACCACTCTTTGGGGTATCCGCAGACGCCTACGACCCCCTACTTCATCATCCATTCCAAACCCGGAAATTTCCGGCAAGCGACTTTGTTTGCTTTTGACCGGACGCTCCTCAGGTGTCGTTTCGAAGTATTTTTGGACGTAGAATCCATTTTTGCGGGTCCGATTTCACCGTGGCGATCTATAGGGCTTTCATGGGGCTACAAATGGGATTTTTGATCAATCCCAGGTCAAATAATTTTCGAGTACCTACTTAAAAACAAAATATTTTTGAAAAACAAATTTGCAAAAAAAAAAACAAAAAAATGTTTTTTCCAAAATATTTTTCTTATTGACACAGAATTAAATTTTGGAAAAGTAACCTATATCAAAGAATAATAAACCCTTTTGTAAAATTTGCAGCGTTTTGTCACAAATATGATGTATTTTTCTCTTTTGACTTTTAACAACATGGCACAGTATGATTTAACTCGAAATTCGGGCGCACGTCCATTTCTAATTGTCAATGCTCATTGTGTTCTACTGACAAATAAAATCGTTGATTGATTCTTGTTAGCTCAATAACACCTGTATTGACTTTATTGTTTCAGGTCAAGCCAGATCCCCAAGAAGAGGAGGAAAAGTGGTACAATGCAGAACTTTGAGTGTGCGGCGATTGTTCTGTCGAGACACAGAAAGGGGTTTAGCCAGTTATATTTCTTCTGCTATTTCGTTTTATTTGAGGCTTCAGTTGACTGATTTTCGTCCGAGTTCCGTTTTAAACACAACAGTTGTAGAAGAGAGCTAATGATTTCGCCGTTGCGACTCATAAGCTGTTGAAAATTTGACCTCAATTTAGTTGGAAAAGTCCCAGTGAATTCCTTGCAGTTGGCCATGTTGCGGCCTTAAATTAGGGGACCAATTCATTTTCAATTGGTTTCGTTGCTAATAGGGGATGTGCAATCAATGCAAAAATTTGCTCAGGTGTTATCATTGTTCTATTTTCGAAATAAAGATTACTTCGTTACTAAACCGTCTCATCCCTCATCCCCACCTGTCTCCGTCTTATAGGTACAAGAACAGCAGGGCTTCTCAAACTGTAGTGAACTTCGAGGAAAATTAATACATTCATACAAAAATAAACGTAGGGTGAATAAATACAATTAAAAACTCGAAAAAATTCATTTCACTGCAAATGAAAAAAAAAAGAAAGAATACTGAAGCAAAGGTTGATGGGTAAAATAGTGTGGCGGGTGGGCGGGACTAGGCTGGTCTCTCGGTCGCTTTACCAGAAATGTCTGACTTGTTGTGGTGCACGTTCCAGTCAGGGTTGGGCAGTTATCACTGGAACGTACACCACAGAGCTAGCTACCCACGAAAAGTACCTCCTCTCCTTCTTCCATAGTTGTTGTATTTTACGAAGATATCTTTGAAGTGTGTGCCAATTTTCCTCGGTCCCTTCGTTTTTACTGTGTTTGAGGGAAATACCGAAACCCTCCCGTAGCCCCATTTTAGCCCATAACGCCCGACAAGTTTGGGCGATCGGGCAGAAACCTTGCAGACACAACTAGATGGTAAAGCGAGCATTTTGTCAAAATTTCAGATTATAAGAAAATCTCCAACTGCCCAAAACGGCACGGACGGCGGACAGACATTTCGGTTTTGGAATCTAGAACTTTCGAAACGGATAATAATGTCAAATTTTGAGGCCGATCCGAGTCGTCGACCTCCGTCGCGATTATATAGCTCTATAATCTTAGGTGTATTACTCCATGAATAATAAACCAAAAAGGTGTCGTTTTGCGAGTAATTGTGGAAGCAAAATCCGTTTTTCGAGGTTCCGCATCCGTCCAAACATTTTTCAGAAAAAAAAAGTCATATTTTTTCAAAAATAATAATTATTGTTTAATGACAAAGAATCCATTTTTGCACAATTGACCTAGGTATGTCAAAGAATAATAAACCCTTGTGTAACATTTGCAGCGTTTTCTGAATTGGCGTGTCATGCCGTTCCGACTCCTATTCAAGTTGAGCTCAGTTGAATTGTACTTGAAAACCCATCAGCTCGTATTTCCGGAACATGATGTTTCTACGTGTATTTTGCAATCCAACAAGTTAACAAGCCCAAGGTACTGCACCACATTGGCGCAAAACTACTGTAACGAGTTGGGAAATAATTACACGAGCGTTTTGCACGGACAAATCGATTGTATTTTCCTATGAGCCCGAGACCCCGTGAACAGCGGGGAGGTTACCAGATTGTGGTCGCTTGGACCAAAAGTGGATCGAAGGCTGAAGGCGCTTCGACCATATCCCTACATATCTTCCCCCCTAATTAAGCAATTAACTCAAAAATAATGAAAACTAGGAAACGAATCATAGTTCGCTTGAATAACATAAATCGATACTTCAATAAATGCAAGTAGTATTACCCCAAAGTCTCTTCTGTTCACGACATCTCTTCTATGAGTCTTCGTACAGGTTTACGGGTTCTTTGTACTCTTGACTTTGGCGACAATACAGGAGGGTTGGTAGGACTGTTTTGCGGTGGTCGGTTTGGAGTAACAGCCTCTTTTGGGCTGGCTCTGGTGTTAGTTCGGGCTGGTGTTGGAGATTTTCCCAATAAGGCTGGCGTAGCACCGGAGTATGGGTTCTCATTTGAGTCTGAGATTACTTGGACCGGAGCTACGGCAGGTGGAGCTTCCTCCATATATGGTCTAACCTGATCTATGTGTCGAATCCAATCCAATTTTAGCCTGGGGATATGAACCAGAACACGGCGAGGTCCGTTGATCTTACGAATCGAGCCTTTCTCCCAAGGGTTTTCTCCCTTCCTATAGTTCTTGGCCCAAACCTGGTCACCAACCGAGTAAGGTTTGGCCACATCCTTCCCGCCATACGCCTTCATCTGCTTGTGTTGCTGACGTTCCACGCGCGTCGCAGTGGTAGGTGGTTGAAGGAGGTCAAGACGGTTCCGCAGGTGGCGACCCATCAGAGCTTCTGCCGGAGAAATCCCCGTCGTAACGTGTGGTGTGTTGCGGTAGTCCAAGAGGAACCGCTGGAGCGCAATTTCAATTTTCTCTGGAGCCACATCGTGTACAGCAGCTTTGAGGGCACGCTTCACTGTGCGAACTGCATTTTCCGCGGCACCGTTGGTCTTTGGCGAGAACGGCGCACCACTTTTAAATTTCACAGCATTCAGAGCAAGAAACTTCTGAAATTCGTCAGAGACGAATGCTGAATAATTGTCAGTGACGATCAGGTCAGGCAACCCAAAACGAGCAAATGTTTGCCGGAGGAGCGAGATCGTCGTTGATGCAGTCATAGTTGTGGTTGGAAATGCTTCGAGCCATTTTGAATGGCTGTCGATGACGACCAAAAAATATCGATTCATAAATGGTCCGAGATAATCCAAATGTAATCTCGACCATGGACGCTGCGGCCACTCCCATGGGACAAGGGAGGTTTTCTCGGTGTTATCCTTATGAGCATTACAATCGGCACATGATGCTGTTTTGACTTCAATTTCGGCGTCCAGATTGGGCCACCATACGTATGATCGTGCGAGTGCCTTGGTTTTGCCAATACCCATGTGAGATCCATGGAGGTCGGAGAGTAGCCTATTCGCGCCCGGAGAGTGCTTGGCACGACGACCCTGTAACCCCACAGAAGAATATCCTTGTCGACGTGAAGTTCATGTTTCCGCCGATAGTAAGGTTCCCAATCCCTCTCAACTAGGTCTGGCCAGCCAAATTTCAAATAGCGGATAACCTTCATGAGAGTTGCATCCTTTCGAGTAGCGGTCTGAACATCTTTGTAGCTTAAGGGCAATTGTTCGTTTTCAAAAACGTAGAAAACTGTCAAGTCTGACTCCTCTTTGACCATTATGTTAGACGGTAGCGGATTTCGCGAGAGCCAGTCAGCTGTTTTTCTTTGTTGTCACCCATTCCACTTCAAAAGTATAGTTCTGCAAAAATATAGCCCACCTTTGTAAACGGTTGGCAGAACAAGCAGGAATCCCATTTTTGGGACCAAAAATTGCCAATATTGGTCTATTGTCGTTCACCAATGTCCACTTACGGCCAAAAAGATACAAGTGAAATTTTTTAACACCGAAAATTAGCGCTGAGGCTTCCTTGTGCAGTTGGGAATATCCCTCTTCGGCTTTTGTAAGTGCCCTGCTGGCGAAAGCCAGCGGCTTTTCGGTTCCATCTGCATGTTTCTGGGACAAGACTGCTCCCAGGCCGGAATCCGAACCGTCGACCCACAATTTTAACGGCAAGTTGGGGTCATAATGAGCAAGAGAACGGTTCGTTCGTACCTCATTTTGGTTTATTATTCTTGGAATAATACACCTATGTTTTCGCGACGGGGTTCGACGACTCCGATCGGGCTCAAAATTTGACATTATCCGTTTCAAGTGGTCTGCATTCTAAATCCGAAATGTCCGTCCGCCGTACGCCGTCCGCCGTCCAGGCCGTTTTGGGCAGTAGGAATTTTTTTAAAAATCTGAAATTTCGACAAAATACTTGGTTTACCATCTAGTTGTGCCCGCAAGGTTTTCAGTCCGATCGCCCAAACCCGTGGGGCGCTCTGGGGCTATAATGGGGCTACGGGAGGGGTTTTTTGAAGGCTTTTAGCTATGGGATCGAGTTAGGTGTCGTTTTCGAAGTATTTTTGGACGTAGAATCCATTTTTTGGGGTCCCGGAACGATCCGATTTCACTGTGCCGATCTGTAGGGCTCTCATGGGGCTAAAAATGGGATTTTTGAAGGATCCCAGGATGTAAAATATTTTTCGAGTAAAAAATACGGAATTTTCGAAAAAAACACATTTTTGAACAAAAAAATCTAAAAAAAAAATTTTTGAGATAAAAATCCAAAAAAAAATTTTTTTTTTAATTTTTTCATTGACAGAATTAAATTTCTGCACACGTAATGTATATCAAAGAATAATAAACCCTTGTGTAAAATTTGCAGCGTTTTTTATTTTCTTGAAAGCAGCATCACATTCAGCATCCCAGGACCATGGGGTTCCTTTCTTCAATCGAAGGTAGAGCGGGCTACAAATCGATGCTAGGGCAGGAATGAACTTCGCCAGGTAATTAATAAATCCGAGATATGATTGAAGCTCTTTCAAATCTGTCGGCGGTTTGGCCTCCAAAACGGTTTTCACTTTATCATCTGTCATGTGTAAACCCGCGGCGTCAATGCGAAACCCAAGATAGTCTAATGAACTTTTGCCGAATTCGCATTTTTTAGTGGAAAGTGTCAAACCAGCTACCCGCAGTCGATCCAGAAACTCCGTCGTCCGCTGTTTGAGTTCGCAGAGATCCTGAGCCGCAATCATAACGTCATCGAGAATCGCTGCCGTGCCTTCTATTCCAGCCGTTAACGATTCAATGATTTTTTGAAATTTGGCCGGGGCTGACGCGACCCCGAAATTGAGTCTTGTATAGCGGAATAGACCTCTCTGCGTCGTGATTGTCAAACAGTCTCTAGAATCCTTTTCAAGTTCAAGTTGTAAGTAGGCTGTTGAAAAATCAAATTTTGCGAAACAAAATTTCCTTGGACTTTCTGAAACAAGTCCTCGATACGAGGAAGTGGGTGCTGATCAATTTTTAACTGAGGATTCACCGTTTTTTTGTAGTCCCCACATATCCTCACTGTCCCACCCTTTTTCATTACTGGAACGATAGGGGAGCCCCATGGGCTGTATTCAACGGGTTCGAGTATACCCCCAGCCACTAAACGATCAAGTTCTTCACTTACCGCCTTTTGCATCGCATATGGGACTGGCCTAGCCTTCATAAAAGTTGGTTTCGCATTTGGAACAAGTTCGAGTTTCACCTGCCCCTTATTGAATTTTCCCAACTTTTCTGTGAAGACATCAGGATAGCGTGCGGTGAGTTCGGCCAGATGCCCTGAGGCTGATGTAGGTGTAGAATCGGCAAAGAAAACAGGCTGGGGCCGTTGTTCACAATTTTGAATCCTAATGATTCAAACCATGCACGACCACAAAGAACTCCAATGGTCCAAAACACTTGTTTTGGTATTTTACCTCAATTACTGCTCGTCCTAATGGAGCTGCACGACCTTGAAAATAGGTGACGAACGTCTTTTCACATGGGCTCAAATTCAGCTCCGGAAATTTCTCCCTGAAAACCTTGGTGGGGACAATAGTACTGTAACAACCGGTATCCAGGTCAAATTGAATCGGTTCGTCGCCCAAAATTAGGTCCACTATGTACCCAATATTTTGTGTAACACTGTCCTTACTTTGTACACTGAACAAATTCTCATAGCTGTCACCGCTTCCTGCTTGGTCGTCTTCGCCAACAAAATTTGTCTTCTCGGAAACTTTGTTCTTACCTTTCCTCTTTGACTTGGCGTTTGAGGAATGGCTCTTTTTGTCCCTTTTTGGACACACTCGGGCTAAGTGACCTTGGACAGAGCAATTTGAACACTCATAATCCTTAAAGCGACACATTTGGGCTTCATGCGAATATCCACAATGGTGCACGTTCCAGTCAGAGTTGGGCAGTAATCACTGGAACGTACACCACAGAGCTACCCACGAAAAGTACCTCCTCTCCTTCTTCCATAGTTGTTGTATTTTACGAAGATATCTTTGAAGTGTGTGCCAATTTTCCTCGGTCCCTTCGTTTTTACTGTGTTTGAGGGAAATACCGAAACCCTCCCGTAGCCCCATTTTAGCCCATAACGCCCGACAAGTTTGGGCGATCGGGCAGAAACCTTGCGGACACAACTTGATGGTAAAGCGAGCATTTTGTCAAAATTTCAGATTATAAGAAAATCTCCAACTGCCCAAAACGGCACGGACGGCGGACAGACATTTCGGTTTTGGAATCTAGAACTTTCGAAACGGATAATAATGTCAAATTTTGAGGCCGATCCGAGTCGTCGACCTCCGTCGCGATTATATAGCTCTATAATCTTAGGTGTATTACTCCATGAATAATAAACCAAAAAGGTGTCGTTTTGCGAGTAATTGTGGAAGCAAAATCCGTTTTTCGAGGTTCCGCATCCGTCCAAACATTTTTCAGAAAAAAATAAAAAGTCATATTTTTTCAAAAATAATAATTATTGTTTAATGACAAAGAATCCATTTTTGCACAATTGACCTAGGTATGTCAAAGAATAATAAACCCTTGTGTAACATTTGCAGCGTTTTCTGAATTGGCGTGTCATGCCGTTCCGACTCCTATTCAAGTTGAGCTCAGTTGAATTGTACTTGAAAACCCATCAGCTCGTATTTCCGGAACATGATGTTTCTACGTGTATTTTGCAATCCAACAAGTTAACAAGCCCAAGGTACTGCACCACATTGGCGCAAAACTACTATGTTTATCAGTCGATCATGTTAATTATCACTTTCTCCTCGGGTTTACGCAACAAGCTGCTACAATCTTCTAATAATATTGTTTTTACATTTAAGCTATTGAAGGACCATTTTCTCATATTAACTTGCTATGAAGAATGAAGACTGTGTTAGGAAGACACGTTGATGTCAGCAAAACCGTATTATTTTTGTCATCGTTGCAATCTTACCTATTTTCTTTTATGTTGACGGGCCTGACTCTTCCCCTTCCACGGGCAGTAGCCCATATTGGGGAATCATATATGATATATCCGCCTTTTTTATGCACCCTGGCATACCATCAAACTGTTTTTTTTTTTTGTTTTTTTTCTCTCTCTTTATCGACATGTCTTGTGAAAGTGAAACTGTCAATAATCAGAGACATGTTGATAATAGGTGCCACCACCCTAAATAATTTAAAAAAAAAGATGAAATAGGGCTTAAAATGTTCCGGGCAAAAAGCAATACCTCCAATATAATATATTATGACCTTTCCTATTTCCTCTTCGAAATACGGAGCCCTCCCGCGCACCCTTAAATTAAATTTGAAATGAACTTTTGGTTTATTATTCTTGGAATACGCCTTTGTAATCGCGACGGAGGAATTTTGATCGGCCTCAAAATGTGTGATTATACGTTTCAAGATGTTTAGATTACAAAACCGAAATGCCCGCCCGCCTGAGCCATTTAGGGCAGTAGGAATTTATAAGTCTGAAGTTTTGACAAAATAGGTACTCGGTTTACCATCTCGTATTCAGCCCGATCGCTCAAACCCGCGGGGTGCTATGGGGCTAAAAAGGGGCTACGGGAGGGTTTTTTAAGGGTTTCGGCTATGGAGTCGAGTTAGGTGTCGTTTTTGAAGTATTTTTGGATCTAGAATCAATTAAGCTGGTTGTCCCAGAACGATCCGATTCCACTGTCGAGGTCAACGAGTCTTTCATGGACCTACGATTGGGATTTTTGAAGGATCTCAGGAGGTCGAATAATTTCCGAGTAATAGTGGACGCATAATCCACTTTTCGAGATCCCACATCTATCCAAACATTGAACAGAATCTTTTTGTTTTTAATTTTTTTTCCCGAAAACATTTTCTCATTAATGCAGAATTAATTTACGCAAAATTATATCAAAGAATAATAAACCCTTGAGTAAAATTTGCAGCCTTTCCTTAATGGAGGCAAGCATGTTGAAATTCTACGACGCATTCTGACCCTATAATGTCAAGTGTTTGATTTTGGGTTGTATACACAACAATTCAGGGTTTTTAACTTTTTTTAAAATTTTACACAAAATAATGTTTTCAATCGTAAATATTTTCAAAAGTTGGGATGATTTGATGAAGATTAGCAGCTCTCAGAAATGCATTTAATGTTCAGGATTTTACGCTAGGTTGGCCTGACCTCATGACATGTCGAGTTGTCGGATTTTAGATTGCGTTCAAGATGCAAATTAATTTTTTTTTTAAAGAGATGGACTTACCATTTGCTGTGAGTGGTGAAAAGTGGAAGTCACCGAAGAGGGCAGAGGTGTGGCTGGTGTTTCCTGGGGGTGACTCCGAAACATCAGAGGTGGGCGTGTCAACTCAAATCTCACCCTCCTCCGATTGGCCGGCGCCCGGAAATTGATTTTTCCCGCCTCCCAATCCTAGACGTGTCCTTTTCTACTCTAAAACCATCGGGGTTGTCATCCCCTTAATGCCTTTCTATCCTCCCTTCACGATGTAACAGATAATCCCCCCCCCCCCCCCCCCCCCGACAAAAACCAACTCCACGATCTATCCCGCTCATCGGTGCGGTAGAACTCGACACCTCGATAAATCACCTTCGGATCTTCCTTTTGGTTTATTTTTTCCTGCAGTTAGCGATCAAGCAGAGGCGGATCCTGAATTAGACGATGAGGAGCGCTGAAGTGACTTCAAACGTCAATTCCTCCCACTTTAGCCCAAACTACAATCAACGAATGGTTCTTTTCTGATAAAGGTGAAAGGGTTTCAATTTCCAGCACTTCCTCTGACGGAATTACTTGAGCGTGAATCCCGCACCTGGCAGATAATCCCATCAAACACAAATAAGTAGGTACGCCGCAAACTTTTCACAAGAATGTAGGCCCCAGAAAAATGGAGTATGAGTCCAAAATTACTCGGAAAACGACACCTTATTTGACCTCCAGGGATCCTTGAAAAATCCCATTTGTAGCCCCATGAAAGCCCTATAGATCGCCACAGTAAAATCGGATCGTTCCGGGACCCCCGAAAATGGATTCTACGTCCAAAAATAGGTACTTCGAAAACGACACCTAACTCGATCCCATAGCCAAAACCTTCAAACCCCCTCCCGTAGCCCCATTTTAACCCCATATCGACCCACGGGTTTGGACGATCGGGCTGAAAACCTTGCGGGCAAAATTAGATGGTAAACCAAGCATTTTGTCGAAATTTCAGATTTTTTTTCCCCCCTATAGTACGGCGGTCCGTCATTTTGGTTTTAGAATCTAGAAATCTTGAAACGGATAATGTCAAATTTTGAGGCCGATCGGAGTCGTCGACCTACGTCGCGATCACATAGGTGTATTATTCCAAGAATAATAAACCAAAATGAATACAAATTTTTTTACTGACAGAATTAATTTTCGCATAAGAAACCTATATCAAAGCATAATTAACCCTTGTGTAAAATTTGCATCGTTTTCTTCTTATATTCCTCTCTCTATTCGCTCCGAAAAAACCTGGAAAGAAAATCGGAAGTAACGTTTTGAAAGCTTCGAAATTTCAAAGCGATCGGTCGATCATTTCAGAGTTGGTATGTTTAATATAGGTAGGTAGGTAAACCTAATTCAGGTAGGTAGGTAGGTAAACAGTCTCATGATAATGAGGTTTTCATGGATGCTGCTACTCAATGCAAATTCTTTAAACATACGGTTCATGTTTGTGCAAGCTTTTTAACTGCACGTCATTCCCAAACGCTAAAAAACGTACTCGTGTCCAGTACGAAAGTCAAGAGAACTTGATAGAGTTGATTGAACTAAGGTCATCTAGGACGAAGGAAAACCGTGAAGAACAGAGATCACCTGTCATTTTTCAAACAACGAAAATCATGCAGAGTTGTGTAATAAAACCTTGTGTAAAATGCTAGTTCACCAATCTGGAGATCAGTGAGAAAGTGTCAGATGGAGACCGTCGAACTCGCCCACCGACATCGTCCAGCTCGTCCTCCTGTACCTTTACACTTATCAGGAAAACAGGTTGTTAACAACACACAGCACAGTTACATTTCGGGAACATTTTTGAAATGTTTGTTCTAAAACATTCAATGTTTCAAAAATATCTTGTTACTTGAATGTGATGTTTTTATAACGCGTAGAAAATATCTTTAAAATCGCTAATGTCCGCCCGTTGTGACGTTTTTTGAAACCACGATTCCAGGAATTTCCAGGGAGAATTTAATTAGGCCTTATTTTCTCATTGCTCATTTACTGTAGATCCCGACGTTTCGAAAGCGTGCAAGCTCCCATCCTCAGGGTATTTCATTAGTCATAAATCTCGATGTTACACACATCGTCGTCAACAACGTCGAACGCTACCAGGACATCTCACAATCATCAGATGGAAACAGGACACCAAGGGTAAATTTCGGTATGACGGTAACTATTAAATTTTGACATATTACAACAGAAATTGACTAGATTCATAGGAACGTTATTAGTATGGTTGAGCTTCCACATTTTTTGAAAACATTATTCACGTCGTTAGTAAAATTAAAATTAAAAAGGAACACGCCGCAATTTAAAACCGAACAATTGCGGCGTGTTCCTTTTATTATTCTTGGAATAATACGCCTATGTTTTCGCGACGGGGGTCGACGACTCCGATCGGCCTCAAAATTTGACATTATCCGTTTCAAGAGGTCTACATTCTAAATCCGAAATGTCCGTCCGCCGTCCGGGCCGTTTTGGGCAGTAAGTGCATTTTTTTTTTTTTTAAATCTGAAATTTTGACAAAATACTTGGTTTACCATCTAGTTGTGCCGCAAGGTTTTCAGTCCGATCGGCCAAACCCGTGGGGCGCTATGGGGCTAAAATGGGGCTACGGGAGGGGTTTTTGAAGGCTTTTAGCTATGGGATCGAGTTAGGTGTCGTTTTCGAAGTATTTTTGGACGTAGAATTCATTTTTGGGGGTCCCAGTACGATCCGATTTCACTGTGGCGATCTATAGGGCTTTCATGGGGCTAAAAATGGGATTTTTGAAGGATCCCAGGAGGTTAAATATTTTTCGAGTAAAAAAGGAAGAATTGTTGAAAAAAAAAAAATCCAAAAAAAAATTTTATTTTTCCAAAAATTTTTTTTGACAAATAATTTTTGCACAAGTGACCTATATCAATATCAAAGAATAATAAACCCTTGTGTAAAATTTGCAGCGTTTTCTTTGAAACTAGAGACTTACGCCATGGTGAAAGAGAAGGCCTGACCATCGGCCAATCCAAGTCCTACGAGATGAGAGTAATTCCCCCCATACGAAACCTCTCAGACAAAACGGAGCCCTCGTAGAGCAAGCCCATCAGGTTATCTCGGCAGCGTTGTCTCGAAAAACGGAGGGGCCGATCTCGACGTGCAGGCACGAATCAACAAGCCGAAAGGAGCCTTCGCCCCATTTGGAGAGCGACAAACATCCGTATCCGCACCAAACTCAGAATATTCCGCTCAAACATGCTGTCTGTTCTCCAGTACGCAACCCCAACCAGGCGTGGAACAGCAGCAACAAAACAACTTAGAGAATAAAAAATATTTTCATTCCTCGGGAGAATGAAAAAGGAAGCGAAGCTTTTATCATTTTGCAAAAATCAGCTGCCAGTATAGTGTCCTACTAGATGCTCCGGCTCGCTTTGCTCGCCTACGCACCCAGCTGGGGGGCTCCGCCCCCCAGGCCCCCCCCTAGGGCCTCGCTTCGCTCGGCCGGGGGAGTTCTCAAAGCAGACATAATCAGACATAAGGCCTCGCTCCGCTCGGCCGAGCGCTTATTCGGACAGGGGGGGTCGCAGACCCCCCCCCCCCCCCCCCTATTCGTAGCTAAAAGGTCGGCAAAAAAAAAGACTTCGCTTCAAAATTTCCCCGCCTCCTCCACCGTTGTAAGGTCCATGAAGCCCCACCCGTTCTGAGTACGTCTTTCCGACTTCCTTGACAGCGGCGGGTTGGATGGACGGTGACTCATGCGAGACTCACTCACGGTTTTCAACGGGAGACTACCCGTATGGCGAGAGGGGGGGCGTCCGTATAAAATCTTCGCTTCAAAACCAAAGTTTTATGAAACGTTTTCAAGATCTTCTCCAACTCGTTTTGGTTTATTATTCTTGGAATAATACACCTATGTTTTCGCGACGCGGGTCGACGACTCCGATCGGGCTCAAAATTTGACATTATCCGTTTCAAGTGGTCTACATTCAAAATCCGAAATGTCCGTCCGCCGTACGCCGTACGCCGTACGCCGTCCGCCGTCCGCCGTCCGCCGTCCAGGCCGTTTTGGGCAGTAGGAATTTTTTAAAAAATCTGAAATTTTGACAAAATACTCGGTTTACCATCTAGTTGTGCCCGCAAGGTTTTCAGCCCGATCGCCCAAACCCGTGGGGCGCTCTGGGGCTAAAATGGGGCTACAGAAGGTGGTTTTTGAAGGCTTTTGGCTATGGGATCGAGTCAGGTGTCGTTTTCGAAGTATTTTTGGACGTAGAATCCATTTTTTGGGGTCCCGGAACGATCCGATTTCACTGTGGCGATCTATAGGGCTTTCATGGAGCTAAAAATGGGATTTTTGATGGATCCCAAGAAGTTAAATATCTTTCGAGTAAAAATTAAAGAATTTTTGAAAAAACACATTTTTGAAAAAAAATCGCCTCAAAAAATTTTTTTTGAAATATAAAAATCCAAAAAAAAAATTTTTTTTAATTTTTTTTATTGACAGAATTAAATTTCTGTACAAGTAACCTATATCAAAGAATAATAAACCCTTGTGTAAAATTTGCAGCGTTTTAATACATTTTCTAGGATGCATTACAATCCGCCACGAATGAACTTCTTTAAGATGTATGGTGTGCGATGTCGTATAGCGTATAGAGACGTCGTATAGCGAATGTTTCCGAGACGTTTGCTAATATGATGTTTCAAAATATTGCGGGACCAACATTTTCAAGACGTAAAATGTCTTACAATCGTGGCTTAGGAGAAACTTGTCAAAGAAGAGAAATTGTGTAGGTGTGTAGGTATTGCAGTTCCATAATTACAATAGGTAATTTGGTGGTCACAAAAATATTGATAAATAAAGGAATGCCCATCCGAGGATCCGAGGGAACAATAGCCACCCCGTGGGATGGTGAATGGGGGAGTCCTCAGATGTGCCTCCAGGCGGTGGCGCCTCCCGTGAGCCGAACGCGTATGTTGTTGAATCAGAATGTTGTTCAGTGTTCAGTTCAGTGGGGGGCAACGACGCCAAGTTAAAAACGTTTTTTGAGAGGAACCTTTGAAAGAGCTGAAATCGGAGTTGGTTGAGAGACTGTCCTCGGTTGCCTGCGTACACTGCTGCTGTGAATTTGGCTCCAGCATCAGCAATACGGTCAGGAGTGGCGTTTTGGTCGAAGAAAATCGAGACAACACTTAGGAGTTGAGGATTTTTGGCAAGAGTGTTGAAAAATTTTACCTTGACTTGTCGGAAGAAGGACGATGTACTGTCACAGCCACTGAAGGCATGGAGGAGCAAGATGTTTTATTTTTGCATCCAAGGACAGCTTGCTGTTGTGTGGACTGTACATCACGGTTTGCTGACTGCCCTTCCCGCGTTTCATTAGGAATATATTCTCAATGTTCTGTGTCTGATCTTGGCTGTTCAATAATACTTGGTCAGTCAGCAAAACCAATTAATCCACGTCCTCCCCCACAATGAACACGTTCCCTCAATGCCTTGATCTTTCCACGGCAGTAAAAACAATTGTGGTATCTGCATCCTCAACGGCCTGTCGTACTTGAATGCCTGCACCTATGAACTTCTCCATGAGCATGGCAATTAGGCGTTTCTTGTTGCTTTCGTTGGCCAGGAATCGTTCATTGGGCATTGTTAACAATTGCGGCCATCGATTCATCAAATACCTATGACAGAAGGAGATGACATGGTTCGTGTTCTGCGGGCTCGTTCAGCCGACTTGGTGCTTCTTTTCGAAATCTCAGGGTACCCATCAAAACAACACAACTATTCGATCCAAAACTACTTTGAACGTACCTAGTTCAAGTACTTTGCAATGACTGCCGAAAACTGATTAATTGTTTGTCCTCAATTAATTGAAATTATTTGAGTTGCAATTCAATTGAAACACATTTTTGCATGAAAAAATGCGAGAAAGTGATGAGTTTTGAGTTCAGACGGTTTCCTGTGTTGGGACTGCGTTAGCGGAAATTTGGCGCTACGAACTCTTTCGGTTGAAAATTCATATCTCAGCACTGGAGTGAGCGAAATTCAAATTTTAAAAAGCATCAGATTCACAATTAAATTTCCTACAAGTTTGGTCCTAAGACATTTTTCGATCGGCGCTCTCCTTTTCGACCTACCAGCGTTAGAAGTTGAGGGTTGTCAACTTTTAAGCCAAATTGGTAAAAATTTCCCATCTTTGACGGACAATAGCGGCTGAACGGCTGGACCGATTTCGATGTTTCAAAAGCCATTCGACGCAAAATTTAATGCCATTTGAAAAAGTAAGGAGTAAAATGTTCTGTAGGATGCGTTGTTTTCGAGTTATAAGCGAAATACTAAAAAAAGTGCGAAAATTTCCTGGTTTTTAGGCTCCCAAATCTGAAGCACAACCTAGAAACCGTCGCAAACTCAGATACCCGTCATTCAGCACCCCCAGAAGGGATTAAAACGATTTCCAGCTCTAGTACAATTGTTAGGGGCTAGACCCCTTTTTAGCACTATGCCTGGGCTATAGATGGTAAACCAAGTATGTAAGTATTTTGCCAAAATTTCAGATTTAAAAAAAAAAAAAAAAAAATGAAAAAACCCGTGAGGAAATAGAAATAAACTTGAGCGGATGGGACCAAAATGGTCTTAAAGAAATCAAATAAAATGGAGAACACGCAAAAAAACGCAAGGCTTCGGCGGAGCTCTCTTTGTGACTTTCTCATGCACTTTTTATACGAAAGTGTCAAGAGAGCTCCGCCGAAGCCTTGCGTTTTTTTGCGTGTTCTCCATTTTCTTTGATTTCTTTAAGACCATTTTGGTCCCATCCTCTCAAGTTTATTTCTATTTCCTCACGGGTTTTTTCATTTCCCCAAGTCTTTAGTTTTTTTTCTTCCCTCACGTGTTTTTTTTAATTTCCTCATGTGTTATTCCTTCGTGTCCTTTTTTCTATTCTACACTTTATGATATAAAGCTTCGCTTCCTTCAGGGTCCCTAGACGGCCCCATTTTTTTTTCTATCCTTCAAGTAGTAGGTACAAAGATTGAAATAATTTGCATCCTTCAATTTTTGCAAAATCAGTTTTATTGCATACAAGATCGGGGAGGCTTCGGGTAGAATCGGGATCGTTCGGAATGCTATGTGCGCACCTCTGAGAGAAAGATCTATACACCGGGAGTCCGCATCAGCTGCCAGTATAGTGTCCTATATATATCCCCGCCTCCTCCACCGTTGTAAGGTCCCTGAAGCCCCACTCACGATTTTCACGGAGAGACTCACTCACGATTTTCTGCGACCCCCCCCCCCCCCCCTATTCGTAGCCAAAAGGTCGGCAAAAAAATATCATTTTGCAAAAATCAGCTGCCAGTATAGTGTCCTACTAGATGCTCCGGCTCGCTATTCGTAGCTAAAAGGTCGGCAAAAAAAATTTTCCCCGCCTCCTCCACTGTTGTAAGGTCCCTGAAGCCCCACCACGGATTCCACCCGTTCTGAGTACGTCTTTCCGACTTCCTTGACAGGTTGGAAGAGAGTATATATAAGTCGTGATCAATCTGACTCACTCACGATTTTCACCGGGAGACACCCCGAGCAGCGAGCGGGGGGCGTCCGTATAAAAGCTTCGCTTCAAAAATCCTACTGCCCAAAACGGCTCGGGCGGCGGACGGACATTTTGTTTTTGGAATCTACGTGTCTTGAAACGGATACGTAATGTGAAATTTTGAGGCCGATCAGAAATGTTGACCTCCAACACGAACACATAGGTGTACCTATTATTTCCTGTATAATTATCCAAAATCTGAATTTTTATCCTACTAGGATACTGTTTAACGGGGTTGAGCAAATTTTATAAAATTGATCAGCAATCAGACTAGGTAGGTACCTACACGCAATCTTATCCACCTTCGCTGATGACACATTGTGTTCTTGGGCAATTTTTAATTTTATATGTGTACTTCCTACGTATGTTTGGCTTATTATTCTTGGAATAATACTCCTATGTAGGTCAACGACTCCGATCGGCCTCAAAAATTGACATTAGGTATCCGTTTCAAGAGGTCTAGATTCCAAAACCGAAATGTCCGACCGCCGCCCGAGCCGTTTTGGGCTGTAGGAATTCTTTTAAAAATCTGAAACTTTGGCAAAATACTCGGCTTACCGTCAATCGCCCAAACCCGTGGGGCGCTATGGTGCTACGGGAGGGGTTTGTTGAAGGTTTTCGGCTATGGGGTCGAGTTAGATGTCGTTTTCGAAGTAGGTATTCTTGAACGTAGAATCCGTTTTTGGGGGTCCCAGAACGATTTGATTTCACCGCGCGGATCTTCGGGGATTTTTGAAGGATCCCAGGAGGTGAAATATTTTCCGTGGAATTTTGGGCGCGTAATCTTTTTTGAGGTCCCACTTCTTTTTATTTTTTTAATTTTTATTTATTTTTTATTTTATTTTTTTAATTGAAAAAGAATTAATTTCGTCTTCTTGAAACCGGGTGAAATGAGTCTGCTTATATAACCTTTACCCTATAAATGGTTACTAAAAGATAGTGCATCTTTTAAGCCACCTTTTATCAAAACTCAAAAATTCAAAAATCCTTCTTCAGTAGTCTGCTTGTTTTCCTTCAAGCAAAACGAGCTCTTGCCTACAACGGTTCATTCTGCCTTAATTACCATGAAATGATTTCTTGACTTGGAAAAAAACGGAAAAAGGCTTCATCTTCCGTTGGAATGAAATGGTGACTAATCCCCGGGGATTAAACTTCGGACCGAGTTGTAGGCTTAATGTTATCTTGGCCATCTCTCAACCAGTCTGGCAACTTTCGAAGTACTACGTTCAGTGTCAAGTTCTGCTAAGCCAGAGATTGCGATTTATTGGATGAGGAGAAAAATAATTCGACGGAAGGTATTATTATTTATACTTGACGCGAAATTTGTATTTGTGCGTCCTGCACGTCAGTGAATTCATCTGAGGATAAGCTCGACATGGAATGTTTTAGTTTATTTTTCTAGGAATGTGTTCGTGTCGGAGGTCGAAAATTCTGATCGGTCTTAAAATTTGATATTATAATACGTATACTTACGTTTCAAGATGTGGAGAGTCCAAAAAAGAAAATTTAGTTTTAATGTCCGCCCACCGCCGTGCGAGCCGTTTTCGACAACTACTGTTACAGTAGGTAGTTCTAATTCCTACCTACCTTAGTTTGGTAGGATTTTTAAAAAAATCTGAAATACTCCAAACAACAACAACACACACACACACACACACACAAAATACTGAGTTGACAAAATACTCCGTTCTAGCAGTGCCCGCAAGGTTTTCCGCACTATCGCCCAAACCCGTGGGGCTGTGAGGGTCTAAAAAAAGTGCTCCAGGAGGGGGTTTTGATGTATTTTGGGTATGATATCGAGTGGGGTGTCGTTTTCGGTTTCTTTTTAACGTAGAAACCATTTTCTGGAGTCACAGAACCGTCGTATTTCAAAGGACGCCAGGAAGTCGAATAAGGTGTCGTTTTCCGAGTAATCCACAACATAAGTTCATATTCTGAGAATAATAAACCAATACCCATAGGCAGTAGGTAGGACCTACCACAACTGGGTGCTAATCTCCCAACACACCTAAAACCCCTACAGGGAAAACAACCCATCAAAGCGACCATATTCAATGACCTTCAGCACTTAGCAATATTTATGTCGTTTGATGATCAAACGACGAATACGTTTGATGACATCCCAATTAATGACAATCAAAATTGAAAGGCAAAAAATGCGAACTTTTTCCAGCTATTTTTTTTTTTTTTGTTACATAATATGTTACATGTGTTACATATTATGTAACAACGTTGTTTTTTGTTACATAATATTATTATGTGTGTTGATATAGTTACCTATTGCATAGGTACCCTTCCCCACCAAAAAACACTGAGCTGCTGACTCAGCAGCTCAGTGTCTATAAAAAGCTAGCGTAACCCACACGAGTGAGTCATTACTTCACCAACACCCACAGCGTCAACTTGTCGTTACTCTGTGTGGTGTTAGAAGTATTTGTTCGATCACCATTTATCAATCATCAAACCCAGTATTGAGTCTATTCGTGTCTGTTTTTGAATAAAGTGTTTTTTAAAAACGCATTCGGCGAACCCTCTTACGTTACTTATATATATTATATATCCTCTGAAAGGGCTAATTTTCCACTACAACTCAATCAAAGGGATTGTAATTGATGGGGCTAAAATGGAGCTATGGGAGGCGTTTTTTGAAGGGTTTTGGCTATGGGATCGAGTTAGGTGTCGTTTTCGCAGTATTTTTGGACGTAGAATAAATTTTTGGGGGTCCCGGAACGATCCGATTTCACCGAGGGAATCTATGGGGCTTTCATGGGGCTACAAATGGGATTTTTGAAGGATCCCAGGAGGTCAAATATTTTCCGAGTGGAAGAAATTTCGAAAAAAATAAATTAAAAAAATAAAAATTTTGTTTGCACTAGTAACCTATATCATAGAATAATAAACCCTTGTTTAAAATTTGCTGCGTTTTTTCTCGTCTTCGAAGAACTGTTACATTAGAGGTTTTGATACAAAGTTTTAGATTCAATCTAAATTTTGGTACATTTATAGATATGGATATTTAATTTGAAACCCCAAAAGACAATAATTGTCTAATTATTCCTCACGCAAAACCTGACGTGCATTACAAATTTCATTGAAATTGGACCATCGGTAACCCCCCCCCCCCCCCCCCCCCAAACCCCAGCCTAATTGGTCAATCAGAACTTGAAACCTGACCTACACACCAAGTTCCGTTTTCGTACAAATCTGTTGACGGGAAGTGTTGTTAATTGTGATTTGCCACTTACCCCCACCCTCATAACCCCCCCCCCCTTTTGGTCGTAAAAATCCGAAACCCCCGATCGACACTTCCATACACCAAACCTGACTCACAAACCAAATTTCAATGAATTCGGTCGAGCGGTGTGACCTGTAAGAGTGTCTAATGCCGAGGAGAAGAAGAAGAAGAAAAAATGAAAGTTCCAAAACATGCGTTTTGAGCACCCTGGATTTTGATGATGAAAGGTATGAAGGTACACGTGTAACCCTTCAAATTTGGTTTATTTCTGCTCAGGGCACTGGCCGATCACCGAAGATCAGGAAAAAATACACTGCCAAGGCAATGGCACATGAGCTTCCTCGTGCCAGGTTCAAAATGAACGTAGTTGTGACTGTAACAAGAAAATTACGTTCGCGCATGTGCAGGGAGTAACACTGATGCAATCGTGATGAAACTGATAGGGGACCATCTAGGACCCACACAATTCCTGAAAATTTGATTGAAATCCGATCAAAATGGTGGGAGTTATGGCTGTGGCCAGGAAATTACGTTTGCGCATGCGCTGAGCGTACCGCTGATTCAATCATATAGGTCATGGAGGAATAGACGAATCTCTATTCCTCCATGCATATAGGTATAATAGGGTAAAACACCCAGTCGATGGACACCTTAAGAGCACTTCTCTCACGTTTTTACTTACATGAATTTATTATCTGGATGGATTTTTATGATATTTTTTCGTTTTGTTTTGTATGAGTTCACGAATACACCACTTTTTTCAAAAATAGCCTACGTAATATGATAATTTTGTGATTATTGTCCAAAGTTGAGCTTTAATTTTTTTTTCCAAACTGCCAGTCGTTGGACATTAGGTTTGTTCCAACAGAAGGAAGGAGATGGAAGGAAGTGGAAGAAACCAACTGGCGCATGCGCAGTAACTAAACGGTAACTGAACGGCTGTTCCATCACGTCAAACCTTCCGAAAGTTGACGTCGACGGCTGTTCCATCAGAGGAAGGGAAGTTAACAGCGGTTGGAAGGAAGTCAACCTCGATGAGAGGCAAGGTTCGAAAACCGTTCAAATGGAAACCTCATCGAATTGAAACCTACCACGTAACCTGCTCAGACAAAAACGTCAGTCACGGAAGTCGGAGCGCCATTTCGTCGCTTCAAATTGGTTTACGTTTTTATTTCATTCGCTTTAAAATTCGTCGTTTCAAATGGAAGAGGCCGCGATTGTGAATTTTTTTCTGGATGATCCCGTGCTCCCGGAAAACCTGATCGCTGACGACCTAGTTGACGACGAGTTATTAGAGGACCTGTTGATGGAAGAAACTGAGGAAAACCGAAGGTAATGAACGTTTGGCGGACTCGTAGCTTACCTATACCTGTTTGAAACGTTGAATCTAGGAAACCCCCTTGAATCTTTAGGATGAAAGCTTACTCAAACCACACACGATTACGATTTGTTCGCCGTTTGAAATCTTATGAAGTCAAGTTATTCCGTTTGAGTAAGTGTTTTTGAATGTATTTGAGTGTAGGTAGGTATTCGTTTTACCGGATAGTACCGTATTCTGTTTTGGTACTAAGAAATCCTACCTGAGCCTCGAGTTTTTTTAAAAAATTTCCCAAGTTTTTGTTAAAAAGTAAGGGAGTTGCTCGTAATTCCGTAATTACAAAATAATAATTGTAATTCCGTAATTACAAATATAGGTAATAATTTTAATTCTTTAATTACGCATAAAACGCCCACTTAGGCGCATGAGGTAAGTAGTCAATTCTACTCACATAATCTGTTCTGCAAAGTAATTGTTGGTTCTCTTATCGCAGGCCGAAAAATGAATTTTATTTGGAGACGGTCGGTGAATACTCGGACCAGCAATTCCGGGAACATTTTCGCATCAGCCGGAGAGTGGCGGAGGGGTTGACCGCCCGTTTCGCGGCCAGCTCATTTTACTCCGGCCAAAGTGGACGTTACGGTCGGCTGTCACCGTACGAACAAGTAAGTATGAACGGCGCTCAACCGTACTGTGGTGTAATGCATACTGTATAATATACCTATATTACATTATATTCCTCTCATGGAAGAAGGGCTGTAAGCAACTCAGCGCCATCGGCACTAAACACATTGAGATCGTTCTGCCGAAAATATCCCATCATGATCTGTAGTGTTATTCTTTTCATATGGAAGACCCCATTTGTAACTGGAGGATCTAATTTAATATGTCTACTTTTTAGGTCCTGATTTTTTGCTGGTTTGCTGGCCACCAAACGGCCAGCTACAGAGATGTTGCTGACCGCTTTAACATAACCATAAGCTCGCTGTACCGCGTGAACATGCGGCTGATACAGTTCATAAGTAGTCTAGCCGACGAATTTATTACGTAAGTTACCCTAAGCTGTAGAATCAAAGTTTCTAGACTATAATGCCTGGCACAAACCCTATACAGTTAGTTACTGAGGGTATAATTACATGAAGTGCTATGAAAATTTAATTTGTGTCATTTTGTAGATGGCCATCAGTTCAGGAGCGGGCCGTCATTGAAGCATCATTCAGGGCCAAAGGTTTTCCCGAGGTAATCGGTGCGGTGGATGGCACCCACGTAAAATTGGACAAGCCCACCTCTGATCCCGACGCTTACTGCAACAGGAAAAAATATTTCTCCATGCAGGTACCCTCTCAGCCTACGTGATTTATGTACAGTTTTTTCGGGGGGTGTCTCGTTTAATTGGGTCTTTCTCTGGGATGTACATTTGGTCCTCCCTAGACCTGTCGACTCATTGTGCTGCCTCTCGGAAGCTACTGCAGTAGGAGGTCTTCTTGTAGGAGCTATTATAGCTATTATAATAATAGTGTTTCGTGGACAGAATATCAATTGGTACTGATCCACGTATTTCAAGAAGTTGTGCTTATCATTATTTTACCAAAGTATGGTTCCTAATGTGTTGCGCTCTCATTTGACAGGTGCAAGCTGTCTGTGACCATAATACGAGAGTCAGAGACCTGTTTATCGGATTTCCCGGTTCTGCCCATGACGCACGAGTGTTCCGGCGCTCCGACCTGGGGCAGAACTTGCGACAGATGTGTGGGTCTCACATAATCCTCGGTGACAGCGCATATCCATGCCTCAGGAATCTGATCACGCCATTCAAAGACTGTGGGCAGCTCACGCAAGCCCACAAAACGTTCAACAAAAAATTGAGTTCTTGCCGATCAGTGATCGAACACTTTTTCGGCATCTTAAAACAACGTTTTCGGCAGCTATATCACTTCAAACTGAGAAACATGCGAACCATCGCCCATTTTATACGGGCGTGCTGTGTCCTCCACAACATGATGGTAGACGACGACCCCACTTCGTCTTCATTCGAACCCCCAAGTCAGGAAGAAGAACACTCCGAAGAAGAACCCGGCAGTGTCGACCCAAATGAGGCATCTCCAGACACCAGGGAGGGTATTGCCTACCGAGAGTTCCTCTTGCGAACGATTGTGAGGAGAGTTTAAAGGAAACTGCTGCCTGTATAGAAATGCATTTACGTTTATTGAACAAATATAGAAATAAAACTGTCCTTTACGTTGCTCACAAGCTATCCCTCTCCAAACGAGGTATTTCTTAATTTTAAATCGCCCGTTTAAATATTCGCTACTCGTAACACCAAATGGGTACTTGGAATCTTACACTAAATCACGTGCATTTAAAAAAACGGTAACATAATGGCAAATTGCGAATTAACAGTAACTTAAATCAATTGTACGCTAAATTGGTATTTTGTTATGCGGGTATTAGTATTGCATCCAAAAGACAAGGTAACTTAAGAACGACAAAAAAGGTAATAAATAAGTGACAAAAAACCTACCAAATAAGTGACAAAAAACCTACATCCACTCGTAACACCAAATGGGTAGTCAGGTACTTGGAATCTTACACTAAATCACATGCATCTAAAATAAACGGTAACATGAACAAATTGCGAATTAAAAGGTTAAATCACATGGCATCAATAAGTTTTATTTTATTTTTTTATTTTTATGCGGGGTATTGCATTTTAAAGACAAGGGAACATTACTACAGCTTACTACAAATATAAGAACACCTAAGTGAGTCACTTGAAGTGACAAACTAAGTGTGTTGTGACAAACCTACACCAAAAACAAAAGGTACTGACAGAAACGTAATTGAACTCATCAGCCTCCCCTAATGTGACAAAAAACATGACGAGTACAAGTAGGGTAACACCGCGTACCTTGAGTCATTACCAGTTTTTGGGTTGAAAGGACATGATCTGGAGCGCGTCTCCTGATCCTATTTGTTGGGAAATTCAACAGGCTGCAAATAGGATCATGAGTCGCAGTCCAGATGATGTGATATCGCCTCCAAACAGGTAATTACTCAAGGTGCTACATTATTATCACAAACTTGATGTTGACTAAAAATGAAATGTCAATTCTTTTGCATTTTCAAGTGAGCCAAGTACTCACGAAATAGTTCGTTCCTTTCAGCTAGAAGATCATTCTGGCGTTTTCTCTCTTCAGCATCTAACTTCAAGATGTTAATCTGGTCCTCATAAAATTGTACTCGATCGGCTCTCAAGCCTTGCAATAAGGCAACTCTGCCAGCTGCAGGAGAGCTCGTTTTTCTCGCATGACTAGGCGTTGTAAGCAAGACGTCGTCCACTTTCTTCTTCTTTGAAGTAGGCGTATCTAGTGCGTCGGACGCATCCTCCAGTGAACGCTTTTTCTCACACTTGCTTGAACGATCTTCGTTGAGAGTTGTCCACGTTTCTGGGTCCACGGTTTCATGTTGAGAGTTCCTTCGACTAGTAACGAACGGAGTCGACAGCGTCTCTTTGTGGGTTGACAAAAGAATCTCAGGATGAAATTTCTTGCTCTGGCCGAATATTTCCGTCATTTCATCCTCGAATTTAAAGAATTTGACGCCTCTTCCGGTTTTCTGGTCGTTGTCCACTTTGGCCTTATATTTTTTTGTGAGGTTCGTCATTTTGTTTTCTACCTGTTTAGCGCTCAAGTTCAAACCAAACTTTTCGTTCAAAGTCGCAGTTATCCCGTTATATAGCTTCTTGAACGTTGAGATCGAATGACCAACCTTTTTGTGGTGCATGTTGTACTCATGTAGTAAACATCTAGTCACCCCATCTGGCCAACATACGTTTTTGTTCTCATTCATCCCATTAGTCGTAAGTGATGAGAGGACTTCTTCTTCTTGATCCAAATGTTTTTCACTGGTGAGAGAATTTGAGTGTCCTGGAAATACATGACAACCACCGTTAGCCATCTTAGAATAAGCGCAGTTAAGTAAAGTTGTCATAATTCAAGTCATGCGAATAACAGACAAACATATAACAATAAAATAGAAATGTAAATCACCTGATTCGGGTTTGGATACTGCATAGCTGCGGACAGTCGAAGTAGTCTCGGTCAGGAACGAAGTGCTGAAGTTGGCCGTCTGAGTCGAAGCAGCTTGCGCAGGTGTGTAGGCCTTGGCGGAGGACTGAGCCGCTTTGTGGGGCTGTGCAGATGGCCTTATACATTGTGGGGTGTAGGTGGCACTGTACGCAGCTTTATTAGCTGGAAATTTCAAAAATAGTTGTCATGAATTTTGGTGTCCTGGAAATACATGGCAACCACAGTTGGTGATCTTAGGATAAGTGCAGTTAAGCTAAGCTTAGTTAAGTAAAGTTGTCATAAGTCAAGTCATGGGAATAACATAGACATAGGTACATAATAATTATAAGAATAAAATAGAAATCTAAATCACCTGATTTGGGTTTGGCTACTGCAGAGCTGCAGACAGTCGAAACAGTCTCGGTCAGGAACGAAGGGCTGAAGTTGGCCGCCTGAGTCGAAGCAGCTTGCGCAGGCGTATAGGCCTTGGGGGTGTACTGAGCCGCTTTGAGGGGCTGCGCTGCCGGCCTTATACTTTGTGGGGTGTAGGTGGCGCTGTACGCAGCATTATTAGCTGGAAAATGTCAAAAACAGTTGTCATGATACAGAAAACAGGCGGTACACTAAACCATTATGGCACATATAAAAGGCACTCGCCTGTGCAACTGCAAGCCAGAATGATTTTACGAGAATCAAGCATAATATTTACGCCTTGAAATGAATAGTTATTTTTCATTTCAAGGAAGGCAATATAATATTATGCGTCACAATATAATATTATTTCCCCACAGCTCGGCGATGTTCGCAAGTACAATCCCGATCCTTGGTACGGACAACTTCACAATTAATAGCCTCGTATTTCTATTTTGAGTCTACCGAATTGATATTTGAGGGGAGACTCCTAGGACCACTGGGATGCACTGCATACAATGACCACAGCTACGCCACGTACCTACCTTCAAAAACCCCTCCCCTAGCCCCATGGGTTTGAGCGATAGGGCTGAAAACCTTGCGTGCACACCTACATGGTAAACCGAGGGTTGTCAAAATTTCAGCTTTACAACAAAATCCTGCTGCCCACAACGGCCGACGGACATTTCGATAATGGCATCTAGACATCTTGAAACGGATAATGTCAAAATTTGAGGCCGATCTGAATTTTAGACCTCCGTCGCAATTACATACGGGTATTATTCTTATGATAATAATCAAGCAAAAGCTGCTTACTTTCACTCGCACGCAGTTCATTTCCTCTTGCCCTTACGATTTTCCCAGGAAACGACATGAACTCATATAATACATTATCTGAAAAATTTAGGAAGTCAAACTCAGTAGGTAGCTACTTCAAATCATCGTGCACATTTTCAGAATAAATTATTATTGATTTACCATCATCGTCGGACATCGTAGCCGTAGTGTGAACTTCCCTGTGAAATCAGAAACACTTTTCAGAGTTTTTTTAACACTTTTCTCAACACTTTCGAACACTTTTCACTGCAATTCAACGGGGGAAAAAAATTGTTCGTCAGCACGCGGTGGAAGACCGATTTTTTTTTTTTTTTTTTGTCTTCCACCATGATCATGACGAACACACTTCGAAATTAAAGTCACACTAGTAACGCGAAATGAAAAGCCGAAGGCAAAAGTGTTCCAACCGCAGTTAACAGCGGTTAACAGATTTCGGAAGGTGATCGAGAAGGCACTGGAATGCAGTTGAACGTTAACGAACGGCAGGCCCTTCTGTTGGAACAAACCTAATGTTTCCGATCGTTGGACAGCGATGTGCCAGTCGTTGGACATCTGGAAATTCTCGTCGTAAATCTTTTTCCCGTGTTACCTGGTTCATATTTTGACTAGGTAGGTTTTGACCTATTGGGAAGTGTGAGCAATTTTATTCATTATTAACCTTGAAGATCGGATGTGAATAAAGGTTGGTAATTACAAATCGCTTTCAACATTTTTCAACGCTTACCAACAGGGGTCAGCCATCTTGCCATTTTCATAAGGAATCCACACATTCGCGGTCGCTCGACTTTTTTACAACTGTAAAACCTAGTGAGGTGATTGCATGACTGTAAACTTCTTTCCTTATTATTCTTCGAGCTTCACAGTTTTCGATGGGTACAGGTCAGTTGCGCCTGAGTAATAGGATTATGACTAAGCCGATCTACGATGCACTAATGAGGTTCGTTCGAGGGCAAGGTGTGAAGGTAATGTCAACTGCGCTTAGGGATGTTGAGAAAGTATCGATACTTAAAAGTATCGATACTTTTCAAAAAAGTATCGATACATATCGATACTTTTTGTCCCCGATACATATCGTAGTATCGATACTTTTTTTCCGGTATCGGCGCCGATACTTTTTTTATCCCTCACATTTCATCAGATTCAAAACTTACGGCATATAGGCAGTTGACAGTACCTCTAACTTGACCAGCAATTTAAGAAAGTTGATGTAGGTACCTACCACCCCCTACTGGAGCTGCACCAGCTCTCATATCAGAAGAATCAGCCGTCCTCGATCAAGGGCGGACCACCAAAATGTTGGCCCAACCAACCAACCCAACTCACTCATCACAGTAGAAATTAGTGTGGCCACAGCTTCACCAAATGAGGGAATGTTCCCCTTTTTTCTACCTGTACCTACCCCCCCCCCCCCCCCCCCCAAAGGCTTGGAGCAAGGTTTTCAGTCCGATCGTCCAAACCCGTGGGGCGCTATGGGGCTAAAATGGGGCAACTGAAAGTTTTTTTAAAAGGCGTTTGGCTATGGGTTCAAGTTGGGTGTCGTTTTCGAAGTATTTTTGGACGTAGAGTATATTTTTGGGGGTCCCAGAAGGATCCAATTTCACTTTGGAGATGTAAAGGGCTTTCATGGGGCTACAAAAGGGATTTTTGAAGGATCTCAGGAAGTCAAATATTTTCTGAGTAAAAAAATAAAAAAATAAAAAATTAAAAGAAAAACTTTTTTTTCAAAATGTTTTCATTGAGACAGAATTAATTTCTGCACAATTAACCCATATCAAAGAATAATAAACCACAGTGTGGTGTTTGCCGACGGTGCAGAGGTCTAATCCAATGAGGTGGTTAGGGTGAGAAATGACTCCTCTGCTGAGTACTAAATTGTTTATTGGAATAAACAATTGTAGCGTGGGGACCGGTTTCGAGCAACTAAGCTTATTCCAATAAACAATTTAGTACTCAGCAGAGGAGTCATTTCTCACCCTAACCACCTCATTGAATAATAAACCCTTGACCAAAAATTTGCAGGCGTTTTTGAAAAGTATCGATACTTCGATACCGATACTCTATTGAAAGTATCGTATCGATACTTTTAGATACTGTCTGGATGTATCGATACGATACTGTATCGATACTTTATAAGTATCAAACATCCCTAACTGCGCTCGGGGGGAATAAATGCTCGTCCTTGCTGCCCGACGGCTCAACATTAGCATGGCGTACATTGTGTGCTGATTTTGAAATCGCAATTCATAATGCAGCAAAAATCGTGTGCCCCGCCCTTTCGATCCAAGGTTTTAAATTTCACCTGACCCAAAGTTGGTGGCGGAAAATTCAGGAGTGCGGTTTGTCGACTGACTACAAAAACTGTACGGAGGTCTGGAAATTTCTGCGCAATTTGTTTGGTCTGCCGAACTTATCTTTTTTCGAGGTTGACGAATCTTTTGACAATGACTTCAGCGTTCCCGCGAATAATCCCCAAGTCCGTAAGTTGGTGAAATACCTAAAAACTACGTATCTGACCGCTAAGTCCACATTTCCGCCGATGATGTGGGCCATGAGAAATGCTCATTCAGGAAGGACCACGAACTCGTGTGAATCTTTTCACTCCAAGTTCAATAAACAATTTAATAGTCACCACCCAAATATCTTTGTGTTTGTTGAGGTGTTGCTTAAAAGCTATAATAAATTGATAGCGTACTGTAAGTTTCTGGTTGTGGAGTATAGGCGCAATTGACGTGGTATTGAAAATGGTCGATGTCAGTTGCGCCTATAGGTAGGTTCAGTTCAAGCGGCGCAATAGACCTACCCCCCTCCGGCGCAATTGACATCAAAAGCGGCGCAATAGACCGGACCCCTTTTCGATGATATGTCACAACACTACGAAATGTTCGTCACAACTTTAGAAAAACCTGGAAACCGTTCACTGTCCAACGACTGGGTGTTTTACCCTAATATCCGATCAAAATTGTGGAAGTTATGGGTGTGACAAGGAAATGCGGACAGACAGACAGACACGGAACCAAATTTGTTCAGGAGGCTCTGAAACGCAAAACGTGAGTGGAAATTTTGATTTTGGAGAACAAATTTTTTTTTTTTCATTTCGAAAGTGAAAACAATGCTTCCTCTGCCTAGCAGACTCGGAAGCAAAAAAAAATTTTCGGACCGACGGGGTGGTCTCGTGAGGGGGTGGAAGTTGGCACGGTCCTTCCTTTCCTCCATGAACTGCAGTACCTACATGTATTGTAGGATCCGCGTCTCTCTTAGCTTGGCATCGCGAAACTAGCGTCTCGCTTGATACATTCTGGCACCTTCAAGGACACACTTTCAGAGCGTTCAAAATGTTTGACCCACGCCGCGAAAACATATAGGAGTGTTATTCTAAAAATAGTAAAACCCAAACGCGCATTGTGACGTCGAGTTTGAATAGTCTCAGTAAAACAGAGGTTCTCAACCTTTCGTTAGGGATCTGATTTTCAGTCAAAGGTCTCCGTGACCTCCCCCCCCCCCCCCCCCCCCATTCCCCCTCTCCACTAAGACAACACACACGCATCATATCAGCACCCCCTTTTCAACAGGCTCTTCGATACCCGCCTTATCTGAAATTTTCTATTTACAGTTGGCGCACGTGTCCCCGCACGTGTCGCGCCTCTTTGATTGTTTCCTAATTCCCATTTAGTCACCACTTCAGTTGGCCACCGCACATTTCGATATCGTAAGAACCCCCCCATCGACCCATACACACACCCCTAAGCCGGTGCATAGTTGCCACATCAGGGGGACTTCGGACGACCTCTGTTTTTACCACCAAGTTTATCTTTTCTGTTGGCGAAATCATTTTTGACAGTAAAACGCTGCAAATTTTACACTAGGGCTAAATAATCTTTGATATAAATTATTCAAAAATGTATTCCTAATCAATGAAAAAAGCATTAGTTTACCTACTTACCTAATTATTTAAACATTTTTTAAAAATTTTCTTGTGAAGTTTGCGGACGGATGTGGGACCCCGAATAATGGATTATAATATAACACATGATTATGTGTCAAATAAAAATCAAATCAAATCAATAAATGTTTTATTTTAGGGTTCCATAAGGCATTATAATCGTCGACAAACAATTTAAACTAAAAAAAGAAAAGAAAAAAAAACAGAATAAATATTACTAATAATTAGGTTCTAATTAATTGGAGGAAAACTGAATTTGAGGAAAATCATCGACGTGATGAAGTTCAGCTGTTGTCGGAAATGCTCTTAAGATAGAGATCCAGCGACAAGAAATAGAAAATCTGGAAGCTCGCGATGGCTCACTTTACAGGAAGACCAAAATTTTCACGTAAACTCGCAAAACAATTCCTCATCTTCGAAATGGACCTAATTGGTTATCAACGCTTTCACAGAAAGCCTGCTGACATGTTACAAGCCAGATTCACTCCATTTCCCTCAAACGTTCCGGCCCCGAATGAATCCCAGAACAAAGCGCCATTAAATGGAAATTTTAATTACCTAATTGAACATTTTCCAACACCACCTATCTACTTCAGCCATAAGGAGGTTGGAAACATGGTGGTTAGGAACATCGCAAGCCGAACATCTCTTGGCCCTGACTTGATGGTAAACTCTCTATTGACCCGCAAACCCATCGGCTTGCTAACGCACATTCCTCAGCTGTTCGTCTGAAATAGGTACCTACTTCCCGCGGGCCTGGAAACATGCTCATATCATAATGATCTTGAAGCCACGCAAGCTGGATGACGAATTAACGTCTTATCGACCGAAAATTTATATCATACATGTTATAAATGATTGAATAAACAAATTTTCTGTCTGTATATAGGTATACCTAGAATCTAGGTTTACCTATATTCAGAATTAATTGTACGTTCAACCACCTCAAGTCACTCTGGGCTGTAGATGAGCTTAGTTGCTCGAAACCGGTCCCCACGCTATAATTGTTTACCTGAATAAACAATTTAGTATTCAGCAGAGGAGTCGTTCTCTCTCCCTAACCAAACTCATTGGATTAGACCTCTGCACCATCGGCAAACAACCACTTTGTTACATATATATATATATATATATATATATATATATATATCTGATATGACTCTCCTGATGTGCTCCCAACTCAGTGAAGTAGAACTACAAAGAAGTTGACCTCTTTTGGTGAGATACGGCCAGATAATCACGTAATTTGACTTTGACTTGCTATCTTAACTCTGCCAATATTTCTGACCGCCTTTTACAATTCGTGTCACTTATTATAATAAGTGACACGAGGCTCATAATGGCCTCTCGGAGATAATTATCTCCGAGAGCCCATTACGACTTCTCCGAGCAGGTGTCAAGTCGTCTCTCGGAAGATCATAACTTATGAGGAATCGGATGGTTCTTGCACCATAAAAAATGCATTCGTCATTGACGAAAACCATCAAAAACACCTCCCGGAGCCCATTTTTAGCCCTCTAGCGCCCCACGGGTTCGGGCAATCGGGCTGAAAACCTTGCGGGCACAACTAGATGGTAAATCAAGTAGGTATATTGTCAAAATTTCAGTAAAAAAAAAAAAAAAAAAAAAAAAAAACCCACTTCCCAAAACGGTTTGGACGGCAGACGGACATTTAGTTTTTGGAATCTACACATGAGTTGGTTAGGGAGAGAGAACGACTCCTCTGCGGAGGATTAGACCTCTGCACCATCGGCAAACAACCACTTTGGAATCTACACATCTTGAAACGTACCTACCTGCAATTAAAAATTTTGCCTTTTTGTAATACATACTATGATATCGAGTGGGGTGTCGTTTTCGAAGTATTTTTGGACGTAGAATCCCTTTTCGGGGGTCACAGACCGATACGATTGAAATGAGTTAATTATTATGTCATCTTATGGTATTACATCGTCAATAATTGACGAACCAATTATTGGTTCAAAGGTATAATATATTATGAGATGAGAATAATAAACAAAGCAATAACAAGAGGAACAGATAGTAATGGGAAATTTAAAAAAATGAAATTGAATAAACAATCAAATCGTCACAAGAGTTTTAGAAAACTGGAAAAATTCGTCCAGAGAGCCGATAGGGTTGCCAATGAATAAGAATAATTATTATTCTTTCAAGTGGGTTCTCAGTTTTTTGTTTGGCAGGGTTCGGATAGCAGTGGGAAGGGCGGTGTACACTTTGGTGCCGACAAAATTTGTGTCATTTAATGTCAAATTACGCTTCTGAGACGCCGTTAGTCCATGTTCTCACTCCTCAGATCCTCCTTGTGTCTTGTGATGTAGTCGTGGGTCGGCCTCGGAAACTCCTCAATCCGTTCTGTAACGTAGGACAGGATCTCGACCAGATAAATTTCGGGCACTGTGAGGACACCCAACCTCTTGAAGAGCAAATCAAATCAAGGTTTTTTATTTGCAGAGGCCAATATGACACAGCAAACGTCAAAAATGAGTTGGTACAAACACGAAATTCATCAGGCAATTGCATGGTACAAGGCAATGGTACATGATAGGTGTGGTCATATAAACAAACTAAAACAACTCAGGACGTAAGTAGAAACATGACAACAGGTGAGACAAGGCTTCCCCATCCACGATCCACTCAACTCAAGACACATCGCTCCATGAAATACCGAAAAACTCCTCCAAAGAGTAGAGTTCGGCTTTGAGAAGATGTGATTTTATTACGTTATTAAAGGATCTATCAGGGAGCTGTTGTATATGATTTGGCAGGGCATTGAAAAGACGAGAACCCACTTGAATTGGGTTATTCCTCAAGGCCACACTGAGACGGGTAAATGGAATGGCAAGGTTCCCTCGGGAGCGGGTGTAATGCTCGTGAACATCGGAAACCTTGGGGAGGTTTGACAAGCATGACTTGACTGTGTTCAGAGCCGCCAAAGCATAGGAACTGGGAATGGTTAGAATACCCAGACGCACAAAAGTGCCCCGACAACTTTCATTCCAAGAGAGACCGGCAATTATCCTGATCACCCGCTTCTGGAGCCTGAAGACCCTGATGGCATGACTGGAATTTCCCCATGCAATGATAATGATAATTATGCATGATGTATTATACCGAACGAAGAACTGCATCAGACACAACGCCCCTCAATCTCCTAATCATGTAGATGCAGGACGACAATTTTGGCGACTACGTTGGTTTTGTCGGTATTAAGAATAAGACCATTTGCAACGCACCACTGGTTCATCAAATCGCACAACCGTCCCATTGTGGATGAGAGACCATCCTCCGACTCATCCCAAACGACAACTGGTGTGTCATCTGCGTAGAGGAATGGCTGCGAGTAGTCCGACCGAAGAGAAGCTGCCAAGTCGTTCATAAAACTCAGAGGTGCGGTAACTCCGCTCTGCCGAACTCCAGCATTTAACAGAAGAGCTAAGGAAGGACCCAAGAACTAGGGCTGCGGCTTTCCTGGCAATCCAGTAGAAGACCAATTTACTCTCGAGGATGCTCCAGTTGATACAGTCGAATGCACGCGTCATATCAAACATGATGAGAGCCACCCTATTGCCATGTTCAAGGAGTTAAAAAAATCTTCCTGACAATGTCTGATAGGGCAGAAGCCATACTGAGTACGATCAAGAACTCCAGAGTTCCACAGGTAACGCGAAAGCTGCTCATTGGCAACGAGCTCAAATACCTTCCCGAAGTAAAATATAATCGAGATTGGGCGAGAGCATTCGTATGAGAGGGGCTTACCTTTTTCGGTATTGGAACTACCTTAGCTACCTTAAGGTAATTTGGGAAGCTGGCAGTGTCGATACACTTGTTGAAGAAAGAAGGACAGAGGCTCGGCTAGTTCAGATGCCAAGCGTTTGATTATCGGGGTGGATAGCACAAAATTTGTGCATTCAGGGATTTGGTATTCTTCAATCTGGTCATGAAGCTGTGCATGCCCTCTACTGAGACTGGCTGGAACGAGAAAGCACTCGTTGGTTTTTCTATCTTTGAGAGAAAAAACTCAAAAGAAATAGGTTGACTCGTACATTGTCTCGATTAGTTTGTCAGTACCGCTAACATAGAAATCATAGGAGACCGAAGATTTCACCGTGAGGATCTATAGGGATACAAATGGAGCTTTTGAAGAATGCCAGGAAGTCGAATGAGGTTTTCAGAGTACCTAGTTAACAAAGTGGTTGTTTGCCGATGGTGCAGAGGTCTAATCCAATGAGTTGGTTAGGGAGAGAGAACGACTCCTCTGATGAATACTAAATTGTTTATTCAGGTAAACGATTATAGCGTGGGGACTGGTTTCGAGCAACTAAGCTCATCTACAGCCCTGACAAGACAACCATTTGTCATTAGCACCAGATAAAAACCATAAAATTATATTAACAATGTAAACTCTAAATTATATTATAGGTACTGAAGGTATATATACCTTATATATGAACAAGCACAAATGGTCAAAAGTATAACTGATGAAAACGGTCCAGAATGGTGGTAACTTGACAATAGTAATTTTGGAATATGGACCCACTGTTAAAATTTGCTCCATGACTGATGGCCAGTGAACCATTTGAAAACCCAGTTAGGCTATACTTAGGGTGACCACAAATTTTTGAGCTTAAAAGGGGACACCATCATTTTCCTCATTTTCATCATTATGATAGTGTATGTTATGTTAACATAACACAGCCCCCTGCCCCTCTTTGCACCTAAACACTCACTTACTCGACTGAGTACAGTAAGAGTGTTGGTAGGTATTTTATTCACATTCAAAATATACTCTGCAATCATGCCTACTTATCCTTTATTTTTTGGAAAACCCCATTGGAAAAGCAAGCAAAACTAGATTTTAAATTGCGAAACAAAATGTGTATGATGTTATGAATTGAGAAGGCTCTCTCAACTACAGCGTTTGAAGTCGGAAGTGACAGTAGCGAGAGAACGAAATTCCCAACGTTTTTGAACCTATGGTTCCCTCTAGCGACTGATATACGTCAACAATTGACTCAACATCTTCTAAATGGCTCCATTGACATGAAGCCATAATATGACGTTCTTTTATTCTTTACGGCATTAACACGTTAACAGTTAAAATCGATCGCTCGGTCATTCCCTGAAGCTCTAGTCCCGCCTCCACGTCCACTGATTATGTAGTTGGGGGCTTCCAGTGATTTATAACTTTTCAGTTGTTTTAACGAATAAAAATCTGTTTTCAACACCAAAATAATCGACAATATCTTCCCTACTAACGTCAGGAACCTCTCACTAGATCTATCAATGTACACGTCCACCCGAACGTTCATTTCGTAGGGTTCCTCTCCACACAGTTTCACCATTTGCTAATATTGTTTCTCAAATCTACGCCCGATAAGGAAGGTACCATGTAAATTCGCAAGAAATTTGGACGACATTTGAAGAGTCCAGGGGAAAAACCCCGTCATCGACATTTTGGGGTGAATCAGGTACGAAGTGGTTTGTAAAGGATTTTGAGGCGTAGAATCCGACGAAGCCATCGGTTTTGGAGAATAACCACATCATCTCAGCGAAATATTGGGTTGAATATTAGCAGTACTGGGGAAAAACCCCGTCATCGACAGCGCGTGCAGGGAAGAACCCCGTCATTGCAGTTTAAAAGGCCCCAACCAACGCTGCAGCGTGCGCCCCTCCTTATCTCATCATCTTGTGTGTTGCCGTTTTGGGCAGTAGGAATTTTTTTTTAAATCTGAAATTTTGACAAAATACTCGGTTTACCATCTAGTTGTTCCCGCATGGTTTTCAGTCCGATCGCCCAAACCCGTGGGGCGCTTTGGGGCTAAAATGGGGCTATGAGAGGGGGTTTTTGAAGGCTTTTAGCTATGGGGTCGAGTTAGGTGTCGTTTTCGAAGTCCCGGAACGATCCGATTTCACTGTGGCGATCTATAGGGCTTTCATGGTAGGAACTACTAAAAATGGGATTTTTTAAGGATCCCAGGAGGTTAAATATTTTTCGAGTAAAAAAAAAATTTTTTTGAAAAAAGAAAATCCAAAAAACTTTTTTTTTCCAAAATTTTTTCCATTGACACAGAAATAATTTTTGCACAAGTAACCTATATCAAAGAATAATAAACCCTTGAGTAAAATTTGCAGCGTTTTTGAATCGTAGTTTTCGTTCGTAAAAACCTGTTTTTTTTTTTTTTGTAAATATTTTGTAAAACCTAATACACAGTGAACAAATTGTACAAAGCAATTTTTTTTGGTATTTTGTGGATATTAACATACGTTTTGCATTCTTCAAAATACTTTATTCTCTCCATTGTTTGGTTTAGGAGTAAAAGAGGGTTAAAATTCGCATTATAAGTTCAGAATTATGTATAAAATATCATTTAATAGTTTGAAAAATGGTTATTCGGGAAACATATTGTGAATCTGCATAGTTGATGGTTCAAATAAAACATTTTTTGTATTTTTAAAATCGTTTTTGAAGTTTCTGTTAGTTGGTAAACTTTAAAATTCATTTTTCTCAAAATCAGCTTTGTATCAATGACGGGGTTTTTCCCCTGGACTCTTCATTTCGTTCCGATAGTTTGATTGAGATCTATTATATGATTAAAAGACCAGAAAAAACCATTCAAGGCCCCAACATGGCTGACACTCATTATCACATAATTTAATATTATTAAATAATATTTAATAATATGAACACATATTATGTGAATAAATGTGAATAAATTTTATTCTTCTTCTTCTTCTTCTTCTTTCGAATTCACCAAGCTGTTCTATTCGATAATCGATTTTTTTTGTATTGAACAAACCACCTAGAGGTAGGTATATAATATTATTACCTATACCATTATACGTTTCAAGAGGTCTAGATAGGTATAATGTACCTATAGAGAGGTATAATGTCAAATTTTTAGGCCGATCAGAATTTTCGACCTCCGTCCCGGTTCGAAGAATATAACAAGAATACCAAGAAATGTTGCCCTCAAATCGCTCCGGATGGTTGATCCTATGGTTTGGATCCTATAGTTACATCAGTGAACATAAAAATGAACTCGTATACTCAACCATTTTTTATTCGATTCTAAAACCTCACAAATTGACCGCAGAAGTAGAATTATTTAGTTACTTTCAACAGTCATTGCCAAAAATCGTTAGTTTAGCGCTGAAAGGTCCCACCATCTGTGTCTGCCGTATTCGGTGTCTTGTGTTCCGCCGCATTGCCGTTCATCTGATGCAGAGTTTGCAACCCTGACCACAACTCTTTCTTGTAACTTTGCATTTCTGATCGTAGAGCGTCGTTGACTGTCTTCCAGTAGGTTTCCGCCTGTCTCCATTTTACCGAAGCGTCCACAGATGAGTGCGAAGCCCCAGGAACACTTTCGGTTTTGGTCCTCCCAACTGAGTTCATGTTGTTGCGAGATTCTTGCAAATGTTTTATCGTGTCGACTGCGTTCTTGAACACCATGTCCACTTGTTCTTTGAGCTGATGAGCGTACAACGACGTCGCTTTGGCGTGGCCGATTTTCTTCGCCAAGTCCAACATGACCGAATAGTTTTGGGCCTGCCTGGCTGCCACTTCCTGCTGTACTTTCTGCCAAGTTCTCATCTTTTCCACAGCAACACAGTGATTTTTTTGCACCTCGCTCAGTTCCATTTGCAATTTTTTATTGGCCGCGAGGAGTATTCCGTTTTCCGCCGTCAACTGCTGGTGTTGAGCTTTGAGTTTACCATATTTCTCTTCAAGCTCGTGTTTCAGGGATTCCGTCTGCCCAGCTGTTTTCCCCAAAATCGATACTTGGCCTGCCAAATCCTGATTGGAAAACTTGAGATTTTCCGTCTCCACAAATAATTCCTTCTTCTCTTTCAGAAGCCTGTCGATTTCTTCAGACTGTTCTTCGCTCTGTGTGTTTTTCCTGTCCAGCTCAAACAGTTTCCCGCGTAGTTCTTCAAACAACCCGTCGACGTCGTCACTATCGCATCCCCGATGTGCCGCCGTTGGTATCTCCATTTCAACGAGTTCTGAAACAAAAACGTGTACCCAATTTGTATCATTTTGTTTCGTTTATCGTTCTAGGAATAATCCACATAATATGCGCAAAAACATAGTATTATTATGTTTTTGCAATGGTGCTTAAAATATGTCCTTAAGCGTTTCAAGATGTGTAGATAACGCTGGAAATTTCACACAAAGATACGTATTATAGAAAAATTAATTTTATATCAATTCAAACAAAATATAATTCAATAATTGAATTACAATTTTGTTTGAATTGACAAAATTATTGAAGAGTTTGATTCCAAAAGGTTCTATTTCCGTTTTGGGCAAATATAAGGAAAATGCGAAAAACCTTTACGACCTGAAAAACGTGTTATAAGCCAATGATATTATTATTTAATTTATTCACATAAATTTTAACACAAACTAGACTTTAATATACAATGGATATTTCCCTACTCCAGGAACAATCCTTCGGTTATTTCCTGTTGTTTTTAATATATTTCTAAATTCTGATCAATATTTATGGTAAAAAGTTTAGATTAGTTCAAATACATAATTTGGAAGGAAAAATGATAGCGACGTGGAAAATCATAATATATTATATGGTTGGATATTTTTGGTCTTATTAGCACTCAGACATAAGGCCTCGCTTCGCCCGGCCGACCACTTAATCAGGCGGAAGGCCTCGCTTCGCTCGGCCAACCGCTTATTCGGACAGGGGGGCTCGCTTCGCTCGCCCAAGGGTCAGTCGCTCAATACGCTATATTTAACGGGCGTAAAATTGGGTGAGGAATAGAGCGAGAAATCGTCTTCCCACACTCTAGAATATATCCAAAATTAGCGTAGGATGAACCGTCCCCCCCCCCACCATAGTTTCCCCGCCTCATCCAACTTTCTAAGGTCCCTGGCACCACCTCTTTCCAAGGTCCCTGACAGCGACCCGAGTCCAAACGCGCGCCGGAAATCGTTCAAATTAAACTCACCGTCTAAATTCGCTCATCGTCGGTACTCGTTGTTTCGGGATTTCGTATTAAAATTCGGATCTCTAGGTAGGATACGGAGGAAATCCCATTTCAATCGGTCCATTAACAACGAAGATACGAATAGTTGCACCAATTTGGGCGCGCCAAAAATTTGGGTTTTCAAACCCCCTAATGTTAGTTAAACGGTTCACCAAACCCGTAGAAGAAATCGCCGTATTTTTATCGCTTACCGTTTCGGAGGAGTAGGCTTTTGACATACATAGATAGCCACATAGCCACATAGCCACAGACACAGAGAATTAGTGGTATAGACTAGATCAGTGGTTCTCAAACTTGAATGCACCACGTACCCCCTTGGGGAACGCCCGTCATTCCACGTACCCCATAGGTATTTCTCAAGAGCTTTATGAATCCAATCGAGGAAAGGAAAAATGCGATTTGTACATTGAGAACCATATGCCCGAAATTGTTATTTTATTGATGTAAGTGTTTCGAAAAATGGTATGAAAATAAGAATAAATATTAAGATGAGAGTCCTAGTGATGAGAGTCCAATCCAAATCAATGCGAAGGTGGAGCTGCTGGATGAGATGATTGAAGTTTGGAGGAAAGCCGCAGTCCCAAATCGGATTCGACGTTCAGTCTGCTTCTGTATTTATTTTTCACGTAAGCAAGGGACAAAAAACTGCTTTCGCAAAGATAAGTCGTATATTTGAACTGCCTCCATGTACAACTTTGGATACCCTACTTTAAATTGGTACCTACTCATTTTAAATTGCAAGCCATGTATTTACAGGATGAAAAGATTGTCTGTGAGCTGCCTCATGTACGAATTCGATGAACACTTCTTTGGCCTTTATCTCGAACGAATCGAGTAGGTACCTGAAAAATGTTGTCAGCAGTAGCGCGCTCAGACAAAGGCTTACAAAATAACATCTACTCTCGGAGTTCATTTTTCGAGATGAATCGAATGCAAACGAGTAATTGGGCAAGGTTCGCAACGTCAATGCTCTCATCGAGTTGCAATGCGAAAGAGGGGCTTTCCTTTATCATAGAAATGAGATTATTCTCGACATCTGCCGCCATCTCGTCAATTCTTCCGCGTACCCCATGTGTTCCTCGCGTACCTACCTCTCGTTTGAGAACCACAGGACTAGATGCTCCGGCTCGCTTTGCTCGCCTACGTACCCACCATGGGGATCTATGGGGCTTTCATGGGGCTACAAATGGGATTTTTGAAGGATCCCAGGAGTTCGAATAAGGTGTCGTTTTCCGAGTAGGTAATTTTGAACGCGAAATCCGTTTTTTCGAGGTCCAACATCTGTTCAACATTGTCACAAAAAATTTTAATTTTCCCAAAATATTCTTTTCATGAAAGAAATAATTTTTGTAAAATTAACCTAGCATAATAATTATGCTTTGATATAGGTTAATTTGACCCAAGGGTTTATTAATAAACCTTTGGGTCAAATTTGCAGCGTTTTTGTTGTTTCAATTTTCATACATTTTCTTCAGTTTATTTTTATTACCTATGTATGTTTATAAGTAGTTACAAACCCACAGAGACAGGTTTTGGCGAGATTTTGATTTGAATTAAAAACAAATTATCGGGAATAGTTACGTGACGGGGGTGGCTGGGTGTTTGTTGGGTTTATATTAGACGAGGGAGACGGCAGTCGACAGATAAGACCGACTGTGACCCTCTTCCTGACTTATCACGACTTATCCCAACAGGGTGTTCAGGGGGAAAGCTGCCAACGACGCCGAGATAGGAAGGATGGGGGAGGATTTCCTCCCAACAAAACGACACACTTGACTTGAAGTTGGGCTTCGAGGGTGGCAACGATCCGATAAAATAATTGGTTATTTCTTTCGGATGGTCGAACCCCAACAGGGTGGGGAACAAGTCTGCAGTTGGTGTCGGGTTTGAAGGGACCAAACAGGAAATATCGAGACCTAATAACGTGAGATTGATTATTGTTTCATCTATCTTTTTACGCCCAAAAAATGGATTCTACGGCCAGCAATATTTCGAAAACGACACCTAACTCGACCCCATAGCCGAAAAACTTGAAAAGGTTGAAAAGGAAATCACTTTTGAAAAGCATTTGTCAGAAGAAAACCATAGAATTAGTTATGAGATAGGCAGTAATAATCCAGCCATTGGGATAGCTCATGTTTGCCAAAAAGGTCCAAAATTAGATGCTTTAGAATCTTTGGAAATTCAGAAAATTCACAATTTAGGAATATCTGTTAATGACCTGGATGTAATTAGGCGTTCCCCGTTAATTGACATTTTCTTGTGAGTCTTCCTTTCACTTATTTGCCTTTCACATTACCTTTCCCCTTTCTCCTTTTATGCCACGCCCATTAGAAGGCACATTTCACTTTTGTATATAAGTAACTTCTTACATCTTCCTCATTCTGTATTGTACTGATGATGGTCTAATCAACCGAAACGCGTCTACAAGTTTATATATTTTTATCGTGGAAATAGACTATTTCGTCTTAAATCGTCTTTTTTATCACCCCCTAAGGTAAATAAGACCGCGGGGCAAAACCCATATTTTCAATTACACTCAACAATGAACTGCACTATAGTGCTATGTTATAACATCTAACACCACTTTCCAGGACACCGTTATAGCTACACCCAACCGTCAGACACAGGGGCGGATAGGCAGGTCGGGCGATCGGGCGACGCCCGAAGGGCCGGAGGTCCTGGGGGGCCGGTCGAAGCTGGGAAAAAATTGTGTCCTACCTAAAATAAAATAATATTTTGTAGGTCCTACTCGAGACCAAAAGGAACTACTCAGGCCCACTTTCACCACCCGAGGCCAGTGCAATAAAATCGTAATTTGTGCTAGGTACATGGTTTTACATCAGTACAACCTCATGGCCTCATCGTATGCGAGTCTCTTTTTGATTTACGAATTTTTGGTAACGCTTTCTACAACCCAAGTCTAGGCTCGAAACAAGGCTGAGGCAAACTCTGAGGGACAGCAATCTGGAGGATCTCATGTTGATGGCTTGGGCTCAAGCAGGAGCGTCTGGCCGGAGCATTGAGCCAAGTGGCTTCAGCCCTCCTCGCCATCGCCTATCGCTTAGTCACTTCTCGCTCATCAGCGAGCGTAAAGCAATCCCGTTTTGGTTAAATATCTTTGGAATAATACACATTGGTATTTGCAACGGGGTATCAAATTTGTATTGTCCTCAAGTTTGTCATTATATCTACGTTTCATGATGTGTAGGTAGATTCAAAACTGAAATGTTCATCCCTCCGTCGACGCCGTTTAGTGCTGTAGGAATTTATAAAAATCGGAAATTTTTGATAAAATACTTTGTTCTCTATAAGTTGTAGGTACCCGCAAGGGTTTCAGCCCGATCTTACAAACCCGTGGAGGCTCTGGAACTAAAAAGGGGCTACAAGAGGGGATTTTGAAGGGTTTCGGCTATGGTCTCGAGTTAGGTGTCGTTTTCGAATGATTTTTAGACGTTAAATCCATTTTTGGGGGTCCCAGAAGCATCAAATTTCATCGTGGGGATCCATGGGCTTTTGAAGGATGCCAGGAAGTTGAATGAGGACTCATTTCCCGAGTATTCTTGATAATTCATCTTCCAGGGTCCTTCATCCGTCCAAACACTTAACATGAAAATTTATAAAACATTTTTTTTTAAATATCTAATGAAATTTAAACAGATATAAAAGGTAAATTTACCATGGGCCTGAGGGTGAGCCCAGAATTCGAAAGAAATGAACAATTGGGGGGATATTAAAACAAGTGGAGGGAAGAAGGCAGGAGGGCCAGAAACGTCCAAAGCCTTCTGGCACAGAGCTCCAGCCAGATGCTCCTTTGCAAGCCTTTTTTTATTTTTTTATTTATATTTTTTTTAATCGTTGATAAGCTGTGATAATCTAGCTTGAAGCGCGATTTTGTTTGTATGGCGCTACCAACAATTGCTTGGTTACAAATTAGTTACTAATTCAAATAGGAAGCGCCACCCTTATTAAAGTGAAACTTTTATTACATCGTCCCAAATTTTTTGGTCTGTGTGTCGTTTCTTGTAACGTCACGCTACTATTGATTTTCGCTTACAACCGATTCGTTGCTACGGAACTTCATCTTCTCCAGTTATAATCGTACAAAAATCGTTCAACATTCGTTGGAAAGCTCTCGATTTATCACGCATTTCTTTCGTACTAAGTACGTCAACAAGTCTTGTTCTTTGTCATTATGTCCCCATTTTATATTTATTGATGTTATTAATGGATGAAGTAAACAATGCCGCTTGTTTTGTTGTTATCAGTTGCCACGTTAGAAATCAATTTGAGAAAACGCCAAAATGAAGCCGTGGGTAGAGATAAAAGGGTAGGTGAATGAGTAGGAAATGGGGGGGGGGGGACTAGACATAAAAAACGTGTCCATCGATGCTACGTACCCCACTAGGGGAGCGAGCGAAGCGAGCCGGAGAGACTAGTGGGAAAAAAGGGGTACTTGGAAAGTCGTCGACACATAAACTGCTGGAAAATGGTCGCGGAAGCATTTTTTCCAACTTTCTGTTAGTTTCAACTCAAGGGTTGAGAGTCATAGAAAGAACAGGCATTGGAAAATCGCCGACACATAAACTGATTGAAAATTCGCTTAGTTTCAACACCCCCTGTTGAAGCTGAAAGATCGAGTCAAGTCTTGGAACTGGGCGCCTGGAACTGAACGAATATTTCTTATACCTGCTGAAATGTGAGAGGGCAATCACCCCATACTGAGCTCCAAATGACCCCTTCTTGCATGACACCTGCTTTTAAAGGGGTAGAATCTCAATGCTCAAGAAAATTGAAGTAGGCTTAGAAGCGAAGCTTTACCGATTGGAACACCTTCACCTAGAATAGGGTTTTAAAGTTTTTTTTTTCCAAAAAAATTCTGAAAATACAAACCCCACTAGATTGATAGCTGCCCATCGATTTAGATGTGTGCCAATTTATTTGGCGCGCGCCAAATTGGAGATACCGACCCTAACTTTGTTATAACAAGTGGGAACCCCAATTTTTGGTTTATTATTCTTGGAATAGTACACCTATGTTTTCGCGACGGGGGTCGACGACTCCGATCGGCCTCAAAATTTGACATTATCCGTTTCAAGAGGTCTACATTCAAAATTCGAAATGTCCGTCCGCCGTCCGAGCCGTTTTGGGCAGGAGGATTTTTTTTTAAATCTGAAATTTTGACAAAACACTTGGTTTACCATCTAGTTGTGCCCGCAAGGTTTTCAGCCCGATCACCCAAACCCGTGGGGTGCTATGGGGCTAAAATGGGGCTATGGGAAGGGGTTTTTAAAGGCTTTTGGCTATGGGATCGAGTTAGGTGTCGTTTTCGAAGTATTTTTGGACGTAGAATCCATTTTTGGGGGTCCCGAAACGATCCAATTCCACTGTGGCGATCTGTAGGGCTTTCATGGGGCTAAAAACAGGATTTTTGGAGGATCCCAGTAGGTTAAATATTTTTCGAGTAAAACCTAAATAATTTTTGAAAATAAAAAAAATCCAAAAAAAACTTTTTTGATATAAAAATTAAATTTTTTTTTTAAATTTCCTTCATTTACAGAATTTAATTTCTGCACAAGTAACCTATATCAAAGAATAATAAACCCTAGTGTAAAATTTGCAGCGTTTTTATTGCAGATTCGGATTCTAGGGTAAACGTTCAATCTCCGACACTCAATGACCGACCCCTCAATCCCCTCACACCCGGGTGACCATTATTACGAACGTCAGTGACTCCCCTTGGGTCGATCACAAATATTTTATTCTGTCGTATTTATTTCACACATATTCGTAAAACTTTATTCTGGCAGTGTGAAAAAGATTGCACTTTGTAGAAATTCACTAAAATTCGAACTAAAATTCACTAAAACATTCGAAGGAGACGGTATAATGAAATGAATTATTAATACCTAATTGCCGAACTTTAGTGAGGCCTGTACCTTGATTCAGCCTGCATTTACGATTTCTTTTCGTTGTCATTATTCGGAGGGGTGTCGGCGATTGTCGAAAATGGAATGTCGGTCATTGCTAAATTTTCCAGAGGGGTGTCGGTGATTGTAGAAAATGGGGGTGTCAATCATTGTCAAGGGGGTGTCGGTGATTGTAGAAAATGGGGGTGTCAATCATTGTCAAGGGGGTGTCGACCACTGAATTTTTGGACTTTTTCCAGAGAACGTAATTTCTCCATTATTGTAGAAAACGATGGACAAAAACGGGTATACGGACTTCAACTAGACGTCCCATAGCAACAGTTAGAAAAAAAAAAAAAAAAAAAAAAAAAAAGAAAATGCGAATAGAGAGATTTTGAGCCAGGATTTGGAGGAAGGGGTGTCGGAGATTGAACGTTTACCCTACCCAAAATTTAATGAATATCGTTGCCCAATTTTTCTAAGCCACTTCCAAAACTGGCCAAATAATGGGCAAAAAACTGATTTTTTACGTTAAGTGAAGTGAGATACGTGACTACTTTTAACGCAGAAGGGATAGTACCATAATGTACCTGAATAAAGTGACTACTGACAAACATCCCCTTCAGCGTTTCGACCCAAAATTATTTCATCATCAGGAGCATAACCTCATCAGGCACAAAAATATTAGCGGTGTGTAGGACAATGCCCGGACGAGTCTCGACCGCTTTTTTTGGCCCTCATCATGCCCAAAAATATTCCCAGGGTGTTGACCAGCGTGGTGATCTCAGTTCTCTCACATCTAATTTATTACCCAATGAATTGTGGAGGGCGATTTGAAAAAGGTAATAACGCGACATTTCGACCATGTTACCACCATCCTAAGGCCCAAAATATTTCTGATTAGAAAAACCTAATGCCCGCGCGTAGTTTCAGCCGTGTCTCCATCATCCTCATGACCAAAATATTCCCAAGTTGAAAAAGACAATAACCGCGCTATGTTTCCACCATTTGTCCATCATCCTCAGGCCCAAAATATTTCTAATGGAGATACCTTATAGCACCCGCGTGTAGGTAATTGTAGACAAGAAATATCAAAATTGCTTGTTCATATTTGTATGCTGCTAGAACGACAAATTGCCTTCAGAAGTAATAAATGCATAAAATTATATTTAAAATTAGTTAATTGCGGTCTGTAACGCGTCACAGACAAACAGACAGACTGAAAAGTGCAGATCAAGACCAAGTAGAGCTTCTCTTCGTTCGGCGAAAAGAAAACATCAAGTATATTTTCAAATAATAGTTATTTTTGTTCAACATACCGCAACTTTTGTTTTTCATTTGGGAATGCATACCTACACGACAAAAAGCTTGGCAAAGGAGGATGGCTCCCGGCAGAGGGTTGGGGTTTGGTTTAAATTAGGTCCCGCACGGTCAGGCAGGTAGCGGGTTTTCAACCCTTTTTTCGACGGAACGCAGGCGATCAGTTTTAAAGGGGTGGGTTTTCTACTTACTTCAACACCTGGGTTGAAAATACATCGAAACACCAGTCCTCAGCTTTTCTCTTAGTTCCAGGCGATCAGTTTTAAAGGGGTGGGTTTTCGCTGAACTTCAACACCCGCTGTTGAAGAACGGCGAAAGAATTTTCGCTCAGTTTATGTGTCGATCACTATCCCTGGAACCGGAAAAAAGTTTCACTTTTACCGTGGTTTTTTCTTATTTTTTTCTAAATATAGGCGGTTATTTTTCTCGTTCACCTAAGTATTAAGTTCACCCAGGTATTAAACATAATAAAGTGGTTTCTCGTTCCTATTCAATTGCTCGTGTTTCCAAAATATAAAGAACCCTTCCTTTGTTGGTCTTTGGACAAGTAACTGCAGATTGGTGGGGGTGGGGGGTGGGCCGGTCAAATTGAATCGCCCGGGCCAGTCAAAACCACCTATCCGCCCCTGGTCAGACATCACCAATGCCCAGTCCCACCTCCAAAGTAGAGCCCCACGACTGGGGTGGAGAGTACCTATCTATCACAATAATTGTGATGCATGATAATTACAATTATTGTAAATGCAGTACCCATCCCTGAAGATGACCTAATATTAGGTATATCGGTCGGAAGAAGCCTTTATTCACCCGCACAACCTCCTAAATCACCCCACCGTACTAGGGCCATCTATAGCCTAAAACCTACAAAAATCCCTCCGGTATCCCAATTTTACCACCATAGCGCCACGGGTTTGGGCGATCGGGCTGTCATGAAACAGATAATGTCAATTTTCGAGGACAATCAGAATTTTCGACCTCCGTCGCAATGAGGCTGGTGCACGAGTGTCAACAAATCGGAAGGTTTCACGGGGCCAGGTTAGTTTGCTAGCAATTTCGATCCGAGCGGCAGAAGACCGTTGTTTTGAATAGCGTACGGTGTTCTTTTCTCTTCTCTCTCTCCAAGACTATTTCTCCGACCGAAATTTCATTGCCCCCTCGCTTTTTAAAATTTAATCAGCTTTCACCTAAAAAAAAGAAAAGTAAGATCGGACCAACCGTTCCCGCGTTATCGGCAATAATGTGCAGAGAAATAGGTTTTTTCGAAATTGTCCACTTCTTTGCCGAGCCTGCCCCTCCCTTATCAACGCTCAGATCAAAATTTCACACGGAATAGCTGCGATGGGAAATTTATTTAGCTTTCACGAGAAAAAAATAAATTTGGAATCGGACCAATAGTTCTTGAGATACAACCGAAAACGTTCTGAAAAACGTGCTTCCGCTGTCTTCAGGTTATCAACTAAAATGTTCACATTTAAAAAAATGGCATATTTTCAAAGTGCCATAACTCTGAAACTAATTGACCTACACAGCTCCGGTTGGGCTTAAATTGTCACACATTTGATGCTATTTAAAAAATCATATATGTTTTTAAATAGTAGTTTTTGTCGGACAATGCGTAGTTTATTAGATATAGAGCAACATCTAAAATAAGGGCGAAAAAAACGCTGCAAATTTTACACGAGGGTTTATTATTCTTTGATATAGGTTACTTCAAGTAACTTACTTGTGCAAAAATTATTTCTGTGTTAGGTGATAGAAAAAATTTTCGAAAAAAATTTTTTTTTTTGGATTTGTTTTTTTCAACAAATTTTTTTTTTTTCAAAAATTCTTTATTTCTTACTCGAAAATATTTAACCTCCTGGGATCCTTCAAAAATCCCATTTTTAGCCTCATGAAAGCCCTATAGATCGCCACAGGGAAATCGGATTGTTCCGGAATCCCCGAAAATGGATTCTACGTCCAAAAATACTTCGAAAACGACACCTAACCCCATACCTAAAAGCCTTTAAAAAAAAACCTCCCATAGCCCCATAGCACCCCACGGGTTTGGGCGATTGGACTGAAAACCTTGCAGGCACAACTAGATGGTAAACCAAGTATTTTGTCAATATTTCAGATTTTTTTAAAAATCCTACTTCCCAAAACGGCCCGAACGGCGTACGGCGGACGGACGTTTCGGATTTAGAATGTAGACCTCTTGAAACGGATAATGTCAAATTTTGAGGCCGATCGGAGTCGTCGACCCCCGTCGCGAAAACATAGGTGTATTATTCCAAGAATAATAAACCAAAACGGTTGGTGCTATCACGGAAAATCCGGGCTGATTGATCAGGGCCCAAGGCCCTGGTGTTTTTGAGTGCGTTCACGCAGAAATAATCATCAATCTAAAATACATCTCTTCGGGTGGGGTCCGTGAGCTGACTTTACGGTTATCTACGATGCTGAACCAAAACTCTAATCTTTCCTATCGGCTCTTTACTTGCTGCAATCCCGAAACAACGTGAAGTGCCTCTTCTTCACTTCTTCTGACCCTATTACTTGGTCAACTGCAATAAGTTGGATTTGTAAGCAGTAGTAAGTACTGAAAGTCTTTCTATTTGCTCTTGTACAGAAACATTTCTCGTAACACTAGCTCACCACGTTCGGCAGATCTAACACATTTCAGTTACCTAATAACTAAATATATTTCAAGCAAAAACAACACTTACCGCTCACTGGCGCACAGCAGTATTCATACACAAACTACACCGGACAGTACCCAAATTTTCTTTTTATCCCTTCCTGATGCCTAGGTACACGGCAGAAATACCCAAACGATTAGGGAAATACTACGCGAATTTATCACGTGAAACGGGAACTTGATAAATAAAGCTGCTCGAATACACCTTGAGCCTTTGGTAAACACAGAAGGTTCCGCCATCTTGTAGTTGTTTTTGCCGGCAACCTCTTTTGTTTACAAAATTTGTAAACAAAAGAGGTTGCCGGCAAAAACAACTATTTAATGGTTTGTTGACATGTTGCTGTTATTAACACTAGTTGTATTGTCCCCGCGCACCAGCCCTATTACTTAGGTGTAGGAATCCAAGAATAAAATGGATTATGCGTCCAAATTTACTCGGAAAGCGACACCTCATTGAATGAGGTACAAATTTTACATCTAGTTGTGCCCGCAAGGTTTTCAGCCCGATCGCCCAAACCCGTGGGGCGCTATGGGGCTAAAATGGGGCTACAGAAGGTGGTTTTTGAAGGCTTTAGGCTATGGGATCGAGTCAGGTGTCGTTATCGAAGTATTTTTGGACGTAGAATCCATTTTTGGGGGTCCCGCAGCGATCCGATTTCACTGTTGCGATCTATAGGTCTTTCATGGGGCTAAAAATGGCATTTTTGGAGGATCCCAGGAGGTTAAATATTTTTCGAGTAAAGAATAAAGAATTTTTGAAAAAACAATTTTTTTGAAAAAAAAATCCAAAAAAAAATTTTTTTTGAAAAAAAATCCAAAAAAAATGTTTTTCCCCAACATTTTTTCTTTTGACACAGAAATAATTTTTGCGCCACTAACCTATATCAAAGAATAATAAACCCTTGTGTAAAATTTGCAGCGTTTTTTGGTTTATTATTCTTGGAATAATACAGCTATGTTTTCGCGACGTAGGTCGACGACTCGGATCGGCCTGAAAATTTGACATTATCCGTTTCAAGAGGTCTAGATTCCGAAACCGAAATGTCCGTCCGCCGTCCCCCGTCTGCCGTCCGGGCCGTTTTGGGCAGCCGTTTGGCGTCAGGTGTCGTTTTTGAAGTATTTTTGGACGTGGAATCCATTTTTTGGGGTCCCGCAACGATCCGATTTCACTGTTGCGATCTATTATAGATCTATAATAGGGCTTTCATGGGGCTTCAAATAAGATTTTTGATGGATCCCAGGAGGTCAAATACTTTTCAAGTAAAAAAACAAACAAAAAATTTTGAAACGTTTTTTGAAAAACAAAATCCAAAAACTTTTTTTTTAAATATAAAAATCCAAACAAAAAAGTTTTAATTACCCATTTTCATTGACACAGAAATACATTTCTGCACAAGTAACGTATATCAAAGAATAATAAACCCTTGTGTAAACTTTGCTGCGTTTTTTGATAATGAAAAGCTGTTCTTTGATAGATAATGAAGGTAGGTATTTTAATATGGAATGACCTAGAAGTATATATTTATGAGTAAATAATATTTACTATTGGTAATAAATAATCAAGTCAGGGTGGTTGTAAAATAGGTACCTAGTTTTATTCACTGGATCGAGCAACAGACCGACCTGCACTTCACGGAGGTTAGGTACTTCCTCAGTGCGGAATCCGCACTGCCGAGAACAGACCTATGGAACAAGAACATTTCCTTGTTCCATGGGCTTTTACAACAAAATTTATCCATTTAATGGATTCGTAATGGCGACCCTTCAGCTTGGCCCAGGATGTGCTGCCCTCTTCATGCAAACATTGGTAGGTACTACCAAATAGTGTGTGTGCGTGATCGTCTCCTGACTGCCAGAGCAGTTCGGATCACAGATTAAACTACTGATGGATGGATGGATGGTTCGGATGGAAAAGCGGTAGAAAATGGAAGTATTCCCGAAACATTTTCCCGCAAGGAAGGCTATTTTTTATTTATTTTTATATATTTAAACATATTTAATATGTGGTTTTTAAACAGTAAGAACGCATTTTCAGTACCTACTATGGGTCGCTCACGATCCAGGGGTGTCTTATTTGCCGAAAACTCAAAGGGTGTCGGAGGAAGGTTAACCCAGCAATAATTCAAATCTACCCGTTAGTTTGCGGTTTTAATAAAGGTAAGTTACCTATTGCCAGAGTTGGGCAGTACTTGATTAATTCAGCAATCAATTACATTTTCAACTACGAACTACTAGTTGAGTAGTCACACAGAGCAACTACCAACTAGTAGTTGGTAGTTGGATGGAGCAACTACTTTTTGGTAACTTGTAGTTGGTAGTTACTTTTTTCAACTACTAACTAGTAGTTGCCAAAAAAGTAGTTAACTACTTTTTATCAACTACAAGTTAGTAGTTCACTACTTAACAATCAACTACTCTCTGCAACTACATTTTCTGGAAACTTGAGCGGAGCATTTCCGTGATTCAGTGATTCAGTCAGTGATTTCGTGAAACTTGATTTCTGGAACCTTGAGCGGAGTTTCAGTGATTCAGTGAATCAGTGATTCAGTGAATCAGTGATTCCGTGATTTCCGTTTCAGCGATTTTTTTCTTTTTTGTAGTTGGTAGTTGAATAATCTTAACTACAGACTAAAAATGTAGTTGACTACTAAATCTATTAACTACTTTTTACGACTACAAGTAGTTGGCGAAAAATAGTTGCAACTACTAACTAGTAGTTGGGGGAAAGTAGCTGTCCATTTTCAACTACCAACTACAATAACTACGATTAGATCAATCAAAATGTAGTTGTAACTACCAACTACAATTATTGTAGTTGGTAGTTACAACTACTTTTTGATTGATCTAATCGTAGTTGGTAGTTGTAATCGTAACTACTTTTTTGCCATCTCTGCCTATTGCATAGGTACCCTTCCCTACCGAAAAACACTGAGCTGCTGACTCAGCAGCTGAAACACATATAAAAGGCCAGTGCTTCCAGCACTGACCAGTCATTACTTCGCCCCGCATCCACAGTGTCAACTTCATGTGATGTTAATAAGAAATTTATCACTGATTCTGAATATATGTATGAGTTGGGAGAAACGTATGAATTTGACAACAAATGTTGAAAAAACGTGTTTTTTTTTTTGTTTTTTTTTTCAAAACGAAAGTAACGTTTTTTGGTACTTTTTACCTTCTAGCGTAAGAACTGGCCGATAAAATGTTTTGGAATTTTTGGGCATCTGCAAGTTTAGCTGTGATTTTCTAAACTGAAAAAGGCCGAAAAAAAGAAAAATCGACAATATCTCGAAAATTTAGACGTGATCGGAAAAAACGGAGGTCGGATTCGGATTCAGCACCCCAAAAACAGTAAGTTTGATGGTTCTTTCCGCGGCGCCTGAGTGAGTTTTTTTTTTTTTTTTTTTTTTTTTTGTAAACCTGGGTTATCAGCACTTGCTTCCTCTTAAGCAAAATTTGAGTTCGGTGATTTTTTTCCGGGGACTTGCTTTCCGTCGTTCGGGGATTTTTTTGGTTTATTATTCTTGGAATAATACACCTATGTTTTCGCGACGCGGGTCGACGACTCCGATCGGCCTCAAAATTTGACATTATCCGTTTCAAGAGGTCTACATTCAAAATCCGAAATGTCCGTCCGCCGTACGCCGTCCCCCGTCCCCCGTCCGCCGTCCGCCGTCCAGGCCGTTTTGGGCAGTAGGAATTTTTGAAAAAAACACATTTTTGAACAAAAAATCCAAAAAAAAAATTTTTGAGAAAAATCAAAAAAAAAAATTTTTAAAAATTTTTTCATTGACAGAATTAAATTTCTCCACAAGTAATGTATATCAAAGAATAATAAACCCTTGTGTAAAATTTGCAGCGTTTTTTTTTAAGGCTTTTAGCTATGGGATCGAGTTAGGTGTCGTTTTCGAAGTATTTTTGGACGTAGAATCCATTTTTTGGGGTCCCGGAACGATCCGATTTCACTGGGGCGATCTTTAGGGCTTTCATGGGGCTAAAAATGGGATTTTTGAAGGATCCCAGGATGTTAAATATTTTTTGAGTTAAAAATAAAGAATTTTTGAAAAACACATTTTTGAACAAAAAAATCAAAAAAAAAATTTTTTTTGAAATAAAAATCCAAAAAAATTTTTTTTTAATTTTTTCATTGACAGAATTTAATTTCTGCCTATAAAACCTATAGTAACCTATATCAAAGAATAATAAACCCTTGTGTAAAATTTGCAGCGTTTTTTTTTTTTTTTTTTTTATCCGGAATTACTCGTTAGAAATTGTTGAAGTGGGTTAGACCTCTACACCATCGGCAAACAACCACTTTGTGTTGAAGTGGGGATTTTTTTCGCAGGGTGGTAAATTTGGGGATTTTTTCCGGAAATTTTTTTTTCCTACATTCAATCGCGACGGAGGTCGAAAATTCTGATCGGCCTCAAAATTTGACATCAACAGTTTCAAGACACATAAATTCAAAAACTAGTAACTATTTGTAATCATAATTATGAAGAACGTTAACGTCCAGACAAGAAGGACGACCTAATTGCCCTAAGTAGGGCAGGTACTCTAGTTGTGGCAATCAACGTAATAGGGAGGCCAAATCTACGCAACAGAAGTTTGAATTCATTGTCCTCCGAAATTTCAGCTGATACGCAGCTTTCTTCAAAATTAATATTCAAATCTTATTCATAAGGGCGATACCCTCCAGTACTGGGGTAAAACAGCGAATGAATAATTCATTATTGATTGAACTTATTACGAATTGGTGGTCGATACACACAAAGAACAAAAAGATCTAGCTGAAGAAATTTCACACACTCATTTGGTTGAATGATCACGAATACCGCCGGTTACAGGTTCTACTAAGATCCGCGAAATTCGTAGAATGATAAAATTGAATTTGTACTTTTGGTTTATTAATCTTGAAATAATACACCTATGTAATCGCGACGTAGGTCGACGACTCCGATCAGCCTCAAAATTTGACATTATCCGTTTCAAGAGGTCTACATTCTAAATCCGAAATGTCCGTCCGCCGTACGCCGTCCGGGCCGTTTTAGGCAGTAGGAATATTTTTTAAAATCTGAAATTTTGACAAAATACTTGGTTTACCATCTAGTTGTCCCCGCAAGGTTTTAAGTCCGATCGCCCAAACCCGTGGGGCGCTATGGAGCTAAAATGGGGATACGGGAGGTTTTTTTTAAAGGCTATTAGCTATGGGATCGAGTAAGGTACCGTTTTCGAAGTATTTTAGGACGTAGAATCCATTTTTGGGGATCTCGGAACAATCCGATTTCACTGTGTCGAACTATAGGGCTTTTATGGGGCTAAAAATGTGATTTTTGAAGGAGGTAAAAATAAAAGCATTTAAAAAAAAAAAAAAAAACCAAAAAAGTTTTTTGAAATATAAAAATCCAAAAAAAATTTTAAATTTTTTCATTGACAGAATTAAATTTCTGTACAAGTAACCTACCTATATCAAAGAATAATAAACCCTTGTGTAAAATTTCCAGCGTTTTATTCTAGTTTAACAATGCAAAAATAGGTACTTAGATTTTCATATCAGCTACCAAAATAATTATTATAGCATTTTGTTTACCTTCACCTGGCTTGTCCATGTCCCAAAAAATTAGTAGAAAAAAACAGCACTCACCAGACGGGATTTATTGAGAGACTAAGCTCAGAAGTGTTCAGCGGTAATTGGCTTGCGTCTGGAGCCTCCCACCCACCCCATGAAAAAAGTACAATATCTCCATTCATCAATTTTATCAGGCTCTCACCGGTCCTGTTTAGTCATCAGCGACCCTCTCCCTCATGATCAGACAACCTACCAATAAAGAAGAAGGGCTTCGGATTTTCGACTTTTGACTCGCCAGCTTAGCGATCTGTACCACAGTGCCGTGGACGTACGATTAATTTTGGTTTATTATTCTTGGATAATAAACCTATGTTTTCGCGACGGAGGTCGACGACTTCGATCGGCCTCAAAATTTGACATTATGTATCCGTTTCAAGAGGTCTAGATTCCAAAACCGAAATGTCCGTCCGCCGTCCGGGCCGTTTTGGGCATCGAGGTTAAATATTTTTCGAGTAAAAAATAAGGAATGGTTGAAAAAAAAAAAAAAAAATCCCCCAAAAATTTTTTTCTATTGAAACAGAATTAATTTTTGCATAATTAAGTAACCTATATCAATGAATAATAAACCCTTGTGTGAAATTTGCAGCGTTTTGGTTTATTATTCTTGGAATGATACACAGGTGTATTGTAATAGTTCTATGTTTTCGCGACGGAGGTCGACGACTCCGATCGGCCTCAAAATTTGACATTATCCGTTTCAAGACGTCTAGATTCCAAAATGTTCGTCCGCCGTACGCCGCTAGTTGTGCCCGCAAGGTTTTCAGCCCGATCGACCAAACCCGTGAGGCGCTATGGGCCTAAAATGGGGCTACGAGAGGTTATTTTTTTAAAGGCTTTTGGCTATGGGATCGAGATAGGTGTCGTTCTAGAAGTATTTTTGGACGTAGAATCCATTCTTTGGGGTCCCGGAACGATCCAATTTCACTGTTGCGATCTATAGGGCTTTCATGGGGCTACAAATGGGATTTTTGAAGGATCCCAGGAGGTAAAATATTTTTCAAGTAAAAAACGAAAACGTTTTGAAAAAAAAAAAAAAAAATCCAAAAAAACTTTTTTCTAAAATTTTTCCAATGACAAAATTAAATTTCTGCCCAAGATTTCAAATTTTGAAAAAAAAAAAAATATACTCAGTAACCTATATCAAAGAGTAATAAACCCTAGTGTAAAATTTGCAGCAATTATAAATTTTTTTTTGTTTCGGCCTTCTTGGGATCCTTCAAAAATCCCATTTGTAGCCCCATGAAAGCCCTATAGATCGCAACAGTGAAATCGGATCGTTCCGGGACCCCAAAAGAATGGATTCTACGTCCAAAAATACTTCGAAAACGACACCTAACTCGATCCCATAGCCAAAAGCCTTCAAAAACCCCCTCTCGTAGCCCCATTTTAGGCCCATAGCGCCTCACGGGTTTGGGCGATCGGGCTGAAAACCTTGCGGTCACAACTAGATGAAAACCAAGTGTTTTGTCAAAATTTCAGATTAAAAAAAAAAAAAAAAAAAAAAAAAAAAAAAAAAAAAAAAAACCCAACTGCCCATAAGGGCTCGGATGGCAGACGGACATTTCGGTTTTGGAATCCAGACCTCTTGAAACGGATAATGTCAAAGTTTGAGGCCGATCGGAGTTGTCGATCTCCGTCGCGATATCAAAGGTGCATTACTCCAAGAATAATAAACCAAAACCTAATTTGAAAGGTAAGAATGATAGCGTTTTCGGTGGCGAATCCCCTTAAAGCCTTTTTTGTAGTCAGTAGTTGAGCAATCGTAAAGCTACAAGTAGTTACAGCTACTTTTGTCTCTACTTATTTGTCGGAAGTAGCTGTAACTACAGTAGCTGTAAAAAAGTAGCTTAAAAAAGACGATTTAAGACGAAATAGTCTATTTCCACGATAAAAATATATAAACTTGTAGACGCGTTTCGGTTGATTAGACCATCATCAGTACAATACAGAATGAGGAAGATGTATGTGGAAGAATGTGGGATCGCCATTGTCTCCGCTATTAGCAGATGTTTATATGAACCATTTAGAAGGGATCATTGAAACAAAATTCAAAAATAATGTTGTTTATTGGTATCGATATGTTGATGATGTTATTGTCCTCTTCAATGGGACTGATAGGCAACTAGCTAATTTCTTTAATCAACTCAATTCTGTAGATCAGCATATTCAGTTTACTAAGGAAGTGGGGGGGAATGAGCTGAATTTTCTGGATTTAACTATAAAATTAGAGGGGGGTAAGCATGAATTTACAGTGTTTAGGAAACCAACCTATACGGACGTGGTTATTCGGGGTCCAGTCTATTGCGCCGCTTTTGATGTCAATTGCGCCGGAGGGGGGTATGTCAGTTGCGCCGCTTAAACTTTACCTACCAGTAGGCGCAACTGACATCGACCATTATCAATACCATGTCAATTGCGCCTATGCACCACAACTAAAAACTGACTGGTCACCTACCGTTCTATGTTTTCCTTCTACCTTTCCTAAAGTTGATGTAATTTGACCCCCAAAATTGTAATTTTTCAAATTTAGTCTGCCAGGGTATGGCGACCGCTTTGGGATGGCAACATCAATAAATCTCTTATCAACACCAACCCCAAACTCTGTGTAAAATTTCAAGTTTCCTAAAGTTGATGAAATTGAGGAGGTAACATACAAAAGTGCACAAGTCACAAAATGGAGAAAATTGAGTTAAGGTTAGTTTCTGGGTCCGTTCCGTCATTCAAATAGCTTGGAATAGTCAGAATCGAGCAAAACATCATAAGTTCCCGTAAAAACCATTGGCAATGTAGGCAGTTCTGAGCAAAATCGCACAGGTCCAAGGCGGGGTGCAGGGCAAAGAGACACAAGTCCATTTCGACCAATCAGATTCCACTAACTAGTCACGTGACTGAGGCAAATTTCAGAATTTTTGGTCCGATTTAAAATTGCTGCCAATTTTGAATCCGGCGGCTTTGGAATGGCAGACATAGCTCTTTTCACTCAGAATGAACGATATTTTGATTAAATTGCGATGGAGAGGACTATAACAAACAAAACATGGAATTGCGCCGACCTGAGCCTCCATGCGCAGTTGACATTACGTACACACCTTGCCCTCGAACGAACCTCATTAGTGCTTCGTAGATCGGCTTACTCATAATCCTATTACTCAGGCGCAACTGACCTGTACCCGGTTATTCATAATAGTTCCAACCATCCAGCATCTCATAAATTTGCGGCCTTTTATAGTATGATTAATAGGGCTTTATCGGTCCCAATGAATCAATTAGCTTTTCGGAAAGAAAAATAAATAATTTACTCTATAGCGGAGAGTAATGGTTATCCTAGGGTTACAATAGATAGAATTTGGGGAAAGATTAGTAGGAAGAAATTTCAGTTAGCAGTCACAAATTTGGAAAGGGAGGATAAAGAACCAGATAATAGAAGTGGGTTAGTGTACCGTTTTATGGGAATATAACTCAGAAAGTGGGTCGTATATTAGAAAATAGGGGTTTCAGAGTAGGTTTCTATTCACAAAATTCTACGAAGAAATTATTAGGGAGTGTGAAAGATAAGATTCCCTTAGAGGATAAAGGGGGTGTGAATATATTAAAATGTGATTGTGGGATTCAATACGTAGGACAAACCGGCCGAAAATTTAAAATTAGAATGAAAGAACATAGTGATGATCTTAGGTTGGGAAGGGGTAGGGAAGCTTTTGAAAAACATTTGTCAGAAGAAAACCATAGAATTAGTTATGAGATAGGCAGTAATAATCCAGCCATTGGGATAGCTCATGTTTGCCAAAAAGGTCCAAAATTAGATGCTTTAGAATCTTTGGAAATTCAGAAAATTCACAATTTAGGAATATCTGTTAATGACCTGGATGTAATTAGGCGTTCCCCGTTAATTGACATTTTCTTGTGAGTCTTCCTTTCACTTATTTGCCTTTCACATTACCTTTCACCTTTTCTCCTTTTATGCCACCTTTCTAATGCCACGCCCATTAGAAGGCACATTTCACTTTTGTATATAAGTAACTTCTCACATCTTCCTCATTCTGTATTGTACTGATGATGGTCTAATCAACCGAAACGCGTCTACAAGTTTATATATTTTTATCGTGGAAATGGACTATTTCGTCTTAAATCGTCTTTTTTAAGATGGATTCCCACTATCTCGCCGCATCCATCTTACAAAAAGTAGCTGTTAGATTGCAGTTACAAATGACAAGCTGTAGTTAGTAGCTGCTATTCCTTTTCATGAAAGTAGCTGTAGTTATAGTCGCCGTGTTGTAACTTCGGTGATGGTATAAAAACTAAGCCCCGCCCACTGGACGCCTGAGACTCTGCCCTTTTTTCATTTTTTCATTTTCATTTTGTTTATTACGGGCTAGCCCAGTTACAAATTTACACAATAAGTCATTCTAACGAGGGGTAAAAAGTAAGTGCAGAACATTGATATCTAAACTCAAAAAATGGCAATTATAGACTATAATAAACTCTTACTACTATAATTTATAGTAGTAAGAGTACATAAGGGGTTAATTTAAAAATAATTGAACTATTCTTCAAAAAAGAATTCAATTCTTCAAAAATTTTTTCAGAAGAAATCGATAGGGGAGGAGGCAATCCGCTTTTTGAGGGAGGGAAGGGAGGAATTGAAGAAGTCAAAGTCCGGGGCAGAAGACAAGAAAAGGTTGGCACTGCGTGGAAGTCTGTATAACGGCTGGTTTCTTGCGTAGTTGGTGGGAAAAAACCCCTTTCCCCCTTACGTGGCCCACTGCTACCACTAGGAGGGAAAATTCCCTCATTCTCGTGAGCCTTGGGCAAGAATCGGCCGGAAACTCTTCCTAAACCCATTCCAGGCTCCAAAGATCCAAATCCTGAATTTTTACAGTTCGTCTATATATTTAAATATCAGCTTTCTCCAAAGTATTGTTGAGTTCATTTGATGTCCTTTTCGAAAACGGGACTCCTGCGTCAAATCCTCTTTAGTATCTTTTGTCCTGCTTTGTGCCACAAATAACTCACTCCACTCCGCGTCTAATCCGATTAAGTTGCTAAGTTCGACACTTCAGGGCCGTTGTAGTATAAATTTATAAGTATTAATACTTTAAATACGTGCAATATTACTGAAAATAGAAAATGTCAATAACAATCCAAATCCTCGTTGGAGGGCGATCACCATTGTCGGGTTAACCAACCCAATGTATGTAATTGTAAAAACATGCGAAACAGTCCGGAATTGCGGAATTCCCATTAACTCACCTGCAATACAAAATTTGAAAGCTGCATGAGGGTAACGATGCCAATGAAATAATAATTATTATTTACTTATTTTACCCATTTTAATAAACTAGACCCATAAAAATAGCGGTACATAATAAATTGCCCATCTAAATGCTCACAACGTTAATGCTATTATTTTGACAATAACAGTTTTCTTTGATGGTGAAAATGCAAATTAAAGTTTAATTATTAAACAAATTTTTCATGTTGAGTGGTAGTGATCTCTAGGAAACACGAACACGAAATGAAGGCTGAAAAGAAGGTGGAAGCGAAAGGGAATTTTCTCGTGCACAGGTGGCGCACCTGGAAACTGGAGTAGGGGATGCTTAATGTGGTTTGGAGAGGGTAAGGTCATCACCGAAGTTACATCACGGCGACTATAATAGCTGTAACCGTCCCCAGGGGCCGTAGGTTGATGCTAGTGTGCTACAGCTCGCTGGCGGACTTGGCTCTACGACCCTCATGTCCACCCCTGTAATGTTCAGGCTGAAATCTCGGGTAACGGCGAGGTGTTGGGGGCATGTAAATTGGTAGAGAGCCTTCGGGCTCTCGGGCCTCCCACTAACGCAACTAACAACCGGCTTAGGGCCACTTTCACCAACTCACTTACCGGACGTTTAAGGATAACGGGCAGAGTTACCGAGAGTTTAGAGCGATTTGCCTTTCACGACGTTGGACTTACCTGTCCGGTACCTCAAACCCTCGGTATCTCACGCGTTAAGGTTAACTGGTCGAGGCCCCACCGATTAACGAGCTAACGGGACGGTAAGTCCTATTTTTTAATGGCCGCCGCGGATGCAGATTGGCAAAAGACGTGATGTTTGTGGTCACAGACGTAAGTTGAGACGGCTGCGAGGCATTAGAGGAAAATTTCTCACAATTTCGGTGTACAATGAAATTGACGAGGGATTTGTAGCCGACTTGGGAAATAATTGCCAAATGCAGTGAAAGCATGAGAAGAAAGACAACTTACCGCCGTATGTTTTTGTTTGGTTCACCAGTAATTTTTGTTGGAAAATCCCATAAAATTGGCCAAAATTCTGGGTGGGACCTGATCAGCAAACTCATCCCACTTTTGCCGACACTTTATGAGGGCTTGTACCCCTGATGAGGTAAACTATACACATCATCCATTCATGGTTGAAATGATGACGGCAACGAAATTCGTAGTATATATCGTGATTTAATCATACTTTCAGTAAGTAATAGGAATTTACACAAAATATTGTATTTCCCCTCGCTTGTCGGCGAACGAACGGCAAAGTTAGATCCATAACACCGAAGATAATGTCATATGTAAACAAATCAATACTGGGAGATCACAAGTCAATTTCAAGGTTACCGCTGTTGCTGTCCCCTGAGTTTCTCTTCTCCGGGGACCAAAATGTGGACACAAATGGCTCTTTTGGGCAACACTGCACGTTAAGTTACCGAAACGGTAACCGACAGCCTCTGCGTTAAAGTTAACGTCGGAAATGAAGTGGTGAAACGTAATTTTCTAACGTCTCGGTAAGTTGGCAGGTTAAGGTTAAGATTTCGGTAAGTTAAACCCACGGTACGGCTTTTTGGTGAAAGTGGCCCTTAGAGCAACTCCTTCTCTCCGGTACCCGCGGCCGCCCCCCTCGGACTGGTGTCGGAATCGAGGGGGTCGTGGGGCCCGCTGGGAGGTGAAGCGGAAGGTTAAGACCCCTTTGGGTGGAGTCCCCTTCGGGGGACCTGCTGATAGGCCTCCCGGTCTTTAATTGCAGTTTCCTACGTACACAACAGCTGTAACTACATTTTGCCCATCTCTGCCATCAATGATATATTATATGGCCAATATTGACGATCTGACCGTAGTCGATCTGACACATAGGTACACGACCGAATCTGACACATAGGTGTATCATTTCAAGAATAATAAACCAAAATCAGAGTCATATTTCAACCTCGGACGATAAAGGCAACCGAAAAAGAGAAGGACACCAAATCATTTTGATTCTATGCTTTATTTTCACGGTTTTGTTTAACCTCGTGAAAAGCTTAAGATACAACAATTGCAGCTAATTAACAGCAACAATGAGCTTTGAACTAGCGATCTCACCATAGATTATTGTCAATATTCATGGTCTAAACGGCGTACACAAAACAAAAAATTGTACAGAAAAAAACGAGATAAAAATACCGTAAAAAACAAGTTGGCTTAGATCAATGATAATTCGTACGAAAACAGACAGGATCATAAAATTAATAAAAACTTCTCAGGGTGGAAAACACCTGAAAAGTAGGTAGGCCTACATCAACTTATTGAATTAAAAATATTTTTAAAAAATGCGATACTAAGAAAATATTCTCAAAAGCAATTCGACGAGTTACCGTTGACGCTAAAATAATCAGATCAACTAGGCGGTCGGTGGGGATTAAGATGAAGCGACTATGAATTCCATGACGGCGAATGAGAAAGGCGGCATAGTGATTTCTGGTGTGGAAATCGTGTCAGTGACGGCAACGTCAGAATTGAGAGCTCTGCAACAGAATGAGAGGTTATTAGGCCAGTTGCCAGAGGGTTTGCCTCGTACAAGATACATATACATATGGTGTAGAAGCATTTTTTTTAAAAATTGTTGTTATGGGTCGGAACAAAAAAATGTCAAAAATGGTAACGAAAGTTGGGGGAGAACTTTTTTTCTGATAATTTTATTGCTCCAAGTAAATAACTCATTAACAATATTGATTTGAGATTAGGTGATAGATATTTAAAACTATAAGGTACCTACAACACTTAGTTGTTTTTTGTTGTTGTTTTTTATGATAATATGCCGACACTGCGCGCTGCTTCACGAGTAAGCAAGATCGAGTGGTTTGGTTCTTTTAAGTCTTCGGACGATACAATAATTGATTGAATTATTGTGTCTAGGAGACGGACAGCTTCCTCGTTTACGTGAGATCTTAGCCGTTGGAGATGACGCACGGCCTGCCACTGGATGGTTTCGTTGACTGTTTCGATTTGAAGCTCGTGATGGAGACGTTCATCTCGAAAGTACCATGGTGCATTGACCACGTTTCTTAATATATTGTTTTGGAATCGCTGGATGATATCACGATTCTTCGAGCCAGTAGGTACATCTTTCTGAATTTGAGCAAAAGTTCTTCTTTCTTCTTCTTGACGGGGGCTTTCCATCGGAGCCGAGCTACCGAGATACTTCGCTTCATTTGAGTATGGGATTACTTTCCCATTGAGGTAAGCCGGTATGTAGTTGATTTTTTGGTTGGTAAAATCAACATGTACCGACTTAGATTCGTTCAGCTTGATTCTCCAGTTCGCTGTCCATTGCTGAATGCGGGTGATTGACCGGTTTAGATTGGTGATTGACTCCTTGTTACTTTCCCCTATCGCCAACACCGCAGTGTCATCGGCAACGGTTGCTATGGTGTTCATTTCTGTTTCTGGGAGGTCTCTGGTGTACAAAAAGTACAGTAGTGGACCAAGTACGCTCCCTTGTGGGACGCCTGCTTTGACAAGTTTGGGTTCGGAGAAGGCGTCTTCTTGCTTGTTCCAGAAGTAGCGATTGGTAAGATATGATTGAAGTAGCTCAGCGTACTTTGATGGCAGGGTTTTACGCAGTTTGAAGTTGAGTCCCTCATGCCAGACCTTGTCGAATGCCTGAGCAACATCCGAACAGATCTTCTTTTCTTCAAGGGCTTTTTCGATGAAGTGTGTTATCCTGTGTACTTGATCAATTGTAGAATGCTTCTGACAAAAACCGAACTGATGCGGCGGGATTAGCTTTCGCTCCTCCACTATCGGCATCAGACGTCTGTGTAACAACTTCTCAAACGGCTTAGACAGTACTGGGAGTAGAGAAATTGGTCGATAATAACTTGGTGTACCAGGTGGCTTGCCTGGTTTGGGGATCATGATGACTTCAGCAATCTTCCACAACACGCAGCGCTCGAAGTTTGAAAAATGCATTGACGATCAGTGTTATTTTTGCTATAGCCTTACGTGGCAGATGCTTCAGTACCTGAGAGAACTTATGGCGGCCAAAAAACATTGATTTTAGCATAGAATAATATTCTAGCATATTATGCTTTAGCCGTGACCTAACTGCCCAACAACGTTAGTCGGGGAGGAAGACGCGGATGTGTCACGAAATTTATATACTATATTATAGGATTCTATATCCTATATGTATATAAAATCCCATATCCTATATCCTGTATATAGGATCTGACATCTAAGATGCCTATAGCTTTGTGCAGAGGCAATATCGTAACCAATGAAGTTCGACTGAGGTGCGATTATTGCTTATTGAAAGAGTTCTAAGATAGGCCTACATGTATGTATACATTTGGATCGTATCTTGGATCTTCTCTTATTTATCTAGGATATATATATTCGGTTAGTAAAGCATGTTCTATGTTTCTTGAATTTTAGCCGTAGGCCATCCGGGGGTCCAAGTCAAGTCAAGTCAAAAATCCTTTATTGCTGTTGGTACAATGTACATAGTCAAACATACATTATGGTAAAAAAAAAAGGAGTTGATTGCATTAGGGGAAGATATAGGTGGTTGTCACTGTCGCTTTCCGAAATCAGTGCTCCCGGCCCACCCACCTTAGCGGCTCCCGTGCCAGGCAACCGATGATGGAGGCGGCCGACGAGAGATCGTCAGCCGCCCGCACCACCGGGTGCCCGGCGAGAGAAAAAAAAAATAATAACAATAAAAAAAATTAAATTAAATAAAAATATATTTAAAAAAAGATTTAAAATTAAATAAAATTAAAAAAAAAATAAAAAATAAAAAAAAATAAAAAAATAAAATAATAAAAAAAATATAAAGAAAAAAAAAAAATGAATAAAAAATAATAATAAAAATAAATAAATGAGAATGATAAATCAAATAAATGAATAGAATGATAGCACCAAGGGGGCCGCCCCAAGGACCGGCCAGTTGAGTCGCCCAACCGACCCATACTAATATTAATATTTATCACAGCATTAATTCATTCAATAAATAGGTAACAAACACGTAGACAAACAAACATTCATTCCCCTATAACTAATATCACAGACTATACTATATTATGCAAGAGTACTTTTATAAATGTTCCTCTGCTGTAGCTACTACTGAAACATAACTAACAACTGACTACCTATGATTTCAAAATTTCGTCAAGCCGAGTACTTTTATAAAATTCCTCGGACTTGGACAGACGTTATAATCATCATATCATCATATCATACAATAATATAAAATTGTGTTGGCCGACGGCCGACGGCCGTGTGGTAGCCGTGTGGTTTGTTGGTACGGGATAACGCGTTCCCGAGTGAGTTTTTTCACTTTCCGCTCGCTGGCCGTTTAGGGGGTCGAAAAAATTACGAAAAAATACGAGCCGTATAGATCAGAACTGGAGGAAGACGTCGGTCAAATCGTAAATCCGAAATTCGCCCGGGAAATTCGTCGAAAATTCGTCGAAAAATCGTCTTTCTCCCGTTTGTCCTACGTTTTCCACTTTCAACTCGCGCCAAAGCCCGTTTAAGGGGTCGAAAAAATTACGAAAAAATACGAGCCGTATAGATCAGACCTGGAGGTAGACGTCGGTCAAATCGAAAATCCGAAATTCGCCCGGGAAATTCGTCGAAAATTCGTCGAAAAATCGTCTTTCTCGCGTTTGTCCCACGTTTTTTCGGGTTCAAAAATACCCAGTAAGGAGCCATTTTTTGGGTATGGTATCCGCGAGCCAAATGCGCGCCAAAATATGGCCAATCCGATTCCGAAGTCGGATTTCAAAAAAACCGAGGGGGAGGGGGTGATTTCACGGTGAGAAGACAATTGGATCGTTTTAATTCGCGCGGGGCCAGGGAAAATTCGTCGAAAAATCGTCTTTCTCCCGTTTGTCCTACGTTTTCCACTTTCAACTCGCGCCAAAGCCCGTTTAAGGGGTCGAAAAAATTACGAAAAAATACCAGCAGTATAGATCAGACCTGGAGGAAGACGTCGGTCAAATCGTAATTCGGAAATTCGCCCGGGAAATTCGCCGGAAATTCGTCGAAAAATCGTCTTTCTCGCGTTTGTCCCACGTTTTTTCGGGTTCAAAAATACCCAGTAAGGAGCCATTTTTTGGGTATGGTATCCGCGAGCCAAATGCGCGCCAAAATATGGCCAATCCGATTCCGAAGTCGGATTTCAAAAAAACCGAGGGGGAGGGGGCGATTTCACGGTGAGAAGACAATTGGATCGTTTTAATTCGCGCGGGGCCAGGGATCTTAGAAAACGGAGGGTCCAGGGAACTTTGATAGATGGAGAGGCCTTTATTTAAAAAAAGTTGAATTGAATTAAAAATAATAATTTCCTAAACGGTAAGCCCTAAAAATACGCCGATTTTTTCTATCGTCTCTGCTACGAATAGGAGGGGCCGAGCGGAGCGAGGCCTTATGTCTGAGTAGGGGTTTGAACGTGTCCATCGATGCTACGCACCCCACAGGCGGCAATACACCCCACAGGCGGCAATACACCCCACTAGGGGAGCGAGCGAAGCGAGCCAGAGAGACTAGTACAATAATATAAAATTGTGTTGGCCGCCGTAAGCCGTGTGGTAGCCGTGTGGTTTGTTGGTACGGGATAACGCGTTCCCGAGTGAGTTTTTTCACTTTCCGCTCGCTGGCCGTTTAGGGGGTCGAAAAAATTACGAAAAAATACGAGCCGTATAGATCAGAACTGGAGGAAGACGTCGGTCAAATCGTAAATCCGAAATTCGCCCGGGAAATTCGTCGAAAATTCGTCGAAAAATCGTCTTTCTCCCGTTTGTCCTACGTTTTCCACTTTCAACTCGCGCCAAAGCCCGTTTAAGGGGTCGAAAAAATTACGAAAAAATACCAGCCGTATAGATCAGACCTGGAGGTAGACGTCGGTCAAATCGAAAATCCGAAATTCGCCCGGGAAATTCGTCGAAAATTCGTCGAAAAATCGTCTTTCTCGCGTTTGTCCCACGTTTTTTCGGGTTCAAAAATACCCAGTAAGGAGCCATTTTTTGGGTATGGTATCCGCGAGCCAAATGCGCGCCAAAATATGGCCAATCCGATTCCGAAGTCGGATTTCAAAAAAACCGAGGGGGAGGGCGTGATTTCACGGTGAGAAGACAATTGGATCGTTTTAATTCGCGCGGGGCCAGGGAAAATTCGTCGAAAAATCGTCTTTCCCCCGTTTGTCCTACGTTTTCCACTTTCAACTCGCGCCAAAGCCCGTTTAAGGGGTCGAAAAAATTACGAAAAAATACCAGCCGTATAGATCAGACCTGGAGGAAGACGTCGGTCAAATCGTAATTCGGAAATTCGCCCGGGTAATTCGCCGGAAATTCGTCGAAAAATCGTCTTTCTCGCGTTTGTCCCACGTTTTTTCGGGTTCAAAAATACCCAGTAAGGAGCCATTTTTTGGGTATGGTATCCGCGAGCCAAATGCGCGCCAAAATATGGCCAATCCGATTCCGAAGTCGGATTTCAAAAAAACCGAGGGGGAGGGGGCGATTTCACGGTGAGAAGACAATTGGATCGTTTTAATTCGCGCGGGGCCAGGGATCTTAGAAAATGGAGGGTCCAGGGAACTTTGATAGATGGAGAGGCCTTTATTTAAAAAAAGTTGAATTGAATTAAAAATAATAATTTCCTAAACGGTAAGCCCTAAAAATACGCCGATTTTTTCTATCGTCTCTGCTACGAATAGGAGGGGCCGAGCGGAGCGAGGCCTTATGTCTGAGTAGGGGTTTGAACGTGTCCATCGATGCTACGCACCCCACAGGCGGCAATACACCCCACAGGCGGCAATACACCCCACTAGGGGAGCGAGCGAAGCGAGCCAGAGAGACTAGTACAATAATATAAAATTGTGTTGGCCGCCGTAAGCCGTGTGGTAGCCGTGTGGTTTGTTGGTACGGGATAACGCGTTCCCGAGTGAGTTTTTTCACTTTCCGCTCGCTGGCCGTTTAGGGGGTCGAAAAAATTACGAAAAAATACGAGCCGTATAGATCAGAACTGGAGGAAGACGTCGGTCAAATCGTAAATCCGAAATTCGCCCGGGAAATTCGTCGAAAATTCGTCGAAAAATCGTCTTTCTCCCGTTTGTCCTACGTTTTCCACTTTCAACTCGCGCCAAAGCCCGTTTAAGGGGTCGAAAAAATTACGAAAAAATACCAGCCGTATAGATCAGACCTGGAGGTAGACGTCGGTCAAATCGAAAATCCGAAATTCGCCCGGGAAATTCGTCGAAAATTCGTCGAAAAATCGTCTTTCTCGCGTTTGTCCCACGTTTTTTCGGGTTCAAAAATACCCAGTAAGGAGCCATTTTTTGGGTATGGTATCCGCGAGCCAAATGCGCGCCAAAATATGGCCAATCCGATTCCGAAGTCGGATTTCAAAAAAACCGAGGGGGAGGGCGTGATTTCACGGTGAGAAGACAATTGGATCGTTTTAATTCGCGCGGGGCCAGGGAAAATTCGTCGAAAAATCGTCTTTCCCCCGTTTGTCCTACGTTTTCCACTTTCAACTCGCGCCAAAGCCCGTTTAAGGGGTCGAAAAAATTACGAAAAAATACCAGCCGTATAGATCAGACCTGGAGGAAGACGTCGGTCAAATCGTAATTCGGAAATTCGCCCGGGTAATTCGCCGGAAATTCGTCGAAAAATCGTCTTTCTCGCGTTTGTCCCACGTTTTTTCGGGTTCAAAAATACCCAGTAAGGAGCCATTTTTTGGGTATGGTATCCGCGAGCCAAATGCGCGCCAAAATATGGCCAATCCGATTCCGAAGTCGGATTTCAAAAAAACCGAGGGGGAGGGGGCGATTTCACGGTGAGAAGACAATTGGATCGTTTTAATTCGCGCGGGGCCAGGGATCTTAGAAAATGGAGGGTCCAGGGAACTTTGATAGATGGAGAGGCCTTTATTTAAAAAAAGTTGAATTGAATTAAAAATAATAATTTCCTAAACGGTAAGCCCTAAAAATACGCCGATTTTTTCTATCGTCTCTGCTACGAATAGGAGGGGCCGAGCGGAGCGAGGCCTTATGTCTGAGTAGGGGTTTGAACGTGTCCATCGATGCTACGCACCCCACAGGCGGCAATACACCCCACAGGCGGCAATACACCCCACTAGGGGAGCGAGCGAAGCGAGCCAGAGAGACTAGTATATTATATGTTATTAAGAATACTTTGAACAGGTTAAATACTATCATGTCCTAATTGTTTTCAAGGAGTTGGGCTCATCGTACTCGTAATTGCTCATTAAAAATTCATCTACCGAAAAATACGCTTCTTTTTTCAAAATTTTGGTTACGGCTGAGGTAAATTTATTTATTGACAATTCTCGAGCTTTTACTGGTAATTTATTGTACAGTTTAATGGCGAAGTAGCTGTGCGATGTGTCTGAACGTTTCAGTCGGTTACAGGGTTGAATATATTTTGAGTTGCCTCTGGTAAAGTGCTCATGAGTATCACTAATCTTTTGCCATTCATCTTTTTTCGCATGCGCATATTTTAGACATTCTTTAATATAAATACAAGGTAGGGTCAAGATGCCTAGGTCTATAAAAATCTCCCTACACTCAGCTCTATACCCCTTTTTGGCCAAAACTCGTATACACCTTCTTTGTAGGCCGAATAATATTTTCATCGAGGCGCTATGGCCCCACGCGAGTACAGCATAAGAAATGTGGGGATGAAAACAGCCATAGTACTCGTGATTAGGCCTTTTTCCGATATACAATTTGACAGGCTGCGAATGAGGAAAATGTTCATGCTTAGTTTCCTGGCTATGTATACACAATGCTCATTCCAACTTAATTTTGAATCAATCATAACACCCAGAAACTTCACTGGCTCACTGCACTGGTCATCAGAATGACGAAGAGAGACGTCTGTGGTGGTGGTTTTGGTTTCATTAAGGCACATTCTTTTGCAGTTCATCCAATCTCTGGTGTCTTGAGTCATTTCTCGTGTCTGGTTGACGACGTCTTCGAATTTATCTCCCTTAGTGATGGCAGTAGTGTCGTCAGCGAAGCGCACAAAGTGGGTAGCAGGAGAAGCGTGTTCCACATCCTCCGAGAAAATCAAGAAGGCCCTAAATTTAACCCTTGAGGGACTCCAATGACCACCCTCTCAGTGGGCGAGAGTTTGTGGTTCCACTTGACTGCCTGGCAACGATCAGAGAGATACGACTCAAACAGTCGCACAGCACTCGAGCCAAATCCATATCTCACCAACTTCTTGATCAGTAGATCATGCGGTACGCAGTCAAATGCCTTTGACAGGTCAAAAAGTGTCGCCCTGTTGAATTTCCCCTCCTGGTCCTGGTGAGGCCTGGAGGGCCGAGTTTTTTCCGGCATTTTCCAGTTATACGCCTATAACTCGAAAACTAAGCATCGTAGAGCGAACTCATTACAAAGTTGAACAGCATCAAATCCTGCGTCGAATGACCCCCTTACACACTAGAATCGGTTTCGCCGATTAGCCGCAATCAAGCGTCAAACATAGACACGTTTTTCCAACTTGACTGAAAAATAGGATTCGCTCATGTTTCAACCCTGGTAACTTTTGAACAGTTAAGGCAAATGAATTGGCTCAAGATGTATGTTGTAGAGCATCAAATTACGAGTTAAGGGAGCACCTGAATCAGCTTTCACGTGAGGACAATGAAATTTCTATTGGAGAAATAGTTTCGGAGGGAGAGAAGAAAATTTTCTGAAAAACGTGGTCGTAGGTGGTCAAGCCTGCCCCTCCCTTATCGAAACTCAAATCAAAATTTCATAAAGAATAGCTGCGATGAGGAATTGAATCAACTTTCACGAGAAAGAATAAGAAGAAGAAAGAATAAGAGAGCCTAAAGAGAATACATTTAGAATCGGGCCAGTAGTTTCCCTTGCTACAACCGAAAACGTTTTGAAAAACGTGGTTTTCCGCTTACCGAGCGGTGTCAGATTGGGTGATTCTCGTTTTGGTTTAAATTCGTTTTATCGGTTGGTAGAAGGAGTTTTTTTGAATTTCAGGTGCTCCCTGAACTCGTAATTTGATGCTTTACATCCTGGGCTTGATGGTGGCTAATCGTCTCTCGTGGCTTTCACATGTTGAGGTACTGTCGCCTATGTTATCATCTATTTACATGGTTAGGAGATTGAAAGGAATAGTATCCGACCAGGTCCTGCTTTCGGTTTATCATGCTTGCGTTGCCAGCAGAGCCTCCTATTGTATCATCGCTTGGGGCAATTCCAGTCATGCTTTAACCATATTTAAACTTCAAAAGCGAGTCATCAGAATATGGCCAATCTATCATGGGGTCAGAGTTGTAGGGGCTCTTTCACTCGCTTAGGAATTCTTACTATTCCAAGCACTTATGTATTGGCTGTGTTAAACCTTGTAAAGTCCAATTCTTCGGGTCTGCCCGTGGTTGCTGAATCGCACCAGCATAATACTCGCTCCCGGGGTAATGTCATCATCCCTTTGACCCGCCTCTCGAATGCCCAATCAATCAATCAATCAATCAATCAAATTTTTATTTGTCAGTTACCCTGAGTGTTTTGACAATGGTCAAATTTTTACTTAAAACTTCTTAAAACTAAGTCACCTACATTAAACAAACAAACAAACAATCAGAAAAAAACATAGAACACAGACTACAGAACTGGCTATTTAAAACAAAACAATTTAACAAAAATATACACGTAAAAATAACAAAAGAGTTTATAGCCAGTTCATAGTTCTCACTTACATTCTTCCCAGGCACTGGTCAGGAAGTTGTCAAATGTGTATGGAGCTAGTTGAATCAGGTAACCGCTCACTTTGGACCTTAGTGAAACCAGTGACTTGCTTTTTAAAGTGCTAGGGACGGCATTGAAAAACTTTATCCCCCACCAAGAACTACTATTCCTGGAGGCTGTCAGGCGATGGAACGGTAAACAAAGGTCCTCTTTGTTCCTAGTTGAGTAGCCGTGATCAGACGACTTATACTTGCCGATGTTTTTCCGGATGTAGCAAATACATTCAAGAATGTATGCAGCAGGGATAGTTAATATTTTATGCCGCTTGTAGGCTTCCCTGCAATCCTCCCGGTACTTAAGGCCGGCTACCACTCTAACAGCCCTTCGCTGCACCGCGAAAATGTCAGATGCCGCTGCTGAATGGCCCCAACTCAAAATAGCATAGACTGCTCTACTTTGAAAACATGCATGGAAAGCAGCTAGAACAGCGGATTTTGACAGCCTGTCCGATAGGCGTCTCAAAAGAAAGATATAACTGTTCAATTTACTTTCCAATTGATTGCAGTGGGCCTTCCAGTTTAATTTTGGGTCAAGCTTAACACCAAGGAAGGATACGTCTTTTGGGTTTTCAGCAATAGAAGTCAGATCTCTCAGCCCGAAATACATAACATTTGTCTTGTCGACATTCACTGAGAGTCTATTTCTTGAAAACCAATTCGTGGCTGCCTCCAAAGAGAGAGCATTAAAAGAACGAAGAGATGACAGGGCTGAATCCCTAGCAAGAAGTGACGTATCATCCGCAAACAGGATGGGGGACGATTTTAAACTGTGGGGCAAGTCATTTATAAAGATTAAAAACAAAATTGGCCCCAATACCGATCCCTGTGGAACACCATGCAAAATAGGAAGAAACTCAGAAAGGGTGCCATTATGACGGACTGCTTGGGTTCTGCCGGAAAGGTAACTATGGATCATTGAAATCGCAGACTCGGAGAAATACCTAGTACTTGGAGAGTTTGAGGACGAGGAGCTGATGGGAGATGCAATCAAAGCATTTGGCCACGTCCATAAAAGTGCCAGAAGAGTACTCCCCAGACTCAAAAGATGATGCCACAAAATCAGAGAATTTCTGAACTGCATCCTTAGTGGATCTACCCCGCCGAAAACCGAATTGGAAGTCAGTAAATAGATTGTTACTTTCGAAAAAGTTATCCAGATCAAACTTTAGAGTTTTTTCAAAAACTTTTGAGAGGGCAGGGAGTTTTGATATCGGCCTATGATTTGACACAAGGTTTCGGTCACCTTTTTTAAAAAGGGGAGTAACTTCGGCCACCTTAAGTACCGAGGGGAAATATCCGCCATCAATTGAGTCATTTATGAGATGAGTCAGCGGGAACATAATTGCTAAGGCTCCTCTTTTTATCATGTTGGTAGAAATCCCATACACATCGCAGGTATTGGAGTTTTTTAGGCTTTGTTAGAAGTGGTTTTTAAACCAAGTGAAAACCCACTTCACACCGCAAATCAAAGACAGCGGGAGTCGCTGATTCAGCAGTTGGGTTTAAGGCAGGAGGGAGACACAGAAACGGACCTCGGGAGCAGTCACCGACAATCCGTCCGGGAAGAAACACTTCCACTGCCCCGATGGTAACTTAGCCAAGGACCTTCGGTACCGGCCACTCACGTCGCAAACACTCAGGTCAGATCCTACCAATCACTTTTCTGAAAAATCCCGAATTTGCCTCCGACAGGCTCGCGATCGCGTCCGGTCGTCGGTTAGGGCAAATCCTTTACTTGGTGGAGAGATTAGGTTGATCAGATCTTCAATCAATATAAAAGGTATATTGAAATACTGTGTTTCTCGTTAACCTAATTCCATCAAGGGATTTGAAGGAGGGACCTGGGGACGGGGTAAAAGGAGGATCGGCAGCACGTAAAAGATCCTCCCGGTCGCAACCAAAAAGACAATTTAGCTGCCAAATTTTTACCGTGGGCGCCGGGTTGACAAAAGCAAATCTTGACAAAACAAGACCGTCAATCCCGGCTACCTCACACCTGGTGGAGGCGCCGGTTCCCAATTATTGGTGCCGCCCCTAACCCTAAAATCATCCATAAAAGTAAATATTAAAATAAATTCACCGAATAAGAAAATATTATAAGTCACTTTGCATGCCCTATAACGTTTATAATTTAACATAAAAGTAATAAATTCTCTTCTTTTCAACAATTTAGAATCAATACATAAATAAATAAAAAACCGTAGATTCATTTGTGTTCTCGTAATTAATAAAATCGTAAGTAAATCCAACTAAGAGCACTCCGTCAGTCGCTCGGTCCGTCCCTCCAAGTTCCTTGATGGGAAGGAAATTCAAAACGCTTAGCCAGCTCGTCCTTGAGGAAATTATGCGGTACCGTCCTCCTTTCGAGCGAAAGAAAAATACGAACATTCCGAGACGTTGATTCAAATAATTAATAAAGCGTATGAAGTGCAACCTATCATATCGATCCATAAATTTGTGCATGTACCATTATTTGATTTATTTGTATGATTATTTTATGCGTATGTAAATGTATTATCCGTATTCTACACCGTGACATAACAAATGACGTGACATAACAACACAACCACAATAATTTTATCAACATTACGTAGGACTTTAGAGCTCGATTGTCAAAGAAAACGCTCACAAATGGAACTTCATCCTCACGTTAGGTATAGTGAATTCCATCAGCGTCAGAGATCGTTAGGCTCTACACTCTTACGTAAACAAAGTAAAAAATAGCAATAGTTATTATAATTAAAAAATAATAAAAATAATAATAATAATTTTAAAGTAAAAAGATCGAAATAAAATAAAGGTTGGTAAGTAGAGTAAATTAAATGGGCTAGATAGGAATAATAATGAGTTAAATCAATGAAATTGAAAGTTAGCGAACAAAAGGAGTGAATTGATAAATTCCAATGAATAAATTGATAGGAGTAATAAATAGGTAAATCGATAAAATTAAAAGTTAGTGGACAAATGGAATGAATTGATAAATTTAAAGGAAAATCAGTGAATTCAAACAGGTAAGGCATTTGAAGTTTGCAGTAAGTTAAATGGGCGAAATAAAAGTAATAAATAGGAGAATCAATGAAATCAAAAGTTTGTGACCCAATGGAATGGCTTGATAAATTTAAAAGCCAATCAGTGAATTAAAACAAGTATTAATACAGGTATTTATATTAATGAATTAAAAACAATAAATAAATAAATAAAACCAAAATAAAATATAAATAAATAGTTATAATAATAAAATAAATAAAATAAAATTAAAATAACTTGAGAATTGAATAATTCATAATTCAATAATAATTCAATAATTCATTGAATAACCAAAACAATGGAAAGCCTTCTCGACCAAATGTTGGAAAGTGAGATAGCAGATCAAGCCCTAGAATTAAAAATCGAACTAGAGAATGTTTGCCGACTGGTTACACCGGCCAGTGCGACAGGTCTCATAAACAGTTGTTGCAGAACATTGCAACTATGGAATCACACACAGGCACAATTGGTGCACAATGAGGAAAAGAATAAACACCTGGAACAGGAGATCATCCAACTCAAAGAAAAATCGAACAGAACGGAAAGCCTCTATGAACAGTTGCAAGAGTGCATAGGAGAGCAGGATAGATTGGCTGAAGCCAAAGAGCAGGAATTACAACAGAAACTATCATCCTCAAACTCAAGATGCTCGGAACTATTAATACAATTGAAAACTTTACACTCCGTTCAAGAACAGCTGATTCAGGTTCAAAGAGAAAAACGTAATTTGGAAAATACTATATTAGCATTGAAGAAAGAACCACAGACCGAGGAAGAGCAAGAACAAGCCTCAAAACCAACCCCAATGAACAATGATGCTGAGTTAAGAGAAAAAGAAAATGAAATAATAGCTTTAAAAAATAAAATAGAGGAACTACAAACAAAACTCACAGAATCCCGTGGGATAATCCCAAAACTTACTCCTAGAGAATTTCATGGAAACCCTGAAGAAAACGTGACAGAATATTTGCAACACTTCGATCGAGTAGGAAAAGTTTTACAATGGTCATCGGAAACAAAGCTCAATTATTTACCCTTATATCTACGTTCCACCGCACTCAATTTTTTCGAAATGATAGACAGCAAAGAAGATAAGCCACAAAGTTGGACAGAACTGAAAAACAGATTTATTCATCGATTCACAGACCCAGTAGCTAAGGTGAGAAAAATAACCGAACTATACTCCTGTAAAATGACAGAACAGGATAGTGCACATGAATTTGTACACAGACAGCTTGAGAAATGCCACCAAGTTGAAATCACATCAGAAGCAGAAATAAGACACTTGATTCTTAGTTCCGTAACGCCAGAATATTTAAAAATGATGGGAGCTCAGGCGTACCAAAGCAATTTCCAAGACCTTACGAAAGTTCTAGACCATGTAGAAGTGAGTAGGTACATCATCAAGAAACGCGAGGAAGAAGAAAGAAAAATGGAAGAAAAAGCACAGCAAGAAGAACAATTAAAAACTCTAAGAGAGAAGATAGAAGAATTGCAATCCAAAACAGATCAGTCAAGCCCTCAACACTACGGATATCAGAGAAATGAAAAGCAATATAGGTTCAAATCAGATACAAAGAATTATAAACACTACAGAACATATCAAAGAAATACGAGAGGATATCAAAATAACTATAGAACATATCAAAGAAATACGAGAGGATATCAAAATAGCTACAGAACATATCAAAGAAATACAAGAGGATACCAAAATAGCTTCAGAGGTAGCTACAGATTTAGGAACAACTATCGCTATGACAACCGCTACAATGAATTCACAAAATTTGCAAAGCCGTTTAATGGACATCAAGTGTACTACAACAGTAACTACAGCTACAATCAACAAGACAATGGAAACCCATGCATTGACTACAACCAGCAAACCAGCCTCAGTATGGAAACCCCAAGATTACCTACAGTTGAAGCAAGTAGGCAAAATGATCAAAAGGAACAAACAGAATTGCCATCTGAAGAAATATCAAAGACAAAAGGATCATCAGTCGTTTACAAGATAGGATTTAATCAACCATGTGTCAATCTAATAATAAAAAACACAAAAATAGAATGTCTTTTGGACTCAGGAGCATCAGTAAGCGTAATCTCTTATTGGTTTATTAAAGAAATCAATGGAACGTATAAATCAACAAAATCAGACCTCCAAGCATTTGGAGAAAACTCAGTCGATGTTCTAGGAAAAATTACTTTAAATTTCAACATAGAAGGTTCAAAAATAACTCAAGAACATGAATTTTATGTAGTCAACATTAAAGACAGTAAATATGCAATTTTGGGATCAGATTTCATGATAAAAAGAGAAGCAATTTTATGCTACAAAACACAGGAGCTAATAATGCAAAAACCAAATGAGAAAACAAAATTTAAAATCTACATGGCATCTAAAAATCATATGAATGAAAACACGTTGACGCTACCAATGGCACTCAGATCGAATTCAAAAGAAACCATAAGAATACCAGCCTACGATAAAATTGACGTGAAAAGAAACGGCCATTGTGGCATATTGGCTCTAAAGAAAGGATTGGAACACGAACAAATAAAAGTAGACGTGGATAAAATTTTAAGAAAGCTTACATTTGATAACATTAGCCCAGGAACACATTGGGTTGACGATGCAATCGCAGCAGTTGCACAGCAAGCAGGAGTAAATTTGATAATATTTCATGAAGATAAAAACTACGCATATTTCTACAAATTCAAAAACAGGCAAACCAGAAAGACCATTCATTTGTTATACGAAGGAAACTCGACTACAGGACACTATCAATATTTACGACCAAAGAATGGAAATCAAAGATTAGTTAACGGAATAACAATCAAGAAAGTAAACCCACAACAAGCACTAAAGGCTATGACAACAGGAAAGCAATGGAAGCCAAAACAACAACAACAACGAAGTTATGTAAACAACCAAGAAAGTAGAATGGATCAAGTGAGCAAGACCCACCAAAACAAAATCAATCCGCATAACGACTCAGGAAAAGAAAGATTGCTGACTCCTAAATCAACCCCAGTAGACATCAATCCAAAGCTCACAACAGAACAACATAACAAAATTGTAGAGATATTGAAGAGATATCAAGATGTGTTCGCTCAACATGAATCAGACATAAGTATCGCTCAGGTACCAAAATTCAAAATTTCAATAACGAAAGATGTGCCACAAGTTGCAAGAAATTACAGAAGGTCTAACAAAGAAAAAGAAAGGCTCCATGACGAAATTATGAAATTAAAAGAAGCAGGTATCGTAGTGGAATCAAACAGTGAATATAGAGCACCAGCATTTCTCATAAGAAAAAAGAACACCGAAGAAATGAGACTATTGATTGACTACAGAAAAGTTAATCAGTTAATAGAAGTTCCAGCAATAGCTCTCACTAGTGTGGACGAGATCCACAGAACACTAGCAGGAAAACAGTACCTCACAAGTTTCGATCTCAAAAATGCCTTCCATCAAATCCCAATAACCAAAGAAAGTCAGAAATACACAGCATTCGAAGGACCTTACAACACTCTGTGGGAGTTTAAAACACTCAGCCAGGGACTGAAATGCAGCCCAGCAGCATTTGCACGAGCAACCGAATACGCAATGAGAGGAATGATAGACAAATCAGTAACAGTATACGCCGACGGCATAACATCTTTCGCAGACACATTTGCAGACGCATGCAATAATTTAGAACAGGCACTACTAAGATTTCGTAAACATCAATTCAAACTGAAAATAGAAAAATGCAAATTCCTATATGACGAAATCCCGCTACTAGGAAGAAAAGTTGGGAAACACGGAATCAGGATTGACGAATCCAAACTATCAGCCATAACTGCTTTAGAAACACCTAAGAATCTAAAAGAACTCAGATCAGTTATCGGCGCATTCCAATTCTTCAGAAGACACATTAGGCAATTTGCAAGCGAAATCTCACCACTGACAGATCTCACAAAAGGTGCCAAACGAGGAAAATACAGCAACATCAAATGGGGACCAGAACATCAGAAAAGTTTCGAGAGACTAAAACAGCTCCTCACATCTGCCCCCATACTAGTACCATTCAGGGAAGACAGAGAGACAATTTTAATCGTTGACACATCCACAAAAGGAAGTGGAGCAATTTTATGCCAAAAACAAGAAGATAACCGACTCCACGTCATCGAATACTTCTCTCGCAAGTTGAGCAAGACTCAATCTTGTTATAGTGCATCAGAACTCGAACTAATGGGACTTGTTGCAGCTATAAATGAATGGCGACCATACATACACCTAAAGCCAATCACAGTGATAACAGATCACCTTTCATTAACAGATCTAAAAACATTCCGAGACAAGAACGCCAGACTACTCAGATGGCTAGTCAAACTTGAAGATTTTCAACTAAACATTAAGCACATAAGTGGAAAAAAGAACAATTTAGCAGATCTAATAAGCAGATGTCCAACAGGTATGGAATTGAATGAAAATGAATTAGAACCAATATACTCAAGCCTACAGAGAGATGATCTAATAAACGTCGTGACAGTAAATAATTCTACAACAGGACACACAGATATGACATTTTTGGAAGACCTCAAGAATGATCCATACTATCAAGAAATGTGCAAAGCCCTAAAAGGACAATCGACATCTCTTTTAATTACAAGGCAGTCAAGAAGATATCTACTAGATGAACAACAAATACTTTGGTACAAATTCTTATCACCTCAAGGAAAGAAACAGCTCTTATACATCCCTCATGTCAGGAGAGAAGGAATACTGAAAGCCACACATGGCTCATCAATAGCGGGACATCCAGGAACATATATCACTATAAAACAACTAAAAGAAAAATACCACTGGGAAAGTTTATCCAAAGACGCGGAAATGTATGTAAAATCATCTGAGAACTGCCAAAAGAACAAACGGTCTACTACTAAAGTACCGGGGAAACTGAACAGAATGGAACCACCACTATCGCCATGCGAATGGTTAGAAATAGATTATTTGGGACCATACCCAGCAGGGAACCAAAGAAGAAAACACATCCTCGTAATAGCAGACCTCACGACAAGGTATGTAGCACTGTACCCAACAGATAGTGCATCCACAGAAGAAACAATAAAAGCATTAAGAAACTATTTCTCATTTATGGGTATTCCAAAAGAAATTAGCAGTGATAACGGCCCAGCGTTTAAATCAGAAGCATTCTCAACATTTCTAAATGATATGCAAATAAAACATAAAAAGAGCAGCTTTTATCATCCCGCATCAAACGGATTAGTAGAAAGAAAAAATGCTGAAGTAATTAAATACATCAGACAGTACATTGAAGAAAATGAAGGAGCTTGGGAATCACTACTCCCAGAAGCGCAAACAGCACTAAACAATATCATTTCAAAAACGACCAACCACACAGCATTTTACCTCATGTTCGGAAGACAGAACAGGACACTAGATGGAATTGGAATACAAACACCACAAGATGAATCAAGAAGAATATCACAATTACAGAAGATGTGGAAACAGTTGCAACAGACCCACAAAAATGCCCATGATGCTAGTAAGAAGCAATTCGATAAAAAACGAAGGGAATTAAAGTTCAAAGAAGGTGATAAAGTGATGATAAAAAAGCATCAATACAAGAAAGGAATTCCTGAGAAATTTCAGAATATTTGGATAGGACCTCTTCGTATAATTAAAGTAATAGGAAATGATACATATAAGGTAAAAAAGGTACATGCAGGAAGACAACAAGATATAGCAGTCCATGTATCAGAGATGAAGCCATATTATGAAAGAAGACAAATGAGAGCAGACAGACTTTGAGAACCAATGGAAAAACAGACTACATTTTGGCAAGCCATACAAAACAGTATTGACCTGACTGATGGAACGTTTGTGTGAAAGTAGGCCTCAAGTAGCGCAACGGCTGGACCGTAGAACCATCAGCTAGACTCAATAGGACACTCAAATTAAACTGTGCACACCGACAGAAAAAATAAAAATTAAAGAAGTGAAACAACACAAACGCGCAGCAGATTCTGTCAACGACGAAAATGAAATAAATAAAGGCTTCTAAACAATGAAATAAACGAAAAGAATTAATAGTAAGTAATAAAAAATAAATAAAGAAAGAAACTGCTAAGACATAGAAGAAACAATATGTATGAAAAAAAAAAAAAAAAAAAAAAAAAAAAAAAAAAAAAAAAGAACGAAAAGAGAATGTAGAAGAAATATTAAAGAAAGAAGAGTAAACATTGAAGAAGTATCTGAGGAAATATCAAGAAACGAGCACAGTGAAGAAAATATAAAAGAAGGAAAGAAATGAAGAAATAGAAAAAAAAAGAAAGAAAGAATGAAAACATGGAATAAATTATAGAAGAAAAAAGAAGAAAAGATGACAATGAAGGAATAAGCACAGAAAGAAAAAATGAATAAATTAAGAAATGATAAAATTGAAGACATATTGAAAGGAAAGAGAATATTGAGGAAAATATGAAGAAAAATGATTATTGAAGTCAAATTGAAGGAAAAATAAAGAGAAGAAAAACAAAGGTAATGAAAAAAAGAAAAGGGCATTGACAAGGAAGAAAATAAATTTCCTTTCATAGAGACTATTCATAGATAAGCGTAAATCAATAAAGTACACCAACTTATAAAGATAAGAATACATAAATAAGTATATATGAGCATAAAAAAAAAAAGAGGTGAATGAAAAATAATAATAAAATAAAAATAGAAAATAAAGGGCACAAATAAAAAATAAAATAAAAAAACGATAGAAAAAGTGGTCATGAATAAGTTAATAAATAGTTACATAAAAAATTACAAGAACTGAAAATGATGAGTAAAAATAAAGAAAATCAAGAATAAGGAAATTAATTAGGTATGTTGAAAAGAGAATGAGTTAAATTAATTAACTTGAAAAGAGAACACTAATAATAAGCAACTAAAGTAAGAGCAAACTAAGAGAATAAAATGTAGTAAATAAGTTGAGGAAAAACGAAAAGAAATGAATGAATGAAAAATAAACATAACAATAGCAAAGTTAATATTAATAAAATAAGATATGGGATAAGGACAAATATAAAATTAAAAAAATTAAATAAAATAAAATAAATAAAAAATAATAATAGTAACTCATAATGATAAAATTGATGAAGCATTAGTCTAGGCAAATTTAGCCCATTAAATTGGAAATTTGAACTTGAATAGTAATAATTACCAATTACTTAAATAGTACAATTATTGTTCAATGGATCATAGGAACAATTGAACATCATCACACCCATCATTTAAACAATGCCACCAACAGTAATAACAGCAATTATTACTAGAATACATTCAGAACAGAATAGCACAACAGCTCACAACAAAGTCCATAGATGGAAAGACCTTTGACATTATGGATTGATTTGTCGGATTAAAGCGCGCTAATCCAATAAACTCGACCATTAATGAGTTACGTCCAACCTCTAATGGCAATATACAAACACTCACAACTCACTCACTTACATGACTACCACTAAAACAGGCATATTCAAACACGTCAACAAACTTAGGTTGAACACAACAAAGGTTGGAATTTAACACAGATGAACAGCGTTCAACTAATGAACATTCAATACACAGAACAGGTTGAAATAATTTAGCATTGTAAGAGTAATAATTTTTCCTATGGTAAAGAAAAGAAGGAAAGAAGAAATATAATTATTGAAACATTTTAAGATATTGCAACATTTTAATGATAATGTATTAAGTAAGAATGTCAAATGAAAGCACAAACAAGATCAATGTACAACTAACAGTAAGGATATATGAAATCACATTTAACTAAAAGATAAGACTCAATGAAACTAATAGTGTAAAAATCATATCAATTTGCAAAACTTGAACAAGCACTAGGGACTCTCCACATAGGAAATTGTGTATTAAAAATAAACTCTCCACAACTTATTAGGTAGGATTTCAAATCATCGCGTGAACGCGTAAACCAAAGTGAATGGACACTCAAAGTGAAAATAAAAAACCCAGGGACCCACAAAAGTGAAAACCAGAAATCCACAAAACCAAAAGAAGAAGAAATTGACCATCAGCAATCAGAAAAATCGAAGCGACTAGCAACACGACAGAAGCTACAACAAACAACAAAAGCAAATACATCAACAGAAAGGAAAGTCGACCTCCAAAACACAAACAACCATAGCCGCAATGAAATAAACTCCACTGCAATCAACTCCAAGAGACGCTCACTCCAAGAAGAACGTCACCCATCACAGATCAAGCGCCGGAGACGCTCCTTTTCCGAAGGCGGGGGAGATGTTAGAAGTGGTTTTTAAACCAAGTGAAAACCCACTTCACACCGCAAATCAAAGACAGCGGGAGTCGCTGATTCAGCAGTTGGGTTTAAGGCAGGAGGGAGACACAGAAACGGACCTCGGGAGCAGTCACCGACAATCCGTCCGGGAAGAAACACTTCCACTGCCCCGATGGTAACTTAGCCAAGGACCTTCGGTACCAGCCACTCACGTCGCAAACACTCAGGTCAGATCCTACCAATCACTTTTCTGAAAAATCCCGAATTTGCCTCCGACAGGCTCGCGATCGCGTCCGGTCGTCGGTTAGGGCAAATCCTTTACTTGGTGGAGAGATTAGGTTGATCAGATCTTCAATCAATATAAAAGGTATATTGAAATACTGTGTTTCTCGTTAACCTAATTCCATCAAGGGATTTGAAGGAGGGACCTGGGGACGGGGTAAAAGGAGGATCGGCAGCACGTAAAAGATCCTCCCGGTCGCAACCAAAAAGACAATTTAGCTGCCAAATTTTTACCGTGGGCGCCGGGTTGACAAAAGCAAATCTTGACAAAACAAGACCGTCAATCCCGGCTACCTCACACCTGGTGGAGGGCGTGGGTTGGTGTGAGGTAGCCGGGATTGACGGTCTTGTTTTGTCAAGATTTGCTTTTGTCAACCCGGCGCCCACGGTAAAAATTTGGCAGCTAAATTGTCTTTTTGGTTGCGACCGGGAGGATCTTTTACGTGCTGCCGATCCTCCTTTTACCCCGTCCCCAGGTCCCTCCTTCAAATCCCTTGATGGAATTAGGTTAACGAGAAACACAGTATTTCAATATACCTTTTATATTGATTGAAGATATGATCAACCTAATCTCTCCACCAAGTAAAGGATTTGCCCTAACCGACGACCGGACGCGATCGCGAGCCTGTCGGAGGCAAATTCGGGATTTTTCAGAAAAGTGATTGGTAGGATCTGACCTGAGTGTTTGCGACGTGAGTGGCCGGTACCGAAGGTCCTTGGCTAAGTTACCATCGGGGCAGTGGAAGTGTTTCTTCCCGGACGGATTGTCGGTGACTGCTCCCGAGGTCCGTTTCTGTGTCTCCCTCCTGCCTTAAACCCAACTGCTGAATCAGCGACTCCCGCTGTCTTTGATTTGCGGTGTGAAGTGGGTTTTCACTTGGTTTAAAAACCACTTCTAACAGCTTGTAATACTTTTAAATACAGCTTCTGGTTGAATGGGGGAAAAACTAAACTCTGAAGTCGAAGGCAATAGAACATTGAAAGAGAGAGGATCACCATCAGCATCAGGAAGGTCAGTAATAATGTTTTTGACAACATTTACAAAAAAATCATTAAAAGAATCCGCAGAGATTTCTCCCGAAGCAGAGGTTTTTCCATTTCCGATCTTTCTATTTTCATTAATTTCATTCCACATTGCTTTTGTGGGATTCGAGGAGGAGAAAATATTCCTTTCAGAGGCCAACTCCCTAGCACTTTTTATGGCCGTTTTGTACGTTGAGCGTAGTTTCAAAAAAGCTCCTCTCAAATTTGGGGTTTGCTCACTGGCAGAATCTAACTTTTGGAGTTCATGTCTCATATCATGAAGTTTCTTGTCGTACCATTTCTTGGAATTGGAATTCCGATTTCTAGGTTTGACTCTTAAAACTGGAAAAGCATTTTTAGCAAAGTATGAGATAACATTCACAAAATTAGACCATCTATCATCCAAATTTATACTGGAATCGTACACAAAATCCCAATCGGCCAAAAACAATTGATATTCAAAATATTCCAATTTCTTTTCTGTAACTGGCCTTACAAGAATTTCATTATATCCGGAGGGTGACACGGTAGAGGGCTTGATGTTAAAGGAACCTATTAGTGCCCTATGATCCGAAAAACATACATCTTCAACAAAAAGAGAGGAAGAGTACGCAGGTAGAAAATTTACAAATATATTATCAATTGCTCTCCTTTTCCGTGTGGGATATTTATTTTGTGGCGAGAAGCGGAAGGAGGCAAAATTGCTGGTGAGAGAATTGTATCGGGTTGTATCCTCGATAGCGCAAACATTAAAATCACCAAGGACCATTACATACTTAAATTTGAAGACAATGGCTAATGCAGAATGTAAAATGGATAAGAATGAGTCAAAATCACTAACAGGGCTACGGTAAACCGAAATTATAACTAAGTTGAAGGTTTCTATTTTCAAGGCCGATAGCTCACAAACACTAGAAATCGATAGAGAATTTACTTGTTCGAATGGTACGAATTCATGCTGATTTTTAATGAATAGCATTGAACCACCATGCAAACCCATTCTACAGAAAGCGGGACCCGTTTTAAAATTTTCGATACAGACGTATCCGATTTCATTTGTATTTAACCAGTGCTCGTTTAAACTAATTATATCTATGTCAGTATTTTGCGATTTAATTAAACATTCAAGATAGTTCACCTTATTTCGCAAAGAACAGATGTTTAGATGCATGACATTGAAAGAAAGAAACAGTGTCAGCCCCTCCCGCTGAATCGCCATCCCGTGCACACGGTTTAATGAATGATGCGCATTGTTGGCGGTCAAACCTTTCAACCCCGGATTTGCAAGAGGCAGCACGGTGTCAAGATGCGGAGTCAGGATGCCAAGGAAGGCTTTGTACGACATTTGGTTCAGCAGGCCTCAAAAAAATATCGCGCATAGAATTACAAAGACTTTGGCGAGCTTTTACGAGCAATTTGATTACGGCTAATATGATTAACATTAATTAAGCGAACTGACCTGTATTTATTTGTCAAAGTGTTCAGGAATTTGTTGAGCCGATGAATTTCCAGGTTTACGCACGAGAATGGTGACAGCAAAAAATCGAATGGCACGGACAGTATGATGAGTTTAGTACCATTTAGGGATTGGCAGAGCTTCTGTAACTGGTGCTTGTAGGACCGTAGATCATTGTAGGCGACGTCAACGAAACCCGCTGATAATACCAGGAAGTCCGGACGGTCTTGTGTGCAATCCCAATTTTTGAGGAGCGTCGTGACTGTAGCATCTGTCATTCTTGTAGTAGCGGATGTAAATTTACTGGGGAGGATGGATGCTAGTTCGTCTCTCAAACCATATATAAAAGAATCACCAAGGAACATCACACAAGGTTTACCCGATATAACTGCGGGTTTTGACCTCTTTTTGTCCAAACAAAAGGTGACCTGTTTTTTTGCGTGTGATTTGGAAGCTACCTTTGGCTGTGAGAAATCATCAAGTTTACCCTTTAAATTCAACATTAATTTATCCAACTCAAGGCACTGTTTGTTTAGAGCCTCAATCAGCTTGGCATTGTCAGATAACTTTGCAAAACAGTTGGTGGTATTTGCGCCGAGTAACTCATCTGAGAGATTTTCTGCGGTCCCGACTTCTTCACATACGGCGGACTCTAGAGGACGTAACTCGTCTAACTCCATGCGGGCCTCAGCCAGTTCCGAAAGCAGAGTATCATTTCGGCGCATCAATTGTGACAGGATGTCTATTAGCTCATTCAGCTGCGTGGACAGTTCCTGTTCACGCCGTTTATAGGAATCCTTCCCCAAGTTCCATGACTCACAAGCATCACGATGCGTAGCATTTGCCTCATCAAGTTCACTACGGAGAATTGAGATTTCCCGCATTAGATTTGTGATGATTTCATCTTCATTCGGAATGGTGACGGATGTAGTGAGGGGTGTGGCGACCCAATCGGTGTTTGAAGAGCCGTCAACGAGTAGAACTTTTGTGTGGTGATTTGCGACCCTATCTGGCAAGTTCTGAATTTCGCCGAGGATATTTGTACAGGAATTTACGTCAGAAGCCGCCGAGATGTGCTTGCTTTCAAGAACCCTTATCTTCTTCTTGAGGTTGATGATATCGTCTAAAAAAACCTTTTTTTCTTCCTGCCAAAGCTCCTCACACTGAAGGTGATCGTACATAGACGAATTTAGTTTTCCCTGCGAAGAATTATATGCGTCTTGGAGGAAGAGACCTCCTGTTTGAAACCATTCAGTTCATCACCATTCAGTTCATCTATTCTGTCTTGGATGACGGAAAAGAGATTTTCTAACGTCCTGATGAACAAATTATGAGAAATATCCTCCTCATTTAAGCCAAGGGTGCAAAGGTTCAGGAGTAGTTTATCCTTAACTTCATTTAATTCTTCATCACCCAAATTCACAGCCTCGAGCGCCATACTAAACATGTTAACGTGGAACGTACTTTTATGTTGGAGAGGATTTCCATCAAGTGGGACACGGCAAGACGGGCCGGCCAGAGCGGAGCCGCGAGAAGCTTATCGCTCAGCCCGGTAATAGCACCACCGATTGAACCAGTGAACAATGACGATTTGTTCTTTGCGACGGCTGAGATCTAACTGAATGACCAACAGAATGACCCAATACAGGTGGGCTCCCGTCTGTTCAACTCCCTACCCCACCATGTTCGGGATTTACCAGCTAAATCCTTCTATAAGTACGTGAAGTCCCACCTGGTAAAAGAAGAATCATATTCTCCGGAGGAATTTTTCAGGATCATATGGCCTGTGGTGAATTAGTGTTTATTGTCTTGTGCAGGGCCGTACCCAGGGGGGGGGGGGGGTCAGAGGGGTTGGAACCCCCCCCGAAATTTTCCCAAAAATAAGCATTTTCAAACACATAGGAATTAAATTTACTCAAGTTATAATTGATCTTCATAGGTAAATAAGGAAGAGTACAAAACAATTTCTAGTTAAAAGTATACGTAAATAATTTATGAAATGTATTACAATTTTACAAACCCATTCGCGTACGTGGATGGACGCGGTCCGCCGCTAACGGCGTAGACCCAAACGTTCCATTACGGAAGTTGCCGTAAAGCATGTAGTTTGGCGCTATGTATTACGATAGGTATAGGGATTGCAATCCTGGGATCCCGGTCGATTTTTGCCAATTTGAAATCCCGGGATTCGTGGAGTCAATCCCGGGATCCCGGGGTTCGAGAATTAATTGCACCTCGTACGTAAATTGCTCAAGTATTGTCGGGAAAAATCTTTTAACAACGGACAATAATTCGAAGGCTAAGTGAAAGTGCTCTAAGATGAAAACTGTGAAGTCCCCTGAAGAAAGGATTCGTAAATCTATGAACCAGCCGGTGCCGGTGCCGAAAATACGAAAAGATTTATCGACCACAATTAAAAAAGAAACGAGCCTGTTCAAAAATGGAGGCAGCCGAGGCCACCATTTGGATTTAGTATACAAAATTTGTGGATATTTAATATCTTCTGTTAGGCCGGTCAGCGGACAAAAAAAGGGGGCTTAGAACGGAAAAATAGACACGTTCTAATTTTTTTTAAATGTTGTCAGGGATGGTACCAGCTTCGAAACTCTTGTGCTAAATGCTGGATGCTCGAAAAGCCGCGAAATTTTCGTTTTTTGTTGTTGTTTTTTTTTTTTTTTAGTTCTTGGCTTCTAACTTCAAAAATGTGCTCCCTAACGAAAAAGTCACTGTATACTATTTTCAAGTAGACAAGATTTGCTACCATTTGAGCGCAACGGCAGCTTTCTAGGACCAATGGGCCCCGAGATTAACCCTCTTCAAACATTGACCATTTTCCCCCAAATGTTAGAAATCGTGGTTTTATCCTTCTTCAGTACGGAATATCGACTATAATATTCATCCCACGAGGAAAGTTATGAGGAATGAAATTGTAGAGCAGTGATTCAGCTTCAATTTAAGCACAACCAGAACACGTAGGACTATCCCACTGACCTCCGTAGAAGCTGAGAGGGTCTTTTGAGTAGCAGGACTATTTTCGACAAAGCTAAGAAGCAAATTGGCTGGCCAACTTTGAGTGCTTTCTAACATTATGATTTCTAAAAGCACATTTTTTGAGTACATAAGTGAAATTTTTCCTTCATGAGAGAAGTAATATTTTATATAATTTACAATTATTGTAAATAAACAAGTTTTTCGTCGTTTTTAATCAATTTTTTCACGTTCAAACAAAAATCATCAATCCCGGGATCCCGGGATTCAGAAAAACGTTCGGGATTGCAATCCCTAGATAGGTAGCAGCACGAAAAATGACCGCCATTCGACTTTGCAAATCCCTTACTATATTCTGTAGGTTGTTTTTCTATGTTCAATATGTTTTTATATGTTAAACAATGTTGAGTCTATTTGTATTGTCTATCTATTTATTTTCCTAGTCACCAAATTAACAGGGGAAATTATTTTTATGTTATTATTTATATACTTAGTGACACTAAGTTAGTGTCGTTCTAACTTTTGTCAATAAAAGCTTAAAATGGGTTATTTGACAATTTTTTAAAAAGTTTTATTGGGTAGGGCCTCCGGACCCCGTCTGGTGCCACAACCCCCTTTATATACTTAGTGTCGTTCTAACTTTTGTCAATGAAAGCTTAAAATGGCCTAAAAATGGGTTACCTATTTGACAATTTTGGTTTTTCTTGGAATAATAGGTACACCTATGTTTTCGCGACGGAGGTCGACGACTCCGATCAGCCTCAAAATTTGACATTATTCGTTTCAAGAGGTCTACATTCAAAATCCGAAATGTCCGTCCGCCGTACGCCGTCTGGGCCGTTTTGGGCAGTAGGAATTTTTTTTAAAACCTGAAATTTTGACAAAATACTTGGTTTACCATCTAGTTGTGCCCGCAAGGTTTTCAGTCCGATCGCCCAAACCCGTGGGGCGCTATGGGGCTACAGGAGGGGTTTTCTGAAGGCTTTTAGCTATGGGATCGATTTAGGTGTCGTTTTTGAGTATTTTTGGACGTAGAATCCATTTTTGGGGGTCCCGGAACGATCCGATTGCACTGTGGCAATCTATATTTCTTTCATGGGGCTAAAAATGGGATTTTTGAAGGATCCCAGGAGGTTAAATATTTTTCGAGTAAAAAAATAAAGAATTTTTGAAAAAACACATTTTTGAAGAAAAAAATCCTCCAAAAAAATTTTTTTGGAATATAAAAATCTAAAAAAAAATTAATTTTTTTTTTCATTGACAGAATTAAATGTCTGTGCAAGTAACCTATATCGAAGAATAATAAACCCTTGTGTAAAATTTGCAGCGTTTTTTTCTAAAGTTTTATTGGGTAGGGCCTCCGGACCCCGCCTGGTGCCACAACCCCCCCCGAAAATTTTTCCTGGGTACGGCCTTGGTCTTGTGCACGGCCATTCATTGTTTTGTATATCTGCAGTCGAGTTAATGCCATTTTCTCCGTCATTCCCATTATTACAGTCAATATAATAAATAATCGGCTCTATAACCAGTCAGTTTATTCTGTATGTTCTAACTATTGACTTTTGCTCTGTCATTATTTGGCTTTGGCAAATAAAAAATTCTTGATTCTTGATTATTGATTCCAATTTTGTGCCAATTCATTTGCATTAGCCGATCATACGTTACAGGGGTTGAAACATGAGGGAATCCTATATTTCAGCAAAGTTGGAAAAAATAGCCTATTTTCGACGGTTAATTGTGGATAAACGGCTGAACCGATTCAAATGGGTAAGAAGGTCATTCGACGCAGAATTTCTTGCACTTTACCTTTGCAATGAGTTTGTTTTTGGCTGCGATGCTTAGTTTTCGAGTTATAGGAATAAAACTGGAAAATGCCCGAAAAATCGAGGTTTTTTGGCCGCCAAAAGTTCTCCCTCAACTTTTGCTACCATTTTTGATACTTTGTTGTTCAGACCCATAACAACAATTGGACCCCCCCCCCCCCTACCCTTTCAATCCTCTGGCGACTGGCCTATAGATTTGGTTGTTACCGAGCGGTATACTTACACGAAGGATTCGGAATATGCCACCACCCTGAGATTCTCTCCGACGCCCTGGCTCCGGGCGTCGGTCACGTTCACAGCCTGCGCCGATTGATTCAAGTTGAGGGCTATCAGATAGCCAGGGTTGCCAGTCTTCAACCTGAAAAATTCCATTATTACCATTATTAGTAACGTTGTGACAATGGAATCGTGTATCTAGGCTTTCTTAAGGAAGGGAAGGGACATCCCGAAGTCTAAACGGCAATGCATTTTTTCGAGAAGAATCGTTGACCAAGTAACTTCTCACCCAGGCACACTAGACCAAAAACAGTCCGTGCGTCCAATAAAACAGCGCAAGCTTGAAATTACCTTAATTCACTTTGGGCATCCCATGTAAGAGTAATATGAGTTTACGACGGTTTGGCAGAGGAGCTCACCGAGCCACTTGCTGATCTCTTTAACCTTCGCGCAAGTTTACGAACGTATTTAAGCAAGCGAAGGTTGTCCCAGTTCCCAAGAAAGATAAACTGTCTTACGAGTCGTCAGACCGGTCTCTTTTATTACCTACTTTGGAAAAATATTCGAGATTGTGATCAATAGACAGCTAAGGGACCATCTAGAGAAAGATCAAATACTCTCCAACTCGTTCGACACACCCTGGCAGGGTTAGGGGGTTAGTTAGGGAAATCATGAGTCGCATGGATAGTGGCAGGAAGATGCCACTGGTGGCATACGATTTGTCCCGAGCGTTCGACGTGCTGGATATTGACATCCTGCTCCAACAGTTTCACGTTTATGGGTTGGAGCAGGCAGCCGTGGAGTTTATGGTTGAATTTATAAGTGTTTTCTCCGGTATCTTGTCGACAGGTGTGAGACAGGGTTCAATAAATGGACTTTTGGGCTTCAATCTTAAAGTCAATGAGCAGGGACGTGAGAGGACGTTTTCAGAGGGACTCAGTGTCGCTTATTCCAGTACGCCGACGACAGCTCCCTCGTAGTTTGGGCAGACTCATGGGAGGATTAATATCAAAGATAATAAACCCAATACACACAAGACAATATCTGTTCAAATGTTTTTTTTTTCCAATAATATTTTCTTAATGGCACAGAATTAATTTTTGCATGATTAGCCTATATTATAGGAAAATCATGCAAAAATTAATTCTGTGTCATTAAGGAAATATTTTCGAAAAAAAAAAAAAAAAAAAAATCCGTAACGTTTGAACAGATGTGGGGTGGGAACTAAAAATAAAAATAAAACGCTGCAAATTTTACACAAGGGTTTATTATTATTTGATATACGTTACTTGTGCAGAAATTTAATTCTGTTAATGAAAAAATTTAAAAAAAAATTTTTTTTTTGGGGATTTTTATCTAAAAAAAAATTTTTTTTTTGGTTCAAAAATGTGGTTTTTTCAAAAATTCTGTATTTTTTACTCGAAAAATATTTAACATCCTGGGATCCGTCAAAAATCCCATTTTTAGCCCCATGAAAGCCCTAAAGATCGCCCCAGTGAAATCGGATCGTTCCGGGACCCCAAAAAATGGATTCTACGTCCAAAAATACTTCGTAAACGAGACCTAACTCGATCCCATAGCTAAAAGCCTTCAAAAAACCCCATAGCCCCATAGCGCCCCACGGGTTTGGGCGATCGGACTGAAAACCTAGCGGGCACAACTAGATGGTAAACCAAGTATTTTGTCAAAATTTCAGATTTTAAAAAAAATTCCTACTGCCCAAAACGGCCTGGACGGCGTACGGCGGACGGACATTTCGGATTTAGAATGTAGACCTTTTGAAACGGATAATGTCTGTCGAGATCGATCCTGGATAGCGGTCCGGTTGGCGTTGGAACCGGCGGACGTGTCGATCTCTGCACAACAAAATGTGTGTTGACCAGCCTCCAAGTGGAGGCCGAAACAAGGCCGGTTCTGCCGGAGGGTGGGCACGTTTGGCACGTTCACATAAACGAGGGGTTCGGATAAAGGGACTGAGGGGATGCTGCATCGGAGAGTGCATCCCAGTCAGCCAGGGCGAACGTATGCCGGTCAGCACGTCGGAGGCCCGGGAGTCGACTATCTCCTGGGTCTCCAGTTCATGTTCATCTCATCTCCTGGGACTTCCAGCTCATCTCCTGGACCTTCCAGATCGTCACCGGATCCCGTACGCCTTCGACGGGAAGATAGGCTGGAGCACCGCACATCCTGATCCTCACGTTTTCGTTGTTCTTGTAGGATTCAATTAGTCCTAAATGTTGCACTTTCCGCCACAAATGGAAATGGCATCCGTTCTATCTCGCTGATGGGAAACATGGCCGGATAGCATTCGAAGTTGCCTTTTCAAAATCAAGTTTTACTACATCAGGATTCCCTGAACCGAATAAACTGAAGACATCGCTCGCTATCGAAAAGTTCGCAGCGACCTCTAGTTCATGAACTGTTTTGAATGAGCCCTTACGAATAGCCAGCTGTGTACGCAAATGCCACCAGGTGAACGCAAGTGTCACGTACGCATCTGCCACTACACCGGATATTCCTAAGGCTATTTTGGCAGCGTTCTTCAAATGATTTGTCTTCATCAGTACCTCATTCTGAAGGGGTATTTAAAGTGTATTGATCTCAAGTCACGAGGCCCGATTTTTTCAAATGAACGAACGAAACGAAACAAGGGAATTTCACCCTGAATTTTCGTCCGACTGGCTGCTGCCGTCGCGGACGTCGTCAGTCGTCCTTATCAAGGAGGATCGGAACTTGTCTGACGATTGCGCTCAAGTCTCCCCATTGCCTCGTCCCCCTGGGTTGGGAGGAGTTCGCCGTCCAATTGAACGCAGTAAATACTTGTATCGGTGACCCCGCTCCTCACGCGGTCACCCATCCAAGTACTAACCACGCCAGATGTTGCTTAAATTTGCTGATTGAGGGAAACGGTAGTTTCCGGACGGCGGATTTTTTCAAATGATTTGTCTTCATCAGTACCTCATTCTGAAGGTGTGTTTAAAGTGTATTGTTCACAAGTTTCCAGAAGTGTTCGCAGCAACTCACAACGGCACAAGCGTCACCGGGGCACAGTGGTCCAGAACCCCCGAAAACGTGATCGAAACTCAATTTTTTCATATTATTCTACAGATTTGAAAATGTTATCCTTTATTCTACAGTTCTTGAAACACCCAAAAAGCCGAAAAATGTCATTTTTGAAAAATTTTGAAAGTTTGAAACACCCAAAAAGCCGAAAAATGTCATTTTTTGACCATTTGAAGTGAATAAAAACATGATTTTTGGAATCTGCGCACTCAAAAACACAAGACCCACTCATTTTGAAAGCAAAAGTAAAAAAAGTCGCTAGGAGTTTCGATCACGTTTTCGGGGATTCTGAACCACTGTGCGGCGCCACGAGCGTCATCGGCGTCACGACGCCCGATTTTTTCAAATGATTTGTCTTCATCAGTACCTCATTCTGAAGGGGTGTTTAAAGTGTATTGATACAAGTTTCTAGAAGTGTCAGCAGCAGCTCAAAGTGCCATAAGCGTCACCGGCGCCACGAGCGTCATTAGCGTCACGACGCCCGATTTTGGTTTATTATTCTTGGAATAATACACCTATGTTTTCGCGACAGAGGTCGACGACTCCGATCGGCAGGGCCGTACCCAGGGGGGGGGGGGGGGGGGGTCAGAGGGGTTGGAACCCCCCCCGAAATTTTCCCAAAAATAAGCATTTTCAAACACATAGGAATTAAATTTACTCAAGTTATAATTGATCTTCATAGGTAAATAAGGAAGAGTACAAAACAATTTCTAGTTAAAAGTATACGTAAATAATTTATAAAATGTATCACAATTTTACAAACCCATTCGCGTACGTGGATGGACGCGGTCCGCCGCTAACGGCGTAGATCCAAACGTTCCATTACGGAAGTTGCCGTAAAGCATGTAGTTTGGGAAGGTATGTAGGGGAAGGGGGGGTAAGTTGGCGAACCTAAGCTTCTAAGATTTTTCCTAGGCTCTGGAAGCAGCCGAGAGGGTTGTAAATGGAACTATTCCTTTTATAAAACATCCGAGTACAACATACTTGGCTGGGCTCAGGCCCTCCAAAACCTCACTCGAGCCCGGGAAACGCGGAAACGGTACTATGACCAGCGTCACCAACCCAAAGAATTTACGATTGGTGACACAGTTGTTATCCGCCAGTATACCATAAGTTCCAGGATTGACAATGTCAACGCCAAGCTCGCGTATAAGTATTCAGGCCCTTATGTCGTTACTGCCCGCCCATCACCAGTCACATACCAGCTGACTAACACGGCAGATCCTGCCGGTGTCAAAACCCAGCACGTCAGCCAATTGAAGCCCTTCTCCAATTCCCTGCCCCTGTCCCACACCATGTCCCACCTCAAAGTACCCATCCACTTGAGAAACGGTACGTCTCCTCACCCGACCTGTGTCTTGTGTCGTACAGGAACGGCAGCCGAGGACCAGCCCTCGTCCACACCACCCCCTACCGCACCATCACCTGGTCCGCCACCCATCCCCCCTCGGCGTCGTCGGTGCAAGATGAGCGACCCTGTGGACAAGTCCAATTACCCAACCACCAGTGTGCCATTGCTGACCCCCATGGACATTTAATTTCCCTTTACTTCTATCTGGCACCCATGCAATGTAGAAAATAGCTTTATACCTAGTAGATAGAAAAGCGGGCTCCTGGCACAGTTGATAGAGGGTCGGGTGGGTAGAGGTACAGGCTGGGGTGGTGCGGTGGGTGGAGGTGGGTGTCGGGTGACGAGTTCGAGCTCGAGGATTTTCGGAAAAAGATTTTCCGTCGGAAAATGCTGACTCATGGCTATGCGAGGTTTTGACTGTCGTGTGGCGAGCTCGAGCTTGGGTGCGACGAGGGGGGTGGCGGTGTCAAAATGGCTCACGAGAAAATCCGTTTTGATAAGCCAATGTACGTAGGGTTCACAATTTTAGATTTATCCAAGACATTAATTTATGACATACATTATAATCACATGATCAAAAAGTTTGGGGATAAATCCTTGAAACTGTGCTATCAAGACACTGATTCGTTTGTATGGCTGATTAAATCACCAAACCTATACGACGATCTCAAGTCGATGAGTTATATGTTTGATTTTAGCAATTATCCAGTAGACCATCAATGTTTCTCAAATCAAAATAAAAAGGTCGTGGGGAAATTGAAAGATGAGACCTCAGGGATTCCGATCTCAGAATTCGTTTCCCTGCGACCTAAATTATACGCAATGAAATTTGGAGACAATCTAATTAAGAAGGCAAAGGGTATAAAGAGAAGTGCAGTGTCCACTTTAACGTTTCAGGACTACTTGGATACTTTAACCCTGAAACGCAACCATTTCACTAGCTTTAAAAAAATTCACTCCGAATCGCAAAAGGTATCTTAAGCATGCGAAAATTAACGCTCAATTTTAATGACGACAAAAGAGAAATTCAATCAAATGGAGTTGATACCCTTTCTTGGGGATTCAAAGGCTGATGGTGGTGTATGGGCTGGTGGTGTTGGTGGTGGTTTGTTCAATAAATTTGTTTAATACTTTAAAAAATTTAAAAAAAAATTTATGTGTAAATGTAAATGTATTATGTAACGAGTATTCTTTTCCTGTTATTTGCAAAGATGAAGAAGAAGAAGAATGTAATCAAGATAGGTAAAGGAGGATGATGAGCAAAATACTTGTCGATTTATTCAATAAATTCGTGAAATAATGTATACTTTTAAAATTTTTAAAAAGCTTGTATGTAAATGTAGTCCTCCCTGTGTGTAAATATATGCGTGTATGTAACGAGTATAATTCTGTTATTTGAAAAAAAAAAAAAAAAAACTGTAAATATATTTGTTTTTTCGCTAATGCATTTTTTGTTGTTGTTGCGTCAACCACTCGCATTATTATTAAAGTGCTGCTCAGTAGAGGGGAGCGAGCAGTCTTCAAAATGATTAGCTTCAAGAAGCAGGTCGCACAATTGACAGTCAAACAGTTTGGTGGTGGAGCGGAGGACAATGCTGCTGCTGAAAGGAATGGTAAATTCATGAAAAATGGTCCTCTTCTTCCAAAATCAATCAGATGCATCGTAACAGGACCATCTTCTTGCGGGAAAACAAATTTATTGATGAGTTTGATCACTGACCCCAATGGAGTAAAATGTGAAAATGTGTACATCTACAGCAAGACTCTTGAGCAGGAAAAATACCAAACATTATTGAAAATTTTAAAGCACGTTCCAGAAATAAAGGTGATAACAAAAACTTCGTCTGATGCTGTGGTTCCAGTTAGAGAGCTGTTATTAAACTCTATTGTGATCAAAACGCAACAGGGTCTCCCTGGAGTGGGTGCCAGGGCATAGAGGTATCCCAGGCAACGAACATGCTGACACTCTGGCCAGGGAGGGCTCCCAGACCCCCTTCATTGGCCCGGAGCCAGCAGTCGGTCTACCACAAACCTCCTTCAGAGGTGCTATCAACAGGTGGACGTCTTCACAAACCGCCAAAAGATGGCAACTCTTCGAAGGTCATGCTCACAGCAAGCGCATGGTGGCAAAACCCAACACCAAGACCGCAGATGAGCTACTCAGGCTGAATCGCAGGGAACTCAGAAGACTGGTTGGCTTAATAACCGGATTTGCCCCCCTGCGATTCCACCTGAATCGCATAGGGATAACACAACCATCAACCCTATGTAGGCTGTGTGAGGAGGATTTTGAAACCGCCACACACATAATCTTTGAGTGCCCTGCACTCTCACAACGCAGATTTGCCCTCTTTGGGGAACATACCCCCATGAGGTCATTCCCTCGCGACCACCTAGTCAAACATCTAAAAACCCTAATTAGGGGAATAGATATCTTGGACTAGAACCAGGGCGCTCAGGTAAAGCACAATAAGCCCAACGGCTTCCGCGCTGGGGGCCCCCCGAAATCCCCCTCCTGAGCAACCCCTATCTACAATCTACAATCTAAAATCTTGCGGGAAAACAAATTTATTGATGAGTTTGATCACTGACCCCAATGGAGTAAAATGTGAAAATGTGTACATCTACAGCAAGACTCTTGAGCAGGAAAAATACCAAACATTATTGAAAATTTAAAAGCACGTTCCAGAAATAAAGGTGATAACAAAAACTTCGTCTGATGCTGTGGTTCCAGTTAGAGAGCTGTTATTAAACTCTATTGTGATTTTTGACGATCTGATAGCTGATCATCAGGATGCTATCATGGAATATTACGCACTCGGCCGTCACCGGAATTCGGATCTATTTTATTTAGCCCAATCATTTTCCAGGGTACCTAAGGCACTCATTAGAGATAATGCCAACTTGATATGTGTTTTCAAATCAGATTTAGGAGCTCTTAAGCATCTTTACCACGCGTATGTTAATACTGACATGAGTTTTGATGAGTTCAAGCAATTGTGTTCAGAGTGTTGGAAAACAAAGTATAGATTCCTTGTGATAGCGACAGATTATGATATCCAGTCAGGTAGATATAGGAAAGGTTTCGATCATTTCCTACAACTCGCACCATCCACCGACGCCGCCTCCCGTTGTTATCAAGAGGGGAAGAAGAAGAAGACGAATAAAATGTAGGAAAATGGAGTTTCAACTCTCAGTTTTAAAGATGTCATCGGCCTCGTCGTCACGGTATAACCACAGTCCTAAACATGATCTTGTCAAGATTGCCCAAGTCTTACGGAATAAATACAAAGCATTGAAACGACAAACCAGCGATATTTCCAGTTTAATTACTGAAAGATTTGAGCCGATAATCAAACCCTTACACGATATTAGACATTCATTGAACCAGCCAAAGAATGATCAAAACAAAAAGGTACTACTGACAGGAACTCTCACTGGAGACCTGGAGAATTGGAGGAGGAAGAGGGAAAGTTCCTCCTCCAGTTTGAAACCAGCTCATTTTGACGCTTTGAAATCGTCGTCGTATGAAAAAATGTATCGAAAGAGGAGGACTGGGAGGAGGAAAGGAAATTCAATGGATGAGTGGATCGAGGACTCGAGAAATGAAATGGATGAAGCTGATGATGAAGATGAGGGAAGAGAAGGAGGGGAAGAACACGTTGAAGAAGAAGAAGAAGAAAATGAACATGGTGGTGGTGAAGAAGAGGCTCCAAAGGAAGAAAAAACTGCGAGAGAAACGTCTGAACAACACGCCTTGACACAATATCTTAGTCGTTTCCCACCACCAACGAGACCGTTCATGAAAAAAATTATGCTTGGAGAGAAAAAAGGATTAGACTTCAGGTTTGGACTTCGATTTTCACCGTCAGAATCTCATCTCGCTTTCATGGGTTCGGAGAAAGTCCACATTGATGATGAATGTATCTCTCTTAATGGTTTGAAATTCAAAGTTACTGATGGATTAGCACAGTTACTCTTTTCAGATCTTCCAAAGCGTGACAGTTTTTCTCAAAATGATTTAAACACTTATAAACGACTGCTTCAGCTAAGCAATGCGCATAAACAACATTATTCCAACGATAAAAATGTGGCCAGCAGCTCTTCCAAAAAATATAACCAAATCATTAAACCATAGTTCAAGAAAGTTGGTGGTGGTGGTGGTGGAATGCGAGCTGATCAAGTAAGAATAGAATATTTCGACGACCCAAATGAATTAGTCGATCGATTAAAAGTTCTAATCAGTTCCCGAGTGGCAGGAAACAACTCCCATCAGAATGAAATTGAATTCATACTTGAAGAACTAGCTGAACTCGGTATCATTAGTCAGTTTAAACATGACTATTGATAGATACGGACGTCACATATCCTGGAGTGTGGAGAAAAAACTTCTACACAGATACCACATTTCAGGAGGAGGAGGAGGAGGAGGAGGAAGCAACACAGTTCTAAACTTTGGTGGAAAAATCATCCGAGGCCTAGCTGAACCTGAGAATGATAATGATGCTATCACTAAGCATTGTCTCAGTACTCATTCACCCACACTGACTCAAACAACAACAACAACAACAACATCTATTCAGGATTCAGGCTTCAACTGTTTGGAAAGGAAGTTATCAAATGTCGCCCCTCCAACCCAACCTGATGATGTAGTAACCCTTCAATATATGATAGATTACATTCGAAATTCTCAGGTGCCTACTGGGGAGGAGGAGGAAACGTCATCATCATCATCGTCATCATCATCATGACAGACCGTGAGCTGATTTACAAAGAACTTTTCCAAACGCCGCGAGTTAATTTCCCAAGATGTCGAACCGTTATGAAAGGGCTACATCAGACATGGCAAATGGACTTGATTTGCATGGAAAATTATGCCAAAGCCAATAAGAACTACAAGTACATTCTCGCAATAATTGATATATTCTCTAAATTTGCGTACGTTTACCCTCCAAAGACTAAAACTGGCAAGGAAGTGGCAAATGTATTAGATGGACTGCTGAAAAACTCAAATATCCTCCGACCCAGCAAGATCCATACTGATCAGGGGCGTGAATTCTTCAATAAAAATGTTTCCGAGGTTTTGACAAAGTACAACATTCACTTGTACCATACATATTCAACCATGAAGGCATACATTTGCGAGCGATTCATCCGCACCTTTAAGCGAATCCTACACCTGGACATGAAAATTCGTGGATCTCTCAAGTATGTTGATTCACTACCTAGATTAATTGATCACTACAACTACAAAATGAAACATAGAACTATTGGAATGTGTCCTGGGGAAGTGACGAAGAAAGATGAATTGCGGCTTCTCAAAGATGTATATTCTACGACGACGACGACGCCGATTAACCGAGCCAAGTGCGAAACTGAGGCGCGTAAATTGAAACTTGGTGACGTCGTCAGAACTAGCAAACAGCGTTCCACTTTCCACAAAGGGTACAATTTGAATTGGACAACTGAGCTATTCACCGTCACCAGTGTACATAACACTTGCCCAACTACATATTCAATCACCGACGAAAATGATGAACCTATTATTGGAAAATTCTATCGACATGAGTTGCAGAAAACGGCCCTTCCCGGAGTGTATTTGATTGAAAAAGTCCTCAAGAGAAGCGGAGATAAAATGTATGTCAAATGGTTAGGAATGGATTCCAAAAGTTGGATCTCAAAAGACAAACTTTCAGGACGTTGAACCTAAAAATTGACCTAAAAATCGTTGACATGGTAGGGGTATTGCTGTGGAGGGGGGTGACGGCGAGGGAGGCATTTTTGCCAAAACAGCAGTTGCGCAGCAGAGTTTCGTTTGTCAGCAGTTTCGTTTGATCAGAAAATTGTGTGCGTGTGCGCTATTATGGACGTCCCACCGGGAAATGTAAAGTCGTCACGGCGGTTCGGAGTAATTGATTTCCAAGGATTCAAAGGTATCAAGCAAGCATTCATCGCAAAGGAGCTAACTATTGCTACTCTCACGTCGTCATCGTCATCATCCTCACAACGTCAAACTTCTGTCCATCACCTAACTTTCAAACCGCCTCATACAGATGAATGTGGTGGAGATCCGTCGACGACCCCAGTGAATTATTGGGTTGAAAGATATATGCATGGAATATCCTGGAGCGATGGTGAACTCGATTATTCTGAACTGAAATCTAAATTGGAGACTGCTGTCTCGGGTATTTCGTTCCTCTTCTGCAAGGGACAAGAAAAATGTGTCTTTATTGAATCGCTCATACATAGACCAGTGTACGAGTTGGGAGATTTCGGCTGTCCAGCTCTCAAGACCCTCATCACCACCTGTAACCCTACTCCCCTCATACAACAAGGACAATCCTGTAACCTTCACTGTAGCGGCGGCGGATTCAATCGCCCGAATGGACTCGTTTGCTCTCTTCGACAATCTTGTTGCCTAATAAGCTGGATGGACTCTAATTTTGAGACAATTGATTTAACCACTGTTTCTGCTCGTCTTTTCACTTTTCAATTAAATACTAAAATTTGGAGGCATATTGAAAATCCAATTGACGCAGCTTCAATGGGTTTCACAAGCCTCAAAACGTTGAAAAACTCCCTACAGTGTACTAAGTGTCTGAATGTTGTTCCAGTTTTTGCATTTTCAAATCATCTATGTTGTTGTGAACAGAGGTAAAAATTGAAAAAATAAAAATATGAGATGGAATTGTATTTTTCTTTAGTTAGCTTTAGTTACCCCTACCTACGATGGAAGGAGATGGAGTTGGTGAAATGAAAAGAAAGAAAAACTGTGATTGCAATTGGAAAAGAATTTTATTAATGAAAATACAATATATATTATATAGTTTAACCATTAAACACTTGGCGGCTGCTGCAACTGGAGCATGGAAATTTTCCATCATGTTGTTGTTGTTCAGTTTGTCTGCGATGATGAGCTCGTGAATACTTCTTCTCAATCTCCTTCAATTTCAAAAACAGCTGATCATCTCGCAGGGGTTTCTCGTACAAAAAGTTGAGCAAACGTTTCACTTTTATAGCTTTCTCTACGATATCACGTTCTGCCCGATAAGTCACTATTTTCGTTCTATTCACCAGACTACGCAACTGTTTAAAATCTCGTACGCACTTTAGAAATTGGTCGGATTTTCCATCGTCATCATCAAATAATGTACAGAACGGTTCACAAATGAACAGAGCATACAAATAGTCTTTTTTGAGCAATTGATAAGCCTCCATTGTCGTCGTCGTCGATAGGAACTGACTTGGGCTCGATTATTTTTTTCTTACTGAAGAGTGTTAAGTTGAGGAGAGGGGGAGCTACCTACATTTAAGATGCGATGGTTTCAAAAAGCAAATTCTGGGGGCTAGCTAACAAAAAATTTTCTTCGCGTCACCCGGTTTCGAACCATCAATCTCCGACACAACAGTCAAAAACTTTAACCTCTATGCCATCGCGCATAGCCATGAGTCAGCATTTTCCGACGGAAAATCTTTTTCCGAAAATCCTCGAGCTCGAACTCGTCACCCGACACCCACCTCCACCCACCGCACCACCCCAGCCTGTACCTCTACCCACCCGAACACCCTCACCTGTGTCAGGAGCCCACTTTTCTATCTACTCCGCACTTATGTACTGTGCATTATATAACTATTGTACAATCCCCCACCCCCGACCCTGGCCCCACCCACCAAGTTCCCAATGGCACAAACGCACCCAAAATTATCGTTTCAAAAAACCCCCTTTATCAGGTCGTTTGCAGACGCACACACTGCGCGCGTGAAGAGCATAAGCTCCGACCACCCATGGACGCACACTCTACCCGGCTAATCAATCCCCCATCCACCCATATCCCTCCCATGAGAGAGGTAACAACGTCGGTCCGCTGGGGTTTTAATCCACTTCGCCTGCTGCCACGGCTCTGGGCGGATTTAGTAGGTTATCTGGTTAGGGTCCTGTTGCCCACTTGTCACATTGTAGTCAAGCCCGCCCAGTTGCCGCACCAGGCCAGGACGGTTTCCCCATGCCATGACAGTCCCCAAAACCTGTCCCTGCCAGCTTTTCTGCCGGGAGGGGGAGTGTGATGTCACCATGGAATAGGTCCCCCTTCTCCTCCCCTGAACCTCGAAGAGAGACACGGGCGGGTGAATCTGATAAGAGTCATTCTCCTGTGGAAGCTCGACGAGACGGCCCCCTTATTGACCACACGCGGTGAGTTAAATACATTTCCCTATTTATTCCCGCTAAATCGTCTATTTAGCCTCCCGTAATAATCCTCCAGGATTATCACAATTGGCCGGGAAGTGGGGGAGAGAGGGAAGGCCCGACGACGGTGGGATAGACGTACGAGTCATTGATTACGCGTCCATCGGAAAACAGTACACATATGAGGGAAGACATTATTATATACCATTTACTAAGGGGAATTGTGTAGAGGTAATACAAGATCCACGGATTGGAGCTTAGGGGCCATTACAACAGTTGTAATGCATAGTTACTATACTCCTTTCTGACCTTTGCTAACAACCAACCACCAGTGAAACTCCCCAAAACCATACGTTCTCTGACGCGTAGGAGGGCGAGTTTTATTTGACTATCAGGGGCATTTGGAGACCCACCTGGTGACAAGCAACACGGTGGTGTTGGCGAGGACTTGGGTAGTCCCGTAAGTGATGCTGGGAGAATTTCGCAACTCGACAACTTTCTTGAAAGTCTTCAACAGATGCCGCTGAGAGTCTCCACTGGTGCCGTTCGAAGTTTCTGCAAGAAGACAACAAATCTTCATGAATGAAAAATAAATGTTGAAACTACCAGCAAACTTGTTCCTAAATTTATCACTTAGCAGGCGGGTACATCAAATGCAGTTTTCTCAATTAAAGCTCGAGTAGGTACTCTGACTGCTGAATGCTACCGCAATGTGATGGCGTTACTCAGCGATTGTCCACTGGGGCTTAAAATTTAAGCGATTTATCGAGACTAGAGTAGGGTTGCCATCCGTCCGTATCTATACGGACATGTCCGTATTTTTAAGGTGTCCGTATTGTCCTGTCCGTATTTTTGGGGTGTCCGTATTAAGCTTGTATTTGTCCGTATAAGTGTCCGTATTTTTAAAATTCACAAGATCACCGGAAAAACATCGAACTTAGAAAAAGTTTGTGAATTTGACACTCAAATTTGAAAAAATTTACCTACCTACCTCTAAATTAAGACGAGATAGAGACACCTGCTGGTTTGCAATTAAAACCTTCGTCTATTCACAAAAGGATAAAGAAGATTTTCAAAAAAAATCGGTGAAGCAAAGGTGGTCGACGTTTTTCTTGAACAATAAGTACCTACAACAAGCAGTTCCCTGAGCTACCTACGCAAGGTGACAAGTTTCGTTTTCTCATTGAGCGCTCACAACGCCTTCGTCGAGCGCATTTTCTCCTTAATCTCTGCGCAGTGGACAAAGGAGCGCAACCTGCTCGATCCACAAACGGTCAAGGCTTTGGCCATAGTAAAAACCAATTTCAAAATTTGGAATATTTAATATTCCCGCCCCGAATTCTTTGATTACTTAAAAACGGAAACGGCATTTTTGAAGAAAGTAGGTGGGGTTGAAAAATACCAAAAGGATTTTTTTTAATGGGTTTTGCATCCTTTTTCACTTTTCTGTGATTTTTCTTAAATAAAGTTTTTCTTAAATTACCTATTAATGGTTTTTGCATCCTAGTTCATTTTTCTGTGATTTTTCTTAAATTATTAAAGTTTATTTTAAGTGTCCGTATTTTTACCCTGTAACGTCCGTATTTCGAAAAAAAAGAAGGTATGGCAACCCTAGACTAGGGGGCCACCCCCCGACCTCTCACACCTGGCCTCAGACCCCTTCAGCTCATTTTTCAAACTGACTTATGTATAATATAATATACATTATGTATGGTGAAGAAGAGAACCCTCGTAACTCCAATTTTGAAGGCTACCTACCTTGATCTGGTTTTTGAAGGCTACCTACCTACCAGGAGGGTTCCCACCGATTTTAGAGCTTACAGTGGCGAATTTGTAAACTACAAGTACTTTGGAGATACGAGGGTTCTCTTCTTCACCATATGTTTGATGCTTCCCAGATTGTTTGAAGTTTTCAGCTGTAACGCCAATTCCGAAAAAAGGGAGCTCTAAGCAGTATAACGATTGGCGTCCAATTTCTAAATTGCCTATCATGGTGAAGGTTATTGAACAGTTAATCCTCTCTCAGCTGAGAGTGTTCTTGAACGACGAGGGTATCCTACATCCTCAGCAGTTTGGTTTTCGGGCGGGTAAAAGTACGACGCATGCTGCTTGTGCTCTAGTAATGGACTTATATGAAGCTCTTGAATGTAAGAATCAGGCTGCCATTCGCCTCTTTGATTTGACTAAGGCCTTCGATCTTGTGCCTCACGTTTCCCTCCTTAGCAAACTCGCTCATTATGGTTTCTGCCAGACTACCTTAAGTTTCTTTGAGCAATTCTTGAGTGGCTGGCAACAGGTTATTTTTTTCAATGGTACTGCATCGACACCTGCCCCAATCCGTTGTGGTGTCAAACAGGGATCCGTGTTGGGGCCTACCTTATTTCTGTTGTATATCAATGACTTGGCCTTCAACTTTGACAAAAGAGGGGAAAATATCTTTTTGTTTGCCGACGACATGACGATCCTCTCGAATGGGCCAAGGTCGGTTGATGTAGATCAACAGCTCACTTCCTCCAGCCACCTTATTGAAAAGTGGTGTGCGGTTAATGGCCTTAGGTTGAATTGTGATAAGACCCAGGATCTAAAATTCTCCCTTAAGGGTAAAGTAGGAGACCCTGTGAATTTCCTTGGTCTCAAGATTGACAGTCGGCTGTCCTGGGCTCAACATACTGATTCTTTATGTAGTAGGCTCGCTTCATCTAACTTTGCTCTACGTCGTTTGACAAAAGCAGTTTCTTTTCCAGTACTGCGATCGGTTTATTTCGCCCTTTTCATGAGCCACGCTACGTACATGGTTCTGCTGTGGGGAGGCTCTAGTGGCAGTGATAAGGTATTTAAACTTCAGAAGGCAGCAATTCGCATAATATGTAACCTTGGGTACTTGGAGAGCTGTCGGGGTAGTTTTAAGAAGATCAACTCTCTAACTCTTTATGGTGTTTATGTGTATGAGTGTCTAAAATTTATAAAACTTAATGAGAGTGTACTCGTACGTGGTTCCGACCACCACAGATATGAAACGCGGTATCGCGATAATATAGTCTTACCTGCTGTACGCCTCACTACCTCTCTAAAGTGTAACCCTTTTCAAATAGGTGCTCGCCTCTTCAATCACTTGCCAGACTCGTTAAAGGCCCTCCCCTTTATTGCTTTTGAGAAGACATTGAAGGGCATATTAATTGACGCTGAACTGTACTCGGTATCTGAGTTTTTTGAAATCCATTTTCTTGAGTATAATGTTAATGTGGATCGGTACTGAATGTCTTCTCGCGTTTTTGTTTGTTTTTATACCATGTTGTTTGTTGTGTCTTTTCTGTCAAGTATTGAACTTTGTTTAATTTTAAGTTTCTCTGTGTTATATTTGTTTGTTTTAGTTTTAAGTCTATTTTATTGTAATTGACGATTGCTATGCCAGTTTGGCTTTTGCAATAAAAACTGGTTGATTGATTGATTGATATGTGTCGGACGTCGGAGGTCGAGAATTTTGATCGGCCTCAAAATTTGTCATTAGGCCTATTCGTTTCAAGATGTCTAGATTTTTAAAAACGAATTGGCCATCCACCGCCCGAGCCGTTTCGGGCAGTAGGAGTTTCTTTAAAAGTCTGACATTTTGACAAAGTACTCAGCCGGATCGCCCGAAGCCGTGGGGCTCTGTGGACCTAAAAAGGGGTGACGGGAGGGGTTTTTAAAGGTTTTCAGCTATGGGGTCGTTTTCGAAGTATTTTTGGACGTATAATCCATTTTTAGGGGTCCCAGAACCATCGGATTTCACCGACAGGATCTATGGGGCATTCATGGGGCTACAAATGGGGCTTTTGAAGGATGTGAGGAAGACAAATAAGGTGTCGTTTGCCGAGTAATTTTGGACACATAATCCATTTTTTGGTGGTCCCACATCCGTCCACAAGCTTTACAAGAAAGAATAAAAGCGTTTTTAAATAATTGATTTTTTTATTGATAAAGAATAAATTGTTGAATAATTTACGGAACAATTAACCTTTGTGTAAAATTTGCAACGTTATTCCCCCCTAAAGAAATACAGGAAAGCAAAGGGTTATTAGGATGTAAGTGAAAGGATTATTTTCTGAAAGGATGAAACTATTTTACTCCCTTTTGGCCAACTTTAAGACGCAAGCAGTTTCCCCCTCGCTACCCCCCCCCCCCCCCCTCCCATACAACGGGAGCCGCTCGGGATGCTGCCCTCCTTCACACCTTCCGAACTATCTTTAAAACTGGTCTGTTTATGAACACATTTTTGTTCAAATCGCCCACATTGAGCCAAACTTTCGGGGGTTTCAGAGTTTTCTAGATATCTATTTGCCCAGATGGATTTTTCAAGAGAAATTTTTCCGACTTGTAGAAGTACTCTTGAATAAAGATGGTGCTCTTCGGTCCTCCTCCTTGGGCTGTAGCTCCAATATTGCAGACAAGGCCACCCCCTGCTGGCTAAAGCCAGTCAACCCCGACCTCTCCCACATGGCCTCAGACCTCTTTCTACTAGCTTTCCCATATTATATGTTTTTTTTTTTTTTTTTTTTTTGTAAAACGCAACAGGATGAAAGTCGAAGGTGAAATCTATTTTTACCCCTTCTTGGCGAACCCCCCCCCTCCGTCCCTTTGAACACTCCTTTATTGCTGTTAGCCAATATTTTATTAAGTGTAATTGTTTCTCTTAACTGCCTCCCTCGTTACCCCTGAAGATGCTGTGTACACCATAGTGAAAATATAAGGGCAAACTGTGGTCCGCGGACCCCAGCATTCAATGCTTTCTCCTTTCCTACAGCCATAATCGATTTTCTTTCTTTATGGACAAAAAGAATTAGGTATAAACTCTGGATGAACTTCTTTTTTTTTTTTTACATATACATACATTCAATTGCTGTCTAGCAAGTGACTGAGTGTAGAGTTATGGATTTGTTGAGGATCAATCGGCATAACTTTAATCGTATAATCTCATAATTAATAATAAAACCAATTAATAAAAGATTAATGATTTTTAATATATTACAACACATTATATTAGTACTAGTCTCTCTGGCTCGCTTCGCTCGCTCAATACAATAATATAAAATTGTGTTGGCCGACGGCCGACGGCCGTGTGGTAGCCGTGTGGTAGCCGTGTGGTTTGTTGGTACGGGATAACGCGTTCCCGAGTGAGTTTTTTCACTTTCCGCTCGCTGGCAGTTTAGGGGGTCGAAAAAATTACGAAAAAATACGAGCCGTATAGATCAGAACTGGAGGAAGACGTCGGTCAAATCGTAAATCCGAAATTCGCCCGGGAAATTCGTCGAAAAATCGTCTTTCTCCCGTTTGTCCTACGTTTTCCACTTTCAACTCGCGCCAAAGCCCGTTTAAGGGGTCGAAAAAATTACGAAAAAACGCTGCAAATTTTACACAAGGGTTTATTATTCTGTGATATAGGTTACTTGTACAGACATTTAATTCTGTCAATAAAAAAAATTAAAAAAATTTTTTTTTGGATTTTTATATTTCAAAAAAAATTTTTTGGGGGGATTTTTTTTTTCAAAAATGTGTTTTTTCAAAAATTCTTTAATTTTTACTCGAAAAATATTTAACTTCTTGGGATCCTTCAAAAATCCCATTTTTAGCCCCATGAAAGCCCTATAGAACGCCACAGTGAAATCGGATCGTTCCGGGACCCCCAAAAATGGATTCTACGTCCAAAAATACTTCGAAAACGACACCTAACTCGATCCCATAGCTAAAAGCCTTCAAAACACCCCTCCTGTAGCCCCATTTTAGCCCCATAGCGCCCCACGGGTTTGGGCGATCGGACTGAAAACCTTGCGGGCACAACTAGATGGTAAACCAAGTATTTTGCCAAAATTTCAGATTTTTAAAAAAATTCCTACTGCCCAAAACGGCCCGGACGGCGGACGGACATTTCGGATTTTGAATGTAGACCTCTTGAAACGGATAATGTCAAATTTTGAGGCCGATCGGAGTCGTCGACCCGCGTCGCGAAAACATAGGTGTATTATTCCAAGAATAATAAACCAAAATACGAGCCGTATAGATCAGAGAAGACAATTGGATAGTTTTAATTCGCGCGGGGCCAGGGATCTTAGAAAACGGAGGGTCCAGGGAGACCCTCGCCGAGCGAGGCGAGACCCCCCTGTCCGAATAAGCGCTCGGCCGAGCGGAGCGAGGCCTTATGTCTGAGTAGGGGTTTGAACGTGTCCATCGATGCTACGCACCCCACAGGCGGCAATACACCCCACTAGGGGAGCGAGCGAAGCGAGCCAGAGAGACTAGTACAATAATATAAAATTGTGTTGGCCGACGTGTGGTAGCCGTGTGGTTTGTTGGTACGGGATAATTTCCCGGGCGAATTTAGGATTTTCGATTTGACCGACGTCTACCTCCAGGTCTGATCTATACGGCTCGTATTTTTTCGTAATTTTTTCGACCCCCTAAACGGTCAGCGAGCGTAAAGTGAAAAAACTCACTCGGGAACGCGTTATCCCGTACCAACAAACCACACGGCTACCACACGGCCGTCGGCCGTCGGCCAACACAATTTTATATTATTGTATAATTCGTTTTTTGGTTTATTATTCTTGGAATAATACACCTATGTTTTCGCGACGCGGGTCGACGACTCCGATCGGGCTCAAAATTTGACATTATCCGTTTCAAGTGGTCTACATTCAAAATCCGAAATGTCCGTCCGCCGTACGCCGTACGCCGTCCGCCGTCCGCCGTCCAGGCCGTTTTGGGCAGTAGGAATTTTTTAAAAAATCTGAAATTTTGACAAAATACTCGGTTTACCATCTAGTTGTGCCCGCAAGGTTTTCAGCCCGATCGCCCAAACCCGTGGGGCGCTCTGGGGCTAAAATGGGGCTACAGAAGGTGGTTTTTGAAGGCTTTTGGCTATGGGATCGAGTCAGGTGTCGTTTTCGAAGTATTTTTGGACGTAGAATCCATTTTTTGGGGTCCCGGAACGATCCGATTTCACTGTGGCGATCTATAGGGCTTTCATGGAGCTAAAAATGGGATTTTTGATGGATCCCAAGAAGTTAAATATCTTTCGAGTAAAAATTAAAGAATTTTTGAAAAAACACATTTTTGAAAAAAAATCGCCTCAAAAAATTTTTTTTGAAATATAAAAATCCAAAAAAAAATTTTTTTTTAATTTTTTTTATTGACAGAATTAAATTTCTGTACAAGTAACCTATATCAAAGAATAATAAACCCTTGTGTAAAATTTGCAGCGTTTTTTTTTTTTGTAAAACGCAACAGGATGAAAGTCGAAGGTGAAATCTATTTTTACCCCTTCTTGGCGAACTCCCCCCCCCCCCCCCTCCGTCCCTTTGAACACTCCTTTATTGCTGTTAGCCAATATTTTATTATGTGTAATTGTTTCTCTTAACTGCCTTCCTCGCCAGCCCTGAGGAAGCTCCCCTAATTTCCGAGGAACCTTCTGCACACTCCCCCTTCCTCAAACTCGAACACTTTTGAACTTTTGAACACTTTTGGGTTCATCTTGGACCACTTAGAGCCAACTTTTGGGCGTTTTCAGACTTTTTTCGTTATCTACTCGCCGAGCTGAATTTTGTGCGACCAGTTTCAAATTTTTTTGACTTTAAGATGTTCCTTATACTAAAAATGGTTCTCCTAGGTCCTCCTAAGGCTGGAGCTCCAATGTAGTAGGCGAGGGGTCACCCCCTTCTTGCTAAGGCCAGCCTACACCTGACCTCTCAGCCCTGGCCTCAAACCTCTTCTACTCGCTTTACAATAATGAATAGTTTTTTCTGCTTGAGGAAATGCAGGATGAAAGTGAAAGGAAAAAAATGCAGTTGATAAACCCGTAGAGTTTAGGATTCTAAAATGAATTTAAAAAAATCAAACCGATCGGCAGGCGGATGAGTTTGTTTCGTTGTCCAATTTCAAGGCCACTGGTCACCAGAGAGGTGTCAGGCAGGAGCATGAACAGCACGTTGATGCCAACAGTCCCCGGGACTGTGATGTCCTTCGTAGAGGCGGGATCAAGCTGCAAATTGAAAGAGCTGTCAAACACGTGTACCAACCCTCGAGTCCGGGAGTACCATATATATATGGTACATATACCTCTGGATTGGCCCGTACCTATCCCTCCAACGCACCGAACCCGTGCCGTTAAAGTCGAGAGGCTTCCCGCACCCCCTTGCGGGTTCCTCGGGCCTCAAGCACCTTGAGGACTCCACCCGGTTTATCTTACTTTTCGACTTTGCTGTGTCGTAATACTGAGATTAATGCTTTTCCAAGGGCACTCCAATTCCCCTATTCCCTTATCGAAATAGGTATTAGGATGAAAACAAGTGAAAAGGGGCTAGGTTGGGTGCAGAAAGAGTTCGTGAGAGCATTTTTAAATAAACTACTCAACAATCATGTTAGCTAAGTTCTTATAATTAAGATGAGTAAAATAAAAGTGAAGCAATTATTTACATTACATTTTTACACCTAGAATACTACTACAGGTACTACCAAAGAATTCCACCTTTTGTTCATATACAAATTGTCCCAGGACCACCTTGAACTTTTCTTCTAATGCATGGGAATCAGCAGGAATGGCCATAACGACGACAAAAATGTAAAACAATTTCAATGTGCTCTTAGAAAGCTCATGTTCAGAAATTCCCTCCACCTCTTATTATGAAGATCATATTTTATACTACGTAGGTTTGTAGTTTTGCTTTACGTCGTTTGGACGGAAAACTCGACTGTTCATTGTAGTGAGGCTTTACTCTTTAGCGTGACAGATTTGAGCCCTTATACTCATTTCACAGACTTTGTATCTGTATCTGTAAAGAGCGTTTATTTATTTATTTTATTTTTTTAATTCCATTTACAAGTCTCATTTGTACATTTCAAATTTGAAACATAGGTAGGAAGTTATACCTCCCTTAGACCACACATAAGGTGTGGCTGTGAGACACATCTGAATTTGGAATTATAATTCTCCATAAGGGCTCAGCCCGTGTTGAACAATGAGTAGCTATGAGTGCAAAGCAGACAGTCTATTTTATAATGTAAAGATGATATAATATTCCATTATTTGATTATTTAAACATTGTTAGATATGTTAATAATTAATTATAATAGTATATTGGTATATTGGAGTTCAGTTTTGCTAGATAGGTAGTGTTTCTTTAATATAAATTTTTATTTTTTGAAACTTTAATTGAGCGATGCAGTTTATTATGGTGGACCGCATTTTCGCTGGGACAGTGTCCAATATGCCTTGGAAGGGGAAGAAGTTGTGGGCTGCTGTCGTTTTCAATTTAGGAACAGCCAAACAATGGGGAAATTGCAGAAACTTACGATTTTAAATTTAACCCTACCGTTGTATTGTAGGACCGAAGCATATGTTATAGAAACACTGAAATCAGTTTTTTTTTTTTTTTTTTTTTCAATTGTTGGAGGAGAGAAGGAATCCTTTGAGACGCGTCAACTGTTGACGATAACTGTTGAAAAATAACAGTTCGCCTACTTTCCCCAAGCTCCAAGAGCTGGCCTACAACTGCAGGCTGGCCTACAACATGTTGCGGCACATAATAACGCTTGATTTGATACCTACTGCTTCCGTTACTCTTGGGTACCTAGTGTTTCCGTCACTGTAATTTTGGTTTATTATTCTTGGAATAATACACCTATGTTTTCGCGACGGGGGTCGACGACTCCTATCGGGCTCAAAATTTGACATTATCCGTTTCAAGTGGTCTACATTCTAAATCCGAAATGTCCATCCGCCGTACGCCGTACGCCGTCCGCCGTCCAGGCCGTTTTGGGCAGTAGGAATTTTTTTAAAAATCTGAAATTTCGACAAAATACTTGGTCTACCATCTAGTTGTGCCCGCAAGGTTTTCAGTCCGATCGCCCAAACCCGTGGGGCGCTCTGGGGCTATAATGGGGCTACGGGAGGGGTTTTTTGAAGGCTTTTAGCTATGGTATCGAGTTAGGTGTCGTTTTCGAAGTATTTTTGGACGTAGAATCCATTTTTTGGGGTCCCGGAACGATCCGATTTCACTGTGCCGATCTATAGGGCTCTCATGGGGCTAAAAATGGGATTTTTGAAGGATCCCAGGATGGTAAATATTTTTCGAGTAAAAAATACGGAATTTTTGAAAAAAACACATTTTTGAACAAAAAAAAACAAATTTTTGAGATAAAAAACCAAAAAAAAAATTTTTTTTAAATTTTTTCATTGACAGAATTAAATTTCTGCACAAGTAATGTATATCAAAGAATAATAAACCCTTGTGTAAAATCTGCAGCGTTTTTGGTTTATTATTCTTGGAATAATACACCTATGTTTTCGCGACGGGGGTCGACGACTCCGATCGGGCTCAAAATTTGACATTATCCGTTTCAAGAGGTCTACATTCTAAATCCGAAATGTCCGTCCGCCGTCCAGGCCGTTTTGGGCAGTAGGAATTTTTTTTAAAATCTGAAATTTCGGCAAAATACTTGGTTTACCATCTAGTTGTGCCCGCAAGGTTTTCAGTCCGATCGCCCAAACCCGTGGGGCGCTATGGGGCTATAATGGGGCTACGGGAGGGGTTTTTTGAAGGCTTTTAGCTATGGGATCGAGTTAGGTGTCGTTTTCGAAGTATTTTTGGACGTAGAATCCATTTTTTGGGGTCCCGGAACGATCCGATTTCACTGGGGCGATCTTTAGGGCATTCGTGGGGCTAAAAATGGGATTTTAGAAGGATCCCAGGATGTCAAATATTTTACCAGTAAAAAATACAGCATTTTTGAAAAAGACACATTTTTGAACAAAAAATCCACAAAAAAATTTTTATTTTTTATTTTTTCATTGACAGAATTAAATTTCTGCACAAGTAACGTATATAAAAGAATAATAAACCCTTGTGTAAAATTTGCAGCGTTTTTCAATTAGAAGGCTGCTGTTGTGTTGTTTGTTTATGAACGTCGAGGTTGAACTATCTGGGACTCAGAGTTTTCCTGAAAAATGTGTGCTGTCGGACGGACACTGTCGGTACAAAAAAACTAACTGTATTTTGACTAAGCTGGTAACCATAAGTAAATCGACAGAAGGATGAAGAATCTCGTGATAAGAATCTTGTGATAACCTTGCCATCACAACAGCGGGAAAACGAAACGGAAAACGCGTCGCCATGGACAAATAACGAAATAACCGCTGGTCGGTGGTCAACGTCAACAGTTTTCTCAACGCGTTTTTTCAACAGTTGATCTTGGAACCGTTAACACGTTGATTCGTTTTATCCCGTCAACCTGTTATTACCAACTGTTGACCTACCAACGACCCACCTCTACCGTTGATAAGGGAAATTGAGTAGAGGTAACTTCACCCCGGCATCCAGGGATAGGAGATTGGGGTGGGGGGAGGGGGGGTCGTTACACAAGCGCAGAGATTTGCTGCTCCCATTTCAGTAGGCCGTCGATGGTAATGCCCAAGTACTTCACCTCGCTTACACGTTTTAATGATCGACACGAACAGGGCTGGTTATGACAATCTTGCTCATGTATTCGTAGTTGCAAATCAGCTGGTGGCATGCTTTTGCTTGGTCAGTTTTATGCGCTCATAAAACTGTATTTAATACAGTTTTATGAGCGCTCAATGTCAGTATGTTTTCAATAGCCATCTGTTTATTGTTTTCATTCCCTGCTCAGCCTTCGAATAAGCTTCTGGCCATGAGTCACCGCTGAATATCAGAGCGGAGTTGTCAGCGAACATCACTGCTTCACCGCCCGAAAGCGCCCCCGATGCTGGTCTGCATACAAAATACATAAAATCGGCCCGCGAACGGCTCCCTGCGGTATTGAGTAGTATTTGATTAGACCTTCCCCTGACGTCCTGAAATTAGCAAAGTTTATTTACTGAACAGCCTTGAGCTAAAAGCCTGAGAGACTGGATACCAGAAAAATTTTGTTGTCAGCTTGCTACCACTTTCAAAGCCTTCTTTTTCAACTACATGCTTCCCACTAGATATTTATCCTCCATGCCTTCAGCCTAATAAAAATTGTATTAGGCTCAAGATTTAACCTCTGGGGAATTTGCTGATCAAAACCCTTTGTCACTATCTGGCCAGACAACTTAGCACAAATGTCCCCACACCCTAAAGCAGAGGTCTGTGCCAAAAACTTAACAAATTAGTTTTATTTAATAATGTAGGGTATATAATAGGTATACATAATGTTGTTATTTTAGGTATAGGAATGTAATGTAAATAATTGCTTCATTTTATTTTACTCACCTTAATTATAAGAACTTAGCTAACATGATTAGTTCTGTTAGTTATGAGTAGTTCATTTTAAAATGCTCTCACAAGCTCACAACCCAACCTAGCCCCTTTTCACTTGTTTTCACCCTAATACCTATTTCGATAGGGGAATAGGGGAACTGGAGTGCCCTTGGAAAAGCATTAATCTCAGTATTACGACACAGCAAAGTCGAAAAGTAAGAAAACCCGGGTGGAGTCGATGCTACTCAAGGTGTTTGAGGCCCGAGGAACCCGCAAGAGGGCTCGTGACTTCTGGTTAGCGGTTTGTAAACTCAGGAAAAAGTCTCTCAATATTTCGAAACTAGACATCAAGACGGTGGAGGAGTTTTATGACTCTTTCGTTCCAGCCCACAGGCCACTTGCTGAACCCTACTGGTTCTCTGGGTCATTTGATCAGTTGTTGGATGGAGATATCACTATGGCAGAACTTAATGCAGTCTTAAAGCTGCTCAAAAATAATAAAGCCCCTGGCCCTGACGGCATTTTATACGAATTTTATAAAAATCTTCCCAACTGCTGGCTTCGCTTTGTTTTGGAGTTTTTCAACTTGATGCTCAGGGAGGGGTCTGTGCCTAGCGTTCTTGCCCAGATACGAACCTTTCTGCTTCATAAGAAAGGTGACTCATCCGATCCTAAAAATTACAGAGGAATCTCGCTCCTGAATACCATTCTAAAGGCATTTAACGCCATCCTCCAAAATAGACTTATTAAATTCGTGGATGACAACAACCTACTCCCAGAAAGCCAGTGTGGCTTCCGAAAGGGTCGCGGTTGTATTGATAACATCTTCACTCTTCAAAGCCTGATTTCAATCAACACCCAGCTTCCTAAGCGCAAAGTCTTTGCTGCTTTCATCGACTTTTCTCGTGCTTTTGACAGCGTGGTGCATGAAAGACTATGGTCCAAATTTTACGATCTTAACATCAGTGCAAGATTCATTAATCTTTTGAAATCTATGTATGAAAACGCATCCTTCAAGCTGAGTGTTGGAGGCGAGGATTCAAAATCGTACCAGGTGTTGGAAGGTGTCTTGCAGGGCGACGTTCTGTCCCCGCTCTGCTTTGCCCTGTTCATTGCAGATCTAGAAAACTTCCTGCTGAGAAGAGGTCTTCGTGGTCTTAATGTTGTTGGAACACACGACATCATCTCCATACAGTACGCAGATGATCTATGCCTTTTGACTTTTAGTTATGTTGAAATGCAGAGGATGTTGGAGGCTCTCCACTCTTACTGCGGGGATAACTTTCTTAACGTTAATCATACGAAGTCAAACATTGTGGTTTTCAGGAGACACGGGTCACTCCCTAGTGGGTACCACTTTAGGTATGGTGATGTGGAACTCCCAATAGCCAACTCCTACTCATATTTGGGTATTAAATTCTTTAGTTCAGGTCTGTTTGTGCGACATGCCTCAGATGTAACCAGGAAAGGTGAATCGGCTGCTAGGGCGCTTTTGCCTATGGTCCATAAGGCACGTGGAGGCCCTTTCTCGTCATGGCACAGAGTAGTTGAGTCACTGGTTCTTACGGCTTCTCTGTATGCTTCTGAGTCGTGGGGTGTCACTCTGTGTAGTGTCCTGGACAAAATCCAAGTCAGAGCTTATAAGTCTTTACTTTTTCTGCCCAATAACACCCCGGACTACCTTGTGCGTGTAGAGCTTGCTCTTGCCCACTTGGAAGTAAGGATTATGAAGCTTGCTGCGGGCTGGTGGCTCAAGCTGTGTGGCATGGAAGACACCAGATACCCTAAGTTGTGTCTTCGTCGTCTCATCGCTCTGAATGAAGTGACGTCCGAGCCTAAGTACAACTGGGCATCCCAAATGTCGGTTACCTTCACTAAATTTGGTGAAGGTCAAGCCTGGGTGTCTCAGAACCCCACCGACTTCAACCTGACTCGCTTCGTTAAAAACATTGACTCGTTTTGGAAAAACAATGACAGGGAGCGGGTAGCAGCATCCTCGTTCAACGAGATCTACAGGATGTACTCGCCTGCAGACGATGGGCTACCTTTTTATCTGAACTCTGACTTGGGTATTCAGACAAAGAGACTCCTGGCTCAAGCAAGGCTGTCAGGGAATTATTTTGCCAAACTGTGCACTCCAGGCTTTGTTGCCAAATTCAATAATTCCGAAGAGTGCCCGATGTGTAATTTGGAGGCCCAAGATTCAATCCTCTATTTCATGTGTCAATCAATGCCCTGTGGTTCGTGGCGAGCGGTTCTCTTTTTTTCTTCTCAGCGATTTGTCCCACCATGACTTGGCCTCTCTGCTCTCCTTTAATGATTTATTATCTTGTAAAAAAATGTATTGCTTCTTAGTAAACTGTATTAGAACTAGGGCTTTTTTTCTTAATGAAGGTTTTTTATACTAATTATATTTCTGTGACTAATTAAGTTGTATTACTGTAGCAATTGTACTTTTGTTGTGACTAATTAAGTTATATCATTGTAGCGATTTACGTTGTGTCATTTTAGTTATTGAATTACCTGTACCTATTACTGTTTTGTTTTAACTTTGTATCGCCGGAAGGCCTTTACAAATAAACCTTATCATTCATCATTCATTCATTCATTCATTCAACCCGCAAGAGGGTGGGGGAAGCCTCTCGACTTTAACGGCACGCATGCCCACCCGGCATGGGCCCATCCAGAGGTACATAATATGGGAGTACAAATAAAGTAAACAGATAAGCAATATTTGAGCAGGTGATGGAGTGGTCATGTTATAAGGTATCAACCAATAGATGCAACTATTTCTGGTTAATTAAAACGCAAACAACATCATTTCCAGCAAACGACAAAAAGGGCACACAGATTAAAACGTGCGGGGGAGTATTTGCAACATTTTTTAAATGAGAAAACAAAAAAGAAACCACCACACCACGCATAAAAGTCTAACTTATGCAACCTTTATCACGGGTGACTTAGTTAATAAGACCAACTCCAGCCCCTGCATCTGGGAAAAGATGTAGCATAACTTGAGTTCTGAACTGATTGTAAGTAAGGAGAGCAGTTTAGGCAAACTTTAACAACTCATCCGTGTGCAGGATAAAATACGTGAGTCGTTCACTCATTCAACATATTCTAAGGATTTCTTATTGAATTATGAGTATTTTTAGGATATTCATACCGATTCTTTGTTTTGAAAAATGCTTGGATGCCCTCCCAGCCTCTTGAAGACATGAAAGTTGATCTTTTACGATGAATTTTGCCAAGAGTCATTCAAGGAGGAGTGTTTCAGATTTAAAAAAAAAAAAAAAAAAAAAAAAAAACGTACTGCCCAAAACTTCTCGGACGGCGGACGGACATTTTGGAATCTAGACCTCTTGAAAGGTATGACGTCAAATTTTGAGGCCGATCAAAATTTTCGACCTACGTAGCGATTACAGGTTTGTTTGTACCATTGTCTTGGACCATTTAGAATTGAACTTGATTTGAGAGTGAACTAAACATTTTGGAGGGGCGGTGCGAAAATTTCGTCTCAGCAGGTTGGCAACACTGCTCCACATGAGGGTAAAAAGTTTACTGCGCATGCCCCTTACTGGAAGTTTTGACAGAAATCTAGGACTGATTGAACTAGTTCTCGGCAGTCCCGAACTGATTCATAGAACAACGGAATACAAATCCCGAACTAGTTCGATCACTTTCCATACAGGCAAAAAGGGGGGTGGAACTGACTGTAAAAACAAACCTTGGTACTGTTGTCGCATGCGGCCTACATTTACCTGCATGCCTACCAGGGGCGATTAGGTGTTGTCATAATATTATGCGGCCTACACGCATTTCGTGTTGTCGTATTTGTTTGGCACCCGGATTCCGAGATGCACAAATGAAAAAAAAAAAGAATTCGAATTAAATTGAAATTTAAGCTCCCAAGAAATCAACGACCAGTTGATCCACTTGAGTAGACGTATAACAAGCTGTAATTACTAACAAAATCCAACAGCAATAAAGAATATTTCAGGGTAAAATCAGAGGCAGACTCAATTTGACTTGCGGGGACGACGAGAAGCTGGAGTACGGACGGTGGCGGCGGCGGCGACGTTACGTTGGGTTTCAACAGCCCAGACCAGGTGGCGAATTTCATCCACGACAATCCGAGTTGGTGGGAGGTGTAGGTATAAATTCGCGCGACGACTAAACACCTTTTACGAATCGCAACACTTCACTCGGATGGGAAATTTGACGACAGAAAACAGCTTTGACGGAGTTCGCATTGATTTTTTTCTACTTTTTTTTTTTTTTTTTTTTTTTTTTTAGAAAGTACTCCCTGAGAATGTAGGGAAAACAGTAGTCAGTCAGCCGCCTGAAATCGTTTCCAGAAAATTTAAATAATTCAACGAAAATTACGGCGTTTGAAAAACACGGGGGGGGGGGGGGAGAGACACGGCCATGGAGGGAGCGTGACGTCACTACCTATTTTGAGGGGATTGTTCCGCCCAGGGTTGCCACTCCACTACTCATCACAGAATAAAATTCAATTGAGCCGTGAATCCTTCTGATAAGGCTTTAAACTTCAAGAATCGTGTATTATAATAATTATAATTATTTCCTTTCAATTATTGAAAGTTAATTATGTTTTCCGTCGTATCAAGTTATAATTGCTATAAATTTATCATATAAGCTGACGACGATTGTAGCACCACACCATTTTTCTCTCTTCCATGGGCACTCTCTAATCGCTCGCCGGCTGACATCACTTCTGGTTCGTTCCGGTACAACCCCCACCAAGCCCTAGGGCTCCTTATTGTGCCCCGGGATTGTCCACTTCAGTCGGATGTTAGCTCATGTACTGAGCAGCTTGTTGGACCATGATGGCCAAACTCGCCGCATTATCGCTCGCACGAATTATGCGGATTTTGCTTTTTCCCCTGGATTCCGACACAACGCATCCACGTTTTCTTCTGAAGGAGGTATGGAAACCACTAGTGCAGTAAAAGGGACTCGGTGTTTGGATATTTCATAGGGGTACTGACGTCACGCCCTTTTTTGTACAGGATCCACTTTCTACGCTCCTCTACTGACTTTCCTCGTCTCCAGAGTTTCCCTCGTCATCGCTTTGGAAACATCGTCGTAAACATTCACTTCGAGGTACGAGTTACTTTTCTTTTTGGCTAAACAGGATTTCATAACAATCCGAACTTTTGCGATTACCCTGCCGGATTATTTGTTTTAGCCTCCAGATATAACTCCTCGGAGGCGGCTAGTAAGGGACGAATCTGGGGCCCAGGAGACACCCTCACGACGTTGGTTCGAAAGTTTTCTACAGTGTTAATAATTTCTCTATTAATCCTGAAACTTTGTTCAGGGATCTTCATAAAGTTAAAATTTAATTCATCAAGAGTTGCGCTTTCCCTTCTTGGTGGAGAGTAATTTACTTTATTTTTCTTTTAAAATATTTTGAACAGGGTCTATTAAGAATCCTGGACCTAAAGCTTGAGTGTGAGAGTGGCCACTCCCTTACTTCAATTATTTTTCTTTTGTTATTTCTCGTCTGAGAAGACGCTTCGAAAGGACTTAATCATTTATTTTTTATTTTTGTAAAATAAAACCAGTATATGGTCCGATATTAAGGGTCTCAGTCTCCTATTCTTCTCACTCAACTCCCCCTCCTCCTTCTTGTCGCTAGCAGAGGAGTGAGTGAGTTTTTTGAATATTTTATATGTAGGCCGCATAATATGTCATACTTATTATGACAAAACCAAATTGCCATGTAGGCTTACCCCTCGTCTGGGTTGGCCACGCGTAATTTGTAGGCCGCATACGAACACACCAAATTTTCCATAGGCAGCATACGACAACAGTACCCAAACCTAAAATAGGCGTATTAATCCAAGAATGTTGACCAAAATCGGGTTTCGCACTTTTTTTTTTTTTTTTTGCGTTATTGACCCACTGTGACACAATCCGGGTCCCTACTATTTTATTGGCCAGCCCAACCCGACGTCCGATTGAGGAAACCCGTGAACATGCCGAGAAGGAAAATTCGACTCACCAGCCATGTCTGACGGGGTTTGGCGATTAGAGTTTGGATGTAAGACTCGAGCTGGTTCTGCAGCGAAGCGGCTGGTTGTTGACGCAATACGAACGGGCGGTGAATGAGTCGAGCGCTGACTCCAGCAGGGTCCGACACTTCGTCTATCGATAACACGCTGGAATAGAAGAAAAATATTAACGAACGAGCAAATATGTCCCAAAATGAGACACGTTATGCTAAGGTCGGGTATCAAATTTTGTTACCTCAGCAAAGCATGAGTAAGAAAAATGCTGAGTAACGCAATCAAATGTGAATAGCGTTACTCAGTAATTAGTAACAAATGCATTTAATAAACCAAGCATAAGTCTACCAAGTGTACAGGCAATAATCCAAACAAATTCGAAACCCTACCCAGAACTGTTGGCAATGACTGAGCCCCACTTCTTGATAATAGCGTAAGTTTCGTCCAGGTTGGCCGTCTTAGAGTGAGTGAGGAACGAGTAATCTCCAACGCTTCCAGAATTCAAAGGAGACGGCAATTCGTCTTCGAGCGATTCATTCTCCACGAGGAAGGCGACTTTCTCCAAATGGATACCACAGAAACCAAAGTCGAGCCAGTACTTCAAAACACCCTAAGGACAGCAACCAAAATGCATTTTAGAGATTAAAAAAGTAGGTACCACCCAAAGCGGCTTTCCATTTTTTAAATCTGAAATTTTGACAAAATACTCGGCCCACCGGTTTGTGCCCGCAAGGTTTTCAGCCTGATCGCCCAAGCCCAAGAGGCTAAAATGGGGCTACGGGAGGGGTTTTTGGAGGTTTTCGGCTACGGGGTCGAGTTAAGTGTCGTTTTGGAAGTATTTTTGGTAAATAGGATTTCAAACTTTGTTTTACACAAATTCAAAAAAATACCAAAAATTAGTTGTGGTGTGTAGATGACGAAAAAAATCTGAAACCTCCAAAATGTTGCTCCAAAAGTGGTCAAAGAATAGGGGCTGGAGCAGTTGACAGGATGTTGGGATGGCGGTTGGAAAAGGTGTGTCCAAAGGCGACGCGGCTGTCTCCACCCCTCTACAGCCCTCAGCCCCCTAATATTTCTTCAAGATAAAAAACTACACAATATGGGAAAATGAGTTATTGGGTCTGAGGCCAGGTGGGATATGGTCCGGGGGGGGGGGGGGGGGGGGGGTTAGAGCGTTAAGTTCGCACCTGGTCGTATAGAACTCGCAACTAGCCGTAATCAAAACTGAGAAGTAGAACTCGCACCCGCGCTTGAGCAAAAGTTCGCAGTAGAACTCGCACCCCTGCCTTTCCGGATTACCGACAAAATGTGAGCTAACAGCGTTACTCAGAAGACACCACGAGGAGGTTGCTCACGTTAGGAGAGTCTGGCGACAGAAGAAATGAGCCGAGGAAAGACCCGAGTTCGTCCGAACGTTCCCGATCTTAGTAGGCGGGAGAAGTGGCATCTTTCGGGGCGGGAAGCCTCAGTGTTTCCATAAAGGGGAAATTTCACACGTCTCACAAAGCGAGCGTCTCCTTTTGGCTTATTACTCTTGGAATAATACACCTATGCAATTGCGATGGAGATCGAAAATTCTGATTGTCCTAAAAATTTGACATTATGTATCCGTTTCAAGAGGTCTAGATTCTAAAACCGAAATGTCCGTTCGCCGTCCAAGCCGTTTTCGGCAGTTAGAATTTTTTTTAAATCTGAAATTTTGACAAAATACCTACTTGGTTTACCATCTAGTTGTGCCGGCAAGGTTTTCAGCCCAATCGCCGAAACCCGTGGGGCGCTATGAGGCTAAAATATGACTACGGGACGGGTTTTCGGCTATGGTGTCGTTTTCCGAGTAATTTTGGACGCAAAATCCGTTTTTCCAGGTCCCACAGCCGTCCAAACATCGTATAGAAAATTTTTTCTAATTTTATTTTTTTTTCTATAATTTAAAATTTTTAATTCTATTTTTTCAAATACATGTAGTTATAGTATAGTAACTCAAAGACACAGAAATACTGTAGTATGTAGTTTTAGTAACTCAATGACACAGAAATACTATTCGGACATGTAACCTATATAAAAGAATACTAAACCCTTTTGTAAAATTTGCAGCCTTTTTTCTGGGTGTATGAATCTATTCAATTTAATTAATTTAAGTTAACTTCAAAAGAATCAGATAACTTCTGAAGAAACAGGCAGGCCACTTCTTCTAGCAGCACTAACACTACCTAGTCTTCAAGCAACACTAATACCTAATTATAACTATTCCTCCGACGGAAATTAACACTTAGGTATTTGACATCACACGTCGGATTTCAAATTAACAAGTTCACGGGAGGACCATCGATGTGTGTATGTTAGTTTACTACATCGATGGGGAGGACAGACGCTCAAGTAAACACGTACCAACCTTCATGTTCAATTAATCTAGTTTTTTCTGAGCTCGTTCAATAGGATCTAGTTTTCTTCATCAAAGATACCTCAAACATAGTTTTCAGTTGTTCACTCTCTACTGCAATGTATAGAGAGAATAACGTATACGGTGAATAATCAAAAATCAACTGATCAGTTGAAGGAGATAATGAAGAATAATAGAATGGGATAGAATTTCGAATGAATTGGGCCTGGCTCAGCGGAGGCTTTTCGCCTTGGTTTTTATCGAAAAGGTGGCCCTTCAGGGTCAAAATCGGGCAAAACTAAAAAACATTTTGCAACGTAACATGATTCATTTGACTGGACTACAAGACGAGGTAGTGTACCCGTCCACTTGGAGAAACTGAGTGACTAAGGCTGGGCCGAGATTACAATGCTTGCATCGATGAGCGTTTAGAGGGGGGTCGATTTTACGTTTAGTTAAGACAGTCTGACCCTTGGGTCGATATTACACGTCGGTGCGAGTCCTTACATCGTACGCCTCACTTTTACTCCAGCCCCGCTCACTTTTGGTTCGGCGGGTGCGAGCTCATGGACGCCCGTTTCGGGATCAGTTCAACTCACTGAAAAGTAATCCACAACTTCCTGGTTCCGGAAGTTGAAGTCGGCGAAACTCGAGTTGGCCTGATGAAGGTAGTACTCTTGACGTTGTTCGTTGAAAGTCCAGGCTGTTTCACCGCCAAACGAATTCTGAAAAGAATAGTTTCAGGTTCAGGTAACCAAGTTTAGGTAACTCCTACGCAAATATGTAGAGGTTATGTAGTGTACTTCTAAGAGATTCAAACAAATTACCCAGTTGGAAGGAGGGCCGCCATTCTTGCCTTTAGACCAGACGAAGTATGAACTGTAAGGTTCCTCTTTGCTGACAGACTTTTTGAACCACTCGTGACTGATACTCGCGTGATTCGGTACGATCTTCAAGAAAGTGTGAATGTCTGATGGAGAAAATCAATTGAAGAACGTAAATTTAAAAATGCAGCAAATACTAGCATGTAAGGGCTCTTTTCAGAATATCGTGTGCTAAGAACACGTAGCAATCCTCGGCAGCTAATGTCTTACCAGACTCCACCAGATCTTTCAACGACTTCTTCAAAGCGTCAGCACTTCCAAACCGTTCAGGTAAAGTTTTGAAGTCGTCGGCATTTGCCGAGTTCAAATCTAACAGGACGGATTTAATTCCAAGGCCAGTCAGGTGGTCTTTCATCAGCGACAAGCCTGAAAAAAAGAATGCAATACTGATACAATAGGTCATGCAAAGTACATGTCACGACCAAGACACAATCGTTCATACACCTGCCATGATGGCAGTGCCAGCTATACGCTTCAGATGTAGTCAATAGGGTAGTGGCCCCTCCAGAACACCAGGGAATTGTTGGCTGCTGTTTGGAGAGAGTGGGGTTTGTGAATTGAGCGGGGTCTTGCGGGCACAACTAGATGGTAAACCGAGAATTTTGTCAAAATTTCAGATTTAAAAAAAAAAAAAATCCATCTCAAAACGGCTCGGACGGCGGACGGACATTTCGTTTTTGGAATCCAGACCTGTTGAAACGTATAATGTCAAATTTTGAGGCCAATCAGAATTTTCAACATCCGTCGCGATTACATAGGTGAATACACAAGTATACTCTTGGAATACGCTATTCCAAGAATAGCACGCTGCATATTTTACACGAGGGTTTATTACTCTTTGATATAGGTTACTTGTGCAGAAATTTAATTCTGTGTCAATGAAAAAAATATAAAAATTTTTTTTTTGGATTTTTATATTTCAAAAAAATAATTTTTTTTTTTTTTTGGATTTTTTTGTTTTTGTTTTTACTTGAAAAATATTTGACCTCCTGGGATCCATAAAAAATCTCATTTGTAGCCCCATGAAAGCCCTATAGATCGTAACAGTGAAATCGGATCGTTCCGGGAACCCGAAAAAATTGATTCTACGTCCAAAAATACTTCGAAAACGACACCTGACTCGATCCCTTAGCCAAAGGCCTTCAAAAAACGCCTCCCGTGGCCCCATAGCGCCCCACGGGTTTGGGCTATCGAGCTGAAAACCTTGCGGGGACAACTAGATGGTAAACCGAGAATTTTGTCATTTTTTCAGATTTAAAAAAAAAAAAAAATCCTACCGCCCAAAACGGCCCGGAAGGCGGAAGGACATTTTGGTTTCGGAACCTAGACCTATTGAAACAGATACATAATGTCAAATTTTGGGGCTGATCAGAGTCGTCGACCTCTGCCGCGAAAACATGTTTAATAAACGACAACATTAGGAATAATACACCAATAATAGGTGTATTATTCCAAGATAATAAACCAACACCCAAAAGCGGCCAATGTTTTTAAGCAGTAAGCTCCATGAATGTTGAGCTCATTTCAAAAATGGCCATGAGTAGAGACTGGAATTTTATGCACCGAATTTGGGAATTTTATGCAGGCGAAATGGGAACAATATGCAAAATATGCACCCCGAGCCAAAATACGTAAACAATTTTTAAACAGGTTCTAAATTACTAAATTTTGTTGTAAACCGTATTTACAGGTAGTCTTAATACCTCTCCGATTATTGTGGCGTCGCGTTATAACTGAAAAACGCTGAAATTTTACACAAGGGTTTATTATTCTTTGATATAGGTTAGTTGCGCAAAAATTATTTCTGAGTCAAAAGAAAAAATGTTGGGAAAAAAATTTTGGATTTTTTTTTTCGATTTTTTTTTTTTTTTTCAAAAATTCTTTATTCTTTACTCGAAAAATATTTAACCTCCTGGGATCCTTCAAAAATCCCATTTTTAGCACCATGAAAGCCCTATAGATCGCAACAGTGAAATCGGATCGCTGCGGGACCCCAAAAAATGGATTCTACGTCCAAAAATACTTCGAAAACGACACCTGACTCGATCCCATAGCCGAGAGCCTTCAAAAACCCTCTTCTGTAGCCCCATTTTAGCCCCATAGCGCCCCACGGGTTTGGGCGATCGGGCTGAAAACCTTGCGCGCACAACTAGATGGTAAACCGAGTATTTTATCAAAATTTCAGATTTTTAAAAAAATTCCTACTGCCCAAAACGGCCGTACGGCGTACGGCGGACGGCGGACGGACATTTCGGTTTTGGAATCTAGACCACTTGAAACGGATAATATCAAATTTTGAGGCCGATCGGAGTCGTCGACCCCCGTCGCGAAAACATAGGTGTATTATTCCAAGAATAATAAACCAAAAGTTCAAGGAATGAAATGGAAAATTCCATGCCAAGAAAAAGTTGATTTCAACTGATTCCGCAGAAATGTATTAATTACACGTTTTTTCTTGGCATCTTGTATTTCGATAGTACTAAATAGTATTAGTATTTAAAAATATTTGCATTAGATACATACAAAAGTCATTCATCCACCACAAAACATTGAACTACAATCGATTTTTCCACATTTTCGACTGTTAAGTTATTTCGACTCAGAGAGGAGTAGCTTCAGGGCGGAAAACGACCTCTCGACGTCGCAGGATACGATGGGCCAAAACTTGAAGGACGACAGCTCATCTGGGGTATGGTCTGACAAGTCAGAGGGCAATCCTCTCAAAATGTTTCCAACCTCCAGTACAAATGATCAACCAGGATTTCGCTCCAGGACTTGATATAGCCTGGAGTGAAGAAGCATCACTCCGTTTGGGTCATAGCCCTTTTAGCGGGATGAATGGGATTCAGCTTGGGTGCCAAAAATCATACCTTCGGGATAATAAGTGACCCATATCCCTATTGTAACCCCAACAGGTAATTAGAGGACGAGTCCATCACACCTCGGAAAGGCCTTATTTTTGGAAAATGAAACTGGTATGAGGCAAAATTCCACTCAGGAGTTGAAGAACGTATCAATTTAATATTGCTTAGTACTATATATAGTAAAGTAAAATATAAATGGTGAAAAAACCACTTAAGTCAAACTAAAAAATCCAAAAAAATGAATTAAAAATAGAGAAATTCTCCAATTTTGAATAAATATGAAGATATATGCACAACAAGGTCATTATATGCAGAAATAGTCAAAATCGTCAAAAATATGCAAAATATGCCATTTAAATTTCAATTTAACACACGCCAAACGCTTCAGAAACCCTCATAACGCAAAAGTATAAAGATATACACAATTTACAGACATAATATGTCTTTAAATTTGCTTTTTGCATATTATGCAAAATATGCAAATTCCAGTCTCTAGTCATGAGGCATTCAGCAGACACGTGAACGCTTCAAATTATAGACCAGGAGGTGCTTCGTTCTTCCAACGTATTTGTATCGCCGTAACAGTTCCCTCCAACGGTCATAAGAACTAGTTTGTCCCCTTCCAACGCCGCCCTTCATAATGATAAATGCATTGTGCTCAAACATAATACGAACCTACCTTGCGTTCATTTTTCAAAAGAGCGCGAAATTTGTGCTCACATAGTTCGGGGGGGGGGGGGGGGGGGCTCGTGTTATTTTTTTATTGTTCTTGGAATAATGCACCCTTGTAATCGCGACGGAGGTCGACGACTCCAATCGGCCTCAAAATCGACATTATCCGTTTCAAGAGGTCTAGATTCTAAAACCGTAATGTCCGTCCACCGTTCGAGCCGTTTTGGTCAATAGGAATTTTATAAAAATCTGAAATTTGACAGAATACTCGGTTTACTATCTAGTTGATCCCGCAAGGTTTTCAGCCCGATCGCCCAAACCCGTGAGGCGCTATGGGGCTAAAATAGGGCTACGGGAGGGGTTTTTGAAGACATTTGGCTATGGGATCGAGTTAAGTGTCGTTTTCGAAGTACTTTGGGACGTAGAATCCATTTTTTGGGTTCCCGGAACGATCCGATTCCACTGTTGCGATCTATAGGGCTTTCATGGGGCTACAAATCGGATTTTTGAAGGATCCCAGGAGGTCAAATATTTTTCAAGAAAAAACGAAAAATGTTTGAAATTTTTTTTTTTTTTTTAAATCCAAATAAAACTGTTTCCAAGATTTTATTCATTGACAATGAATTAAATTTCTGCACAAGTAACCTACCAAAGAATAATAACCCCTAGTGTAAAATTTTCACTTACATTTTAGTTTTTGTTGACTCCAATGGACCTGCCAAAAAATATCGTAGGCAACCATTCGAAGGTTTAGACTCTCCTGCGTCGAATGAGACCAACCGGAACTCTCAAAAGCAGTAATTAGCGACGTTACGATAAAAACCATAAATGCGTCGAAAAATCGTCCAAACGGGGGAAAAAAACGGTCAACGGATTCGGATTCAGCACCCTCGAAAACACTCATCCACGATAAAAACAAGGCCGACAACTTTCAGGTCACTTTTGGTTTAATTTTTTAGTAAAGCAGTGTTATGAAAAAATTAATTTTGTCATTAAGAAAATATTTATGAAAAATTTTAAGAAGAAAAATCCATAGAATGCTTGAAGAGAATGACATCCCACATTGTGGGATCTCGAAAAATGGATTATGCGTCAAAAAAATTCGCGTAAAACAACACCTTACTCGACCCCAAAGCCGAAAACCCATTTTAGCCCCATAGCACCCCACGTGTTTGGGTGAACGGAATGAAAACATTGCAGGCCCAACTAGATGGTAAACCGAGTATTTTGTCAACATTAAATGTTGACAAAATTCTGAAATTTTCAGAATTTAAAAAAATCTACTGCCCAAAACGGCTCGGACGGCGGATTTGCTCGATCGCCCAAATCCGTGGGGCTAAAAAGGGGCTAAGGGAAGGGTTTCGGCTATGTACTCGAGTTATAAGTCGTTTTCCAAGTGACTGTTTTTAAATGAGATAAGAGTAATTTATTTTATCAAAGGTTTTATTGAAAGAGTTAATTTTTGCACAATTTTTCAAAGAATAATAAACCCTTGTGTGAAATTTGCATCGTTTTTAACACTTAACACGCTATTTGCTCTTTCGGCGACTGCAATTCGAACAAATTCGGAGGCGGTTCACAAATTTTGAGCCCCGTTGCGAAAACAGGTTAATTATTTTGAGGGCCTCAAATCAACATTATGACAACGGTAAGTTGTCAGTTGAAGAAGTTCCGTGAACAACATAGGTTGGAGAACAACCAAATAGGTCCGCGGCATTCCACTTGATTGGTTCATGGATGGCATTCTGTGTGTCAGCATTACATAACCATTTTGCAGCGTTTTAGAGTAGTCGTTTTGCAGGGTGGTTTTGTAAACATAAAATAAACGCCACCAGTAAATATCTTCGTTCGGTCACCTTGCAAAGCCAATGCTGAACTTTAAAGAGCCTTTTCGAAACTATTTGAAGCGAGACGCTCAAAATCGGTTCGTGTAGGGTTTTGCAGGTGCCGAATCCGACTATAACGTCAACGCTGTGGAAAATTCAGCGATTTTGGTTTATTATTCTTGGAATAATACACTTATGTAATAACGACGGAGGTCGAAAATTCTGATCGGCCACAAAATTTAAAATTATTCGTTTCAAGAGGTTTAGATTTCAAAAACGAAATGTCCGTCCGCCGTCTGGGCCGTTTTGAGCAGAAGGTAGGTTTTTTTTTTTTTTTTTTTTTTTAATCTGAAATTTTGACAAAATACTTGGTTTACCATCTAGTTGATCCCGCAAGGTTTTCAGCCCGATAATCCAAACCCGTGGGGCGCTATGGGGCTCAAATGGGGCTACGGGAGGCGTTTTATGAAGGGTTTTGGCTATGGGGTCGAGTTAAGTGTCGTTTTCGAAGCATTTTTGGACGTATAATCCATTTTTATGGGTCCAAATAACTACAAAAAGGGTTTTTGAATGATCTCAGGAGGTCAAATAAGGTGTCGTTTTCCGAGTAATTTTGGACGCAAAATCCGTTTTTTCGAGGTGTCACATCCGTCCAAACATTGTAAAGAAAATGTATGTACCTACCTAGGTACTTTTTTTCTAAAAAAAAGTTTTTATAGTCACAAAATTAATTTTGTCACAATTAACCTGCACCAGAGAATAATGAACCCTTGTGTAACATTAAATGTTAAATTGCAAATTTTTCAGCGGTTTCCCCCTTTCAATATACCTGATTGTTGAATTTTACAGGTAATTCAAGAGATTAGAAGGGTGATGCAATCTCGCAGAGCATAAAATGAGGTAGTTTATTGAAGGTGGGCTCTACAACTACAGCACTTCCAGGATTCTCATACGAGCCGCTACAAACCTGAGACGAGTGGAGGATTGATTTTATTGAACAGAGAGGGACACTCACCTTTGGATAGTTGTATCTCTTTGTCCTCCGAGTCCCTGATGTCGTCCGCGTTGATGTAGTAAAGCGGGCTTTTCTCAAACCACTCCCGTTCAGCAGGTGCGCTGCATTTGGGGGCGTAAGCGATGATTGCAACAGCCCCGAACAGCATGCCGAACCAGAGCACCCAAAACAAGCCGAATAGGAACCATCGCAGCTTCACCCAGAAGGGATCGTTGGCGAACTTCATCAGCTCCTCTTTACCCATACCGACGAAAGCCTCGCGCATTTCGACCATGTCGATCCGGGTGTCTCCATTCTGCGGAGGATCGCCCTGAGGACGGATTTCGATCTTATCTCCACCGCCAACGAGCTTCTCAGAGGCCTCGGCATCTTCTGTCGACAACTGGGGTTTGTCCATCACGGCTCCGGAAACGAAAGGCCCAAACGGTGGAACAATTTAACTTCAACACGAACCAACAACTGGCGTAAACATTCATTCACTGTTGAGCTCAGCTCGTAGAAAACCTGCGGCGCCTAACGATCCGAAGCCAAGAAGGCGAGGCCAGTCAACTTGACTGAGTCAAGACGACATAAAAGGATATTGAAGGTTACGCCCAGGCTATAATCCGTCAACTAGACCTAACGAAGATCTCCGACAGATCTACGACTGTTCCAACTTCAGAAACCAAAAGAGACGTCCGATGACGTCAACCAAGTAGGTAGGTAAGTTACTTACCTACTGTAGGTATACCATCCTTCCCGTTTTCATAAGACTTGTCCACGGTACATTCAGAGTTTTTCCACACGTCCCGTCCAAATTTATAGGTGTCCCATAAACATTTTATTAAGTACCGAAAGCGTCCCGTATTCTTTAAAAAATCAAACATGTGACTTTGTACGGTTAGGTAGGTACCCATATTTTTATTATAGAACTGGGGGACACCCCCAGACCCCCAAATTGTTAATAATGTTATGATCAATAATATAATGTTATGATCAAGAATCAAACCAATGAAACACAGAATGTGTTTTTCGGTACCTACCTACCTACTTCCGCCAAGGGCTGCTGGAATCATGTTCAGTGCTGGGGACGTTGCACAGAGGGAGGTCTGAGGTTGGCAAAAACCCTCATTTTTAAACTTGATTGTTAATTCAATTTGAATTACCTACTACCTAATGTTTGGAGAAGTAAAGTACACCGCCGTCCGTGCCGTATTGGGCAGTAGGAATTATTTTTTAAAATCCGAAATTTTGACAAAATACTTGGGGTACAGAACACAACACTTGTGTTGGGGTACAGAACACAACACTTTAGTAATTTAAGAATAATCCGGCCTCGAGAATTGGCTGGCGGACCTCGACAATTAATAACAAAAAGCCACGCTCCAAAAACACCGAGATGGGCCGTCCCTCCAAAACGCCCATCTCGGACAACCCTCTCGTTTATGGGAAGGGTTGTATCTATGGTGATAGCCATTTAATAGGTAGAACACCAAATAGTTCATGACACGCCCCCCCTCACAACAAAAGCTAACCCACTGGTGACAGTGCCGAGCCAATAACCAAGTCACCGCATTTATTGAAAATGAGGCAAACCAAAATAACCCGTTACAAAATAAACTCTCTGCGGCTTACAAAGAACATAATGAATGAATGCAGTCCTAATACATAAAATAAATGAACAGTGAGCTAACCACAGTATCAACCTAATGATGAAAAATGCACCTATGTTGTACGAAATAACAATAAATTAACATCAAGAGAAAAACATATTCCAACTTCTTTCTTTTTTTTTTCCTTAACCAAGAACAGAGAAGTAGCTAACAAGGAACCAACAAGCCCATTGACATTCACAATCACCACCTCTCAGGCCGGATGAAAGTCCTCATCCACCTGAAAAATAGAGAAGGAAGATCTTACGAGCACTACTTAGCATTGATAACATAGTCATTGAATTTCCGCGGGACAACAATTACCCAACCTGACGAAGTTGTACGGTTCTTGGAGCCAGAACTAGCAGATGGAAGGTGTGAAGCTGGGGCTGAGGCAGTAGGGCTTGATTATCAAGCCTTGATACACCTGAACCAACCCCAGGTGCAATATCTGGGGAAGGGTCCAGCGCCAGGGGAGAGTTTGGGGGTGTAGTGTCAGGGTTTAGCGGTTCAGGGTGCCCTGGTGGAAAGGGGCAGTATGCCTGCGGCAACTCTACAGAAGAACTGCCAGGAGGGCGAACAGAATTGCCAGGCAGGAATTGGTCCCCAGCCACCACCCGACAACGAAGTTGGGAAACATGAACCCTGTAGGTTTGACCAGCATCAGACTCAACCAGCCTTATGGAAGAAGATGGACAGTCCTTGATTATGCCTGGTTCCCATACAGGATGTTTCATATGAGGGCGTGGAATAACCCAAACTAAACAATCCTTCTGGAGCCTGTCAGATGTATCAGTAGGAGATGGAACTGGTTCCAAAATTAGGGATGTCAAATGAGTCCGAGGGCTATAACCAAAAAGAAGGGCCATAGGAGAAGGCGAGGTAGAGGAAGGGGTTGCATGCTGAGCTGCAAGAAAATGGAGGATGCATTCAGCCCAACCAGCCCCAGGAAAATCTGCCGCTGCTTTACGTAAGCCTTGTTTGGCCCGATGGACAGCTGACTCTGCTCTACCATTACTTTGGGGGTTGTAAGGTGGCGCCGGGAGAAAAATTATATTTCGAGAAGTCAGAAATGCCCGGAACTCGGCAGAGCCAAATGGGGGTCCATTGTCTGATACCACAGAACCAAACAATCCGAAGGTTGCCATTATGCTCTGCAAGGACAGGATGAGTTTTCGAGCAGTGGCGTTCGGCATGGCCTCTATATGAACCCAATTGGAGAAGGCATCCACAACCACCAAAAACTGACTCCCGTCCAGCTCAAAAAGATCCAAGTGAACCCGCTCCCAGGGTGCCAATGCCGGTGGACGTTCATTACGAGACGGGGCATCTGCATTCCGTGCTGCATGTTGATTGCACGGAACACAGGCCTGTGACAGGGAGCACAAATCGCGATCTAACCCTGGCCACCAAACACAAGTTTTGGCTGCCTGCCTCATTCGTAAGATACCAGTGTGCCCCTCATGAAGAATTCTAAGTACCTGACTCCGTAGATCTGGCGGAACTACTGCTCTACAGCCATGAAAGACCACCCCATCAACAACCTCCAACTGATCCCTAGCTGTGAAGTAGGGCTGAAGCTTGGGGTCAGCTGGCTTAGAGGCCCAAGGAGTTGCCAACAAGAAGGTCAGTTTTTGGAAAACAGGATCTCGTGCAGTGCTTGCCCGTATTTGTTCAAGTGACACTAATGGGGAGCAGTCATTCACAAATGCAACATGAGCAACCTGAGGATCACAAGGTAGGGGCAATCGGGAACACAGATCAGCCTGTGGTATGAGATTGCTAGAATGGTAGACAACGTCATAGTCATATGCAGTAAGAATTTCAGCCCAGCGAATAAGTCGAGCATGAGCAGCAGCTGGAAGGTTCTTGTCTGGAGAAAATATTGTTTTTAATGGTTTATGATCACTTTCAATGATGAATTTGCGCCCATAAAGGTACTTGTGAAATTTTTGTAACCCAAATATTATAGCAAGACCCTCCTTCTGCAGTTGAGAATAATTCCTCTGATCCGAATTCAATGTTGCTGACTCAAATGCAATGGGGCGAAGTACTCCCCCCATCCGCTGGCTGAGCACTGCCCCAACCCCATAACCCGACGAGTCAGTGGTCAGGACCAGTTCACATGTGGGGTCGTACACCACCAAGGAAGTAGCCGTTGCTATGGCCAATCTGACTTTATCAAAAACCACCTGACAGTCAGATGACCACCTCCAGTCGGCCCCTTTCCGTAGAAGTGCATGCAATGGCTCCAGGGAAGATGACAGGTTCCCTACAAAGGACTGATAAAAATGTATGAGGCCAATGAAACTCCTCAGCTCACCAGCGTCTTTAGGGGATGGCATCTCAAGAATTGCTTTAATTTTGTTGGGATCCGGAGATTTACCTTCCTTTGAAAGGACTAGACCCAGGAATGGGACAGATTGAACAAACCATAGTGATTTCTGCTCATTAATTTTGATGTTGTGTTCCTCCAAACGAGAGAGAACCAAATGGACGTTTTTAGCACATTCAGCCTCCGTCCTACCACCAATGAGAACATCATCGAGGTAAGCTCGACAGTTTGGGATACTAGCGAGAGTGCGATCCATCACTGATTGGAAAATTGCTGGTGCAGAACTTAGACCAAATACCATTCGTCGATAACGGAAAAGACCCATGTGAGTATTAACTGTCAGGAGGGGTCTACTAGACTGATGGACTTCCAGTTGGAGGTAGGCATTGGTCAGATCAATTTTGCAGAAGGAAGAACATCCCTGGAAATCAAGGAACAGATCCTCTGGCAAGGGTGGAGGGTAGACATCCGTCCATACATTAGGATTTACAGTGCGCTTAAAATCCACACATACCCGTAGACCGCCATTTTTTTTGTTGACCAGAACGATTGGACTGGCCCAATCTGAGTCACTGACCCTATAGACTATTCCTTGAGCCTCCAGATCGGCAAAATGTTTCTCTACCTCTGGGCGAAGTGCTATAGGAACCGGACGAGCCTTTTGAAAAACTGGAGTAACATTTTTCTTCAAATTTATGTGGGCTGTGTAACCTTTGAGTGGAAAACTGTTGTCCTGTAAACCAAAAGCACGAGGAGGATATTGGGTGGGAAAGCCTGACGGAACAACCGAGACTGGAGGCAAGGTTGAAGAAAACACTGCAGGTGTGGCAGGGGCCCCTGTAACCCTCAAAGTGGATGCAGTCACACCGCCTGAGACACCAGGGGACTGAAAAAGGTCCTGGACGGCAGTCTTCCACCCAGGAACCAGCAAGGACAGGGCATCCCTGCCAATAATTGCCTGGGGAGTCATGTTTTTAGCAATGAGTAAAGAAATTTGGGCAGAAATTGACCCCACTGCTATGTGCGTCTTCAAGACTCCAAGGATAACTAACGACTTGCCATTAGCAGCACTGACCCGACCAGTATAACGTGATAACATGGACAACGAAAAGTGTTGAGGTATGTATGAAACATCTAGCAAAGTAACACTTGACCCTGTATCAACCAAAAACTGAATTGGGGTTGGGAACCCTATTACTGTAGCCTCAACTGTGAAAGGTGCAGGTGATTGAGTGACCAGCCCCTCAAAATTCAGCCCAAGAACCGGTACAACAACACAATGGGCCTGAGACAAACTACATTGCAAACTTTGGCCATTTTTGGTAGAATCAGGAAGCAGAATGGGGAACAAACCTACCCCTTCACCAGTGTAAGTCGTCGCCAATTCCTCCTTGGCAGTAGCCGCCGATCCCTTCCTGCAGACGGATGAAAGGTGACCCCGCAGTGAGCACTTCTTGCAGACCGTCTCCTTGTAGGGGCACGCTGGAGGTTCATGAGTCTTGAAGCAGTCTGGACACCTGGGAAGACCACGGCGACGTTTGACCTTGTCTTGCTGACATTTTGTAGAATTTTGCCTTGCCTGGTGGGGATGATCTTGAACTGGCGCAGCTGTCTGGGAGCTGCTCAGCATATGGGAGTTATCATGAACCAACTGGGCTGAGCATGCTTTAGCAACCATCTGGTTGAAGCTGGAAGTATCCGCCATCTCCAAAAGCGCCTGAAGGATGTGGGGCTCGTGGAAAGCAGTGAGAAATTTGAGCTGTCTCACTGCCTCACTCCCAGTAATGCGATCCCAGTTACATTGGAGAGATAAGGCGTTCACCTCATCCGCAAATTCCTGGATGGTTTGACCTGGCTTGCGTCGCAACGTTGCCAAATGGAGCCGACTACGGTTGGAGCAATGACCTTCAAGTTTTTCAATTCCCGTTTTCAGTTGATACCAAGTTACAGTTTCTATAGTGCGGGGAAGAATTACCTGCGTCACCCGATGGTACTCCTGGTCAGACAGTCCCGTCAGAAAATCGTAGCACTTGTCCGAAATGTCGTCAATTTGATGACGCCGAAAATACACATTCGCGCGAGTGTAATAACCTAGTAACGTCTCCGACGGAAATTTCGACAAACCCGGAGGTTTCGACGTCTGAGGCTTTGTGGTGGTCATTGTTTAACAAGCACAACGCGAAAGTCACCGTCCTCGTCGCCACTGAAGTGTTGGGGTACAGAACACAACACTTTAGTAATTTAAGAATAATCCGGCCTCGAGAATTGGCTGGCGGACCTCGACAATTAATAACAAAAAGCCATGCTCCAAAAACACCGAGATGGGCCGTCCCTCCAAAACGCCCATCTCGGACAACCCTCTCGTTTATGGGAAGGGTTGTATCTATGGTGATAGCCATTTAATAGGTAGAACACCAAATAGTTCATGACAGTTTACCATCTAGTTGTGCCCGCAAGATTTTCAGCCCGATCGCCCAAACCCGTGGGCGCTATGGGGCTAAAATGGGGCTACGGGAGGCGTTTTTTGAAGGCTTTTGGCTCGGGCGAATTCTCTGGCAAAGCAAGGTAAGTACTTCTTGCCCAGTGCTTGCCTTTTTTTTAATAAACTTACTTACCTACCTATTAAAAAATTATTACTTGTGATAATTTTTTGATTTATTGTTTCAATTTTTGGACAATTTTTCAAATGATTTTTACATTAGTAATGGAAATTTTACTATTAACTCGTACCCAAAGTCTGTGATCATTCTTGTGAGCAATGGCAACGAGCTCCAGCGCAGCTGGACCGCGAGAAGAGAGTAGAACAACCGTTTGAGAACCTAGTCAAGCACAGGCGGAGCTGAATGCCTTGGCTCGACAGCTGGTTTCATAGACCTTGTGGGGGCAGAGCCGCAGGTCAGTAGTAGACAAGACAAGCAGAATGTTTAGTGCTTCCTCCGCTTGGGGCGTTCATCTGACTTTTCACTCATACGATCGCGGTAGGGATGTCAGAATCACAAAAATGAATCGATTATTTAGAAAAGTATCGAAAATAATCGTGATTATTTTCCCAAAAAATCGATACATCTGAGAATTGATTCTTTTTCCTAATTATTTATTAAATTTCAAATTTATCAGAAGAAGAAGAAGAAGCATTATTACATTATGAAACCTGAATTCCAATTACTAATACTATAGGTTTGTTCCAGGTCTGACTGCGTCTGTCGACAGAAGTTGGACAGCTGTCGACAGAACCCGACCGCACATGTAATGTGCGAGTACGTATACTCGAGCTATCGGTTTCCGTCCAACTTACGATCGACCTGGAACAGCAGTCTCTAAACTGCGCATGTCTCCGGCGATTTCTGTTAACATTCCGTCAAACCTGGAACAAACCTAATGTATGTCATCCAACTGCTAGACAGCACTATTAAGTAGGCAAAAGGTACCTAGGTAGGATAGAATAACAAAATTTGTATTAATATATTTAATATTATTAACAAGAGAACTTTCAGCTGTTACCTATGGTAGTTGCAGTGACTCAGTTTAAAAATAATATTGATTCTTTTAAACATGGATCTGATTTACAGAGCAGCTGAATTCGATAATACTAAGTATTACTAAGGTCTAAGTATTATTATAGAAAACCGTTTTTTTCTGCTCTTAACAAGTCTTGTTAAGAGCAGAAAAAAACGGTTTTCGATTCTGGAAATTTAGATTCGAATAGGGCAGATTCGTTAATAAAAGAAATAATCTAAAAGAATCGATTTTTTTAAGAATCGATTTTTTAAAGAATGGATTCTTTTTTAGCATCCCTAGATCGCGGACATTGATCCTGAGTTGGCAACTTCTCCATTAGTACAAAGTGGTTGTTTGCCGATGGTGCAGAGGTCTAATCCAATGAGTTTGGTTAGGGAGAGAGAACGACTCCTCTGCTGAATATTCAGCAAAGGAGTCGTTCTCTCTCCCTAACCAAACTCATTCTCCATTAGTTGTTTACTTTCTGAAAGAGTTCTTTCTGTGATCAATTTAGGTACTTGAATTTTACCTTGTTCTCGTTTTACTGCCATTATTACTTGTGTTCTTCGTTTTTTTCTGTGTTTTGAGTATCGGGTGTGTGAAATCGGCAACCAGAATGGCTTCATGCAGCTGTGGAATACAAGCACTGCGGCAGGCCCTGTTGTTTTTCTGTAAGTTCGCTGTTGGTAATTGAGAAAGTTGCTTATGAAAGAGTTGGAGATTTTGAGGTTTATCGTGGGGATTTCAGAGATGAGCGAAGGTGATGAAGTGGGAGGGGGAACCCAATTGTGTGCTTGCCCAGCCTGCCAGCTCAGGATTCGCCCCTGTTTTGGCTATGGGATCGAGTTAGGTGTCGTTTGCGAAGTATTTTTGGACGTAGAATCCATTTTTCGGGGTCCCGGAACGATCCGAGTTCACTGTGGCGATCTATAGGGCTACTAAGGGGATTTTTGATGGATCCCAGGAGGTCAAATAATTTTCAAGTAAAATCGAAAAATTTTGAAAAAAAAAATGCAAAAAAATTGTTTTTCTGAAAATTTTTATTGACAGCATTAAATCTCTGCACAAGTAACCTACATCAAAGAAAAATAAACCCTAGTGTAAAATTTGCAACTTTTATCCTATTGACACAGAATTAAATTTTTGCACAAGTAACCTATATCAAAGAATCATAAACCCTTGTGTAAAATTTGCAGCGTTTAGCCCACAGAGCCCCACGGGTTTGGGCGATCGGGATGAAAACCTTGCGGACACATCTGGTAAACCATCCAATTGTTGGAATGTAACATCGTCATAGTTTGAAGTTGATGATTTTGAAGATGGCGATAGCTAGTTACCTCTTGGTCAGCTCTTGCATTCGTGCAGCCAGACGAATGTATTTCGAGGAGAGCCTGGACTTGTAACTTTCCATGCCATTGCGAAAAGACGGTGAGATCGCGGGAAACCTTCAGTCGTACATTGCAAATCAACTTCCAGATGGATGGGTGCTTGCGGAGAACTATATTGGCAAAGCGATGGTTCCACCTCACTGCTTGGTTATTAAAATTTAATAACCAAGCAGTGAGGTGCTATTTATTAGAGAGTTCCTAAAGCCACTTTTTGCCTAACGGTGATGAGTTACGGTCGACGTAACTCGAGATTTCGCGCATGCACAGAAATAACGGTGATAACTTACGTCCTTATGCCTAACGTCGAACGTTATTGCCGTAAAGTTACGGCAATAAACTTAAGGTCTTAAGGATACCGCCGTTAATTTCGAGCAATAGAACGTAAATAGCGGCACTTTAAATTTAGCGTGACTTTTGATAAGACCATATCTCTGTTACGGTCTTAAGTGAAGTTAGCTTTTCTTTGATTCTCCCTAGACAAATCCCTTACGGCGATAAAAATTAACGGTCGACGTATCTCGGATGTTTCTTTAGGAACTCTCTATTAACACAAATTTTGTCTTTTCGAGTTGGTTAAACGCTGCCTCATTTACATTCCACTAGGGAGGTGGAAAAGAAGGCTGGATTCTGCGAAGTCTAAGTAGCATGCCTGCACCACCACTCCGGTATCCTCCATTGACGTACGTTGCGTCGAAATATTCAAGGAGGTCTCGGCACTGCTCGGGGGAATGATTTCAATCATTCGAGTCCCCGGCAGACTTCATCAAGTGGAAGGAACGCCACTGGCGTTACGCCAGTGCGTCCACCATCCTACAGCAAGTCGATGAAGTTGTTGTGTTCATGGTGCTGATAAACACTGGCAAGGTGGTGGAAAACGAACTGAATTGCACTGATGGCAAAGCACTCGACAATCTCAACTGCCCGAGTCCTGAGGACAATGTCCTGCCGACTGATAGGCGCTTTGACCCGTTGAACCTCTCCCGACTCATCGTAAATCACTCAGCTCCAGCCTCCAGGTTTCCAAAGGCGGGGACTTTTTTTCCGAGGAGTTCCGTGATGGTAATCCGAGTTGTTTGTCAAAATTTCAGGTAAAAAAAAAAAAAAAAAAAAAAAAAAAAAAAAAAAAAAAAATGCAGCCCAAAACGGCTCGGACGGTGTTTCCTTTTGGTTTATTATTCTGTGAATACAGCTTTGTAATCGCGACGGAGGTCGAAAATTCTGATCGGACTCAAAATTTGACAGTACACCGTACGTTTCAAGATGTCTAGATTCTAAAAATTTTAGACATTTCATGTCCGTCCGCAGTACGAGCCCGTTGGGAGTTCATCACTTGACTCCCAGGCTGCTTCCGCGAGATCACTTGACTCCCGCGAGATGAAAAACGAAATTGACACTTGATTCCCGGAGGCCTATTGAAGTCACTTGACTCCCAGCCAAGGAAAAATCAGACCAGGCGAGACACTTGACTCCCGATGTCATTATGTACAAATTTTCCTTCCCACTTCACAGACTTCACGATAATTAAGTACATCCAGTGGCGGCTCGTGCGGGGGTTCAGTGGTTCAGAGAACCCCCAAAGATAGTGTGAGAGAGAGAGAGGAAAGGTTAGAGTGAGCGAGAGGAGAGAAAAATTTCATTTACCTATTATCAAATCAGCTTCCCACAGTGTCACTGTTGATGCAAGTTGGTACATAACAAGTTCTTACTATTTTTGATAACTGTTCCATTCGGCTGGGGAGTGACGTCAGAACTTGGGTTCAACTTCAGCTTTGAACCAAAGCAGACCAAAGAATGATGACAGGAGGGTGGGAGGGCGGTTGGGAAAGGTCACGTGACTGGGCGAAATTACCACAGGGTCTCTCGCTGGCTTCAAGTGCAGCTCATGGAGTATTTTCCACAGGTACGAAGATTAGGAACGGGTACGAAAAATAGAAGAAACAGTTGCGCAGCAGTGTTGACAACACATTTGTAAGGAAGGGGACTTTTTGTAGGGGAAAATGGATATTATTCCCAGTGAATTCGGATTGTAATCGCCAAATCCTCCTGAAATGAATAAAAAAATCGCTGCAAATTTTACACAAGGGTTTATTATTCTTTGATATACGTTACTTGTGCAGAAATTTAATTCGGTCAATGAAAAAAATTTTTTTTTGGATTTTTTGTTCAAAAATGTGTTTTTTCAAAAATTCTGTATTTTTTACTCGAAAAATATTCAACATCCTGGGATCCTTCAAAAATCCCATTTTTAGCCCCACGAATGCCCTAAAGATCGCCCCAGTGAAATCGGATCGTTCCGGGACCCCAAAAAATGGATTCTGCGTCCAAAAATACTTCGAAAACGACACCTAACTCGATCCCATACCCCAAAGCCTTCAAAAAACCCCTCCCGTAGCCCCATTATAGCCCCATAGCGCCCCACGGGTTTGGGCGATCGGACTGAAAACCTTGCGGGCACAACTAGATGGTAAACCAAGTATTTTGTCGAAATTTCAGATTTTTTAAAAATTTCCTACTGCCCAAAACGGCCTGGACGGCGGACGGCGGACGGACATTTCGGATTTAGAATGTAGACCTCTTGAAACGGATAATGTCAAATTTTGAGCCCGATCGGAGTCGTCGACCCCCGTCGCGAAAACATAGGTGTATTATTCCAAGAATAATAAACCAAAATTGGAGATAGAGCAACCATTGCTCTAAGATATAATCGTAGGGTTTTTTGATCACTGAACTGGAAATAACAGAGAAGAAAAAGAAAAGGGAATTGTATGTGAGGGAATTTTTACTGAGCGCCCTCCTTACATGCCCGTTTGTTTTGGTAAATTCTGCCTACACTGTAACACAGGGCAAAGGAGTAACTCTGTTTGCAAAGGAGTAACTTTGCTCTCTGTTACTCTGTGGGAGTAACAGAGGACAAAGTTTCAGAGTTCGGCCTCCTTTTGTATCGTTCGAGTCGTCTAATAATTTTCTAGTATTTTTATTGTTTATTGTGTGTGTGATTTTCGAGAGATGAATACCCGTCGCAAGAACATTCCCTTCGGCCCTCCACCCTTGGATTACAGATACGAAATGAAAAGCATGGGCGTGGAAAGTGAGTCGGTTGTATTTTTCTTCTAAAATGAGACTTCTTGCTAAAGGTTTCCTTCCATTCAGCAGACGTACGCGACTATACATTCGGGGGTGTATTAACTAGGTAATACGAGCATGTTCTTAATTTTGCTGTCGAAGTACGGTTGAACCCCCTCTTGCCTGTAGTAGAGCCGCCACTGAGTACATCACTCATTGTACACTCAGCTCTACAGTAGAGCAACAGTAACTGTGTTCTTGAATTGCTTTCCTCACCACCTGTAATTTTTAAGTTAAAGTTGTAGTTAGTTTTAAGTTGAAGTTCCTTAGTTTAGTTTTTAGGTCCTTATCGTACCTAGTAATTTTTTTTAATCCTAATTTAATTAGGTACCTAGGTATTTATATTTAACCACTCACCTTTCTAGTAGGTGTCCCTACATCCTCTGGGGCTTTCCTCTTAACGGAGGCACGCACATTCACTTTCGCAATCTCGGCACAGTGGCAGATCCAGAGGCTCCCCCCCTCAACGAGAAAATATAATTTAATGTAATTACCGTTCCCTAATGCTACTCAAAATGGGTTGACTTTTGAATTTTTCCGAATGTGTGTCCTAAATCTCTATAAAAACCCTTAATAAATGCACTTTTGATATTTAGAATAGCAGCAATACTTGTGAAATGAGAAGCTGTCAAAGTGAGAATTTTCATTACTGAACCCCGAAACCTGTCATTACCGCCGCTCTCAAAAATTTAAAATTTGGATTTCGGGGCCTGAAAAGTGTTCTTGACCTCAAAACTTGGTTTGAAATTGTTGTGTGGTACCTCTAGAATACACATGAATTTTTTTAGGATTTTTTGGGAAAGGTTCACGAGTTCACGTTTCTGAGGGATTTTTGCCCTTTTTCTGAGAACCACTCATTACCGCTCCCTAATGCTACTCAACATGGGTTGACTTTTGAATTTTTCCGAATGTGTGTCCTAAATATCTATAAAACCCCTTAATAAATGCACTTTTGATATTTAGAATAGCAGCAATACTTGTGAAATGAGAAGGTGTCAAAGTGAGAATTTTCATTACCGAACCCCGAAACCTGTCATTACCGCCGCTCCCAAAAATAAAATTTGGATTTCGGGGCCTGAAAAGTGTTCTTGACCTCGAAACTAGGTTGAAATTGTTGTGTGGTAGGTACCTCTAGAATACACATGAATTTTTTTGGAAAGGTTCACGTATCTGAGGATCTATTTTTGCCCTTTTCCTGAGAATCACCCATATAATATATGGGTGATTCTCAGGAAAAGGGCAACATATGAGATATATTATGAGCTTAAAAATTTTATAATCGCCTAAATTTGAAGAGAAGTACTCAACATAAATTTGATTAAATGTCTGTGTGAAATGTCGCCCGGAACACTTTTTTGGTTTGGGGGTATCTATCATTCAATCATTCCCCCCCCCCTCAGAAAAATCCTGGGTCCGCCCTTGTCTCGGCATCGGTCGCATTTTCGGTGTGGTTGTGGTCGTACTGGCGAAAAAGACCGTCCCCTCGTTCACTTTTATGTACGATTTGCATTTATGCTTGTTCTTCCCACTACACACCCACCTCTCACCTCCTGTTTTCAGAATTGTATGAAATACATATTTATAATTGTAAGTGGCTGGTGGGTATGGTTGAATCAGGTGGGTAACTCGTACTATCCAGAAATTTGACTGATGAAATTTTTTGACCTCTAAGATTTAAGAGCCTATGCATAGTAAAATCCAGTGCAAAAGTTTTTTTTCTATGCGGGAAGAATTTTACAGTTCCCGACGCGGGCACCCTCACTTTATGCGGGAGTCAAGTGTCTTCCTGCCGAACCCGGTTTTTGATCTGCCCCGTCAGCTCCGGGAGTCAAATGATCATGCTCTCGGCCAAGCCCACATCACTATCGTTCGACGGGAGTCAAGTGATGCACGCCCGAGACTTGACGTCCTCTCTGTTACTCTGTGCGTTCACCCCACACCTGTAGTCCCCCACCCCGTCAACCAATCAAACCCGCAAACTCAGAGATGCCAACTCAAGAAACCACTTTTCCGTAGATCGTTCACATAAATTCAGTAGATTACGCAAAAAGTCGGTAGCTAGACTAGCGATCAAAAATCACTAACAAACGCTGCAAATTTTACACAAGCGTTTATTATTCTTTGATCCAGGTTCAATGGTTAAGTTTTCAAAGGGAACTTTGCTAGCAACCTGAGCTGCGACTTTTGGTTTATTATTCTTGGAATAATAAACCAACCTGTTTTCGCGACGGGGGTCGACGACTCCGATCGGCCTCAAAATTTGACATTATCCGTTTCAAGAGGTCTACATTCAAAATCCGAAACGTCCGTCCGCCGTACGCCGTCCGCCGTCCGGGCCGTTTTGGGCAGTAGGAATTTTTTTTAAAATCTGAAATTCTGACAAAATACTCCGTTTACCATCTAGTTGTGCCCGCAAGGTTTTCAGCCCGATCGCCCAAACCCGTGGGGCGCTATGGGGCTAAAATGGGGCTACAGAAGGGGGGTTTTGAAGGCTTTTGGCTATGGTATCGAGTCAGGTGTCGTTTTCGAAGTATTTTTGGATGTAGAATTCATTTTTTGGGGTCCCGCAGCGATCCGATTTCACTGTTGCGATCTATGGGGCTAAAAACAGGATTTTTGAAGAATCCCAGGTCAAATATTTTTCAAGTAAAAAATAAAAAATGTTGAAAACAATTTTTTGAAAAAAAAAATCCAAAATAATTTTTTTTAAACAAAAATCCACAAAAAAAAATTTAAATTTTTTTCATTGACAAAATTAAATTTCTGCACAAGTAACGTACCTATATCAAAGAATAATAAACCCTTGTGTAAAATTTGGAGCGTTTTTTTTTTTTAAGCATCGACGTGTTTGAAACACATCTCCAACAGAAACATGACTTCGAGTTAAGAGTAGAACGCAAGACCTTCAAGACAGAAGCGGAATGGGCGAACGACTTTGCACAGATTTTGCAACCTATGGTAGGCATTTCGTCCAAAAATTCTCTACATACGTACTAATCTGTCAACTAAACACCTTGAACTTGACAATTTGGCAACGATTGATAAATGATAACGAATACCGATAACAGGGAACGAAGAGTACCTACACACCGCATGACCGCGCCACTGTCGATTTCGGGGTGCAAGGTGGGGGACTACAGGTGTGGGGTGAACGTCAAGTCGTTTTGGGCAGTAGGGTTTTGTTTTTTAAATCTGAAATTTTGACAAAATACTTGGTTTACCATCTAGTTGTGCCCGCAAGGTATTCAGGTTTTCAGCGCTATGAGGCTAAAACGGGGCTACATAGCCGCTACGGGAGGTTTTTTTTTAAGCTTTTGGCTTTGGGATCAAGTTAGGTGTCGTTTTCGAAGTATTTTTGGACGTACAATCCATTATTGGGGGTCCCGGAACGATCCGATTTCACAGTGGGGATGTATAGGGCTTTCATGGGGCTACAAATAGGATTTTTGAAGGATCCCAAGAGGTCAAATGTTTTTCGAGTAAAACACACAAAAATTTTGAAAAAATCAACAACAAAAAATCGTCAAACCTTTTTTATTTAATGAAACAATTAAATTTTTGCACAAGTAACCTATATCAAAGAATAATAAACCCTTGTGTAAAATTTGCAGCGTTTAAAAAAATAAAGTATACAGTACCTATTTTGAACGAAAATGAATTACGATACTTTAATTCGTAGGGTGTGTGGGGTATTTTAGGAGGTGGAGCGGGTCAATAAAACTTCCATTTTTTTCTCAAATTTCTAGATTTCAACTGTATTCAGTCATCTTCAGGGGTACAGGTTCTGCAAACAAATTACATAGTGAGGTTCCGGCTATCTCGCTCTGGCAACTGTTATGACATGCGAGGTGAGTATTACAAACCTTAGGAATAATTTTAATTGTTGTAATGGGCGTTCTCCGCCCCAGTCGTCGGGCTCTTCTTGGGTGGTGAAATAGGGCATTAGTTGTTTCGTTCGGGTCGTTGTAGGGATACTTGTATGGTATTCTGGAAAGTGGTATTAACTGTTACTGGGGGTTTATGGTTAAGTTTAGTTGAAAATTTGGGTTTGGCACGTGGTCTTGTTTACCTTAGGGTTGATGTTGGCGGTGAGATGAATGGGGTGACGTTTTTTATTTTGCTGGTTATCGGGGGTGGTTTATCTGCGGGATGGGGTGGTTTTCTATAGATTTTGAACTTATTTTTACGCTGAATTACTAAAATGTTTTACGAGCAAATTTGAAGGAAAAAAGGGAAGTTTTATTGACCCGCACCACCTCCTAAAATTGTTCAGCCACGGAGGATGAACAACACATCAACCATTTAGATACTTGAATTTAAAGTAGATCTGGCAACCCTATTTATAGTCTTCTATCCATAGAAGCATAGAAGCAGCGAGGCTCTATAAAAGCTCGCGTGATGCACTTGGTTTATTAGAACCGCTTGATATACGCTCAAAGAACTTTATTTGTCTCAGATCATTTTACGATTCAACTTTAACAACTTTCCGAATTTACGAACCAACTAATCTTCCAGACTTTGAGTATTTTTCATGCCAATGATTTACGCCTCTTCCTCATCCGACATGTGCGATTCTTTGGGTGGTTGGATTTTGTGTCCGCAGTAACGAGAAAGTGGCTCCGGTGGAAATGGGCGATTATGGTAATAAAAATAACTGACGTAACAAGACTGAGGTTCGTAGAGTCCTCGTCAACGGAAAAAAAAGGAGAGAAAAAAATCCTCCCGAAAAACGGGGGTGGGAGACGATATGGGGACTTGTTCTGGAGCTGTTCTGGAAGGGAAGCTGGAAGGCTGGAGAAAGATCCCCCTCAATCCCTACTTCATGGAAGAAACTCCTTTCCTGTGACAGACTTCAGTTTTCTCCTCTATGCGGCCGCGGGATCAGCGATCGTCCCATAGCCCGTTCTCACTGTGCGAGAAAGGTGACCACCCCCCTCAGACCGCCAAACCAGGTAGGCACTTGGTATTTCACGTTTTATTCTCGGTCAATACCCATGTTTAAAATTCCGCATCTTCGCGATTCCGGCGCTTTGTCCCGCACGTGTTGTTCTGTTCCACGCTACAGTCCGTACAAAGGACGTTTTATTATCGGATTGCGATAATAGATAGAAGGACGTTGCTGCCGGATTGTGTTCACCAAATGTGTTGGAGCTTCAAGCCAGCATAAGTCCAACTAGCGCTGGCAATCCATGTGGGTTAGTTCCCCTGCCTCAAATGTCTCAATGCAATTAGGTTCATTGTTGTCTACATAATCAACATTTAAGTTGACATAAATATAGGGGTCAAAAGTGTCGATCGGCTTCAAAATTTTTCTTCGTATAAGTATCTATTTCATGACGAGTAGATTTCAAAAACGGTTTATTATTCATTGATAAATAAATTATAAATTATCCAAAAATTCATTCATCATCAATATAAAAAAATTAATTTAGGAGTTTTGGTAAATGTGAGAAAAACACGAATGCCCATTGCGACTTGAAAAACATGCTAAACGCCAATTATGTTATTTTTGTTATACATATTTCTAAATTAAGTATGATAAACATTTTTGGTAAAAAGTGTAAATTAGGTAGTTCAAAGTTTCAAATAATTTGAAAGGAGATTTGGAATTTCGGATTTATGGATACATGTAGTATCTTTTGAGACGAAAATCTAGTTGTGCCCGCAAGGTTTTCAGCCCGATCGCCCAAACCTGTGGGGCGCTATGGGGCTAAAATGGGGCTACAGGAGGGGTTTTTTGAAGGCTTTTGGATATGGAGTTAGGTGTCGTTTTCGAAGTATTTTTGTACGTAGAATCCATTTTTGGGGGTCATATTTCACTGTGGGGATCTATAGGGCTTTCATGGGGTTACAAAATTTGTAACCCCATGAAAATCCCATTTAATGGGATTTTTGAAGGATCCCAGGAGGTCAAATATTTCTCGAGTAAAAAACAAAAAAAAATTGAAAAATAAACTTTAAAAAAAAAGTTTTTCCAAAAATTTTTTATTGACACAAAATTAAATTTTTGCACAATAACCTATATCAAAGACTATAAACCCTTGCGTAAAATTTGAAGCGTTTTTCTGTTCGTCCTCCACCACTTTCCAACCTTCCTTGAGCCCATAACTATCGCTGAGTTACGTTTACTGAATCTAATAATGTACACAGCTTTTTTCAGTTTTACGTTTTGCAATATAATATATAGCAAATATAAATTATCCATACATATATTTTTTAAACATGCCGAATGGAAACGAGCCATACCTATTTCAGTTATGTCAACAATGCTTTGAACAGCCCTCGAGCCTCAGATCCAGATAATCATAAAGCAAAACTAACGAACAAAGAGAAATTTTTTGCCTCAGTTAGAGGTTTTACTAGCTGTTGCCAAAAAAGGAAGGAAACGTCTTCCGAGTTGAGTCGTTCTCTTGTCAGATTAAATGACGTGTGGTAAAAAAAAGTCGAAAAGCGGGCCAGCTTCAACTGTATGACGGAAGCCCTCTTAACGAGCAAGTTTTTTTTTCTGTTGGGTCTAACGTTAAGGTAGAGAGCCTGAAAATCGAGTTACATTCTCAGCGGAAGAAGAGAGTGTTGACCCAGTGCTATACTTCTAACTAAGGAGTGCAGCCAACAATAAGACATGATCATGCCATCAAAACGGTCCAAAATTCAATATTTTTACCAGGGTTTATTATGCTTAGGTATATTATTACACCAGGGGGGGGGGGGGGGGATTCCCGCTGGCTACGCCAGCCCCGTCGTTCCCTGGTGGGGCGGTCGTTGCTCGTTCCGCCCTGCGGGAGCCAAATAGGTACATCTTCTGCTCGCTTGTCAATAATGAATAGTTTTCATTTCTTAAAGAAATACAGGATGAAAGTTAAAGGATTCATTTGGAAGGTAAAATCTATTATAATACAATAGATATTATTTTTCTTATTAGGGTTTTTTGATTCTCGACTGGGTTGTTTAACACTGTGGTGGGATCTTGAGGTTCAGTCAAAAAAGGTTGAATTCTCTTACCGAGCCCGGTAAGAGAATTCAACCTTTTTTGACTGAACCTCAAGATCCCACCACAGTATTATTTTTCTTCTCCCTTCTGTGGCCAACTCACAGCCAAAGATGTGCGGTCACTCCCCCCCATCGGAGCATCTCTCTTTTATTGTATTTGAGAATGTGTGGTGTTTGCCGACGGTGCAGAGGTCTAATCCAATGAGGTGGTTAGGGTGAAAAATGACTCCTCTGCTGAGTAGAGGAGTCCTCTACTCAGCAGAGGAGTCATTTTTCACCCTAACCACCTCATTTTTATTTGAGAATGATTCATTACGTGGGGGTTCGATTCTCCATGACAGTGGGAAAGGGCAGTTGTTTCTTGGAAAGCTCCCCCCCCCCCCCTTGAAACCTTTTCTCCCCGTTTTGTCCCATCCCCTCTCCACCAGGCGGCGTATTTTGAGCTCTGCTGTTCGACGAACCCTTCAAATCGCTATTTTTTTCGAGCTGGTCGACGCATCCCCCGAGGAACTCTGCCGGGGGCTATCTTCGAGCTATTCTTTTGCATCTTCACAATATTCTTTCCTCCTCCCATTCCAGTGGTGTTTTCAGACTTCTCTCGCCATCGACTCGCCAAGACGAATTTTTTACGACCAATTTCAAATTTTTCCGACATCTAGGTGCCTTAGAATTTAGATGACCCTCGACCAAATCGGATTTTTGGTATTTTTTTCAAATTTCTTAGAAAAAGTTTAATTTCCCGTTTTTTCCACTTTAGGAGCTCAGATACGTCATGGAGCTACTTTTTGGTGGTTTCAAACTTTTCTAGCACTATGCTCGCCAAACTGGATTTTCTAAGACCAATTAAGACCAACCACCGCGGCGTGCCATTTGTCGTTCGTAAACCGCGGACACCACCCTCGCAAACTCCGTCCCCATTGGCCCTTTTTTGGGGAGATTGGTGCCTTCTCGCTTTTCGATGACGAAAGGTAGTTTTTTTTAAATCTTCTTAAAGATGTAGGGGAGGGTGGAGCACAATGAAACACAAAAGTTGGTTTTGCCCATTGCTCCCCATTGGAATGGTTTTTGTCAACATTTTAATTTTTTCCAGTGACGTAGGGATCTAAGCTACGAAAGAAATATATCAACTTTTATTAAAGAAACCACATGTGACCAGAAGTAGCCATTTTTCACAAAATTATTTTGTTTCATTGTGCCCCAAGCTCTGGGGTACCTTCCATTTACGGCACAATGAATGAATGAATGAAACGTTACTCATGGCCTCTTTTATGGATGAATTAGACAATTAATAATTATTTATGAATTCACCTTAATCGTGAATTATGGTCTTTTAAGGATGAATTTTTTTCCGGTGTTTCAAGGTTTATGGATGAATTGAAGTGGATAAATTGTCCATAAACATTGAAACACCGGGAAAAAAAGCCTAATTCATCCAAAAACAGCTGTTCCAGGTCGATTTGTAGGTTGACAGCAGTTCAACTGCAGTCGGACGGAAGCCGGTTGGGAGCTGTCGACTTTGATAACCCTACCCAGTTATTATTATTATTAATTATTAATCGATTTTTCATTAAATGGAAATCATCAACAATATGAAGGTGGACGAAAAAGTGAAAATCGTTCAATACCTACTCTGTCAAAATGGTATGGGCTTCCCGGCCAAGCAGGAATGGATAGTACATTGTATGTATACAAACTACGCAGGTGGTGGCTCAACTTGGGGTCAAAGTTGGAGTGAAGAGTTTCAAGCAATTGGTTGGCAAAACTATGATATCAGAGATGCTTGGCAACTTTGGATGCTTGAGGTGCTTGTTTTTTTGTTTTTCAAGCCCAGAGGGGTATTTTGTGGGTGGATTCCTATGTTCCATTAGGAGGCTTCTCACCAGGGTTCGTATTTTTTTAGAGGCTGTTATTACACGCGGTTGAATGATAAGAGATCACTTCTCTCAACAATGGAACAAAAAGTGAAAACAGTCGGATGGTGAAAAAAAACATTGCCGTTTCCTAACAAGATACTTTTGGTTTATTATTTTCTTGGAATAATACACCTATGTTTTCGCGACGCGGGTCGACGACTCCGATCGGCCTCAAAATTTGACATTATCCGTTTCAAGAGGTCTACATTCAAAATCCGAAATGTCCGTCCGCCGTCCGCCGTACGCCGTCCGCCGTACGCCGTCCGCCGTCCGCCGTACGCCGTCCGCCGTCCGGGCCGTTTTGGGTAGTAGGAATTTTTTAAAAAATCTGAAATTTTGGCAAAATACTTGGTTTACCATCTAGTTGTGCCCGCAAGGTTTTCAGTCCGATCGCCCAAACCCGTGGGGCGCTATGGGGCTAAAATGGGGCTACAGGAGGGGTGTTTTGAAGGCTTTTAGCTATGGGATCGAGTTAGGTGTCGTTTTCGAAGTATTTTTGGACGTAGAATCCATTTTTGGGGGTCCCGGAACGATCCGATTTCACTGTGGCGTTCTATAGGGCTTTCATGGGGCTAAAAATGGGATTTTTGAAGGATCCCAAGAAGTTCAATATTTTTCGAGTAAAAATTAAAGAATTTTTGAAAAAACACATTTTTGAAAAAAAAATCCCCCCCAAAAAAGTTTTTTTGAAATATAAAAATCCAAAAAAAATTTTTTTAAATTTTTTTTATTGACAGAATTAAATGTCTATACAAGTAACCTATATCACAGAATAATAAACCCTTGTGTAAAATTTGCAGCGTTTCTTCCTCTTTTGTGGTTCCTGGTTTCGATAGATCGCCAAACGATATGTTCTGGGACGGTCCTAATAATGTGTAGGTATTTGGCAGGAGCACGTGTGTTGATGAGAAAGGTGTTCGATTTTCTGGTCATTACGGCTACTGAACCCCGCAAAACCGCAATCATAGCAAGTGATAGCTCGAAGACCACAAACGTAACCACGAGAGGAGACTCGGTCTTATGTAAGATTGTCCGGATTGAAATTACAGCGTATGTGCTACACATTTGTCTGTTAGGTAGGTAGGTACTACATGATTTATTTCATTCAAGGTGAGAATTAAATTGTGTCGTTATGAGTTTGATGATGACATCAAACGCATTATGTAGATTCCAAAAATGAAATGTCCGTCCGCCGCACAGTGCGTAATCCTAGGCATATAGGGAAATTTAATGCAAGAATCATCGTATCTGGCAAAATCTTCGCCCATTTTGTGTTTTCGAGGGCGCAGAATTCAAATTTCGTACTTTTACGACAATGACTGAAAAAACTCACGGGTTTAACTTAAATTCAACATTTTTACACAATTGGCACCAGAGTACTTGTGTATGCAGTGCATACTATGCACAATATTCATTGCCAAATATAAATTTGTAGTGACAAGAGACATCATTGCACATGTTCCTAAACATTGTAGGTACATATAGGAAAATGGACGAATTTCACATAGGTAAAATAAGGGGATGATTTATTTTACCTATGTGTAAAATAAATCATCTGGGACGGACAAAGGGTAGGTACCTACATGAAAAATCCTATGTTGTTTCCTTTTAAACGGGGAAAAATTTCTCGGTTTTCAGTCTTAAATTCGCTTACATCTCAAAAAGTACTGGTGCTATAAAATCGCGGTTGGTCTCATTCGATTTAGCGTTAAAAAACCCTATAATAATGACACCGTACTTCGACCGGCACCCTCATTAAAATTAAATGATGAGTAATCTATCAAAAGGGAACATATCCCACCGTACTTCGACCGGCATCCTCATTAAAATTAAAATTTTAAAATTAAAATTAAAATAATTTTAATTTTAAAATCTATCAAAAGGGAACATATCCAAAACTTTTGAGACGCAACCTGGTGTTTCAGTTTCTAATTCTGGAATTCACAAAATATTCGCTAGGTGGCAGGCAACGTATTGTATGTTTTATGGGGGGGGGGGGGACACATTTTGCTATCCGTAGAGTGCATTCATCGCTTTCTTCGGTAAACGTGTTATCAGCTAAGCCGCTTAGCCTAAGCTGAATGTTTGTAGTCACTACAATGTAGTGCCCTGTGTTTTACATCGAGTTCGGGTCTTGTTTTTTTTTCTTGTTACACGTGTTTTTTCTTATGGAAGGGGCTGTGGGTGAGTTGAATACCGGCTGCCGTCGGCAAAAACACGCGAATCCATGGAACAGTTGCAGCACGGAAAGGAAAATACAACAACCCTGATCCAACTGGGGCTCACCTCCAAGAAATTGGGGGCGGCCTTTTAAGCATGATTCGGCGGCCTTTCAATGCGTGCAGGTGAGCTGGACTGACATTTTGAAAAATTGGCGTAATTTATGCTTGAATCGTGAAAAATCCAATCAAGATGCTTTTATAGTGGGGTTAATGTCGGCCTACGACCCTGTTCGCAATCGTCCTGGGCAATCTAAAGATTCCCTCTTTAAGAAACCGAGGCAAGTAACGACCAAATTCTTCATGCAAGCCAAGGGGAAACATTGAAGAAAAAAATGATTCCCGTGTGCAATGAATTTTTCTACTATGCTTTAGGTGTTTCAAAAAAACGCGTCCTCAACATAGGAACATCAGTGTTTCAAGGGTAGTCTTCTTGCTTATTTTACCAACGTTTGTTCTATAAAGTATGGCGTTTTGGTGATTTTGGGACTTTCAAAATTCAGGATTTCATTCAAAAAGGCAGTCTCCCTAGTCACTCACTTAAAGCAGATACTTGGCAGCCATGGGCTAGCGACCATGATTCCAAGAACGTTCCAATTAGGTAGAATGACTTTTTGGAATTTAGTAGATTCACTAGTTTTAGGTAGGTACAAGTACTCGGATTTCGCGTTGGCAGGTGAAATAACAGTGTTCTGGTGATTTTAGAGCTATGAAAATTTTATGCTTCAAGACAACCATCCCTAACCATCCCTAATCTGTCGTGTCTTTATTTATTTATACAAATATAATACTGTGACCAGAAAACGCGTCAGAAATGTTTCGCTGTTAGCGTAATACTTTTTTCCATCTCCTGAATATTTTTGGAGAATGGATATGTTCCCTTTTGATAGATCCCTCCTCCCTCCTCCTCGTTTCCTGGGGGAAACAAATCTAGGACTGTGAATTTTTCGTGAAAAGCGACGATTTCGGGACTTTTAAGGCTCACCATTCCCATTCAGGAAAATTCGGGCAAAATCTGAAAAAGAGGCGGTATTATATTATAATACCGCCTCTTTTTCAGATTTTGCCCGAATGTATATATCCATGTTTATGTACACAACAGTGCTACCGGATTTACTAAGCATTACTAATTACCAGAGACGCCAAAAAGTCATAAGCGTCATAGTCATAGTTTTTTATCATAAAATAGTTATTTTTGTCAAAAAGGTCATGAAATGCGACTTAAACGAATAAACGTCATGAAACGGACATTTTCGGCCAATTCTGGGCAAGGAATAAAATAATTCTACCCGCAACCATCGTAGACAGGAACTTGGATACTGGTCAAGACTCCAGAAGTCAGGTAGAGAAAGGTACGTAGGTGTACGCGCAACGTAGGCACAATTTGGCTAATGTGTGGGATAAATAATTTCCCCAGGTTCGTTGGCCATTTGGTTGGCTCTTCCCTTGGCCACCTAGTTGGCCATAGAAATGTCATTTCTCGTTAGACGTGACCGAGATTCAAAGATTCAAACCTGCTGGGAAGTGCTTATGCGAAAGTGGGTGTCAGCAGAAAAGGATTTCTGTCTGGTTGACGAAACGTTCTTCGGCAAACCGTGTGGAAAACAGGCAAGCTTGCACTAGTTGCATGTATTCTTGATCGATTCTCTGAATCGCATGCACCAATGTGTTCTCATCGGAGGTAGAAAATGTTGATCGGCCACAAAATTAAATTTTGACATTTTACGGTTTAGAACACGTAGGTTTCAAAAATTAAACGTCCCACCGCCGTCCACGCCACTTTTGCCAATAGGAATTTTTCAAAAAATTTGGAATTTTGACACTAGTATCTTGAGTCCCCACCAAGAAAAACATTTCAGCGTGATCTTACCATTTCCCTGGGTTCTTTAGAGGGGTAGGTATTTATGGGATTTTAGAGAGGGAGGCGAATGGAGTGTAAATTTCGATGTAATGTTGGACATAAAACCGATTAAAAGGCATCCCGAACCAGTCCGAACGCCCTAGAACAACGTTGGTAGTAGACATTTTTCAAAGAATCTGCAATTTTGCCACAACAATATTTAAACAAATTTTGGGACCCATCCTAGTTGATCCCGCAAAATTTTCAGCTCGATTGAACAACCCCACGGGGTTATATGGGGTGGAAATGAGGTTTTCATTGTCGACGTAATTTTGTTAAATAAAAAACACATGTCGACGTAATTTTGGTAAATAAAAATAAGCTTTTTCGAGGATTTTGGTGTTTTTCTTATATCTTTTTTGTCAATATCGTTCGCTTTTGGTTTATTATTCTTGGAATAATACACCTATGTTTTCGCGACGGTGGTCGACGACTCCGCTCGGCCTCAAAATTTGACATTATCCGTTTCAAGTGGTCTAGATTCCAAAACCTCCATTCCAAAAAAAAATCCTCCCTTCAGAATTGGCCACTGATGTGGGTTCACAGGGCCAAACCTGAGCTTCTTAACAAAATTTGTTATTCTATTTAATAGAATATGGGGGTTTCCCTTCATCTTAGGTATCTATCTAGACGTTCATCACCTTCCCCGCTCATTGGAACGACTTTCATTTTTGAATGAAATTCCCCTAGATGCCTAGGATTACGCACTGCGCGCCATCCAGACCGTTTTGGGTTGCAGGAAATTATTTTTTATAAAATATACCAACTTAGTTCTTCATCATATAATACCAACTAGATTTTAGTTGCGCTCGCAAAATTTTCCACCTGATCGCTCAAACCTGTTGGAAAATTAATATACTTACCGTTGATAAGGGAATTGAGTAGTGGTAACCTCTCCCGGCATCCAGGGAAGGGAGATTGGGGGATCGTTACAACATGACGGCGAATGAGGTAGACATCTGTCCAAGCACTACAAGTCTATTACAGTTATTTCGCTTTATTATTCTTGGAATAAATCTAACACCAATGATTTCGGTTTATCATCGAGTTAAAAGGTTTTCAGTCCGATCGACCAAACCCGTGGGGCTTAAAAGGGGTTACGGAAGGTTTTTTTTTTAATGGTTTCCGGGTATGGTATCGAGTGGGGGTCCAAGGAAGTCAAATAAGGTGTTGTTTTCCGAGTAATTTTAGAGGCATCATTCATTTTTCGAGGTCCTACATCTGTATAAACATTGTACAGAATTTGTTTTTTCTTTCATTTTTCAAAAAATATTCAAAATTAATGACCCAGAATTAATTTCTGCACAATTTTTCTATATCGAATATATACGATAATAATAATAATAATATTTTTTTTTTTTTTTTTTACGAGATGAAAAATCCTTTATGGACTGTCAGCGGGGAAGTCCCCACCCTTCGTGTGGGAGTCCTGCTTACCTCAGTTTACCCACTAAAAAACACCTCGATATCTCTCAGGAAGCTGCCCCGGCACGACATAGTTAGTATTACTTCAGGGCCGTTCCTTTGGTTGGCCGTGTATGGCCTCTCCTTGTAGCCGGTGTAAGTCCGTGTCTCCTGTTTTTGAGGGGGATAGATTCCCTCCACCAGTCCTGATCTTCTGTTCTGCCGTTTCTTCTCCTTTTCATGGGGTGGTCATTCGTCAGATGAGAGAGGGGGTGATGGAAGGGTTGGTACAGCACCAATTCCCTCCCACTCCCTGTCTCTCTCTTTCGTCTTCATTATTGCTATGACGAAAGTGTTCACGGCATCCCAATTGTCTTTCGCCGCCAGCATCTTTGCTACAATTGTTTCTGGCTCGAAGTCTTCGATCTCCTCCATCAGACCTCTCCGCATCCTTTTCCAGCGGGGGCACAAAGAAGGTGTGATGGGCGTCGTCATCCTCAGTGTGGCAGTACATGCACTCTGCTTCTATAGTCTTTCCTATCTTTTTCAGGTATGCTCGGAAATAGCCATGGCCAATAATAATAATAATAATAATAATAATAATAATAATAATAACCCTAACCAACCCTAACCAACCCCCAAACCTTTCCGAATTGGTAATAAAACACTGGGGTTCACATTTGAAAAAGGGAAAATGCGCACGACTGCGCACGGTTGCGCGCAACTTTTGGTTTATTATTCTTGGAATAATACACCTATGTTTTCGCGACGGGGGTCGACGACTCCGATCGGGCTCAAAATTTGACATTATCCGTTTCAAGAGGTCTACATTCTAAATCCGAAATGTCCGTCCGCCGTCCGCCGTCCAGGCCGTTTTGGGCAGTAGGAATTTTTTTTTTAAATTTGAAATTTTGACAAAATACTTGGTTTACCATCTAGTTGTGCCCGCAAGGTTTTCAGTCCGATCGCCCAAACCCGTGGGGGGCTATAATGGGTCTACAGGAGGTTTTGGTTTATTATTCTTGGAATAATACACCTATGTTTTCGCGACGGGGGTCGACGACTCCGATCGGGCTCAAAATTTGACATTATCCGTTTCAAGTGGTCTACATTCTAAATCCGAAATGTCCGTCCGCCGTCCAGGCCGTTTTGGGCAGTAGGAATTTTTTTTAAAAATCTGAAATTTCGGCAAAATACTTGGTTTACCATCTAGTTGTGCCCGCAAGGTTTTCAGTCCGATCGCCCAAACCCGTGGGGCGCTATGGGGCTACGGGAGGGGTTTTATGAAGGCTTTTAGCTATGGGATCGAGTTAGGTGTCGTTTTCGAAGTATTTTTGGACTTAGAATCCATTTTTTGGGGTCCCGGAACGATCCGATTTCACTGTGCCGATCTATAGGGCTCTCATGGGGCTAAAAATGGGATTTTTGAAGGATCCCAGGATGTTAAATATTTTTCGAGTAAAAAATACGGAATTTTTGAAAAAAAACACATTTTTGAACAAAAAATCCAAAAAAAAAAAATTTTTGAGATAAAAATCAAAAAAAAATTTTTAAAATTTTTTTCATTGACAGAATTAAATTTCTCCACAAGTAATGTATATCAAAGAATAATAAACCCTTGTGTAAAATTTGCAGCGTTTTTTTTTAAGGCTTTTAGCTATGGGATCGAGTTAGGTGTCGTTTTCGAAGTATTTTTGGACGTAGAATCCATTTTTTGGGGTCCCGGAACGATCCGATTTCACTGGGGCGATCTTTAGGGCTTTCATGGGGCTAAAAATGGGATTTTTGAAGGATCCCAGGATGTTAAATATTTTTCGAGTAACAAATGCAGAATTTTTGAAAAAACACATTTTTGAACAAACAAACAAAAAAATTTTTTTTGAGATAAAAAATCAAAAAAATATTTTTAAATTTTTCCATTGACAGAATTAAATTTTTGCACAAGTAACGTATATCAAAGAATAATAAACCCTTGTGTAAAATTTGCAGCGTTTTTCACATTTTTATTGGTCGCGCGTCATCGTCGGATACCATAGAGCACATAGGAAAAAGCCGCATCTCTCTAGCTCTAACGGTTTAGGCTCCAGCCTTGCAAACAAACGCCGTTACTCATATATATAATAGAAATAATAATAATAATAAAAATAATAATAAACCCATGTGTAAAATATGGAGCGTTTTTTAATATTTTAATTTTTTGCAAAAAAAGTCTTTTATTTGAAATGGAATTAAATTTTGTACGAATAAAACAAAATAATTATGCACCTGTGAGTAAAACTGTAGCGTTCTATTTTATTTATTTACTCAATTTGTGGAGTTTCTCTTCGTTGAATTCCTTTCCGATTACAAATCCATCCTGAGCTTTTATTGCTTCCGAGTCTGCGAAGCAGCGGAAGCCTTGTGTTCACTTTCGGGAGAAAAAAAATTTTTGTTGTCCGAATTCAAAATTTCCACTCGCATTTTGCGTTTCATAGCCTACTGAACAAATTTGGTTTCGTGTCTGTCGGTCTGTCCGCATTTCCTTGTTACAGCCATAATTTCCACAATTTTGAATGAATTTAGCTCAAATTTTGAGGGATTATGCGGGTCAGGCTCCTTGAGGTCCCATACGAATTTCAGCACAATTGAATCAGCGGTACACTCTGCGCATGCGCTAACGTGAAATTCTTGAAACAGGCATAACCTTCTCAATTTTGATCGGATTTCAATCAAATTTTCAGGAATTGTGTGCGTATAGCTCTAGATGGTCCCCTGTCAGTTTCATCACGATTGAATCAGCGGTACGCTCAGCGCATGCGCGAACGTAATTTCCTTGCCACAGCCATAACTCCTACAATTTTGATCGGATTTCAATCAAATTTTCAGGAATTGTGTGGGTATAGCCCTAGATGGTTCCCTATCAGTTTCATCATGATTGAATCGGTGGTACTCCCTGCGCATGCGCGAACGTAATTTTCTTGTTACAGTTGTTACGTTCATTTTGAACTTGGCACGAGGAAGCTCATGTGCCATTGCCTTGGCAGTGTATTTTTTCTGCTGCGATATCTTCACATATTGTTATTCTTTTTAACTAAGTACATGATCTCACACTTAATAAGTTTCTTTTGTACTTCTTTCACATGTTATTCTTCTTTCTTACTGTATGCTCTTTCAGTAACCAGAAAATCTACTTCTGCCTGCTGGTTTGTGTGGAACTTTGTGGCGCCGTAATATTTTCCAGCTGAGTTCCCAGTTTCCGAATTGGTGGAAAATTGGTGAGCAGGGTCCTCGTAGGGGCGTCAAACCCGCTCGTCCTTGGCAGTGAAACCGGCACTGCGGTCACCGGTTTTGATGTCCGAGAAGGTAAAAGGTTGATATGCCGGTCCTTAGAAAGTGGTCTTGACTTGTCAGTCTGTTACCCATTCCAAAGTAACAGAGCCCCGTGGATGGGGGTCCTGTAACCCAAGTTGAGGTTCCCCCTTCAGTCTGATTTCGCGGCCTCCAGTTACGTAGGTATCAAGTTTGTGTGACATGTTCCAGCAACCCACGGACTCCCACCGAGGTACGTCCACCTCCTAACATGTATGTGACTTGGGACCTTTGTGGCACCTTGCTAGTAATATTATGGGATTGGTTCGAACAAGTCAAGTTATTGGACATTTCAATTCAACCGAAGATATCGCGTGTTTAGTCGGCAAAACAGGTGAGTCCTTTAATATTGCACCTGATCAATTTCAACGGGCAACGTCAAATTTCTCCTGTCATCCAGAAGCCAGAAATGTTTACATAAACCTGTCGTAGAAGTTCATCAAAACAGCTTAATTTCAAAATCTATACCACTAATGACTAGTGCTATAGATTTTATCACGTAGTGATAAAAATATGGCGATTTTTTCTACCATCTCGGCTTCTTGTTTACCTAACAAGAGAGGGGTTGGCACCCCCCCCCCCCCTCCGGGATAAGCGCAAACAGGCGCATTTGCGCCCAACTTTCTTATTATAAAATGTGAACCCCTAAACCTCTTGGCGAATTTTGATTCCCCGCCCAATTTCATGCTCTATTCGATAAGCGCATTGAGCGCAATTTTCGATTAGCGCAAATTCGCAAAACTATCCCTATCTTCGTTGTTCACTCTTTGATTGAGCCAGCGTTTTATCCTTATTTCTTCTGTATCCTACCTAGAGATCCAAATTTTAATACTAAATCTGGAAAAAACGTACTGGGCATGACCTATAATAAGATAATAATTATCTATCACTTGACCTGTTCACCAAATGGGCGAACGAAGCGAGCCCCCTGCCAATAAAATGGTCGGTTGAGCGAAGCGAGGCCCCCCCTGTCAGACTGCCACTAATCCTCATCGTGTTTTTTCTATCTATTCATGTAACACAGTTTGTCACAAGCCTTCTCCTCTGAAACAGTACCTAAGTGATAAAAATTCGCCGATTTTGGTTTATTATTCTTGGAATAATTGGTACACCTATGTAATCGCGACGGAGTTCGACTCGGCTTCAAAATTTGACATTATCTGTTTCAAGAGGTGTAGATTCCAAAAACGAAATGTCCGTCCGCCGTCTGGGCCGTTTTGGGCAGTAGGAATTTTGTTAAAATCTGAAATTTTGACAAATCACTCGTTTACCATCTAGTTGTGCCCGCAAGGTTTTCAGCCCGATCGCTCAAACCCGTGGGGCGCTGAGAAAGTGGTCGGCTGAGCGAAGTGAGGCCCCCCTGTCAGAGTGCTAGTGTTATAGAATATCCATAATCTGGTTGCTATCACTCTCTCTGAGTTGTTTTTTAGTAACCATTTCATTCCACAAATTCATCATCACAAGGAAAGTTGGTTACTGTCTTGCGTGTGACCCTTTGTTTTTGGTTTATTTTGGTACGAATACAAAACATACTTGGAGCAGAAAGCCACTTAAATCTCTTTTAGGCATACAAAGGAGTTTACAAATAACGTGCTGCGTCAGATAACGAGGCAGGTAGCTTTTGCTGCTTTTATGCAATTGGTGTGGCAGTAGATTCTTCCACATGGACCTCCTGACTCTTTACAACAGTTATGTACTGTGGCGCAAATGGAAAGGGCATCTCCCCACCCCTTCAATTCACTACGTATAAAAAATAAAAATAAAAACGCTGCAAATTTTACACAAGGGTTTATTATTCTTTGATATACGTTACTTGTGCAGAAATTTAATTCTGTCAATGAAAAAATAAAAAAAAAAATTTTTTTTGGATTTTTATCTCAAAAAAATTTTTTTTTGGATTTTTTGTTCAAAAATGTGTTTTTTTTTTCAAAAATTCCGTATTTTTTACTCGAAAAATATTTAACATCCTGGGATCCTTCAAAAATCCCATTTTTAGCCCCATGAGAGCCCTATAGATCGGCACAGTGAAATCGGATCGTTCCGGGACCCCAAAAAATGGATTCTAAGTCCAAAAATACTTCGAAAACGACACCTAACTCGATCCCATAGCTAAAAGCCTTAAAAAAAACCCTCCCGTAGCCCCATTATAGCCCCATAGCGCCCCACGGGTTTGGGCGATCGGACTGAAAACCTTGCGGGCACAACTAGATGGTAAACCAATTATTTTGTCGAAATTTCAGATTTAAAAAAAAATTCCTACTGCCCAAAACGGCCTGGACGGCGGACGGCGTACGGCGGACGGACATTTCGGATTTAGAATGTAGACCACTTGAAACGGATAATGTCAAATTTTGAGCCCGATCGGAGTCGTCGACCCCCGTCGCGAAAACATAGGTGTATTATTCCAAGAATAATAAACCAAAATGAAAAATAAAATAGAAAAACAAATAAAAAAAAAACATTAAGGGTGTTCAAATGGGGGATCGATCTCGTTCCGTCGTTAAATGGCAAACTTAACTGCTTAAAAGAAGTTCGAGTCCAGAGGACGAGGCAGGCAAAATGAGGCACGAGCATGCTCGAAGAATTTTTTCTTGATCGATAGAAGGCTTTCAAATAAAATTGAAAATGGAATCAAATATCTGATCGCAATTTCACATTAATTGATGTAATTTATGGGAAAGTCGAAGTTTGAATTTGCACCTGGATCAAGCGATCGGCTGTTTCGGTTGCCGTCACCTACGCAACTCGGCCCCACTTTGGTCAGTGATTTGACAAACTCACGAGTTGCCCTCATGACGTCACAGCCAAGAATTCAAATCATTCCGAAAAGTTTTGGATAAATATGAAAAGCTTTATGGGACAAAAGTTTTTTCCCCTCCACTATTGGTATACTTAGACCTTAGTAATTGCGACGGAGGTCAAAAATTCTGATCGGCCTCAAAATTTGACATTAAACGTTACAAGAGGTCTACATTCCAAAAACGAAATGTCCATCCGCCGTCGGAGCCGTTTTGGGCAGTAGGAATACCTATTTGTTAAAATCTGAAATGTTGACAAAATACCTACTCGGTTTACCATCTAGCTGTGGCCGCAAGGTTTTGAGCCCGATCCCCCAAACTCGTGGGGTTCTGTGGCGCTAAAAAGGGGCTGCGGGAGGGATGTTTAAAGTGTTTCGGCTAAGGGGGCTAGTGGGGTGTCTTTTTCGACGTACCTATTTTTGGACGTAGAATCCATTTTTGAGGGTCCGAGAACGATCCGGTTCCTCCGTGGGATCTGTGGCTAAAAATTGGATTTTTTGAAGGATTTCAAGAAGCCGAGTAAGGTGTCGTTTTCTGAGTAATTTTCTTATCGAGTAAGAATAATTCTTATTTGTTGTACAATTAACTTATATCAAAGAATAATAAACCCATGTGTAAAATTTGCAGCTTTTGGTTTATTATTCTTGGAATAATACTCCTATGTTTTCGCGACGGGGGTCGACGACTCCGATCGGCCTCAAAATTTGACATTATCCGTTTCAAGAGGTCTACATTCAGAATCCGAAATGTCCGTCCGCCGTACGCCGTCCCCCGTCCCCCGTCCGCCGTCCGCCGTCCAGGCCGTTTTGGGCAGTAGGAATTTTTTTAAAAATCTGAAATTTTGACAAAATACTTGGTTTACCATCTAGTTGTGCCCGCAAGGTTTTCAGTCTGATCGCCCAAACCCGTGGGGCGCTATGGGGCTAAAATGGGGCTACGGGAGAGGTTTTTTTCAGGCTTTTAGCTATGGGATCGAGTTAGGTGTCGTTTTCGAAGTATTTTTGGACGTAGAATCCATTTTCGGGGGTCCCGGAACGATCAGATTTCACTGTGGCGATCTATCGGGCTTTCATGGGGCTAAAAATGGGATTTTTGATGGATTCCAGGAGGTTATATATTTTTCGAGGAAAAAAAAAAAAATTTATGAAAAAACAATCTTTTTGAAACAAAAATCCAAAAAAAAAATTTTTGAAGAAAAAAATCAAAAAAAAATTTTTTTTCCATACTTTTTTCCATTGACACAGAAATAATTTTTGCACAAGTAACCTATATCAAAGAATAATAAACCCTTGTGTAAAATTTGCAGCGTTTTTATTTTTTATTTTTTCAAATTCCTTCAATCTAGAAATTTTTCTTATTTTCAACTCCCAACATCTTTCCGACTACCTACCTACTTACACCTTGGTATCCCATACAATGACGATATTGCTTCCGAGTCTGCGAAGCAGCGGAAGCCTTGTGTTCACTTTCGGGAGAAAAAAAATTTTTGTTGTCCGAATTTAAAATTTCCACTCGCATTTTGCGTTTCATAGCCTACTGAACAAATTTGGTTCCGTGTCTGTCGGTCTGTCGGTCTGTCGGTCTGTCGGTCTGTGGGTCTGTCCGCATTTCCTTGTTACAGCCATAATTTCCACAATTTTGAATGAATTTAGCTCAAATTTTGAGGGATTATGCGGATCAGGCTCCTTGAGATCCCATACGAATTTCAGCACAATTGAATCAGCGGTACGCTCTGCGCATGCGCTAACGTGAAATTCTTGAAACAGGCATAACTTTCTCAATTTTGATCGGATTTCAATCAAATTTTCAGGAATTGTGTGCGTATAGCTCTAGATGGTACCCTGTCAGTTTCATCACGATTGAATCAGCGGTACGCTCAGCGCATGCGCGAACGTAACTTCCTTGCCACAGCCATAACTCCTACAATTTTGATCGGATTTCAATCAAATTTTCAGGAATTGTGTGGATATAGCCCTAGATGGTTCCCTATCAGTTTCATCACGATTGAATCAGTGGTACTCCCTGCGCATGCGCGAACGTAATTTTCTTGTTACAGTTGTTACGTTCATTTTGAACTTGGCACGAGGAAGCTCATGTGCCATTGCCTTGGCAGTGTATTTTTGTAGTTGATTTCTTCAGATAACCAAGTAGATAGAAAGAACCAAGCGTACCAAGTACGTACTGAATCGTCTCAATTATTGAGACGATGAGACGTAAAACGAAAACTAAGCATGGCAAATTTTACACAAGGGTTTAATACTCTAAGGTATTGCTAAAAAAAAATCAACTCTATAATGATAGATTTTTAAAATGAAAATTAAAAGAAAACTTTTACAGTGTATGGAATGATTAGGGACTCTTAAAAATGGTTCTACGTTCAAAGTTATTTGGAAACGACACCCCATTGTACCCCAAATCCTCATCTTTCTAAATCTGATTTAGTGTTAAAATGCAGTTCTCTTCTATTATGGCGTTTCAATTTCTTTAAGCCTTAATTTCAAGGCATATGTAAAATGACCTTGAGTGGGTGGGATAATGGGAATTCTCACCCGACCCAACACTCACTTTGACCGGTTTTGCTTTACCTACTACGTTCTGCATTGATCGGTCTCAAAACGGGTACTTTTGCGTTGAAAATAATTTTCAACAATCAATTATTGATTGTTGGATGTTCCAGACGTTGATCATCATCGAGGGGGGGGGGGGGGGGGACAGGGTTTGAAGAATTTGGGTCAGGGAGTTGACGAGGAGTTGTTTTCGAAATACATATTTTTAAATGTAGAATCGATTTATGGAGACCCCAGTCCTGCCCACGCAATAATCGTCCTCACCTTTCTCAATAACTGATACAATTTATCAATTGTATTAAATTTAATACAGTACTACAGGAACTGTTGTATTACTTTAACTTTAATTGACTGGTCAGGGGTGTCACTGGCTCCCAACGCTGTGGGGCGGGCATATCGTGAATCTAGCTGGTCAAAAATCCGAAAAGGGCGCTGCATGTTTTGATGAAAAAAGTGGCTGTGTGGACCAGTAAGGCGTTGGATAACAAGGAACAGCAAGATAATTCCCCTTGGGATCTGCAGATTAATGTCAGCAGAAACTTTAGAACCAGTTAAAACCAATTATTACTCATTCGTACGCGGTGCTCGTCGGTCGCAGTTTACATTAAACAAGCCCAAATTTTACACAAGGGTTCATTATTCTTTGATATAGGTATTTGATTCGATAGGTATTGATTTGATATAGTTAACTACCTATATCAAATTATATAGGTGTATAGGTATTTGAATTAGGTAGGTATACCTATCAAATACCTATTCCTACAGATACCAACAGATCCCCACTGTGAAATCGGATCGTTCCGGGATTCTACAGGGGATTCTGCGTCCAAAAATACTTCGAATACGACACCTAACTCAATCCCATTGCCAAAAGCCTTCATAAACCCCTCCCGTATCCCCAATTTAGCCCTATAGCGTCCCACGGGTTTGGGCGATCGGGCTGAAAACCTTGAGGGCACAACTAGATGGTAAACCTAGTATTTTGTCAAAACTTCAGATTGAAAAAAAAATCCTACCGCCTCAAACGGCCTGGACGGCGGACGGACATTTCGGTTTTGGAATCTAGACCTCTTGAAATGGATAATGTCAAATTTTGAGGCCCATCTGAATTTTCAACCTCCGTCGAGATTACAATGGTTTATTATTCTTTTGGTTCATTATTCCAAGAATAATGAACCAAAAGTGTGGAAGTACCTTTTCGCCCAGACGCTTCCTTCTGGATGAAAATGGCAGAAAACCAAAATAAGTATTAAACATTTGGCGTTTTTGGGCCATCATCTATCGACTACTGATGCAAATCCCGTGCCGACTATAGTGGTATACCAACGCACGTATGTCGACCACTAGTGCATAATATTATCCCCCTGTCGACTCCTGATAAGATGACAAAATCTTCTTTCCCTATGTCTTATGCAGGCAGTGTCATGAGGGAGGCAGCGTCGCAACTGCACCCCCTCGATGCAGATGGGCGTGAGGGTGGGCTACCTATAGGTCTCCCACAAGAATTTGCGCTCCGACACTGCATTTTGGTGGCAGAAATCTAACTTCTCTTAACACGAAATTTCCCCGCTCCCGCTCATTTTTCCCTTCCTAGTGGCAGCACTTCTCTTTTTCTCCCCTCAAACGGGGTTTTTAATTTAAAAATTTTGAAATTTGAATTTCACATGATTGATTACAATTTAACGAATTTTCTATTTTAGTTTTGTTGTTTTTCAGTTATTATGAAGAATTGGGAATGCCTCAAAATTTAAAGAAAATGGGAGGGATGTTTACTCTAATAATTAGAGTAATTATTCTATTATTCTCTTTTACTTGCCTCAAACGGTTTCAGTAAATGAAACATTTTGAATTTCACATGATTAAATAGAACCTAACCCATTTTATTTGTTAGTTTTGCTGTTGTGCAGTTAATAGGAAGAATTAGGAATTTATAAAAATTTAAAAAACGGTAGGACAGTAGTTTAATTCAGGCTTGTCAAAGTGTTTCCGACCACAATCAATCACACCATCTCTTTTCAAGGCACAGAGTAGTGTTCACGTTGAAGGAAACTGCTTCCTAACAGTGCCAAATTCGCGTATTTTGTTGCGAATTACCGCATCATTGAATTCGTCAGTCCCTAGGCTCACTCTTTTATGGTGTTCTCTCAATTTTGACGGTTTTACGAACAGCGGTTTCTCGAGAGAATTGGAAGAATTCGCCTCCTTTAGTATCGAAGATACCGTTCTCGGAGAAACGCCCATCGCCGGACTGGTCTCATCGCGAACGTTACTATATGATGTTCAATCGTCTTCCTAGCGATGAAAAATTGCGCGACATTGAACACTATTTCCCTCGCTTGACTCCTCAATGGCTTTCCCCGCGAAATTTTAGTTTTATTTTCTTCCATCGTGCTTTAAAATAAAATATAACACAACCGGGAGGCGAAATGCGGCACATCAAAACGGCGGGCATGAGGGGACAATGTTGCCAACGGAAAAAACTTGAAGTCCCTTCGCTCCGCCTCGGCGCAGGATGCCATATCGGCGTTTTCTTTTCTGGCCACCCGACTGCAGTGTCGGAGCGCAATATTGTTGTGGGAGACTTATATTACCTACCTAAAAATGAATTAAAGCTCCTTGGCTCAAATATCTACGTAAGTCCTACAACCAAATTATAGACCTTACATAGTTCGTGGAATGTCTGAAAAGCCTGTGTTGATAGTACAATGATAACGGATTCATCCTCCATTTTTGAGAGCACTGCACACCTTGAGACGATTTTTTTGCATGGACCTTATGGAACAACGAACTAAGTGTGAAGCCAGAATTTTCGAAATGTGGTGCAGATTTGGGCACTCACCCTTCCTGTGATTGGCCAACTTTTATTACCAAATGATAAATCACCTACACTTTCAGTGTTGGCAGTCTTCGTTCATGGGCAGGGAATTTTTGTTTGGAATGAGGGAATTATTGAGGATCAAATCTGACCCAAATCATGGAAAAAATAGGGGCTTACTTTTGGAATATTTGGAAAACTTTTTGGTGTTGATATATTACTTTGTACGGTATGAAATCATAAAATTTCGATCGACCAAGGATTCTGATTTTTTTCAGTTTTCCCACCTTCGTGGGAAACTGCTTATTTTTTTACCAGAAGCTGCAGCACTGGTTGAGGTGATGGCATTATGGGTTTTGTGTGCCGTGTAATTTGAAATGAAAGGAAACTGGTAATAGTTAATTGGAATTTTTAAACGAATAAATAAATACATGAACTATAGCAAATCTTGATAGTACTTTTTTCAAACTATATTAGGTGCAATAATATTTTCATAAAATGTAATCACGAATCCGTGACTGCACCCCATAATCTACATTGTAGATTGAAAAAATTGTTTTTCAGGTTTTTTTTTTTTTTTAGATTTCCTCCGTAATCAGTGTTGATGTGGTCTCCGCGAAAATCAATTTCAATCTTCTCACAATATTTTCCATGTTTAATCCAAGAAAAAATCGTTCAAGTATTTTATTAGGTATTATTATTTAATTTTTGCAATAGTTTTGTCCAAGCGAAAAAAGGAATTTTTCGCAATATTTGTCCCGTAATCAGCGCAAAATGTGGAACTTCTCCAAAGTATCGAAGCTCCGCCGTATGAACACAAAAACTCGGAATACACCCTGTTGTTTTGAGCGAAACGGCTATTTTCTCCCTAACACTAACAATTTCCGGACAGACACAACACATTTTGTTTTTTTGTTTTTTCTCCCAAAGATTCCTTCGACGCACGTCCTGACCGTCAGCGTAAGGTCAAACTCCTATCAACACAGTACAATCTATCAATTATGCAACCTCCGACCGAAAATATCAACTGGAGGCCCTAACAGGAACTGGCTGTGCGGCCTTCAGGCGCCTACGAAAGCGGGGAAAGGAACCCGTTTTTTTACTTTCTTCTCGGCCATGATCTTTCGGCAATGCGGTGTCCAATCAACTTTCCTGCATCCGAATTATGATGGACTTGCTACAGGGAAACGTCAATTGGCGTCATCGAACTTGGTTCACTCCCTCCAAATTATGCCAAACGCAGGAAGCTCTCTGGACGGCCAGTTACTATTACCTACCTATTCTTGATACATGATAATGGTATTGATAATAGATAATATTAGCTCATATTGATAATAATGTTTTGTGGATGCCCCTCGTAGAAATAATAGCAATAATTAAGGTGAATATAAAAACGCTGAAAATTTTACACAAGGGTTTATTATTCTTTGATATACGTTACTTGTGCAGAAATTTAATTCTGTCAATGAAAAAATTAAAAAAATTTTTTTTTGATTTTTATCTCAAAAAAAAATTTTTTTTTTTGGATTTTTTTTGTCCAAAAATGTGTTTTTTCTAAAATTCTGTATTTTTTACTCGAAAAATATTTAACATCCTGGGATCCTTCAAAAATCCCATTTTTAGCCCCACGAATGCCCTAAAGATCGCCCCAGTGAAATCGGATCGTTCCGGGACCCCAAAAAATGGATTCTACGTCCAAAAATACTTCGAAAACGACACTTAACTCGATCCCATAGCTAAAAGCCTTCTAAAAACCCCTCCCGTAGCCCCATTATAGCCCCATAGCGCCCCACGGGTTTGGGCGATCGGACTGAAAACCTTGCGAGCACAACTAGATGGTAAACCAAGTATTTTGTCGAAATTTCAGATTTTTTAAAAATTTCCTACTGCCCAAAACGGCCTGGACGGCGGACGGCGTACGGCGTACGGCGGACGGACATTTCGGATTTTGAATGTAGACCTCTTGAAACGGATAATGTCAAATTTTCAGCCCGATCGGAGTCGTCGACCCGCGTCGCGAAAACATAGGTGTATTATTCCAAGAATAATAAACCAAAAGGTTCCCTAATTTTGGTTTATTACTCTTGGTTTATTTCCTTTCAACTACAATCTTCCGGGCTGGTCTATAGTTAATAAAGAAATTGACCGCTGCAATAGATTCCTTTTGGCGCTGCCCACCAAATTCAACTCCGTCCAGGTGATTGACGGGGATTTGGTTGGACGTGACATGATTTCGTCTAAGTCAGTGGACCCCTATTACTCTGTAAATGCTCGTAAAATACTGGGCAAGAAGATCAAGGAAGCCATCCTGAGTTTTTCCGAACCTGCATCAAATGAGCCACCCATCATTCTGGTAACCCCACATCCCCAACAAGGAGAAGTAGGCAACGCCGAGGTTTCATCCGAATCATACCAAGATGGTTCTTTTTTTGGGAAAACTCCGCCTCAGGACCCCCCTCCCCTGCAACATCTTCTGATGACCCCCAGCCGCCTGGCCCCCTGATGTCACCCCCGACCCCTCTGACTCAACCCCCGACTGGTTTGTACACGACATTTATGCATCTAAATATTAGCTCGCTTAGAAAAAAAATCCCTTACTTGGAAGCGTATTTGGAATCATTAAATTGCCGTGTTGATTTCATAGCCTTAAATGAACATTGGGTCGAGGAAAGCGAACTTCCATTTACTAAACTTGAAAATTTTACGCTAGCTACAGCCTTCTGCAAACCCATGAACCAACATGGAGGGGTTTTGATATTTGTAAGAAACCAAGACAAGTACTCTATCTTGAAGAGCGTCAACTTATTGTCATATCCGAGAGACTGCGAGGTCGTCGCGATCAACTTGTACTCTTTGGAAATAGTAATTGTTTCAGTCTATCATTCCCCAAATGGTAATTTTAAAAACTTTCTCTGTATAATGTCTGAAGTGTTGAACCATATTTTTAAATTCAAAAAAGTCATTGTGTTGGGTGATTTCAATGTGTGTGCCCTGGAGGATGCTTCCAGGTTTGGAAAACTGTGTAATTTGTTCCTCGCTTACAATTTCTACCCACAGGTGTTTGTGCCCACTCGTGGCAGGCGTTGTATCGATAATATTTTTATTAACTTCAAGATAGTAAATACTGACAAAACATTTGTGGACGACGTTACTTTTTCCGACCATAGATCGGTTTTTTTGCGGCTTGATGACATCCCTTCAGACCTCACTGAGAGTCATGAAACTATTATTTGCCGACCAGTAACATCAACTAAACTGGAGCTATTTGAATGGACCCTATTTAACATAGATTGGGAGTTTGTCTATAATAGTTTCATGGATCTAGATTCAAGGTGGTCATCCTTTATGTCAACCATCTCAAGTGTTGCTGACCATGCGTTCCCGAATTTAATAGTGAAGCTAAAATGTAAGAAGTCAAAACCGTGGTTTACAGCCGATCTAAAAATTTTAAAACAAAAAGTTTTACGTCTATATAAAGCTTCTAAAGATTCTGACGACCCAAATGATCGGGACAGGTATCGGGCGCTTCGAAGTGTATACGGGAACTCAATCAAAGTAGCTCAAACTTCCCATAACGAGCGTGAGATATTTTCTGCAAAAAACCCACGTAAAAAAATGTGGCAGGTAATAAATGAAAACCGTAAACCAAACGCTAATCAGGCTATTCACAACCCCCCCTTTTCAGCTGATGACTTTAATAACTATTTCTTATCAGTTGGCCGGGATACCGTGGCAAATTTGCCCTCAACCTCTAAGAACCCACTTGATTTCCGTACGAACGAGTCGCCGAGGTTTGACTTCTCCTCAGTCGAGCCGGAAGTGATTATTGAAATCATAGGAAATCTCCAGAACTCTAGTGGTTGTGACTACTACGGCCTGTCCTCAAACATGATCAAAAAAGCGGCTCTGGCGCTGGTGTACCCATTGACGCACCTGATCAATGAATCAATCCACTCTGGCCTCTTCCCAACAGCCCTAAAAATAGCAGAAGTTATTCCTTTGCATAAAAAGGGTGACCTCGACTCTATGGCACACTATAGGCCTATATCTAAATTGCCCATATGCTCGAAGATATTTGAAAAAGCTATAAATAAGCAAATCAAAGATCACTTTGAAGACCATAACCTTTTCTGCACTGAACAGTTCGGATTTCGTTCGGGAAAATCCACAAGCCAAGCAATTCTAAGTGCATCCAATTTTGTTAGCTCTGGCTTCGAAAATAGGAATTACGTCGCAGCCACTATGGTAGACGTATCAAAGTGCTTCGATTGCATACCACATGATATTCTGGTGGCAAAATTGCCCAAATACAACTTTTCGGGTAATGCAGTGAACTTGGTTAAATCATATCTGGAGGGCAGGATGCAGTTGGTCCGAATGGGCGGCCCTGGGCCCTATTTCATAAAACTCTTCACTTCTCACTTTGCAACTCTGCGATTCCGACTCTTCACTTTTCCAAAATTGCAAAGTGAGGAGTATTTACGTTTCATAAAAGTTTTGCTGCCACTCTACTCTTCATTCCGAACTGCAGAGTCGTTTGCAGAGTAACCTAGGCGAGCGAACCTCCATCGTGTTACTCCCGTGAACCATTTGTGTCACCCACGCTAAGCGCCGTGCTCATAAAATGATGATACCACCGCGATAAGGGTCTTTTGTGTCACTCACGTTAAGCGCCGTCCTTATAAACTTAGGTTACAGCCACAATCCCGCCGATGACTTATCGGCGATGATTTGAGGTTTGTTGATTTTGTGTTGTTTTGCAATGTAGAATGGCGAGAGCCGA